>CM034157.1:375339190-376075660 GCA_019776745.2 Taxus chinensis
CACAACAACATACTGATCACTTCACAGTTAACACAACAACTCAAACATCCCCCTTTTTCCCGCGGTATTCCTCCTGCCGATTGAGGTAACCTTAGTAAGCCAAACAAACTTGACTTTCCCCTAAGTCTTTTGTTTAGGATTCTGACATCATTCTACGTCTAAAGGCATAAGCCCACAATAATTAAAATTAACCCTAGGGTTAATCTTTGGATTTGCGTGTGCATCTTGCTTGTTTTTAGTTCTATTTTCTTTCTCATACTCTATCTTCTGTGATCAATAATTGGACAAGTATACTAAACGTTGTTAAAAATCAAATTAGCAGCCTTTTATATCTTGTTAGCCCAGACTTCTTACAACCGACATCGGTTACCTGACCGACGTCGGCTATAGTATAACCGACATCGGTTACTAGACCGATATCAGTTACTATCTTTTCCAATTCCTGACAAACCAGCAACCTACCAATTTTACCGGTCTAAGTTTGTTTCTATTCCTGACAGATTGAAACCCTATTGTGAACTCCTGTCCATGGTTGTTATCACTCAAAAGCAAGCCACCGCCATGGTTTCACATGCTTGCTCTGTTTCTTTTGCCTGAATCACCCCCTTCACATTCTGTGGGGAATCCTACGGATACCAGCGAGGGTTCCTAAAATTCCTGTGGGAGATAAAGACTTTGCCAAGTTTCTTGATGCTAATCCTAGTGCTAATACAATACTATTTGTCTCATGCCCCTGACTGTATGCCCCAATGGTCAGCTCCTGTTGTATGCCTATTAGTATAGCTGCTCATTTAGCTTCCCACTCCGCCTGATGACACCGCCTTGCTTCCCGCATCTTTAGCCCCGTCTCCCAACCCGACGACTTCAGAGGTTCATACGACACAAATTAGCTTCCCTTTGGTTAATCTTGGACCCCACATATCACTACCACTGACTGCCCCTACCTCATATCTTTTGCAGACTACTCCATTCATGACTTGCTCTCTGCCACCTATCCACACAAGCTTTCCTTCTCAAGCTCCGCCTACCTTTTCATTCCCATACACGTATCCAGTGACCTCAACATCCTATATGGGACATCCTTATTCGGTTCCCGCCTCAACATATTCATCCTCCAACCTTATTCAACAGCCTCTAACCCCACCAGTGTCTAGCGGTGGTCCTTGGCCCAATTCTGCCTCTTTTACCACAACCACACCGTTCATCTCAATCCAACTACTAATTTAATTAAACAATTGATGGCACAAAATGCAAAACCTGGAGGGCTTCTGTTTCAGGAAGTCGTAAGTGTGTGCCCTTGAATACGAGGCAAGTTTGTTGGGAGCCTATTCACCATGTCTTATTTCCCCCCTTCAATTCATATCCTCCTCAATGGGAGTTGCCGAAATTTACTCGTTTTAATAGTAAAGCGAGATCCTCAACAACACTTGCCGATCATTTAGACATGCTTGTTATTTGATTGCTCATGATGATGCCTTGTTACTCCACACCTTTCCCATGTCCTTATCAGGACCTGCCTTGGAGTGGTACAGTGCTTTAACCTAGCACTCGATCTTCTCTTTTAACCAGCTAGCCCAATCTTTCTTGGATCATTTCTCCATTAACATTGCCAAGAAAGTATCTATCACCGACCTCTATGCCATCTGACAATTTGAGGATGAATCTATCGCAGATTTCGTTGGACGTTGGCGGGGCCTTATCAACCAACTTACGTATGCCTTGCCTCAAACCGAACTTATCGAACTGTTTACGCGATCCTGCGCTAAGCACATCTCCCCTACCCTCCAAATTCAAACTTTCCGTACATTCGACGAGGCCTTTACTATGGCTCGAAAACTAGAGATTCGAGCCTTAGAGGAAGAGAAATTGCGGTTGCGTAACAAAAACCCCAATTTCCGAACTTCAGATTCCACCAACAAACCTGACACCACCAATCCTCACCCATCGACTGCTTCGAAATCAAAAGGGGCCGTGCACACGGTGATGGTCAAATCCCAACCAACGTCTAATACCCCACCAAAAACCACTTATAAGTATAAAGTAGAACCCATCAACTACACTCCCTTGGGAGAAACATATGGTGTGATATTGGAAAAATTGCTCAAAGCAGGAGCCATTACCTTACCTCCTGTTAAACCTCATTCTGGGTTTGATTCCACTCGCGCCATACCTTCCTGGTATAAAGAAAATGACTTCTGTAACTTCCACCACGTGAAGGGACACAGTCATGAGAACTGCAAGATGTTGAAAAACATAGTGCAGGAAATGGTTGATGCGGGGGATATAGCCCTCGATAATCCTAACGCCCCTGCTAACCGAAATTTAAAAATATTCAACAAACCATTCCTGAATCATTCTTCTAACAGTAATCTAAATCAAGATATCTTAGCCGAGGAGAGTGTTCATGAGATCCATGCAGTCTTCGATTCCTAGCCAAAGACCTCTATCGAACAAATTCTCAATCAAGCCTCTTCACTAATGCAGGAAACCGAATCCCCTTCCTCACCATCAAGACAAACTGAAATCCTTGTCGTTCCTTTACCCATCAAGGAATTAGCTGCCCAGAGTTCCCTTCTCACAAATTAACCTTCTTATACCACATCCTTGCAAGACTGTGAGCGGATGTTATCTAATTTATCTATTTCCCAGACGTCTCCTTCTATCATTCTTGCTGTACAAGAGGAAGGCTCGCCACTTCTTTTGTCATCCTTAGATGAGCAACCTCTTGAACCGACATCACCACATTCTTTAAACATGACAGATCCCCTCAAACACACCCTCCTACCTATTAGTCCTTCATCACCTAAATCTTTTCAATGACCAGTCGACCTCTTAACATCTATTGATACAGTGCCTCATCTACCCCCTGTACCACACCCACAGTGGACTGGAATCACAACCCAGCTTTCTTCCATACAAAATTTCCTATTCACACGTGAGGACTTTCATTCCACAGAAGATAGACAGGTCCTATGGGAACGTTTGAGTACGATGTATTCTACTCAAATGCAAATGACTGATCCTGATGCCTCCACCATATACCCGAAGTGTTTACAGAAGCTTAAAATGCCCATGTTCTCACCTTCACCCCCCTCACCTCTACCAAATGCCCCGTCCACTTCGATTAACTTAACCAAATCTTCCCCTATGCTTGGGACCTCACCCATACCTAGTCTAACACACCCACCTAAGCGGATTGATTTATCTAAAAATAAAGCCATCCACCCCATTAGGAGACAGACTCAATCTCCTATACCTATGCCTCTATCACAACTAAAACCATCATCATCACACCTACCTTCCATATTGGGATGCCATCCCTCCACCTTACATCAATATATCATACCTCCTGCGTTTTCTTTAAAGCAACCTACACCTTCTGCACCCATACAAAAATCCCAGGGTATAACAACACCGTCACCCTGCGTATCCTGTCCACCTATCAACCCTAAACAAATTCCAGCATCAAAAGATTTGTTTTTAGTCACTCCTATTTCCCCATGGTTGTTTTCTGATACCACATCATCTGTGGCCTCATCATCCAACATAGCTTCTATGTCAAAGAAACCACAGTTAGGGAAAATCCATTATCAAAACTCCTTGGCTAAACAACCCCCTCTACAAACCAACCACACCACGTCATCACCAAGATCGACCCAGTCAATAGCTTCATTTTCCTCTGACTTTGACCCACTCAAAGGGTCTTACGCCAAAATCCTTGCTATGTTGGTGGAGAATGCGACCATTTCCCTACCCCCACTTAGACCTTATGATCCATCTAAACCTCGACCTATAGGTTACGATGAGTCTAAAATCTTCACTTACCACCGCACACCAGGACATGACGTAGAGGGATGCAAAGCGTTGAAAGCCATACTTCGTCCGTCACCTCTCTCAGACAGAAAAGCTAAGAAAGACAACTTACGAAGAGAGAGACCTTTAGCTTCAATTCCCTCTCCTATACCACCTTTCCCCGCCTCACCAAGATCTATCATTATTAAAGCCCCACCTCTCGAAGACCATGACCTATCCCTACCGTCTTCCTCCTCTCGTATTCATGAAATAAATATGATTAGTGTTGCTACTCGAGGGCAGAAAAACAATGGGAAAACAAAAGAAAACATACCTGCGGCATCTCTTTCTCCGTCAACCATCCCGATTGCACCACCACCTAAAGTGGTTATTCGCGGACCCGCCTATCCCGTCTCTAATGGCATTGCCCACTGAACTATGATCAAACAACTTCACCAATCACCTGTAAAAATGACACTGTGTGATCTTATTCAGACTTCTGAATCTCATCGACAAGCTCTCGTTGAGATCCTTCAAGGGATAGAGGTTTTACCTAATGAAACCTTGCCTGTTACCTCTATTCTAACACCCAATCATGTTGCTTTGCTCACTAAACAACCTATCTCCCCAACCAGTTCGGGCTCTGTACAACAAGCTGCTGCTGTCAGTTTCTCTGAAGATGAAATTATCAACTTTGGTACCGAAGATCCTGACCCTGCTCTTTTCATCTCAGCATATGTTCAGGATATTCGGGTACGTCGTGTTATGATTGACGGGGGCGCCAGCCTAAACATCATCTCTTCAAAAGCCTTCCAACAAATGAATATCCCTTCTAGTTGCATGTGTGCCAATCCTATCATGTTGCGATCATTCAATAATGCTATTACTTCTACTTTAGGCACCGTGATCCTTAACATTCGTGTAGGACCACATACTTTACCCGAACTCTTCTATGTCCTTGAGGGAGAGTTCCAATACAATATGTTGTTAGGCCGTCCTTGGATCCAGTCTATGGGATGCGTTCCCTCCACCTTACATAGATGCATAAAATTTGAGTACAAGGGGAACTCCTACACCGTAAAATCTGATCCTCCCCCCTTCAAAATTTGCAATATGTTGTATCGCCCTAATGATGTACTTGTACCAGTCAAGACACCCATTCATCCAACCCAGCCATCTACTTCCGACACACCTACACCTTCAACCAATGAAACCGCTGTTACAAATATTACTTCTTTTCCCGCAGATAACATCCCAACCTCTGACCCCTTAGTAGATGTTTTTCAACACCTTACGCTGGGGGAATACCACCTATATAACGTTAGTTCTTTCCCTACCCTGCAGGAGTATGGACAATTACATGCACATCCCACCTACGACCGTCGCGTGGGGGAGGTAATTTCTTACGACCACCCCATTGCCGCACCAACCTAACGTATGGGGGTGTTGACACATCTTCCATTACCCCTGAACCTCCTCTTGGTGTGGTTCCCTTCCAATCTGATTTTCAATATTTGAAAAATCGTCGTTTCACCCTCACCTTCTTGACTCGCTGTGCTTGGAAAGGCTTTGGTTTTGGTCTTTACGAACAAGGCCGACATACACTCATTCTCATGACTACCCGCAAACACAATGATCGCAGTGGTCTCGATTTTCCTGAAACACCTACACAGGAGACACCTCGTGTCAGCTGTATCCTGGAAGAAGACGACATTACCCCTACCAAACCATCATCACCCACTTTGCCATCATCACCCACAGAATCAATGGACCCTGAATCTATCCCTCCTAACTTTTTTTTTTCATAAATGCTATCTTCATAGGTCCTCTCAGTTATCAATGCGATAATGAGGACCCATCTTCTCCGCCCCTTCTATATCCAGACATGATCGAAGAGGATTCGCCTTCGATTAATGTTGTTGAGTCAGGATGACGACTCCATCCTCACTTACCTTGGGGCGGACGACTCCTATATTCAACGCACCTTACCATCTAAAACTCAAACCATGTTGAATGAATCGACTATAGAAATCAACATCCACACGGAGGAGGATCCTCACATTGTGAAGATCAGACAATCCCTTAACACATCAGAACAAGCCGCCTTTACTACCTTTCTCCGTACCCGCAACCAAGCTTTCGCTTGGTCCTACGCTGACATGCCAGGAATTGATCCTACCATTGCCGTCCATAACATCACTCTAAACCCCGATTCCAAACCAGTCAAACAAAAACTGAGAAAAATGCATCCACGCATTGCCCTCTTGGTCAAAGAAGAGCTTCAACGACTTCTTTATGTTTCCTTCATCTTGCCTATTGACTATCCTCAATGGATTTCTAACATCGTACCTGTCACTAAAGCGACGGGGGGACTTCGGATATGCACAGATTTTCGAGACCTTAACCTCGCTTGCCCCAAGGATGACTTCCCCCTCCCTAGTATTGATCAACTTGTTGATCTCACTGCGGGCCATGAAATGCTTTCTCTCATGGATGGCTTTTCAGGATACAACCAAATTTTGGTTACACCCCCCGATCAACATAAAACCACTTTTATAACTCCTTGGGGAACCTTCTGTTATTGTGTCATGCCGTTTGGCCTTAAGAATGCTGGTGCTACCTATCAACAAGCTATGACTTACATTTTTCATGACATTATGCACACTATCCTTGAGGATTATGTCGATGATCTTCTGGGCAAGTCTAAACATCGCAGTGAACATCTCGATGTTTTAACCATTATTTTCGATCGCCTGTTGCAATATTCAGTCCGGCTTTAACCAAAGAAATGTGTCTTTGGTGTTCTTTCGGGAAAATTTCTTGGCTTTATCGTTTCTTTGCGTGGCATTGAGGTCGATCCATCTAAAGTAAAAGCTATCCTAGAAATGCCCCCACCCAAAAACCTCAAACAATTGCGTAGTTTGCATGGTAAACTTCAATCCATCCGGCGTTTCATCTCCCAACTCTCAGATCGATGTCACCCTTTCCATCACCTTCTTAAAAAAGACATTGCCTTTCAATGGAGTGAAGAGTGTCACCAAGCCTTTGAAGCTCTCAAATCCTATCTCTTGCAGCCACCCGTGCTTATCCCACCCCAGGACGACCGCCCTTTCTACCTTTATCTTTCCGCCACTGACCATGCTATAAGATCTATGCTCGCACATCGGGACTCGGCACGTCGAGAACAAGCCGTTTATTATATAAGTCGTACCCTCGTGGATTACGAGACTAGGTATACACATGTAGAAAAATTTTTCCTAGCCCTATCATTCGTAGCCACCAAACTCTGACATTACCTCTTGAATCACAAAACTTTTGTCATCACCAACACGGACCCCATTCATTATATGTACACCAAACCACATCTAAACCAACGCATCACTCGATGGCTTATGCTCCTCGCCGACCTCGACCTTGAGTTTATACAACAGAAGTCAATCAAAGGAAAAACTCTTGCAGACCAACTTGCGGAGGCCCCTTTACCTGGGGAACAATTCACCAATTTTAATTTCCTTGACGAACTCATCGCCGCTCTTTCACTCGGGGAAGAGTCGTATCAAATGACCCTCTTCTTCGATGGATCTAAATGCCAGCGCGGCAGAGGAGCCGGCGTTGTTCTCATCCCTCTTGACGCTGAACCTATGCCTCTTTCATTCCGGCTTGATTTCCCCTGCACTAATAATACAGCGGAATACGAGGCCCTTATTCTGGGTCTCCAAGTTGCGATACACTTAGGTATCAAATCTATCAATATTTTTGGCGACTCTCAATTGGTAGTCAATCAAGTTATGGGCATCTACCAATGTAAAAATGAGGAACTTCAAAAGTACAAACACTATGTGGATTCACTTCTAGCCTTATTTACTCACTATTCTATCCAAACCATTCCCCGCTCCACTAACAAATTTACGGATACTATGGCTTGCTTAGCCTCGCAAATTGCAGCTTCATCAACTGACTCTGAATTATTCGTCTTGGTCTAACAACTTTTTGCCCCATCCTACTCAACCCCGGTAGTTTGTATGATAAATACTGTGTCTACTAATTCGCAGGATACCTGGTACCACCAATTTCACGACTACCTTACAATCTCTGTTCTCCCACCTGACCTTACTAGTAACGGCAAACGTGTTTTTCTTAAAAGTGTTTCACGTTATGTTGTCATGGGGGGACTCCTCTATAAATGTGGCTTTGATGGCATCCTCCTTTGCTGTCTAACCGGCGCGGAGGTCACCTATACCATCCAACAAGTACACGATGGGATTTGTGGTGGACATTTTAGTGGCCTTGCCATGGCTAAACGAATCCTTTGCCTAGGTTATTATTGGCCTACTCTCAATAACGACTGCTACGAATATGTTAAGCGTTGTGTTATGTGTCAACAACATGCCAACCTTCAACATACTCCTAGCCACCCCCTACAGGTCGCCCGAGATCTTTGGCCTTTCTCACAATGGGGTTTAGACCTTATTGGTAAGATTCACCTGTCCTCTTCACAACATCACCGATGGATAATCACAGCGACCGAATATTACACAAAATGGGTGGAGGCCATTCCACTCATTTCAATCAAAAAAGAAAAAATTGTCGAATTCATTAACCATCACATTATCTGTCGTTTTGGTATTCCTCATCGCCTGATAACAGATAATGGTAAATCTTTTTAAAACAAGTTGTTACAAGACCTTTGTGACAACTTTGGTATCAAACTTAGTTTCTCATCACCTTACTATCCGCAGGCCAATGGTCAGGTTGAATCTTCTAATAAAACCCTAACCAAAATCCTCATGAAAGTTGTCAATGAGTCCGGGTCGTCAAATAGGACTTTTTAGAAGAGCAACAGTCAGGGGACAAAAAGTCCCTCCTCTTTAATGGGAGAGGTTCCCTTATTCTGAAACGAACTTATTTACAAATGTACAGAACATTATTTTATGGTCAAACTTGGATATTACGAAAGTGTTTTCCACAAGGATTATCAGTTACACAAGGACTGAGGAAAAGGAATAAGAAGATGAGCAGAATAGCAACATTCAGAATTATAGATAGCAGAATAATTCTTCGTGTATGCGAAGCTTCAAGGGATTAAAGACAAGATCATTTGCATTGCTGAAGATTAAATTTAAAGACACAAAGTTCCATAAATAACCTCTCTTTAGATTTATAAATCAAGGACACAAAGTTCCTTCTTGGTTGTACAAGATCACTGTACTTGCAAAACTGAACAGTATGCAATCAGAGAGACAAAACGAGTTAAGAACAAAAAAATGATCTTCACAATATTAAAGGAAAACACAGATATGACAGGAATCAGATAGACAAAGAATGAAAAGCCCTTTTGTATTGATTTCTTTAAGATCTATTTACACTTTCAGTAAAAATTCCAAGTTCTTCCTCCCTTCAAAATGGCGTGGAAAGGCCATAATATAGCTTACAAGTCGGTTACGATCTTCGTAACCGTTTCTTTTAAATAAAGAATAGTTAAGTATTGCCGGTTGCAATACCTTAACTAATTACAACGAATACGAAAAGAAAGGAAAGAAGAGGAAAGAAGAGGAGAAGGAGACAGGTGGCCGGCTACTGGGAGGGACCCACTGTCTTCAGAATCCGTTGCCTGAACATCTTCAATGACTCAGCTATATCTCTGCCACGAGGGACTGACGTGTTAGTTGCAGACTGAGTCCAAAATCCCAGGCATTTCTCCATCTCTTTATCAAACTCGACGTGAGTATGATAGTCTTTGTTTGCTTCTTCAATGGCAGACTGGAGAGAACAAATTTCCTTTATCTTGTCCTTAGAGATGGAATCTTCCTTGAAAAGATTATCTTTGACAAAAGCTCTGAACTGAGCTTTGATTTCTTGCAAGGACACGAGAACGCCAGAGTTTTCATCCTGAAGATGACAATGCATATCTTTGAATGCAGCAGCTGCCAGTGTCTTGAAAGCTTCTCCCTTCTGCCAGCTATTCTTCATTTCTCCCACCGCTTCCTCCAGGACTCTGATTTTCCACTCCACGCTGTAGACCCAAGATTTTGACAGATTGTCCTTAGCATCATCGAAAATCTTATTCGCCAGCAAGATGTTCTCATCAGTCTGGCCCATGAGGCGAAGGTCTACGATGCAACTACCCCAGAGCTTAAGCTCTTTATCCATTACCCCAATAGTAGAGGACAGTCTTCTGTTGCAAATTCTCTACCTTTCCATGCAGCTTAAAAGCTTCATCGATGAAGTTTAGCCCAGCAACAAGCATGTCATCCACCATGGCTTCGATAGCTCTGCCATAGACAGAATACTTGTGCATATCTTTAATACTTTGCACTTCATCTTGGCTTAGAATTACAGGAGGCGGTAGAGCAGTCAAGGGGGTAGGGTCTAAAACTTTGTCCTTAGACAAAAGTGACTTGATAAAACTTGTGAGCACTTGGGCTTGTTCTTCCAGTTGTTCAATAGTCTGCTGCCCTTTCTCAACCCTTCCAATGACTCTGGTGACTGTCTCCTGGAGGTTATGAATTTCGCCCTCAGGGGTAGACTCCCCCATAGGGATCCTTGAAAGCTCCAAGTCAGATGTCAACAAATCTGATTCTGACTTATCCACTGTAGGTTTGGCAATCTCCAAGAACTGCTGACCTTGAGCATCAGACACAATCTTGGAAGTAGTTCTGGCTTTCTTGGCACGAGAAGGAGTGGTGCCCAACAAGGCTGCTACAGCATCAAAATTTGGTCCCAAGTTTTGAGAGGAGGATTTCCTCTTCCTTTTGTCGACCAGAGGTTGCACCCAAGCAAAAGAGGAAGAAGAATTTGCAGGAGAAGCAAGGGGTCCAAGAGACAGGGAGCTCATGACACTCAAGGTCTGTGCAGCTGCTGACTCAAGCTGAGATGTGGGTAGAACCTTGGAGGTAATGGCGGTAGAAGAATCAGTAGTACCCGGAAGTTCAGTGCTCTGGACCTCTCATCTGCTGGATTTTCAGCCAACCTTGCAGGAGGAGATCTCACTTTCCTGACTTTGAATGAGAACAATGATGTTCTCTGGCTCCATAGGCAACTGCCTGTTATCTTGGAGGATCATTCATGCAGGTTCCTTCTTTACCTCTTTGAGTTTCTTCTATACCTGGGTAGATGGAGAAGCAGTAGATCTCCTTCGAGCAATCTGACCACGTACATGGTGAAAGCGTCATTGACCCTTCTGAAATTGCGGTTGCTGGTCTCCAAGGTGAACTGCGGGCAATAGGCATACACTGGATCATCTTTGTGTGTATCTACATAGGAGAAGCCGAACCACTGCCTGGATGCTGCTAGGGTATACATCAGATATGAAGTCATGTAGAACTTCTTTGTTTGTCGGACGTTAGATAGCTGCTCAGCCAAATTCATACTGATGATCTCTGCCCAGTTGATACTTTGGGTTCCCTCGCACACCATGCTGATGAGCGGGCACATCCAGAAATGAAATTCGTTGGTGGAGGGCAAACCCATAACCCGTGCCAGCAAGATTATAAAATCTGACAATTCTTCATTGAAATCTACTCGGAATAGGGTTTTGGTTAGGCGAGAAGCACCTTTCCTAGGGTTCTTCAACCAAGACTTCGCCACTCGAGCTTTATATTTGTCACTGTCTTGGTCGAACATGGCCTGTGCTTGATCACGAGAGACGACTATAGCATTGTCCATCTCCGGAATCCTCAGAGCAGCTCCAATGGCGGCAGCGTCCAGCTTGGCAATGAGCTCCCCGTGTACGTTTGTCAATTCGCTCGTAGCGGGGTCGAAGTGAGCTCCGCATGAAAGTATAGTGTCAGCACACTGCACTGAGATAGGGAATCCTCCGGCGAAAGCCAAACCGCTATCGTTAATCATCTGTGCCATTGGCGTAGGGTTTGCATCTGTCATTCTTGACCAAAAATCGCCGAAGTCGAGATGACGAGCTTCACTGTCTCCGATATTGCTAACGGCAGACTCGAGTGGAGAAATTTGCTCCTGTCCCTGAAACTTGATCTTCATATTGATAGATTTGGAGCTGCGACCCGGACTTCTGGAAGGAATTTGCAAATGGAGGCGGAATCGCGCAGGTTTTCAAATGGCGAGGGTTCGAGCAAAAGATAGCATGGAAGCAATGCAAAAAATGCAAAGGGGAATGCTCGTTATATAGCCGTTTGGAGAGAGAAATGACTTTAATGCGCATTGAATACACAACCAGCAACTTGAAAAAAAAATATCATACTTGGAGCGAGCGGGAAAAACTAAGTGTGAATGATACTAGGTACGCTTGGGACAGGTGAGACGCGAATGCGCGAAACACACGGCTCGGCCGGTTCGGGCGAAACAGGGAGAGGAAGCACAAATGTATTTGGGACAAATGGGACGAAAATGTGCGAAGTACGCGATTCGGGCATTTCGGCCGAAATTGGGACAGCGGGCCCACTTGGACTTGGGACATTCGGGACAAAAAGTTCCGAAGTACGCGACTTGACTGGCTCGGCCGAAATTAGGAAAGCTTGCACTTTTTTAAATGGGGCAGTTGGGACAAAAATTTCCGACGGACGCGGTTCGGGCAAATCGGCCGAAAATGGGAAAGCTCACACTTTTTAACGTTGGGACATTTGGGACAGGAAAGTGCGAAGTACGCGGGACTAGGAAGCTTCGGCCGAAAAAGAGGATCAGCTCGCACTTAAGTTTTGGGACACTTGGGACAAAAAGTTCCGACGGGTCCGAAAATGGGACAGTTTCGGGGATTTCGGCCGATCGGGGAACAACTTGCACTTTCGTACTTGGGACAGGTGGGACAAGAAAGTTCCGACAGACCCGAAAATCACACAAAATGACCCAAGATGCGGATTTTCTTCAATTTCACGACTTAGGCACCTCAGAAAGAACTCAAGACTCAAAATTTTGAAAATTTTACTCTTATCAGAGCGGGAAATTTTGAGTGGACAACAGCTGGCTCCTTCTGGGGATGACTTGGTGTAAATTCATAGAATGAGACAAGGCAAGAACTTAGATAACTCGGTGAAGCAGACCAGTGCCTTATCCATTGGGCAAAGGAGTCAAAAACAAACCAATACAGAGGGCAACACACACAACAGAAGGGAAACACACCGAAAGCAGAAAGGCAAAAACACTGTACATAATATACAAAAGGGACTCCCTAGTCACCTAGGACTTGAACAACTTCAAATACTGCCCACTATAAGGAAGTGGGAGGGGAGAACCATCCATGTAATCAAGATAGAAAGAGTTCTTACCAGCAAAGTGTCTTATCTTGAAAGGTCCAAGCCACAGAGAATCAAATTTTCCATGGCTGCCACGAGGTTCATGTCTTTTGTCCCATAACAGCACGGTATCACCAACTTGGAACTCTCTGGACCTAGCTTTCTTATCGAACAGAACCTTCACCTTCTGCTGGTGAGCAGATATTCTGTCAGCAACCTCCAATCTATCCTCGTTCAGTTTGTGCAGGTACATGATTCTTTTGTCCAGAGCATCACTGAAACTAGTGTCCTCAATGGCCTTCATCAGGTGCAAGGCTGGCAGTTCCACTGTCACTGGCAATTGAGCCTCTACTCCATACACTACTTGAAAGGGGGACATTCCAATGGCTCTTTTAGGTGTGATCCTGTCTGCCCAAAGAGCATCATAAAGCTTCTTATGCCAGTTTCGCTGAGACTCATTGACCAACTTCCTTATGATAGTCACCAGATTTTTGTTGGTGGATTCTGCTTGTCCATTTCCCTGGGGATAATAATCTGAAGAATGAGCCAGAGAGATGCCATACCCGTAGCAGAAATCCATTATCTCAGTTGAGGAGAAGTTTGAAGCATTGTCTGTTACAATCTTGTTAGGTACACCATACCTTACCAAGATGTTCTCTTTAATGAAGCTGCACACTACTTTAGAAGTAGTGCTTTTGACTGGGATAGCCTCCACCCATTTGGTGAAGTAGTCAGTGGCAGTTAGCACATGCGTGTGGCCAGCACTAGAAACAGGATTCAGTGTACCAATGAAGTCTAGACCCCACTGTTGAAATGGTTCCTCAATCACAACTGGCTTGAGAGGCAAAGCGGCCAGTTTGGGCCTTCCCACAAAGGTCTGACAAGCTTCACATTTATCCACCCACTTGGATGCATCTCTGAACAAGGAAGGCCAGTAATATCCTCCCCGGAGTATCTTGTGAGCTGTGACTGTTGATGAATAGTGCCCTCCACATGCCTGATCATGGAAAGCTGAGAGCAACTTTCTCTGCTGTTCCTTGTCCACACACTTCAGAAATCTCCCATCTAAACCACGCTTGAACAAGGCATTTTCCCATAGTACATATTGTGCTGATCTCAATTTAACAGTCCTCTTTTCCTTGGTAGTTAAATGAGAGGGGCATTCCCCATAGGTGAGAAAATGGGCGATGTCAGAATACCATTCATCGACTGAACTAAGGAATAGAACAGTAGGAATGTCAGCTTTCTCCTCCAGCAACTCATGTTTGGCTCCTTCAGCAATGAGCTCACAAAGACCCTTTTCCACGAACCAGCTTGGTTGGTTTGATATCAATGTCATACTCCTGGACTTTAGCCACCCAGTTTCCTCTCTTGGACCCAAATTCTTGCTGTGTAAGAATTGACTTAACAGTCGTATCTGGAACCAGCACCATAGAGTGAGAGTTGAGGATATAGAAACGGAACTGCTTGACAGCTTTGACTACTGCAAAAGCATGCTTCTCCATCATGGTGTATTTCAGCTCATGATTCTTCAGGATATAGCTCATGAAGGCAATTGGTAGCTCATGTCCATCAGAGTCTTCTTGGGTTAAGACAGCAGCCAGGGTATTATCTGTAGCATAGCAATAGATGATGAAATCTTTGTTGAAGTCAGGACAGGCCAAAACTGGAGTTTTAGCAATGGCTTTCTTGATACCCTCAAAGGATTCCTTTCCTTCAGAAGACCAACCAAATGCTTGCTTCCCTTTCATCATCTGAGAAATATTCAAAGTTAATTCAGCAAAATCGGGGATGAATCTTCTTAAAAAATTGATCTTACCGAAGAAGGAATGCACGCCTTTTTTACTGGTTGGGAGAGGAATCTGCTGGATGGCTTGAACTCGTTCAGGATCAATCTTAATACCATCCTTGGAGACAATGTGCCCTAATAGTTTTCCTTCTGTAACACAGAAGACAGATTTTTTAGGATTTAAAGAAATCCCATGCTCTCGGCATCTTTGCAGAACTGTTTCCAGGTGATCGAAGTGATCTGCTCTTGTCTTTGAAAACACTGTCAGGTCATCAAGGTATATGACAATACATTTCTCCTTTCAAGCTTCCAAAAACCAAATCCATAGCTCTCTGGAAAGTGGCACCAGCATTAATCAGCCCAAAAGGCATTCTCTTGTAGGCAAAGGTACCCCAAGGAGTGGTGAAGGCTGTCTTGTGTTGATCTGCAGTATCAACCTCTACCTGATTGTATCCCGAGAATCCATCAAGCATAGATAACATTTCAGATCCTGTTACTGCTTGCAATATTTGATCCATCATAGGCAGAGGGTAGTTATCTTTCAGAGAAGCCTGATTCAGGTTCCTGAAATCAACACAGATGCGGATCTCACCATTCTTCTTCCTAACAGGCACAATGTTTGCAATCCATGTTGAATGGTGAATGGGAAAAATGATTTTAGCCTTCAACAATTTCTGAATCTCCTGAAATATAGTGTCAGCTATTTTGGGATTATACTGCCTTTGTTTCTGCTTGAAAGGCTTGATTCCTGGTTTGAGAGGGATAGAGTGTTGCATGTCTTTTGGCTTGAAGGCTTTTAGATCCTCATAAGAATATGCAAGAACATCCTTATACTTCCTTAGAAGATCAATTGCTCTTCTCCTCTCATCGGTTGTGCAACATTTCCCAATATTTACCAGCTTGGGATCAATAGAACTCCCTATATCAATCTTATCATACTCAGCTGATTGCTGAGGTCCAGTAGAAGCTTTAGATTTTACATATCTGTCATGTTTATCAAACAACTCCTCCAAACTCACCAAACCTTTGGGAATCTTGTTTCCTTTGAGTTTAATGCATCCTTCCTGATCTGTTTCTTCTCCTTGGGTGACAGCTTGGTCAGAGGGACACACTCTCACGAGGCAGGTTGTCACTTCCCTCAAAATACAGTTGCTTCGAAATTCCCCCTTGAGTTCCAGGAAGGAAAGAAAATGCTGGTCATCGTTGAAAACTTGCCAGTTATTAGTATTGTCAGGAACACTAGGCCGGTGGACCATTTCAATAGTGAACTTATCCTGAGAGAATTCAGGATGGGGAATCAATAATGACCCTGAGACAGCCAGTGAATCAGCCCTGCTGTTCTTTTCTCTGGGTATTGCTTCAATAGAGAAAGCGTCAAGGAATTCAATTGAATCCCAAACCTGATTCCGGTAATGCTTCAGCCTCCCATTTTTTACCTGAAAAATGCTTCTGACTTGTTTCACAATCAGCTCTGCATCACCACGAGCCAGAAGATTTTTTACACCTCGTTCTTTGGCCACTTGCAGTCCAAGAATGAGAGCCTCATACTCTGCTGTATTGTTAGTGTTTTCGAACTGCAACTTAAATGAAAAAGGGTGTAGGCAGCCTTCAGGTGACACTAGCAGGACACCAGCTCCAGAACCAGCCGAGGAACAACTTCCATCAAATTCTAAAATCCAAACACCATTGGGATCTTTGGGTGATACTTTGGAGGGTTGGATTTCATCAGGGGACAGAATCATGTAATTACCATGACCTATGTCTTCATAGAGTATTTGTGCCTTAGGATCATCTGTTTTCTGCACAATATACTCAGACTATTTCTCAGGGAGTAACTTCTTCATTTGTCCATTGACAGGTATGAGTGCGTGTGACCAATCCATTTGAATCTCCCCACCCACATCTTTACAGAAGTTCCTACTTAGCAACATTCCGTAAGAAGGAGGAATGTCTGCTACTAGGATGGTAGCCAAGACTTTCTTTTCAGGTAAAGCAGCAAAAGCCACTTGTGCATCTTTAATCCTTCCAACCAAAGGCACTTCCTTACTTTCCATGGAGTAGCAAGATCCATAAGTACGAGTAAGGGTCAAGCCTAAAGCATGAGCTACTTTAGCAGGCATCACGTTATCTGAGGCTCCGGAATCTATGACACAGTTACTGAGCCTATGGCCAGCTATAAGAAGTGTTACATAAAAAGGCTTGATTTTGTCACCAGGCGAGGTGACAGCAGCTACCAGACTAGGCTGTGGTGTAGAAGGAGGAGTGGGCAAAAGGCCTTTAGAGGTGGTCTTGGAATGGGAATTTACAAATTGGATCATCTTGGCAAAAGCTTTGGGATGGGTTTGGTAGTATTCAGCTTCTGAAATTTGAACCTTGGTCCTTTTTAGGTGATCCACAATATCAAAGGATCCAGAGGTGGATGGGCCATCATCATTTGAAATTCTAGGCTTATCAACCTTAGGAGAAAAAGAAGAAGAAGCAACTTTGGTAGCAGGATTGACAGTACTTACCTTTGGTGCAGATGAGGTAGGGATAGGAGATCCTCTTCTGGCAATTACAGGAATAGTTGCTGGCTGCTCCTTAGATTTCTTCATGGGCTGTGTTACTTTCTCCTTCTGCCTCGTCTGTTCTCGAGTCATGACAACAAATGATTCACTGTTCATATCTGCTACCACTTCATCATAGTTATCTCCATCATCAGTGCCTTCGGTGGTAAAGAAATTAACCCGAGATCCTTCGAGTTCTTCCGCCTCATCATCAAATTCCTCCAGGAACTCCTCACAAGCTTCATTGTCCACATCATCATCTAGCTCTTCAACTTCACAGGTTGCATTCACAGGAACTTTGACAGGAGGTCCTTCAAGTGCTAGTCTTGTGTGAGGAGCAGGCAAACGATTTCTGGGCTGAAAATTTCTTCTTGGAACATCTGCATACGGGGCATGCTGAGCCAATTGTTTCTTTATAGCTACTAGATCATTTGCAAGTTTATGGACTAATGGATCAGTATTGGGTCCAGAGTTGGAGGAGGAAGAAGCAGCAGATTTAGATTTGGGAGGATCTCTCTTCAACTTCCCTGACATGATCAGGTCATCCTCGACACTAACAGCCAATTCTTGATCCAGAATTAACGTTCCAAGATTAGCCCTTCTTAGAGCATAACTGACTTTGGGCGTTTGAGCATTTAGAAAGAAATTTTTTTGGATTTGATCAACGCGGTTGAGTATTTATAGGAATTTTGTTGATCAGTCTATTGAACCGAGCCACAAATTCTCTCATGGGTTCTGATGGATATTTCTTTATCTAAGAAATTTGTATGGAAGCATTTGGTAAGCTGGTCAGGAGTATGACTCAGGCTGATCTTGAGAAATGAAACGGTTCCCGATATCTGGTATATCTGGAAGGTCTCGATTAAAGACCAGGTAATAATTCATTGACATACAATTCTGTAATAAGAACAGGAGTGGCTCTGTTCTAGAAAGTATGATGCAGGTCTCTCCGAGTTTTCAGGAGAAGGACCAAACTGAATTACTAAGGGTTAGTAACCTAAAACAATAACCTAACCTAGGGGTTAGATTATTGTTAGTCTAACCTAGACCTAGGCTATGTGTTATGATCCTAAAATAATAACTAAGTGTAAAATGGTTAGCATGGTTATTACCCTAAAACTCTAACCTAAGATACTAACCTAGCTAACTAAGAGTTTATGGGAAGGGGCCTTTGAAGGGTGGCGAACCATGGGCGCTATTCTCTATGGCAATAAATGGGAAGGATAAGGATGAGGGACAGGCATATGGCGGAGGCTTAGGCGGCGGCTAACCTTGGCAGACTTGGCAATTACTAAGTTTGGAAATGAACTTGAGATTTTGGATGGACTGTCGCCAATTTTGGCGGTCGGTGGGAGTTGAGATTAAGCGGGAAAATTGGTTTAATGGCATTTAATGTTTAGGGAGTCGAGCCCGGAGCTCGCGAAACGGCATGCAAACGAGAAGTTGGAAGGTTTGTTTGGTGTATCGCGATTTTCGGTCTTCTCTCTCTCTCTCTGCTAGTTTACTGGTTCATCGCACCAGTTCTCTTTGAGTTGCATGGCGAGAATGAATTTCTCTGGCTCTTTTCTCTGCCATGGAGGATATATTGTAAATGGGACAGCGAAATTTTGTTGGTCGCTGTATTTGGGAAAAAGAAAAGGAAGTTTGAGCTCTTCCTGTTGTCTTCTTCGGAAATTCGATCAAAATACAGGCATGCTAGGCCCTATCCTTTAAATATTTTGCTGTCTTTCAAATGTCTTCATTAAAACAACTCTGTTCATTTGTTTGTGAAGATTAGATAAATTTTCTATGAAGATTTAGTTGATTTTGGCTCTGTATCTCTTCTGGTTCGATTTTTGGCAATTTCCGCTTGTTGGGTGTTTGTTGAAATCGAACTTCAACTCTGTTTGTTGTGTATTCCTTCTGGTTTAAATATGAGAGATTTATATTTATAAAGGTTTGAATGCTCGGCCTGTTTGGCGAGAGCCCGTCGAATATACTTGTGAAGGGTATAGATCACTGTTTTGCTGTCGACTTTTGATCGTCAATGCTGTTGTGAGACAGTAGGGAATGATACTGGTGTACCATTTGATTGTTCTGTGCTTTTGAAGATTTTCGAAGCTCTGTCGTGGTTTTGTTAACAGCGACTAATGATACTTTGTGGGTTTCATTGTTTTCTAATTTCTGGCTTGGAATAGGCAACTGTTGAGTTACCGTAGTCTTTAACGACTCAGTGGATTTCATGATTGAATCGTTTACAGTAATCTACTGTTGTGAATGTAGATTCATCTTGAGTTTTGTTATTATATTGTCGTGGAAGCCTTGTGGAAAAGACAGGTTTTGTGGCTACTGTTATTGTAGTAAATACTGAGTATTGACTTTATGTGGATGTATTGCCTTTCCTTGCGAAAATTGTTCGAAGGTTTCGAAGCAGCTCAGTTTATTTCATTGTTTTGGAATGAGTATATTGATTTGCTTATACTTGTTTCATTCGGAATGTTTGTCTTGAATGGCATGGAAGGATTTATCAATTAATTCTATTTTTATACTGTTGTTGGGTTTGTGATTATGGGCGCAAATCCGTTATCAGTATGTAGTGTGAATTAGTGGATTTATTAGGATTGAATTCCGAACGACTGTGAGGAGACGTTTCAATGTTCTATTTCTATTTTGGTCACTGTTCAAGTTAAAATGTGTATATACAGTTGTTAAGTGTTGATCCAGTGACTTGAAGGGAAAATCTGTACTGAAGACCTCTGTATTTTCTTGGAGTACTTTGTGTTGCATGTTGCTTTGGTGGTACAGATTCCTTAGGTGATCAACTACATATTCAACCTGTTCTATTTGTGCTAAATTATTGGCAGAGTACAGTCGGGTTTCTTGGTTGAAATAAGAGCTTGATTGTTTGTCTGATTTTTATATGCGTCATTGATGACTGTTTTCGTGTTCTGGCCCTGTTTGGGTGAGTTGCACTAGGGATTTGCATGCACCAAGGTAGGGATCGATTGATGGTGTTCCTTTCCGTTTGTTCAGCCCGATAGACTGAGAAAGTATAAGTATGCTAAGTTCCTTTCTGTTTGTTCAGTTCGATTGACTGAACATGAATTGGAATCAATGTGTGGTCATCATAGCATAGTTTCTCGGAAACCTTAAAAGGCTTAATGTTATAGAGTTGTTGATTACAGCAATACGCTTGAAGCTCTTGATTTCGAACTTGGTTCGAAAGCCTTACTGTGTTTAGGAGAAACTAGTTTTGGACATCAGACTGATTTATGGATTGTTGATGTGTTAGTTGCTGTACAAGAGATTTGCTGGGTTTCTATTTTCGTGATTTAGAACAGTGATCTTGATTTCGGCCTGTCTAACTTGTTCATTTATATACTGGTTGACTGTTCTCATAAGTGAAGGCAGTACAGTGATGAACTTATGTAAAAAGGGAAGTATGAATGGATTGATTCTTTCTCTTCCTTTATTTAATATTATTGATAATGAACTATCAGTAGGAAATTAATTTGGTAACGTTTTGGTAGGATTCCAAATTGTTATGTTATTTCCTTTTTTTGGAAGAATGCAACAATCTGACCAGTGTCGTGATTTGGATTCAATGATTGTTTATATGCATTCGTTCTTGTTTCTTTAATATTTGATGAAAAATTAGAAAGTGTTTAAGACTATTCTGTAACAATGATAGAGTTACATGTTTGTAATCATTTAGTATTACAAGGACATAGCCTGAATATGTTTTCTTATTTGGATATTTGATCTCATTTAAACAGGGTGTTTAATGGAAACAATTGATGGATTGCAATTGTTTTAAAAGTTAGTGCTTATCATGCTCAGTTCATTGAACTGACTCATGTTGACTATTTTTGCAGATGGTTGCCGTAAGAGGTAAATACAATGCAGATCTGGCAGTCCGATCAGATAGTTTATTTGATTTATTATGAATTACAGCTTGATTTTATGGATGTACTATATGAGAAAAGATGTTTCTTTTCCGTTAGCATTATATCAAGTATGCTGTTGCATAAAATGTAATTGTACGAGTTTCGAAAGGAATGAAAATAAGTGTTTGATACTTATGTGTTGTATTCTATTATGAATGATGAACTTCTTCGGTTTACGTAACGAAGAGGCATAGTTATCTTTGTATAATATGGATGCTTTTGTGATTGACAATGAAAGCTTGTAAGTAATTAGACTAAATTCTTATGAGTATTTAGTAGTTCTAATTTGATCTGGATAATGCAATATTGTAACTTAAATATTGTCTCTCTAGAAGATAGGTTAAAAATTGAGCCTAAAAGATAACGCTAAACAAGTTGGATTGAATTACTAATCCCTAGTCCTAAGTATACCAGGACAATAGTAGATTGGATTCTTAATCATTCATAGCTTTAAAATGAAAGGTATGATATGAATTCAGTTAAGAGAACTGATAGGCAATCAATGGAGTTTCAGGTGGCAATCTCAAGCATAGGTTATGAGATATTGTCTGAATCTGTCGCTTAGAATCAGATGTATTCTAATGACTCCTTGATAGAAACTAGACCTTAATACCTCTACCAAGTAATGGATTAATAGAGGAGGGTCGTCTTAAGAAAATGAATCCAGGGATTTGGAAAGGCTAACCTTAGGGAAAAGTCTTAAGAAGTAATTTAAACTCTAGTGCGTAACGCTTGTTTTGGGTAGATCTTCTCGAGGCGGATCTAAAGGTTGACGGCATAAAGTCGACTGCAGGGCTGTACCTCCGAGAAGATTAGGATCTTCTCGAAGTTACAACAATGCAGGTGACTTATGGCGACACCCCTTGCATTGATCGTTGAGATTTACACTTGATTTCGCACGAGTTACCCAGGGACCGATTAAGAACGTGGTCATGTTATATGACTGCCTCGAAGATTTGGGGTGTCATGACACACTGGTTGAACTGCAAGGTTGAACCAGTATGTCATCATATCCCTAATCCTCGTAGGCATCCATATAACATTATCACCTTGTTAATCTGCCTCCGAGTGATTCAGTTGTGAAAGAAAGGACTGACAGTAATCAGTATAAGACATTCTATATAACATATGAATGGGGTGAAGGACGTATTCCAGATTGACGAGTATGCCGTTAAGGAATACGAGACATGAACAGTATGTTTCAAATCTTTGGCCAAAGTATCGCAAGCTGCTGATTGCGTTGTCCTGATTCACCTAGTCTAAGGGATGAGATGCCGATGAATAATGGTAACAGTTATTCAGTTAGATTCCTTGGACAGAGCATTCTGAATTCCCAGATTAGGGAAGAGAACCGCAAGAGTGATGTGTTAAATAAAAACACCGACTCTTATTACTCATGAATAGATCGGTAGATTACCGAGTCATGGAATGAATAGATCGGAAGTACTCCGAGTCATTACAGCTGCATATGGTTGCTTGTTATATGAATGGTTATTTGAATTGTGAGTTCTAAATTATGTATTTAGAACCAGTATGCAATTATCAAAAAAAAAAAAAAAAATTCACTTGTTCTAAAGTTAAAAATGAGGATGTTACATCTTGGTATCAGAGCTGAAGGTTGCAGCTCTTGGACCTATTGAGTCCATAATCTGATAAAAACCTGAATTTTCTTGTAACAGAAAATGGTTAGAACAAGGGGGAACGTTGCGAGTAATGCTCCACCTGAAGAAGGAGCGGCAACAACCCAGAAACTGGATGAGATCCTTGCTGCCCTGTTGGACACAAGAGATCGTTTAGCTGTACTCGAACAGCAGGTGATGGGGAATGAGGAGGAAGAAGAAGCTGATAATGATAATCAGCAACCTCCTGAGGACAACCCCGAAATGGGTGTTGATGTTAATGCTGGAAATGTACCTGTCCAACCAGAAAACAAAAGGGCCAGATTGGCAGCAGAACTCACTAATGATATAAAAAGGATAAGCCCACCTAAGTATGATGGCACCACATTAGGAGATGGAGCTGAGAACTGGCTCAGCGAAATGGAGAAGTACTTTGCTATAAGGAACTTCTCAGAAGAAACCAAGGCAATATGGGGAGCCTATCAGCTTTCTCACGAAGCATCTTCGTGGTGGGATAGCCGAAAAGCTGAACTAAATATTGATGAGACCAATATCACTTGGGATCAATTTAAAGGCTATTTTAGGCAACGTTGGCTGCCACAACTTTTCTATGATCAGAAAATGACAGAATTTCAGAACTTGACTCAAGGGAAGTTAACAGTAACTGAATTCTGGGAGCGGTTTACAAAACTTCTCAAGTATGTACCGCAGTATCAAACTGACGAAAAGTTCAGGATACGGAAATTCATCATGGGATTGAATCCTGTGATAGGGGGAGAGGTCGATGTTCACAGTCCAACCACTATGGAAGGAGTTGTTGAAAAGGCCATAAGGCAAGAACAGAAATTGAAGGCTATTTCTGCTCATAAGGAGGAAGTGCGGAAGAAGACTGCAAACCCTTCTTCAACCTCTCTTGCACCCAGAAAAGGACCATGGAAAAAGTTTGGGAACAAGAGTAAGTTTCCAGGAGATAACAATAAGAAGGCAGCAGTAAATAAGCCTGCTGGAAATGTGAAGGATAATTTTGCAAAAAATTATAATAATGGTCAGAAGTCCTATGGAGGACAGCGTGACAATTATAAAACTGGAAGCAACTTTGAGCCTAAGAAGGGACCTGTAGGAGGCTGCTACACTTGTGGTAAAGATCATTACGCAAATCAGTGCCCTTTGAAGAAGGATGATCGTAATCAGCAGCATAAGATACATGCTGCAGTAGCGGACAAACAAGCTGAAAAGCAAGTGACACCTATAGAAGTTCCGGGTAAGTTATTCGGCATACCTGTCACTATTCTTTTTGATACAGGAGCTACTGAATGTTTTATATCTAACAAACTAGCTTCTAAACTTAAAAGAAAAGCTGGAAAAATGGATAAATCTTGGACTGTACAGTATGGTAATAATTCTGTTCATACAGTGAGTATGTGTCTTTTTGGAGCGGTCCTTGACTTACCTAACTTTTCCACGGAAGTTGATCTCTATGTTGCACCTTTGGGATCGTATGACATTGTCATCGGTGTTAATTGGTTAGCTGACCATAAAGCAAAGGTAGATTGCTATGAAAAGAACATAGAATGTTTAGATGATCAGCTGGAATCAGTAGAAATTCAAGGTGTGAAACGAGAAATTACAGTTAGAAAGCTGTCAGCTATGCAGCTTAAAAAGGCTAAGAATAAAGGATGTACCCTTTATGCAGTAAAGATATCTGAATCTTCTGAAGAAGATAGTGATTTCATGAAGCAAATCCCACTGTTACAAAGTTTCAGGGATGTTTTTCCTGAGGAATTACCAGGGTTACCACCCAAGAGAGAATTTGATTTTACTATTGAAATCAAGCCTGGAACTGAACCTATTTCCAAGGCGCCTTATCGGATGACTACTATTGAGTTAGTCGAGCTAAAGGCTCAGTTACAAGAGCTTTTGTCAAAGGGATTGATTAGACCAAGTGTTTCACCTTGGGGAGCACCTGTGATATTTGTGAAAAAGAAGGATGGAACTCTGAGACTGTGTATTGATTATCGGATGTTGAACAAAGCAACAATTAAGAACCGATACCCACTTCCTAGGATCGATGATCTGTTTGATCAAATGCGTGGAGCAGCGGTTTATTCTAAGATAGATCTTCGATCTGGTTATCATCAGCTAAGAATTAAAGAGGAAGATATTCATAAAACAGCTTTCCGAACAAGGTACGGACATTATGAATTCACAGTTCTAGCCTTTGGGTTAACTAATGCACCTGCAGCCTTTATGAATTTAATGAACAATATTTTTCAAGAATACCTGGACAAGTTTGTACTTGTATTCCTGGACGATATTCTCATTTATTCTAAAAGTGTTGAGGAGCACAATGAGCATCTGAAGATAGTTTTGGGAATTTTGAGAAAGAGAAAGCTGTATGGTAAGTTATCCAAATGTTCTTTCTTTGACTCAGAAGTTCACTATTTGGGTCATGTCATAAGCAAGGAAGGAATCGCTGTAGATCCTTCGAAAATAGTGGCGATAACTGAGTGGCCTACACCAAAGAATGTGCATGAAGTAAGAAGCTTCATGGGTCTTGCTGGTTACTATAGAAAATTTGTAAAGGATTTTTCTAAGGTAGCTGCACCAATAACTTCATTGCAGAAGAAGGATAAGAAATTCATGTGGAATGACAAGTGCGAAGCGGCTTTCAAAAGTCTGAAAGACCAGCTGACTTCTGCACCTATATTGGCTGTACCAGACCCTAATGGAAATTTTACAGTGGTAACTGATGCTTCTGGGGAAGGTCTTGGGGGTGTTTTGCTACAAAATGATCAAGTCATTGCTTATGAGAGTAGAAAACTTAAGATTCATGAGCTGAATTATGCCCCTCATGATCTGGAGCTTGCTGCCATTGTTCACGCACTTCAAGTCTGGAGACACTACTTACTAGGGAAACCTTTTGAGTTGAAAACTGATCACTTGGGACTGAAATATATTTTTACTCAGCCCAATCTGAATGCCAGACAAAGAAGGTGGTTAGAATTTCTATCACAATATGACTTTGATATCAGTTATATCAAAGGAAAGGAGAATAGAGTAGCTGATGCTCTAAGTCGTAGGAGGCACATTTCTGCTCTTATAACATTAAGAACTCAGTTTAAAGACGAGGTAAAAAGTGCCTCAGAATCAGATACATATTTTCAGCAAGTAAAAGCAGCGCTTGCTGCAGAACCTAAAGATAAAAGGTATGAAGGTTTTCATTTAGATAATGAAGGAATCTTGCGTTATGAAAATAGGGTATATGTTCCTGTGCTGGATGATTTGAGAAAGAAGTTGTTAGTTGAATTTCATAATTCACCTTTCTCTGGACACCCGGGTATCACAAAAATGTTAGCTGATTTGAAACAGCAATACTTCTGGAAAGGTATGAAAAAGGATGTGATAAATTTTGTGACTCATTGTCTGGAATGTCAGCGGGTGAAAGCAGAGCATATGCATCCTGCTGGATTGTTGTATCCTCATAGCATACCGCAGTACAAATGGCAAGTAATAACCATGGATTTTGTACAAGGACTACCTATGTCCAGGAATAAACATGATGTTATCCTGGTAGTTGTAGATAAGCTAACTAAGGTAGCTCATTTCATCGCTGGAAATCTAAAGGATGATTCTCCAGTGCTAGCCAAGAGGTTCGTACACGAAATTTTCAGATTGCATGGTGTACCTGAACTGATTATTTCTGACAGGGATCCTAGAATGACGTCAAGGTTTTGGCAAACGCTTAACGCAGCCCTAGGAACGAAACTAAACTTCAGTTCTGCATATCATCCAGAAACGGATGGGCAAACTGAGAGGGTAAATCAAGTGTTGGAGGACATGTTGCGAATGTATTGCATGGATCAACAGTATAAGTGGGAAGAGTATCTCCCATTAGTTGAGTTCGCATACAACAACACTTATCACTCATCTCTTAAGATGGCACCTTTTGAAGCACTTTATGGAAGAAAGTGCAGAACCCCTGTAAGTTGGGACAGTGTAGAGGATAGAGTGGTAATTGGACCAGAGATTCTCACAGAGATGGAACAGCAAGTTAAGCTGATTCGTGAACGATTAAAGGAAGCAGCGGATAGACAGAAGAGCTATGCTGACCTTAAGCGGGTTGATAGAAAGTTTGAGCTTGGTGATAAGGTTTTTCTGCGTGTTAAACCCAGAAAGAGTTCTATAACTTTTGGCAAGGCTGCCAAGTTGTCACCACGATATGTGGGACCTTTTGAAATTGTCGAGATAATCAATCCTGTAGCTTATCGTTTAGCATTGCCTCCTGCTCTATCTCGTATGCATGATGTTTTCCATATTTCTTTGCTTAAGAAATACGTTTCAGATCTGTCACATGTTTTAAATTGGAATTCCTTGCAGGTCCAAGACCCAGGAATAATCGTGGTTAAACCCACAAGAGTGCTGGAAACTCGCCAGTTGCATTTAAGGAATCGTGATATTCAGCAATGTAAGGTCCAGTGGGACCAGTTTAGCGAAGAAAGTGCAACTTGGGAAAACCTGGAAGAGATGAAAACTGCTTTTCCTTCTCTTTTTGCAACAGAATGAAATCTGTTGATGAAATACTTTTATGAACTGATTGTTTTTAAGTATTTATGAAAGCCTGATTAAGGCAGACTTTATTCAGGTTGAATAAAAGTGAGGTGACATTGATTTCTGAAACTATTAAATATGGAAGTAAACACATTGTTTGTGTACTAATAAATTGATTGACCGGAAGGTTAAGTTTAATATGTAATTCATCGGGACGATGAATCCTTTTAGGAGGGAAGCATGTAACACCCTGAACTGTTGTTACTTTCTCCTAAGCATTCAAGTGTTGATATGTGATTTCTAGTAAATGGATTGTGTACCTCGATTCGGAAATCATGCTTGATATGTATTAAATTTCTTGCAGATTGCAGATCTTGACTGAGTCAAAATATTAATAGACTCTTTTATTTATTTCATCTTGTGACTGAATATTAATCTGATCACGGAATGAAATTATACAGGTATTCATCAATAATATCTAGACTTGGACCAGAGGAATTGATCCAAGTAATGCTTTAATTTTGTGAAGTGATAAAATTAGATCCCGAACCTTGAACAGGTTGCAAGGTATGGAAGCATTTGGTAAGCTGGTCAGGAGTATGACTCAGGCTGATCTTGAGAAATGAAACGGTTCCCGATATCTGGTATATCTGGAAGGTCTCGATTAAAGACCAGGTAATAATTCATTGACATACAATTCTGTAATAAGAACAGGAGTGGCTCTGTTCTAGAAAGTATGATGCAGGTCTCTCCGAGTTTTCAGGAGAAGGACCAAACTGAATTACTAAGGGTTAGTAACCTAAAACAATAACCTAACCTAGGGGTTAGATTATTGTTAGTCTAACCTAGACCTAGGCTATGTGTTATGATCCTAAAATAATAACTAAGTGCAAAATGGTTAGCATGGTTCTTACCCTAAAACTCTAACCTAAGATACTAACCTAGCTAACTAAGAGTTTATGGGAAGGGGCCTTTGAAGGGTGGCGAACCATGGGCGCTATTCTCTATGGCAATAAATGGGAAGGATAAGGATGAGGGACAGGCATATGGCGGAGGCTTAGGCGGCGGCTAACCTTGGCAGACTTGGCAATTACTAAGTTTTGAAATGAACTTGAGATTTGGATGGACTGTCGCCAATTTTGGCGGTCGGTGGGAGTAGAGATTAGGCGGGAAAATTGGTTTAATGGCATTTAATGTTTAGGGAGTCGAGCCCGGAGCTCGCGAAACGGCATGCAAACGAGAAGTTGGAAGGTTTGTTTGGTGTATCGCGATTTTCGGTCTTCTCTCTCTCTCTCTGCTAGTTTACTGGTTCTTCGCACCAGTTCTCTTTGAGTTGCATGGCGAGAATGAATTTCTCTGGCTCTTTTCTCTGCCATGGAGGATATATTGTAAATGGGACAGCGAAATTTTGTTGGTCGCTGTATTTGGGAAAAAGAAAAGGAAGTTTGAGCTCTTCCTGTTGTCTTCTTCGGAAATTCGATCAAAATACAGGCATGTTAGGCCCTATCCTTTAAATATTTTGCTGTCTTTCAAATGTCTTCATTAAAACAACTCTGTTCATTTGTTTGTGAAGATTAGATAAATTTTCTATGAAGATTTAGTTGATTTTGGCTCTGTATCTCTTCTGGTTCGATTTTTGGCAATTTCCGCTTGTTGGGTGTTTGTTGAAATCGAACTTCAACTCTGTTTGTTGTGTATTCCTTCTGGTTTAAATATGAGAGATTTATATTTATAAAGGTTTGAATGCTCGGCCTGTTTGGCGAGAGCCCGTCGAATATACTTGTGAAGGGTATAGATCACTGTTTTGCTGTCGACTTTTGATCGTCAATGCTGTTGTGAGACAGTAGGGAATGATACTGGTGTACCATTTGATTGTTCTGTGCTTTTGAAGATTTTCGAAGCTCTGTCATGGTTTTGTTAACAGCGACTAATGATACTTTGTGGGTTTCATTGTTTTCTAATTTCTGGCTTGGAATAGGCAACTGTTGAGTTACCGTAGTCTTTAACGACTCAGTGGATTTCATGATTGAATCGTTTACAGTAATCTACTGTTGTGAATGTAGATTCATCTTGAGTTTTGTTATTATATTGTCGTGGAAGCCTTGTGGAAAAGACAGGTTTTGTGGCTACTGTTATTGTAGTAAATACTGAGTATTGACTTTTTGTGGATGTATTGCCTTTCCTTGCGAAAATTGTTCGAAGGTTTCGAAGCAGCTCAGTTTATTTCATTGTTTTGGAATGAGTATATTGATTTGCTTATACTTGTTTCATTCGGAATGTTTGTCTTGAATGGCATGGAAGGATTTATCAATTAATTCTATTTTATACTGTTGTTGGGTTTGTGATTATGGGCGCAAATCCGTTATCAGTATGTAGTGTGAATTAGTGGATTTATTAGGATTGAATTCCGAACGACTGTGAGGAGACGTTTCAATGTTCTATTTCTATTTTGGTCACTGTTCAAGTTAAAATGTGTATATACAGTTGTTAAGTGTTGATCCAGTGACTTGAAGGGAAAATCTGTACTGAAGACCTCTGTATTTTCTTGGAGTACTTTGTGTTGCATGTTGCTTTGGTGGTACAGATTCCTTAGGTGATCAACTACATATTCAACCTGTTCTATTTGTGCTAAATTATTGGCAGAGTACAGTCGGGTTTCTTGGTTGAAATAAGAGCTTGATTGTTTGTCTGATTTTTTATATGCGTCATTGATGACTGTTTTCGTGTTCTGGCCCTGTTTGGGTGAGTTGCACTAGGGATTTGCATGCACCAAGGTAGGGATCGATTGATGGTGTTCCTTTCCGTTTGTTCAGCCCGATAGACTGAGAAAGTATAAGTATGCTAAGTTCCTTTCTGTTTGTTCAGTTCGATTGACTGAACATGAATTGGAATCAATGTGTGGTCATCATAGCATAGTTTCTCGGAAACCTTAAAAGGCTTAATGTTATAGAGTTGTTGATTACAGCAATACGCTTGAAGCTCTTGATTTCGAACTTGGTTCGAAAGCCTTACTGTGTTTAGGAGAAACTAGTTTTGGACATCAGACTGATTTATGGATTGTTGATGTGTTAGTTGCTGTACAAGAGATTTGCTGGGTTTCTATTTTCGTGATTTAGAACAGTGATCTTGATTTCGGCCTGTCTAACTTGTTCATTTATATACTGGTTGACTGTTCTCATAAGTGAAGGCAGTACAGTGATGAACTTATGTAAAAAGGGAAGTATGAATGGATTGATTCTTTCTCTTCCTTTATTTAATATTATTGATAATGAACTATCAGTAGGAAATTAATTTGGTAACGTTTTGGTAGGATTCCAAATTGTTATGTTATTTCCTTTTTTTTTGGAAGAATGCAACAATCTGACCAGTGTCGTGATTTGGATTCAATGATTGTTTATATGCATTCGTTCTTGTTTCTTTAATATTTGATGAAAAATTAGAAAGTGTTTAAGACTATTCTGTAACAATGATAGAGTTACATGTTTGTAATCATTTAGTATTACAAGGACATAGCCTGAATATGTTTTCTTATTTGGATATTTGATCTCATTTAAACAGGGTGTTTAATGGAAACAATTGATGGATTGCAATTGTTTTAAAAGTTAGTGCTTATCATGCTCAGTTCATTGAACTGACTCATGTTGACTATTTTTGCAGATGGTTGCCGTAAGAGGTAAATACAATGCAGATCTGGCAGTCCGATCAGATAGTTTATTTGATTTATTATGAATTACAGCTTGATTTTATGGATGTACTATATGAGAAAAGATGTTTCTTTTCCGTTAGCATTATATCAAGTATGCTGTTGCATAAAATGTAATTGTACGAGTTTCGAAAGGAATGAAAATAAGTGTTTGATACTTATGTGTTGTATTCTATTATGAATGATGAACTTCTTCGGTTTACGTAACGAAGAGGCATAGTTATCTTTGTATAATATGGATGCTTTTGTGATTGACAATGAAAGCTTGTAAGTAATTAGACTAAATTCTTATGAGTATTTAGTAGTTCTAATTTGATCTGGATAATGCAATATTGTAACTTAAATATTGTCTCTCTAGAAGATAGGTTAAAAATTGAGCCTAAAAGATAACGCTAAACAAGTTGGATTGAATTACTAATCCCTAGTCCTAAGTATACCAGGACAATAGTAGATTGGATTCTTAATCATTCATAGCTTTAAAATGAAAAGTATGATATGAATTCAGTTAAGAGAACTGATAGGCAATCAATGGAGTTTCAGGTGGCAATCTCAAGCATAGGTTATGAGATATTGTCTGAATCTGTTGCTTAGAATCAGATGTATTCTAATGACTCCTTGATAGAAACTAGACCTTAATACCTCTACCAAGTAATGGATTAATAGAGGAGGGTCGTCTTAAGAAAATGAATCCAGGGATTTGGAAAGGCTAACCTTAGGGAAAAGTCTTAAGAAGTAATTTAAACTCTAGTGCGTAACGCTTGTTTTGGGTAGATCTTCTCGAGGCGGATCTAAAGGTTGACGGCATAAAGTCGACTGCAGGGCTGTACCTCCGAGAAGATTAGGATCTTCTCGAAGTTACAACAATGCAGGTGACTTATGGCGACACCCCTTGCATTGATCGTTGAGATTTACACTTGATTTCGCACGAGTTACCCAGGGACCGATTAAGAACGTGGTCATGTTATATGACTGCCTCGAAGATTTGGGGTGTCATGACACACTGGTTGAACTGCAAGGTTGAACCAGTATGTCATCATATCCCTAATCCTCGTAGGCATCCATATAACATTATCACCTTGTTAATCTGCCTCCGAGTGATTCAGTTGTGAAAGAAAGGACTGACAGTAATCAGTATAAGACATTCTATATAACATATGAATGGGGTGAAGGACGTATTCCAGATTGACGAGTATGCCGTTAAGGAATACGAGACATGAACAGTATGTTTCAAATCTTTGGCCAAAGTATCGCAAGCTGCTGATTGCGTTGTCCTGATTCACCTAGTCTAAGGGATGAGATGCCGATGAATAATGGTAACAGTTATTCAGTTAGATTCCTTGGACAGAGCATTCTGAATTCCCAGATTAGGGAAGAGAACCGCAAGAGTGATGTGTTAAATAAAAACACCGACTCTTATTACTCATGAATAGATCGGTAGATTACCGAGTCATGGAATGAATAGATCGGAAGTACTCCGAGTCATTACAGCTGCATATGGTTGCTTGTTATATGAATGGTTATTTGAATTGTGAGTTCTAAATTATGTATTTAGAACCAGTATGCAATTATCAAAAAAAAAAAAAAATTCACTTGTTCTAAAGTTAAAAATGAGGGATGTTTGAATGTGTGTGGCTAACTATAGGAGGATCAGTGACTAAGATCTGGTAGTGTGATCTCCTGGTAGCTGAGTTGACAAAGGGGAGACTTAGAGGCTATGAATGGGTAGCGTAAATTCCCTATGGTTTGTTTACCTAATTTGGATCTAAGTGCTAAACTAGTTTGAAGTGTCCATGTAAACTGAATGAAATTAATAATCTATGCTACTGCTGAAAGGAAACTAATCTAAACAAATCACAAAACTAAAATATTACAATCACAAACAACAATTCACTTTTATTCTAAATAATCAAATCTACTTCTACACTAAAACTAAACAAGAAAATAACCCGGTGTGGTTATTCACCTGTGCTGAGTGTATTGAATCTAAACTAACCTAAAACAAGTGATTTTCCAAATGATCTATGATGTGTAGACAACCTCCTACAGATATTCTCTCCTTCAGATCCACAGGGATGGGAAGAAGAGGATCCGTCACCAGGGATTGCTATGAAAGATTCAAACCCTCTTGGAAATTAACTAACTACTTGCAAATGAAAAGACATTGATTTCTACTCTATTTGATATGGAATTGAAATTAACAATTCGTAATTGACAATTTGATAAACAAAGAAAACAAATACACAACTCCAACCTGGAAGAGTAAGAACCTTAGCAAATCCAGTAGTATCAGTATCTGTCCCCTCAGTTCTTTCCTTTATTTCTCTGAGTGTTCATGTGAGTCCAAGGGATTGGGAATGCAAAGAACAACAACAAGAGGATGGCGCTTGAGCAATGGCAGCTTGGAAGCAATCTGGATGTAATGCAAGTAGAAGAGAGATAGCACAAGAGATCTGAGCTTGGCTATGCAATTCCTAGCAAGATTATGGCAGCACAACAATGCAAGATACACAAAATTCTCAGGCCCTTTGCTTGAATACAAGCATGGAATATATAGGAATGAAGAATAGAAGGTTACTTCATGCACAAGGAAATGAAGAGGCAGTTCCACTCATTAAATCTATTTAAAAATAGAAGGAACAAGGAGAACCAAGCAAATGAAGCTATTTTTAGCAAATTCGGCTCACAGATGCGCTCAAAAAGTAAACTTAAGTGAATTGTCGCATGTAATTTCTCGCATGAAGATTCTGGAAAAATCAATCAGGACCGCCACCCTACGTAGGGTGGTGGTTACAGGACTGCCGCCCTAGGCAGGGTGGTGGTCCTAGCACTGAAGGCCAAAACAAGCACAGAAAGAAGGGGGAAGCTGGAAAAATGCAAGGAAAAGATAAGTAAGGCTATCTAAGCTACAAATATATACTGCAAATGGGATTTTGGAGCTCGAACACCTTCTTGAAAGGATTTTGAATCATCATTGGGGACCTTTGTAACCATTTTCTGACAATGTAGCACATGTAATTTTGGGTGCGTACATATTTCCCCCTCGGAGAAGCGTCTTAGCCATGAAGAGGCGTAAAACGTAGAGTCTGAGTATGGCATTCCCGAAATGGGGAGTTAGAAGCTATACCTGACACACCCGTGTGTCGAAATCTCACCGTCCAAACTCCTGCTACCTGCAAGAGAAAAAGAAGACTCAAGTGCAGATAGATAAAATATTGAAAAATAAACACTAAATTAAAATGACAAGAGGACTTACCATCTGTGTGGGGATATAGAAATATACCTGTGCCAATGCTCCAGCCCTGTGAACACATACACTCAAAACGAAGTTATAACAACATATATATCTAAGACAAACTCATTTTCAAATTCATTTACGCATACTGACTTGGTGATTTTTGAGCTCTGAGCCCACGGTGACCATTTTTCATTTTTGAGTATGGTTGAATTGGAATGGATTTGGGATGGTATTTTGCATTAGGCTTGGCCCTTTGTTGTTTGAATACTTTTGAGAAGAACTCCTAAGAAATTCGTAACTAGAGTGGTCATAAGGGGCCTCAAAGAGGTGGATAGGCAGAGTGCCTTTATTGCTTAGTCTCCATTTTGTGAGGCATATATGATGTTTTGGTATTTTGTGCTCATTGCGAGTGTTTTGACCATGCACCTAGTGTGATGGAATTGTATACAAAACTATGACACACCATGATATGTACAATATCTATTTTTGGTTCGGTTATTCTTGTATAGAGTTGACTCTCTTTGGATTATCTCTCATGTGTACTCTAGATGTTTAGAATTTCTGACTTTTCTATGCTTTTCAGAATGTATGCAGTGGATGTGAATGATAACAAAATGATTTCTTTTTGTATTTCATAATGCTGATATATGATGATGCAAACACAATGTGATCTTAAACTTAGCTTCTCTTGCAATTTCGATACTTCATATTTGTCTTGACAAAATGTGATGATATAATGATATGATAAATAGATATGCTTGCCCCACTCCTAACCCCACACAACTAGTAAGATGCGAGGGCTCAACACTGAGAGTTAGAAAGGGCACAAGCCATGAAATTTGTTGAATGGAATGATGAGAGAAAGACAGAGGTTTGACAGAACCAAATTGGGATGCTACAACCTTACCCTACTCATGCTTCTTCCTAGTTTAGAATGTGAATTGCTTTGTATTTTATCTAGACTTGGATCCGTAGATGGCCACTTGGTTGACAAAATCTGGTTTTTAGGGTTTTGAATTCTCTTGGAATTTTGAGCATCTAATTCATTTTGTTTTGACTTAGGATTTCACAAGTAATTGATTTAATTGTTTATGACTTTCAAGTTTGTCAAAGAGACCCCCTTAACCTTGCCCCATGCTACCAGTAGGAAGCATGGGCTTATCACCATGGACAAGGCATAGGTGAGTAAGGGAATTTCCTTCCTTTCCCAACCCTACATCACTAGTAAGAGATGCAAGCTCAACACCGAAGGTTGGTAGGGAAAAGAAATGTGTAAAATAAAATTTTTTGTTGATTTGCATTTGACTTACTTATTTGGGCAAAATGTTTAGAATGTTCTTATTTCCAAGGAGATGTATGTGGGATAGATGTGACACCATGAAGCTTCTAGAACAGACCATGAACAAAAGACACCTATCCTATGAAGAGACCAAAAGTAGAACCAAGTATGCAGGCCTTGGTATGGTTACTGTCAAAACTTTGTCTTATCTTGTTTGGACTGATGAAATGATTCACAAATAATTGATGATACTGTGAATATTTGAAGTGATATGATTTGAATGTTTTGCCAATGTTTTCAGAAGTTTTTAGAAGTTGCTATAAGAATAAGCTCCTTGATCACACTTTTTACAAAATGAACTGGCGAGATGAAAATGCAATGTAGATGCAATAATGTACATATGAAAATGTAGGTGAAACTACATGTCATGATGCCTAAGGTGAAGAAAGTTGATGAATATCAAATTCTTCACCCCTAAAAGTACACAACGGAGAACCATTATCCTCAAAATTTCCATTCTCTTGACAAGGGCCTACCATTTTGGGTTTAAACTTACAACCCTTTCTCAGAAGTGTATATGTCCAGTCATTAAAATCATTTGTCTGAAAGAGGTGTTCATACACCTCTTTGTCATGTTCTTGAGACATGGTGTGTGGGTGAGCATGACTATGTTGCTTGGCCTCATCTCCTATGTAGAGCATTGTGTTTAATTGTGACTCTTGCTGAATGATGAGGCCTTGCCCCATGGATATGGAAAGCTTAGTTTCAAATGCACATGGGTTGAAACTGGGGTTTAGAATAGAACAACCCTCAGAGATGGTTTTGATGGGCATCATTTTAATCTCAAATTTCCCTTCTTCATTTGTTAATTCTATCATGTTTACACCTAGACCTAGGTCATCGGAGGGAAGAGATGATAAACTAAGAAGACTACCCATCCCTTGTGGCTCAAATGGGAGGAAGATCAGATCGTCACTCTCTAAGAGTTTCATAATTTCCATTGTGGTTTTAGTGGACATTGTTTCCACAGATATTGATTTACCCTTATCTATTTTTGCCACCTCAAATGTTTTTGGGTCAATGACTTCAACCTTTGGAATGTCTGGGGTGACCGGGACTAACTCTTTTTGTTGGAGGTGGTTTGTTCAATTGGTTTGCAGGAATTTCATACTCCGTATGGACTCCTTTCTTCTTCTTGAGGTTTTCTAAGTGTATATCAAAGGGCTTAGGATCCCCTTGAGTGATGAAGACCTTCCCCAAATGGAGGAATCTAATCTCCTGGAATAGTGTAGAAGGAATAGCCTTCATTCGATGAATCCAGGGTCTCTCGAGGATCATGTTATAACTTGTTTCCCTGTCGATAATGTAAAACTCTGTCAAGATGGTTTTTGGACCAAGTGTGACTGGAAGAACTATGGTTCCAATCGAGGTCACTTTAAGACTGTCATACCCCTGTAACGTGTTTCTTGTAGAGGAACAATTTGTCTCTCCATATCCCAACTTCTACAAGAAAGAGAAAGGAACCACATTTACAGCAGCCCCATCATCAATCATGGCTCTCTTAATGCAATTGTTATAAACCCAGACTTGTAAAAATAAGGCAGGATCACCTCTTCAGGAAATTTCAGCGTCAGATGGCATCTTGTCTATATCGAAAACAAACCCAGTATCCCTATCATTCTGTCCTGGAGGATGTATGTCAAAGTCAATATGATTTATTTGAGTGCTAGGAGGTGGCGTAACATGGATTAGATGACCAAGACCTAGTGCATTGAGCAATGCAGAGTGATGCGCAGGTGAATTCTTCAGCAAATCTAGGAATGAAATGTGAGAAAAGGTCTTGTTCAAATCTGATATTAAATCATAGGCTCCTACTAGTTTTGCAATTGTAGGAATATCATCCTGTGGGAAGGAAAGATCAGGTAGGGGTTGTGAAAGTGTACTCCTTCGTCTGGGTTATTGCATTAATTTCACGCTCAACCTCTAGCTCAACTAATCCCAAGATTTTTGTGTTATCGTTTGAACCAAGGTTAGGAGCGACCCGAGAGTTATTGGAAGTTGAGGCTTTGTGGTCATTGTTTCCTATAGGAATGCCTTTGTTTGTGTTTTGTGAATTCACCTTGAAATTTTCAGGATGTGTAGGGAGCGGATCTTGAAATATGCTCACATTAGTGTTCTGAGGAGCTACAGGTCCTGTATAGTCAGATTGCGAGTTTGTTTCAGGATTTTCTAGGAACATATCTACAAAGAGTTGCCTTTGGTTTTTGGGAAGTCTTTGCAGAAACTTGTTGCAATCATGGAAAGTCCTATCGTCATGACCCCGAACCTTATGGAAACCACAATATAGGTTAGGGTCATAATCTCTTGGCCTTTGATAAGTGTCTTGTTGTTGTTGATTATAACTTCGGTTGTAATTTTGAAATTTATTGTTATAACCATGATTTGTTGCCCCTTGGCCAGAGTTTTGATACTGGTTTGGGCTTTGGGTTTGATTTTTTTTTTGCAGTGGATGATTTACATCAACCGTGTTGACATAAGACATAGTGCTAGGGCCTCTTTGATTACCCAAGTTGTTGTTATTGTTAGTGTTTCCATTGTTTGGAAAACCAACGTTCTTGGCTTGATCAGTAGCACCATTTGTGGTAGCACCATGATTGTGATTCACATCCTTAGGTCCTTGGTTGTTAGCACCATTCTTTTGATAACTTGCATTATTTTGATTTGGGGATACCAATTTCCCATTGGGACCATAGGTCTTACGCCCACTGTCTATAGAGGCTTGGTCAATCCAAAGTGCTCCTTCCAAAACTTCCTCATAACTATGAAAAGGAAACTTTTGGACCTCTTCCTTAGTCTCTCTATTGAGTGAGTGAAGGAAAAGATCACAAAGTTCCATCTGGTCCATGTTGGGTGCACTTGCAGAGGAATAGAGAACTTGGCGCCATCTTTGGATGAAATGGGTAGCAGATTCATTTTTCTCCTATCTAATATGCAGGAACTCCCTAATCCCTATACGCAACAACTTGTTCATGTCAAATGCTTTGATGAACTCAGAGACAAGTTGTTTGAAGGAATGTATAGAAGCTTCTGGTATCCTATAATACCAATCCAATGTGATTCCTTCGAGAGTCTTTGGAAATATCTTAGCCACTACAACATCCCAAGGAAGCAATTCCCTGATAGCAGTAGCGTAGGCCTTGATATGAGCATTCGGGTCTCCTTCTCCCTTAAATTTTGGAAGATCCAAAATGGGTGTGGAAGCATGACACCACGTATGGTGAAGTCAAGAGGCTCCTTTAAGTACTCAGCATATGTACCCATTACGTAAGATTCCACCATTGAAGATCCTTGATAAGGAGGTGGAGGAGAGGAGTTGGATAAGTTGCACTATAAGCATTGACGGGAACGTATGGGGTCCCTTGATATGGCATGTAGGGAGCAAGAATGGTATATGGGTCCATATGGGGAGTTTTTGAATACATATGCATGTAAGGTGGGATAGCTCCAGGATATGGACTAGCGGGCGTAAAACCAGGGAACGTCGCATTGCCTATTGTGGCAGCATTCGAGAACGCACTTTTGGCCAGCCCTTGCATAGGATAAGCTTGTGAAGGATGAGGACCCATCCCTAGTGTGTCTAACCCTGTGAGAAGATCACCTAGATTTGAATGAGCCAGATAACCTTGTTGTACATGATATTGAGTTAGTTTCTCATTGGAAGGGATGTATCCTTTTTTGTCAACTAGATACCCCATGTTCTTCCCTACTGCATGTGTTGGTTGTGAAGTCTGGGCACTTTCTAGTTCTCTAATCCTCCCCACTAAAGTAGAAATGAGATTTTTGGGAGAGGATTGAGTCCCTTGTTGGGGTGCCTATGTGGCGTAGGGTTTGATTGAGCAGGCTCATGATACCCTGTCATGAATTGTTCAGTGTTATAATTCTTGTCTTCCTCAGAAGTAAGAATCTTAGGATAGGTATTCAAAATATCAGAGGCTGAAGCCTTCATTCTATCCAAAGACTCATCTATCTGATGAAGAGGATTAGCTATTCATGCAAATAGATCATCCTCTGTTGATTGCATGGCAATGTGAGGTCTTGACAAGACTCTATGGTAAGAACCTATTCCATTTGTGATATCAACGTGGTTTGCATTAGGTTGACCATATTGCATGTCTAATGGTTGATCAACCTCCTCCATCCTTACATAGCTAATGGGTTTTGAAGTGTAACTAGGGGAGGTTTGGACGTTGCTTGTGTAATTATCACCCCATCTCGAAAGAGAAGGGGACTGTTGTGGTTGCATGTTGGTGTAATATCTATCAGAGCCAAATGGCCCACCAAACTCTCTTCCAGACATATTTTAGAAAGTATAAAATACCTACCAAAATAGGGGAAGAAATGGAGAGGTGATGTAATAGCAATGAAATAAAAGGAAACAAGAAGGAATTAATCCTTCACGTCGGGTTCACCAATTTGTACGGATGAAAATGAACATGTGACCTTCAACCACACTTGACCCCCTGAGGTCGTGCCAGAGCAGCCGATGTTTGAATGTGTGTGGCTAACTATAGGAGGATCAGTGACTAAGATCTGGTAGTGTGATCTCCTGGTAGCCGAGTTGACAAAGGGGAGACTTAGAGGCTATGAACAGGTAGCGTAAATTCCCTATGGTTTGTTTACCTAACTTGGATCTAAGTACTAAACTAGTTTGAAGTGTCCATGTAAATTGAATGAAATTAATAATCTATGCTACTGTTGAAAGGAAACTAATCTAAACAAATCACAAAACTGAAATATTACAATCACAAACAACAATTCACTTTTATTCTAAATAATCAAATCTACTTCTACACTAAAACTAAACAAGAAAATAACCCGGTGTGGTTATTCACCTGTGCTGAGTGTATTGAATCTAAACTAACCTAAAACAAGTGATTTTCCAAATGATCTATGATGTGTAGACAACCTCCTACATATATTCTCTCCTTCAGATCCACAGGGATGGGAAGAAGAGGATCTGTCACTGGGGATTGCTATGAAAGATTCAAACCCTCTTGGAAATTAACTAACTACTTGCAAATGAAAAGACATTGATTTCTACTCTATTTGATATGGAATTGAAATTAACAATTCGTAATTGATAATTTGATAAACAAAGAAAACAAATACACAACTCCAACCTGGAAGAGTAAGAACCTTAGCAAATCCAGTAGTATCAGTATCTGTCCCCTCAGTTCTTTCCTTTATTTCTCTGAGTGTTCATGTGAGTCCAAAGGATTGGGAATGCAAAGAACAACAACAAGAGGATGGTGCTTGAGAAATGGTAGCTTGGAAGCAATCTAGACACAATGCAAGTAGAAGAGAGATAGCACAAGAGATCTGAGCTTGGCTATGCAATTCCTAGCAAGATTATGGCAGCACAACAATGCAAGATACACAAAATTCTCTAGCCTTTTGCTTGAATACAAGCATGGAATATATAGGAATGGAGGATAGAAGGTTACTTCATGCACAAGGCAATGAAGAGGTAGTTCTACTCATTAAATCTATTTAAAAATAGAAGGAACAAGGAGAACCAAGAAAATGAAGCTATTTTTAGCAAATTCGGCTCACGGATGCGCTCAAAAGATAAACTTAAGTGACTCTTCACATGCAATTTCTCATATAAATATTCTGGAAAAAATGATCAGGACCACTGCCCTATGCAGGGTGACAGTTTCAGGACCTCTACCCTAGGTAGGGTGGCGGTCCTGGCACTGAAGGCCAAAACAAGCACAGAAAGAAGGGGGAAGCTAGAAAAATGCAAGGAAAAGATAAGTAAGGCTATCTAAGCTACAAATATATACTACGAATGGGTTTTTGGAGCTCAAACACCTTCTTGAAAGGATTTTGAATCATCATTGGGGGCCTTTGTAACCATTTTCTGACAATGTAGCACATGTAATTTTGGGTGCGGAACAATAGTATCCACCAACATATGTACCCTTGTAGAATGGGCTTGTTCACCAAGTATTTCAATGTCATATGGTTAGTGTAAATATAAAATGGGTTGCCAACAAATACTGTCTGAATTTATGAAGCGCATAGATCATTGAAACTGCTTCGTGCTCAGTCATAGTGTAATTCTACTCCACTGGTGTCAATTTAATACTTGCAAAGCACAAAGGATGATCAACAATTCCTTCACCAGGATGTGCAATTACTACTCCAATGGTGGTTCCTGATGCATCCACATTAACATGGAAAGGCTTATCCCAAGGAGGGAAATGTAGAATGGGTGCGATGATAAGCCTATCCTTCAAAGTGTCAAATGCCTTCTGTTGCACTTCTCCCCAATGAAAGTCACTCTTATGTCTAAGTAATTCTTCTAAAGGCATGGTGATCTTGGCATATCCTTTGATGAACTTCCTGTAGTACGTTATATGCCCAAGAAATATGTGCACTGCACTTTGACCTATAGGCTCCCTTAATCCGACAACTACTACAAATTTTGTGATATCTACCAGCAGTCCCTCCTTACTTATGATGTGCCCCAATAATGTTCCAAATGGGGTAGAAAATACACATTTCTTAATGTTAAGAGATATCCTCAACTACTGACATCTTTCAAATATCAACCTTAAGTTGTCACAATGGTCCTACACTAACCCATATACTGTCTAATCATCTCGGTAGACTTGAGGGAATTTATGGATAAAGTCTCAGAAAGCTTGTACCACAGTGCGCGAGAACATAGTAGGTGCATTATTCAACCAAAAAAACATGACTATATAGGAAAAAATTCCCCACTGAGTGGTGAAATTCATCTTCCTTTGGTCCTCCTTCGAGATCCTTACCTGGTGATAGCCTGAGAATCCATTTGTGAAAGAATAGACCTCGCGCCGTACAACTCCCTCTAATATCTCTTCAGTAAATGGGGTTGGGAAAGGATCAATGATACACACTCCATTCAGGTCCATGTAATCAACACATATCCTTATCCTTCCATCCTTCTTAATGCTAATTACCATGGTACTTATCCACTCTAACTCTTCAACAAATTCAATAATGCCTGACGCTATCATCTTATCTATTTCCTCATTAACCTTCACATACAGGATAGGATTCATTTAGTATGGTCTCTTCCAGACCAGGTGCGCACCTTCCTTCAACTTAATTCTCATTTCAAAATCTGGCTCATCAGTTTATCTATTGGGATAGTGCTTTGGAAGTGCATGCACAATAACTTGCTAGGATCATTAATGTAGCTCATTCCTTTCCTCTAGATCTCCATGTGCTTTCTCCCTATACGCGTGCTCTTAGGAATTGTTACCGATAGTCTGGGCCCTCCCACGCTGCTGTGATATTTTTCTACACTTTCTTCCTTATCCTCTTTCATTACTATATCAGTGGTGCGCTCTAATTCTTATTGTACTAATGCCTCGATGATTTTTTTTGGTTATTTTTATGCCACCTAATTTATTTTCTCCTGCGTAAGGCTTGGATTTTTCTTCTCCTATGTGCCAACCTCCTCACTTCTTCCCATGTCTTGGGAACCTTCCTCATCCTGGCTACCCTTGCACCGCATGAAAAGGAAATCATGTTCTTATTCTCTGCCCTCTTCTTTAGAATCATGAATGCTGAAAAAAATGGCTCCTAGTCCCCTTTAGGATAATCTTTTTCATCCTCATCCCTCTCACCTATGTATTTCTACAAGCTCTCTATCTCCTCTGAGTCATCTTCCTCCATCACCTGTTATTTCTTCCTAATAGGGTATTCCAATATAAGATATTTTTCCTTCTCTTCCTCTTCCTCTTGTGATTTATCTCCTTTGCAATAAGATTTTCCTTTATTGGCACCTCTTCTTTGACTGGAGACTTCTTCCTGTGCATGTAATTACTTATTCTAGAGATTTTTCTCGGGGCACCTAATGCCTATGTATCTTGGGCATTTGGTGCCTTCTTCTTCATTTCCTCCATCTCCTTCTTCTTGGGCATAATATTCTTCCTTCTTGTTAGGTTCTTAGGTATAGCTATCTCATTTTCAAGATAAGCACCCTTCTCAAACTTGGGCCTTATCCGAAGGTATATAGGCACCGCAGACCTTCTTGCAATAGTCAGAGTCAGGGGTTTTACCATTTGGACTTCATGCAACATGTATTCTTCCATGTACATGTGCTTGTTAGGGTAGACCAACTTCCTGTGCATCTCCCTGTGGTCTCAGTCAAAACTTCCAAGGTCAAGGTTTAACTTTTGGGAATCCCCGAATTTGTTAACTCATGCTTGCAAGTATTGAGTTGTGAAGATGAATGGGAGATTGCACCATGGGCTCATGTTTTTATCCTCCAACTTAAATCTACCAATGCAGAAGTGTTGGTATACTGTGAACTCAACTTCTCCTTCTGTAAGAACTGATAGTAGTTCTAGTATTCTCCATTATGCTCCAAATGCATTCCTGAAGTATGTATACAATTTTTCAAGGTGCGCCTTGTGAACGAGTGTCATGCTATCACAAGTGTATTTCTCAAATCTTTTTGCAAGTGAGAGGTCTTCCTATGGATACTCCTACATGAAATTATTTGCTACATCTGTTACTCTTATTTATTAGAATACAATGGTTAAGAGGAAAATCCCAAAGATAATCTTGTCTCCTTCCTGTGCGCTGGAAATAATTTCATCTACAATGCATGCAGATAGATTATAGATGGCGTCTTTTGATATTTTTCTACAAACTTTCAACCAAGACTTATTTACCTGCATCCATATTTCTTGTGCGTTGATTTTTGTTACTAGGCACGCAACCATTCTCGTCACTGGGTCTTGGATATCCTTGATATCAAAATACCTTAACCCCTTCTTATATGCATACACGACCACTGTATCCTTGATTTCTTACTTGTCACACAGGTCGTCCTCTATACTATATCACTCACAGATAAGGCATGTGAATATTGAAATTAGATGAGGGGTTATGTGCATCTTGCACCCCATCAAATGAAAGTGGTCTTCATGTATACACGACATCAGCCACTGATAGAGGCACTCTGGCTTTCCAAATTAGGGAAACTCATAGAGTTGTAATAACCCCACCTTCTCTAACTTCACCTTGAATTTTTCCTAATAGATTGGTAACCCCTCATCTGTTCTCTGGTTAGTTGGGCGTACTAACTCCAACTCCATTTCCTTTTCAATCATTTTCGTGTGATGTTTTTAGTCACTTACCATCATTTTCCTCAAGTGGGATCCCATTCCATCCCAAGCAAAACCCCATCTGGGTACTGCATTTCTGCATACCATTCTTCATTAGTACATGTAATAGTTTCTTGTTATTTTCCCTTGCTCTTGCCCTTCTTAGGTGTTACTACTAGTTTCTTGGGTGTCATTGTGTAGGTTTTCTCTGCACTTTAGCTTCTCTTCCTAGCTCTTCTCTTCTATCTTTTCCATGTTCAAATATCTAACCTGTGAAGAATACTTTTTTCCAACCCGTGATCTAACTTCCAAACCCTAACTGGAATATCTTTTCACAAGGTGATGCTTCTCCACAACTCTCCCAACACCCATGAATTACTTCCCCTCAGTTTGCAGATCCAAACTAGTTACTCACGGTTAAAATCTTCCAATTTTTCTTCACATGGATCAACTTTGGAAACCCTAGTTTACAAAAATATCTTCCTTCTTTATATTCAAAAATTAAATAATGAAGTTCCCAACCTTATATTTATAGTTTTTCCCACTTTTAAATATTAAATTCTACCTTACCTACCATCGTAATTTAACAATTAATGTTGATTTTTCCAACAAAGTATGACTTTAGTGCTTCAACTCATGCGCCCAACCTTACGTGGACAATCCCCCAACCTTTTGGCATGTAACCAATCCATCTTGATAGGAGAATCTTGTGCACGCATAACCAAAGCCAAAGGAACTTCTTCTATCATGATTTTTTATCTCACCTACCTCATGTTGCTTTTACGCTTCTTCCTCTCTTGTACGTGGATCCCCAATGTAGTATTACCCTGATACCAATCATCCTTTTTCACTTTTCCTTACATATAATTCCTTCACAGGGCCATTCGACTGGGATTTCCAATGTAATCCTGCCTGGGGCTTCAGATTTCAAGTTCTTCCACCTTACTCTACCCTACACTAAAATTATGTATGGTCCTCTACGCAGTTACAACCTTCAAAAAGTAATAAAATTACAGGCACCCAAGGTGCAATACAAAACAATAACGAGGAAGGGAAACACAAGAAAATAAAATGCATTAAGGTAAATCCTAAACTAACTAGAAATACTTCCTTATTTACAAACACCAAGAATACTTATTTATAGTAGGGATTCAGCCTACTCCCATTGAAGTGTCCTGGAAATCTCATCCCATCCAGCGCTTGTAACTAGCATGCACCCAAATCACGAGATGATGTAGGGACCCAACCCATGCACTTTTAACTTCCCAGGATGGCACAAAAACTTTGAATCATATAATAAGACCATCTTCCTAACCTCAAACTTCTTGTTCTTAATGTTACGATCATGTTATGCCTTCTGTTTTACATTTTCTGTCTTCTGGCTCTACTTGGTGAGTGATTGTATTTTGTCCAATTGCATTAACTTATCAATTCTTTCTTCTAATGTTTGTTCATCAGCCAATCCTCCTGTGTGTGCTATACATAGAAAAGGTAACATGAATTCAATGGGCAGTACAGCTTCCATGCCAAACACCAGTTGAAACAATGTGGCCTTATTCAACCTCTTGTAGGTTATCCTATTTGCCCAAAGAATGGTTGATACTTTGTCATCCCAGTATTACCTACCGACATAAAAAAATTAGTCAACGTGTGGCTAAGTATTTTGTTAAATGCCTCAATAGTTCCATTTTCTTGAGGCTAATAGGGAGAAGTATTGTGATGGACCACCTTGAATTCTAATAGTAGAATCCTGACCATTTCATTGAGGAAGTACGTACCTCTATCACTTATCAAAATCAATTGGAATCCATACCCACTGATTATGTTTTCCCATAAAAATATAGCAGCGGTAGCCATTGTACAATCCTTTTTAGGTGTTGCCTCTACCCACCTTGTCAAATAATTAGTGTAAGTGAGGATATACTAGAAACCAGTCCTTCATGCCGCTGGCGAGATTGGTCTAACAAATTCAATAGTCCACTTCTCAAATGGTTCCACACTAGCTATTGGTTGTAATTTCATTTCATCCCTTTTTCCAGGTTTTCCAAGGCACTGGAAATGGTCACAGGCCTTGAAAAAATCAATGCAATCTTGATAAATGGTCTCCCACCAAATCCTTGCGAGTAGAATCTTCCACATGGTTGCATTTCCTACATAGAGTCCTCATGCAATCCCACCATGCACTTCTTTCATAATTGTAATGCACTCATGTTCTAGTACACATCGGCACAGAACCTCATCATGACCCATTTTTTATAGGTCTCCACTAATTAACATGTAGGGTGCGGTGTGTATGGCCAACTTCTTCTCCTCCAAGGCCTTCATTCCATCTAGCACCACACCTATTTTGAGAAATACTGTAATATCCTCCAAATCTAAGGGTGTGCACCATAACCTAAACAGTTTGTGTGTCTGACATAGTCTCTTCAATGCTCTGTGCGTCCTCCCCTAAATCAATCCTAGACAAATGATCAGGTCTGGAATTACTTTTTCTATTTTGACAACCACTACATGAACTTGAATTCTTAGAACAATAGTACCCACCGACATATGTGTCCTTCTAGAATGGGCTTGGTCACCAAGTATTTCAATGCCATATAGTCAGTGTAAAATATAAAAGGGATTTCCAACACATACTGTCTGAATTTATTAAGCACGTAAATCATTAACAATGCCTCGCGCTTAGTCATATTGTAATTTTGCTCTGCTGGTGTCAATTTCTTGCTTGCAAAGAAAAAGGATGATCAACAATCCCTTCACAAGTCTGTGTAATTACTACTCCAATGGTGGTTCCTGAGGCAGCCACATGAACATGGAAATGTTTATCCCAAGAAGGGAATGTAGGATGGGGACGGTGATAAGCCTATCCTTTAAAGTGGCAAATGCCTTTTGTTGTGCCTCTCCCCAATGAAAGGCACTTTTATGTCTAAGTAACTCTTCTAAAGGTGTGGCGATCTTGGCATATCCCTTGATGAAATTTCTGTAGTACCCCGTATGCCCAAGAAATCCACACACTGCACTTTGACTAGTAGGCTCCCTCAATCCCACAATAACTACAAATTTTGTGGGATATACTAGTAGGCCCTCCTTACATATGATGTTCCCAAATAATGTTCCAAATGGGGCAGAAAAGACACATTTCTTAATGTTAAGGGATATCCTCAACTGCCAACATGTTTCAAACATCAGCCTTAAGTTGTCAAAATGGTCCTTCACTAACCCATATATTGTCTAATCATCCCGGTAGACTTGAAGGAATTTATGGATAAAATCCTGGAAATCTTGTACCACAATGCACAAGAACACAACAGGCACATTTTAAACCCAAAAGGCATGAATGTATAGGAAAAACTTCCCCACTTAGTGACGAAAGTCGTCTTCCTTTAGTCCTCCTTCACGATCCTTACCCGATGATATCCCAAGAATCCATCTGTGAAAGAATAGAGCTCACACCCTGCCACTCCCTGTAAGATCTCTTTAGTAAATGGGGTTGGGAAAGGATCAATGATACACATTACATTCAAGTCCCTATAATCAACACAGATCCTTATCCTTCCATCCTTCTTGATTCTAATTACCATTAGACTTATCCATTCTGACTCTTTAACAACTTCAATAATGCCATGACGCTATCATCTTATCTATTTCCTCCTTGACCTTCACGCGTAGGTTAGGATTCATTCGGTATGGTCTCTTCTGGACCGGGTATGCACCTTCCTTCAACTTAATTCTCATTTTCCCCAAGGAATGGTGAATGCCTTTAAGCTCATGATACCCACGTGGGAATAAATCCTCAAACTCATGTAAAAGATCAATGATCTTAAAGACTTCCTTCTCCGACCAATAGTCTTCAATGATAGCCTCCTTAGGCTCATCTTCTGAGCCATTGTTAACCTTATTTGTCTTTAAAGGTTCATGATAGGCACATGTTCATTCATCAGAACTATCTAACACCTCATGCATCCCTACAGAATGGTCAACATCTAGTTTTTCCGCTTCTTCCCCATCAATAACATACACCATCTTCCCTTTTTATTTTTTCAAACATGCATGCTCAAATGTATCTATTTCTATGTTTCTTCTTCCTCAAAGTGTGTCTCCAGGTCAAGTTCACCTAGCAAGTCCAGTAGCCTATCTTCTGCCATGTCACTATCCCTAATGGTAAGGCACTTGATAACCTTTAATGCTTTATCCACCAAGGGTTTTGAACTCTGATACTCAAATGTTTGAATGAGATTAGCTGCTAACTCTTGCTAATTCCCTGTCTGACAGTGTGTCTCAGAATGAATGTACCATGTGTACACACAACCCTGTAATGTAGAATATAGTTTGTGTACCCATAGGGATGGCTGGTAAATGCTTCTGCGCCTTCTCTCTAGATGCTCTCACAATCTTGGATATGGAAAGAAGTGGGTCTCTTTACAATGATAATCTTATGATAGCAGTGAGTGCATGTTACGTTCTAGAAAACCTTGTAGAGAAGGAAATTCTCACCTTGCGTGCCATTCCAAGAGGTTATCTTGCTGCATTACTCTACCAGCTGCATAATAGTTTTCGAGTAGGACATAACTTAACATCCCCCTTTGTTCATTTTCCTTCTTCTACTAAGCTTCCAGGTCCTATTAAAAGACCTCAGGGAAGGATCCTCCTGAGTACTTAGGTAGATTCTTTCTCCTATGCACCAGAATACGTGCCTTTGTTACGCTGATCACTCAATCAAAAAATTGTCGTTTGATCAAATCATAGGTCCCATGCACCCAATTATCACACACTATACTGGTGGTATCACTTAGGGACTAAGCATCCTCAAACTAGATAACCCCGTCTGATGGGATGAATTGTCTCTAGATCCCTGATTAAGCACACATATATTCTATCCAGGACCTCTTCTTCCAAAGGTTCAATATAGGGTGTTGATTTTCCATCAGACTAAGGGTATGATGACCCGTTCCTCCTCATTCTCAAATCTTATGGATACCATTGTTGAACCAAAGATCCACATTATTCTTATAAGACTGTGGGTACCCAAGTAATGCTGGGAAATTATCTGCCTCGGCAAGTGCTAAGACTTTCAAAGTCCCCAGTAAACTTAGATCCCTGAATGGTGATGACTGCATCCTTTAGACATCGATAGGCATTGCCTTCATTTTATTTTCCATATATAACACATCTAAAGATGGTTGTAATGCAACTCTCCCCATCTGATTCCATGCATCCAAGGTGAGAACATTGACCTCCGTGCCTATGTCAATGAGGATATTACTAAGTACCCATCTATCCATGACTGCATCTAATTTGACCTCCTTATCATAGTCAATGCTGTGAGGGGGAAGGTTTACATGCAAGACCTACCTCTCATACTCTTCTCCAGCGAGTGATACCTTCTCTCTCAACCATGCTCCTAGCAAGAGAATAATATTCTCTTGCCTTAGCATTTTACATACTTCCTTGAATTCATCCAAGTCATCCTTTGGGTCCTTGACCTTCCTTCTTTGCTCCTCCCTCCTAGAATGCTCCTTTAGACACTCAGATTTCTCATTGTAGACTTCGAATGACATCCATGGTCTCTTGATATACATGCTTCTGATGTGCAGAATCTGGGTACTTCCCATGTACCAGTTCTTTCCTTGAAACCAGGTTCTTCTGCCTTGCCATTGCCTTTGCGTGCACGGCCTCTGCTCTTGTTGTCACCATAATAGGTTCCAAGTCTGCATCACATGTCACCCATGACATCCATTGTGTGTCATTCTTCTTAATGCTCATCATTGCAATGCCCTTGTCTTTCTAGTGTAGCTGATTCATGTGCTCAAATAACTCAAGGAACTCCTCATACTTGTGCTTCTTCCCGTACCATGAGCACTGCAATAAGTCTAGACACTTGCATGCTTATAGTGGTCTATAGACCCACAATTTAAAAAGGTTCCATGTGGGAATTCACTTCTTCCTCCTATGTGGTTACCACAACAACTAAATCCTATGCGAAATCCCCTTCTACACATGCCTCCATCTACGTGCTCCTCATTAATGGCGATCATCATTGTTAGAACTAACTAGAGAGGCTAGTCTAGTGCACACTAAGATCAATGGCCTCATGGATCTAATCAATAAGCCTAAAATCCTTAGTATCATGGGTGGTAGAGGTGCAGATCTTAAAGTAGCAAGACACATTCTTCTGAATTACACGTTGTAACAACATACATCTATTTGCATCATGGTCCCCATGATAAAATCTCACAGTCTACTATCACGACATGTACTACCCTCTAGGGAAAACTATCCTTGACATGCCCCTCTACTTCACATATCTATACATCATATACCACTAAGGAGTCTCATGGGCTGAGTTCATAGACAACGTTTCCAGCTACTTGGCAATAGTAGTGATTTGAGCCTCCAGAAATGGGCTAACCCCTCTATCAACACTGATCCAACAACTTCAACATGTAGAGCAGCTTCCAACAGCTCATGTGGATCTATGAAATTTTTGTGGGATAGATCTCTTCTAAAAGGTGTTAACAACCCCCAACAATCTATTGAGCTTGCTATGAAGAGTGAATGTCCTATGACAATTTTTACAAGAGAGTTTTAAACCATGCATCATACTCCCACTCACTCTTAGCCATTCCCTGTAGTGAATATCCTTTAGGGAGATTATGATCTTCTATTTAAACTCAGGGATGTGGAATTCTGCCAAGAAGACATTCTTTAAAGTAGTATAATCCACCACCATTTGATGAGGGTCATATTCCCATAGTAGCTATGCTTGTGCCCTTGTAATGTCATTACATAACTGGCTTAATTTTCACTTCCGGCTTGTGATTCCATTTGTCTTACCATAGCATCTCACACTTGTGTATGTTTTGTAACATATTCAATACCTCTTTAATCTGGAAAATGTCCATAGACAACTTCCAATAAAACGTAAGGAGGTGGTTGGGGTCCTTGTCTTCCTGAGCCAGAGCCTTGAGTTTCCTCGGTTTCCACCACCGCTAGATCTACTAGATGCACCAGGTCTTGTGTCTCCTAACCCATAGACCCACTAGATCCACTAGGTCACTTCTTCCTCCTTGTTACCATGACCACTAAATCCACCATGAAATCCACCAAGTCCTCATAGTGGTCCTGCCATCTACGGCTCCTCAACAGTGATCATCACCCTTAGAACTATGTTGCAATGCTATGTGATAATGCCTCACTACCACTAGTGTACACCATGCCACTCCCAGACGTGAGATCTAAGTCATTGTGTAATTTCTCCTTGTCCAAAAATTCCTCCAAATGCACTAACAAGGGAATAGTATGCGTAGCCATAGAATTGGGAAATGAGAAATTGTATCTTCTAGGTGCAAATCTATCACTTCCACTGATACCAACTAGGTTAATAATATTCTCACCTTGATCTGGAAAACCAAGCGCCAGGGTCTGGTCACTAGGTGGGTTTAGAACTATGCCAATGACATCTTCTCTCTCTACATGACGAAATCTCATTAGAAGCCAAATCTTACCACTACCAAGATCATGGGCTGAGCAAAGTAGATAAATTTTCCAGCTGCTTAGCCATAGTAGCGATTTGAGCTTCCTAGGAATGGGCTACCTCCATAGTATCAACATTTGTAACAGCTTCACATTGCGCATAGAGTAGCTTCTAACGCCTTGCACAGGCTGTGAAACTCTTATGAGAAAAAGATCTCCTCCCTTAAAAGGTATTATCAACCATCCAAAAACCATTGACCCATGATGTGAAGGGTGAATATCATATGATAATTTTGATAGGAGTGCCTCAAAACCGTGGTCATACACACTCAAGCCATTCCCTGTTGAATATCCTTCAATGGCGTCTGATGCTCTTCTATTCAAACTTAGGAATGTGGAATTCTACCAAGAAGGCATTCTTTAAAGTAGTATAATCTACCACCGTTTGATCCAGGGTCATATTTCCTATACCAGCTATTGCATGTTAGCCCTTGTAACATCATTACAAATCTGGCTTGCCTTCCGCATGCATGGGATAGTGATTCCTTTTGCATATGCCAGAAGCATTCTCACACTTGTAAGAAATGTTCATGCAGCATCTTCAATACCTTCTACTAATCTACATGCATCAAATGTAAAGACATCTCAAAGAATACTTGAGGAGGTGGCTGGGGCCCTTGTCCTTCAAAGCTAAAGCCTTAGTTTCCTCATTACAGTGTTTCCTCTATGCCAGATCCACCAAATCCACTAGGTCCTGGAAATCCTCTGCCTCTTGACCCACCAAGATCCACCAGTATTCTTTTCCTCCTGACCCACCAAAATCCACCAGGAATCCCATGTTTCCTCCTATCCACCAGGTGCTCACCTGAGGCACCTGTAGTGGTCGAGTATGCCAAGGGTGGGAAAAAAGTTCTATTAAAAAAAACTGCATGAAGTGAATGGTCTGTGATAATGCCCCACTACCAATAGTGTACCCCACACCACTCCCAGATGTGAGACCTAAAGCTTGTGTACTTGCACTCCTTGTTCAAAAATTCCTCCTGAATACTAGAATAGTATGTCATAGCCATAGAAGTGGGAAATGAGAAATTATATCTCCTGGGCACAGATCTGTTACTTCCACCAATACCAGATGGGTTAACAATATTCTCCCCTTGATTTGGAAAACCAAGCACCAGGGTTTGGTCACTAGGTGGGTTCAGATGCGTGCCAATGACTCTTCTCTCTCCATGCAATGAACTCTCATCAAAAATCGAAGGGGTCTCTCTTATGCACTTACCAAGATGGGGTAGCATAGACTGCTTAGGTTCCGTGTCCTCTGCATGAACCTCAAATCCTTCCTGTAACGTCTGCCTTCATATACCCATCACACCTGCAACCTCATGTTGTCTAGAAATATCCCTTTCACATGCTTCACTATACTTGAGTTGTCTCTCCTCCCTTTCCTTCTCCATCGCTATATCTATGCCATCTTCCTCCACCCTAGCTTCCTCGCCCAACACTCAGAGTGGTTTAGCCATCCATCAGAAATGCCTCTAAACTCAAGGTAACAATCAAGATCTTCATTACCAACGGGATAACATGTAGAAATGATCCTATGGGATCCCACATAAACTCAAACTTAGTAACTTCCGGACAAGAATATGTGGAAATGGCATACTCCAGAGTGTAGCTAGCCAGTACTCCTTTCCACCAATGATCCACAACATGAAGTCCACATCAGATCTACATCTTGCAACCTTTGGTACTCTTCTTGGCTCCATGCACATGATCTATAATACCAGTTTGATCTAGATGCATATGCTCGAGAGCCATTCATACAATTCTACTGGGAAGTAACATAATAAAGTTTCATACAAATCATGGTAGAGGTTCTCTTCTACCCATCTACGTGCATCAAACTCAGGTCCAGTGCTAGAATCTTTGAGAAAATTCATCCTCAATGCTTTTAAACCATGTTTCAACACTTTCCAAGGTTAAACACTCTGTCATCACTCATTGCATAGATCATTATTTATGCCATTTCCCACTACAACTTTGAAAAGATGTCCCGCAACTGGAACCAAGATGTAGTCATTTTTACACCCACCAAAAGTACAAGGGAATCCTCATACACGCCGAGCCTATCACCTAGTGGGTGCATTGGGTGCTCATCCGAGGTATGCATTTGGGTTCCTGAGTCTCTCTTTTGTGTGAGTTGAGTGGGAAAACATCATATATGATACAAACTTTATAGAAAGTGAGTGATAATGAGACATGTGAACATCATAGAGCTCAGAACAGCTCTAGATCATTGCAGTCATTATAGATAGAGATACTTTAACAGACTTAAAGAACTGAATCAAAACAAAAAGGAAAATGCATAGGAATTCATATTCATCTTATAAACATACATGAAAAGGAACTATGAAGAATCATGTATGAATCCGAACCAAGAAGGATCATATTCAATTAACTTGGTAATCTCATTACATTCATTAGACTTACTACAAAACACCACATCATGGCAGACCGAAGTCATGCATCATAACTGGATCCATATCATTTAGCTCTCAAAATGAAATTTAATAACCCAATCCCTTAATACATCCTTCTCCTATATTTCATCTACCTAACCCAATATGACTCCTCACGGTATTTCTGCAGAGCTCCGCTCTTTGTCGATCTCTCTCTATCTCCTCCCTTTTCCTTCTGTAGGCGTTTGTATTTATAGGCATCCCAAAGTACCAAATCATCCTTTTGGGGCCTCATATCTGGTGCCAAGTGTTTGAATGTGGTCCTCTTAGGGAGCATGCTCCTCCAGGCTTGAGCTCTTAACTTTTTGCCATGATGGTCTTCTAGAAGCTTCCATCGCAAGGCATATTCCTTCCTAGGCCAACTTGTCGCCAGGTTGACACCTTATCCACTCCGCATGTGTAGTCAGGTCACGCTTTTCTCGAGTCCTACCCGTTACACCAAATATGGTTAAGTCCCAAGGCCTTATCCACCGGTGCATAACACTGCCCTTCTAAAACCCTCCTAGGACCCTACCTTGTGTGCCTTCTTCCTGTGTGCCCATCCTTCAACCTAGGCCTTACATTCCCATACACTTTTGTGTACTTAGCCAATATTTTAGGGGCCTAACAACAATGTGTTGCAATAGTGCTAGGGTTTAGATCACTTAGTTCTAATGGTTGTAAGGGATGCTCTAAGCCTCTGTATGACACTAGAATCTATAACAATGGTTAAAATGGGAAAGGTATAGATATGGTCTCATACGGGGAAATATTTGTGGGAGTTAAGTCCCTATCATTTATTGTGTATGGTCTAAGATGACCCTTTTAACTATGATGTGGATACCTTATCTATGCTAAATCAATATATCTTTGGGTTAATTCTATATATTTTTATTAAGTGGTTAATCTCTAATTTCATTTGGCTTATCATGGATCAAATCCAATTTATTATGCTTCTTGCAATGTTCTTTGTCTTTTGAAATGCACTAATGTTAGATTTTCTAGTTGGATTTTCTACCTCTTTGAATAATTAAATGTAATCCTACTTCTATAAATCATCCTCCATTAATGGTGGACCTTCTCACAAAGTTCACATAAAGGAGGGGCTTTATACCCACACATCCCTTGGGTGAGTGCCTGATGGGTGATAGGCTAGTGCATTGGGATTAGTAAAGGTATTAAGGGTAAATAAATTAATACATGGAGCTAACAGATGAAGGTACATAACGTTCTCATACGCCCAACAATGTAACAGATAAGTGTAATGAAGATCATATCGTCATATCCTCATGTAAGTTCAAATCTCTGTATACAGTTGAACTAAGTAAGTTGGTGCTCATGAAAAACAAACCCTGTCAGTAACCATGTCCTATAGAACTCCCACCAAGGCCCATGGAAACCTCCCACCCTATGAGTCTAGAAGGGAAAAACAATTAATTCCAACCATCATCAACACTGTACTGACAATTCTCCTGCAGGATATCATAATATACATTGCACAACATAACTAATACTTGCATTGTAATATGTCTAACTTTGTCATGGCCATCCCAAACACCATGGCTAATATGACCCACTGCATCTAAAGACGATACTTGATATAATGGCTCCCCAATGATCGGAAGCCTCAAGAATCCTATATATATCCTTTAATGTGATGGTCATCTCTCCCATCAGTAGATGGAAGGTGTTGGTATCCAGGTCCTATCTATTGATGAGGGATATAATCATATTGTGGTCTTGTGAAGTCCTCCTATACCTCATCACCACACCTAGCCCAACTTCCCACATGTGCTCCCACTCTTCATCTGGAATGGTGGGTCTCATTTATACTAGAAGGGTAGAAATCAGTCCCTCATAGTCATCTACTACCTATTCTATAACATCAACACCCACACAAGTTAATCATTTTCCCTATTAAATTTCTTTTCAAACCTCTACCTTGACTTACTTACAACATTCACCTTCACCTAACCTACTTACCAAAATCATATTCTTCCCTTTCCTATGGGAAAAATACATTTTCTGAAGGCCCCTTTTGCAAGGCTATGTAGGAAGCACTCCGATGACATGGGGTCTTTGAAGGTTATCTAAGCTATTATTTTCCATTCCATTCCACTATTTCCCCCCTTTTCTAATCTTACCTATTTTCCCACTCACTAGTTTAATTATTGACCTAACCAGCCCCATACCTCCCAAAAGCATCATATAACATCATCCTTTACCCATACCATTGCATAAGACTTCTCTTTTCCACCCTACCTAACCTCACATTCCCTTATATGACATGCAATCAACATTTTATTACTTTTTGTTCTATAACTGAGTAACCAACATCATTTTCCATACTGATGCTGGTCCCCTTCACCTAACTGAAGCAGGTTAGTCCATTAACGCTAAATGATAACTGACTAATGTCAGATACTATTTTGGCCCCAAATCCGAACCCCCATGCCCCCCATTGCAAAAAAAATCACAAAAAACACCCAAATTACTTCAAACTGTCCTTAGGTTCATTTTCACCCATAATTAATATACTAACAAAAACCAAACACAAATAATTAAACTTTTCATTTCTAGGACCTCAAATTCTACAAAACTAAGCACAATGCTCAAATCCTACCTCTACTCATTGGTGCCTCCGTATTGTGATGGATGGATCCTGAACTAGAGCACCCCCTGATCCTTCCACTACCTCTACCATCTTAAATATGTTCTAACTCTCCAACCTATCAACTAGCTACTCGTGGGGCCACTAAATCACCTCCTCCACCTACTTGTCTCCAATCAACTCATTTTATTGTCACTATTTAACATCTTCCTCTTAAATTCCCTCTCCATCATTTGTTTTCCAACTTATACAATGCTCAAATGAGCATGTTTTGTGTGAAATTTCATTTTTGACTCGCCATTTTGGCCATTGATGTTGTTTGGGTCATGCTCTAGGTGACCAACATCGGTCACTCTACCGACATTGTTTCTCTATGAACCAACATTGGTCATCCTTCCTATCACTCAATATGCTTCATTAGCCCTAATTTTTTCTCTTTTTTTCCTTTTTCTAGCTGACACAACCCTATAACCTCCCTATAGTCTCAGCACCTCACCACCTCCCTACGGATACTTATGGGCATGTTTTCCTTCCACCTAGGCCTTACCCATAACCTTACCTATATCTCTTGGCCAGCCCAACCTCACCTATATGAAAATCCAACTCACTTACTTGCTCTACCATGTTATAATGCACCTGAGTTGTTTAGCCTACTGACCTTACATTGCCTTCTATCTTGATGTTTATATCAACTCGACTAAACCTTTTGGTGTTTTGGAACACACCTATACCCATTACTACACCTATCCTTGTTGAGTTATCACATCCTATACCTTAGATACCTAGACCACATAACCCTTACTTGGATAAAATATTGACCATTGACAATTTAGTGTTTTTGTTCTCTTCAACCTTATGTCTTGTTGCATTCTAAGCATGTGCATGAGTTTGATTGCCGCTGCCTTTTGATCACCTTATCATCATCATTTCCTATACCTTCACATAACCCCATTTTTCATCACCTATCACCTTATCAAACCCATCACCAATTTTTCATACCACTACATCAGTTTCTGGTTTGAGGGGGATAACCTTTACTCATATTTTGAGCATCCACTTCTTGTTTTTGTCATCTTTGCTCATTAGTAAAATCTATGTGACAAAAAGGGGAAAATGTAGACTTCCTCTAAGTGTGTGCATGATTTTGAATTCCTCTACCTTTTGATCACCTTATCATCATCATTTCCTATACCTTCACATAACCCCATTTTTCATCACCTACCACCTTATCAAACCTATCACCAATTTTTCCTACCACTACATCAGTTCCTAGTTTGAGGGGGATAACCTTTACTCATTAGTTAAAACTATGTGACAAAAAGGGGAAAATGTAGACACCCAAAATTGGGACGAAACCCTTTAGGTCCCCTTTTATTACATCCACCTTACCATGACCCCTTTCACATATTTTTATTTATCTAATTACCTATATTATATTAATTATTACCTCACCCCTCTACCTCACCTCTCCACTTCACCTGAGACACATTCCAAGCCCATTCAATAACTAAGACTAAGTCATCACTCCCCCTAACTGACTGAGACTCCTTATAAACCTAATATTAATTTCTAACTACTTCTCCCACCAATTTACTGTGTGATTTAACAGGAATCAAAAATCATAACCCAAAACCATTCTTGATTCATGCTAAAAAGGGAGATAAAATTTTATTTTTAGCAAGTAAGAATATTTCTCCCTAACCGACGCTGGTTATTGCTCAGGGAACCACCATTTGTTTCTTTAAATAAGTATTTTAAACTCTTTTCATGGGTTCTTCTTTTGGGTTATTCCTTTGGTTTACATTCTTGGAGATTGTATCTTGGGCATTTAATTGACATCTCAATAATCATCTGAGTAATAGAGCATAAAAATTTCCACCAAAAACTAATCCACAACTTCGTAGGCTTAAACCATTCGCACGGAGAAGCACCCATCATTTTTTGTTACGACAATGGATCTTGGCTCATCTCTCCTATGAAAACCCACCAACCACCACCTTCTACCAATATTTGTATCTCTAATAAGTATTATTAACCAAGTTATTACTTTTATGAGCTTTGGGTTTAGATCCTTTATCTTTTTCTAATCACTTCCTCTCTTGGATACCTTCCATATCCCACTCATCTCACACCTTACCAATTGGAACCACTCTCCCCTTCTAACCACCCCTTTTATCCCTGCTGAGTCTTCACCTAAACTCCTACACCCTACCTCATACCTCCTGATACTCTCTATAATCATAGAGAGTGAAAATCAACCTCATTTCTACCTTTGAAACTCAATTACTCCTACGGTGATCAGTGATTGGCATCAGTTCCCTAACCAACATTGGTATTTATGTATGGCATTTTCCCCTTAGACCAGTGCAGTCACTCCTCTACCAGAACTCTCCAAGACCTCTAAATAGTTCACTTAGATGTTATTTATGCCCTTTTCCATACCTATACACCCTCACAACCAACCATTCTCCTAGATTTAATATTATATTCATAATTTATATTATATTTATACTATTGTGTTGTGTGGGATACTAAACTCTTATAAATAGAGTAGGAACTTTTATTTCAAGATATTTATCAACATTAATTTGTAATAATATGTGGATTGAAAGCCTTCGAGGAAGCACCCTACTTCTCGGATCTAGCACACACTAGGTAATCTACCAACATATGTTATTAACTCTATTTTGAGGTTTTTCTTTGCATCTCAGGTAGTCCCTCCCAAAAAAAATGAGTTCTCTACAATTTGTTTGGTCTTAAACAATAGTGCGCAACCTCTTCAAGATCTCTAGGTATTCCTCACATACCTTACCTTTACCTTTTCAATTTTTTTTCATACGGTACTCCTATGTGGTGAAATAACTAAATTGGGTATGATATGTAGTATAGTGCTCAATGATAATTCCATGTATTTTTTGGTTAAGGATAGTCTGACCCCTTCATATAAATCTTTTGTTTTTAGGGTTTTGATTTTTTATTTGGGGTTTAACATGTGATTCTTTAGTAAAGGTCTTACAAAAACATTAGTGATCATACAAAGACATACATCTGACTAAAGGTGAACATATGTGAACATCTTGTGACACCTTAGAGGATGATTTTTGGCCATTTCCGTAGACTAGGGTTCCCATATATCATACCAAGGTATCTGTAGGCTCACTATCCCTTTTAAGGTGCCCTAGTCTAGTCAGATAGCTCAGATATGTGCTTTCTTAGGATTCTATGTGGTCATTTCCTCCTCTATTTCACCAGGTCTACAATGTGACGTAGTATCATGACATATGTGAATCATATAAGGACCTCTTAACCCTCTATGCATATTAGGGTTTCACATTTTACTGCTTAGGTTGTTTAGGTATCTTTACTATACTTTAATGGTCTTTTATTTTAGTTATTTTACTACTCCTATAACATTAGATTACACTAGAATATTTATATTGTATTTAATCACCATCTATCATCCTTCTTATGTACCATCACCATTAGAGTTGAGTAAGTAATCCAACTATTAACAATAATACTTGTTTCAAACATTTCTTCTAATATATTCTCAATCTCTCTCTTTTCACATATGGATATCTATAAGGCTTAATGTTAGGGGTTTGACTTCCTGGAACTAACTAAATGGCATGATTTTGTTCTCTTTTAAGAGGTAATCCTTTGGGATCCTCAAATATAAATACATGTTTTTTAATAAACTTTTAGAGATTAGGGTGTGTGACTGTATTTTTTTATTGAAATTCCATGGAGAATAATCATGCTACAAATCCTTTTCCCCCCCTTTTAAGAATCTTTTGAATTTTTTGAGAGATAACCAATTATGTTTTTATTCCTATAGTCCTTGAATTTTAAATTGTAGAATTAAAGAGCATAACAATTCCTAAAAATTCAGCTCTATGGTGCCCAAATTTGTGAGCCACTAAATACTTAATCAATATCACCTCTGCCCGTGGGGATAGAAACCATAGGGGAATCCATTTTATAGTCACCCAAAACAATTATGATTTTATGGAATTTCTCTAAACATTATACTATGCCACCATCTTTATTTATTACTTGAAATTCAGGTGTTGGATGTATGAAACGTTTTAACCTTGTTTCCAACTTATTATTGATGAAATTATGTGTACTCCTAGATTAAATTAATTTTGTCGTTATTTTCTTCTTAAGGTAACCCACCACTTAAATGGTTTGTGGAGTGATAATACTAGATAGAGCATGACATGTGATAGATAGTTAGGTATTTTCACGTTCTTCCTCTATTTTTATCACTTCATCACTTGAAATTTCCTCTTCTTCCTCCTCCTTACCAACCCCTTTAATGTAATTTTTTTTATCTACACATTTATTTCATCTTATCCATTTATTATCACAATTAAAACATAAACCTTTTGTATTTTTATATTTTATTTTTTGAGGATTCAATCATGTCGGTTGGGAAAATTATGCTACTAGATTCATGTGTTCCTTGTGATTAGTGATACCCATTCACGTTACCATATCTTTCCAACACATAACGAGAAATTATCATGGATTATAATATGGATCTTGGATCAAGAAGGTGAACATCAAGTTGGATGTTATCCTTGAGTTCTCCTAAGAAGATATCATTTAGATGATCTTTTTAGATATCATTCACTTATAAGGATAGATTTTGGAACTACTAGATATAATACTTAACTGAACCTATCTTTCATATCTTGACTATCTAGATAAAATATTTCTCTATAAAACTATTACTATAATTTTTTTGGAGTTCATCAATAAATATAGACCTTGTAACAAAGATACCCTTAATTTTCTTTTGGTTACACATCCATGACTATACCGAATTAAGTTTTTTGGTTTTATATACAAGGATGTAATTACTGCCACTTATCCACTGTGGAATTGATGAAAATAAAAAAATATCCATTTGATTGATTCATGTGATTGGATCATTCCAATTGAACTTTCACATTTCCACTTTTGGAATAATGTTATACCACTAGATATGATCATTCCGATTAAACTTTCCCATTTACACTTTTAGAATAATGTTATGCCACTGAGTAGAAGATATAACTATTTTTTAGGTGATCCTCCTTGGTTGGAGTGATCTGGATCTAAGTATGCATTTCTTAAAGAAATCATATGACTTGAATGGTAATTAATCTATATTTTCATAATTGAAAGAGTGAGCATCATCTCATTCCTTATTAATTCCAAATACATCTTCATTTCAACCTTCACTTCTTAAATACCTTGGTTGAAAAAAATTATCTGAAATATTAGTTATCTTCCATCTAATGAATATCAATCATTGGAGGTCGTTGGTAACTACCGTATTATTAACCCTTTCCTAAAGATGTGTGAAAATGTATGATGCTCCAGAACTTGAAGATTCCAAATCCATATTATCATTATTTGGATTCATTCCTAGAGTGGTTTTACCCTTATCTTTGCCTCTAGTTGATCTCACTATCATGTTGTAGGGTTTGGGTCATGTGATACCCAGGTTAGGGTAGGAAATTAGGTTTTATGGTTGCATATAATTATTGGATAAATCGAGAGAAACACAGATAACAAACCCTAGCTAATTTTTGAATTTTTTTCCAAAAATATAAAAAACTTAGAAAAATTCCCAAAATTACAATCTAGGTATTAAATTTATGAAAAACCTTAAAACTGATACAAACTTACAAAACAAGTTTAAAATATTTAAATTTGGTGAGGATCTTACCTGATTGATTTTTCAACACTAGGGAAAAATTACAAAAAATGAGATACTATTTTGGAGATATAGTTTAATCTTCACAATTAGGTTTTTGATATTTTTTAGGCAAGATAAAGTTTTGATACCACTTGTAATTAAAATACTTAGATATATCTAAATATCAATGGTAATATAACTCCAAAATAATAACAAAATATAGATAAATGATCACAATATGCAAGTATAATGACTTTTCCACTTCGACAGGGAAACCTCCAAACCATTCAATAAGACTCAAATGCTCAATATAATGCTTAAATAATCCTTACTACCTTCTATATATACCCTTCATATACTATGGCCAAAACCTAGGTAGACCTACTAAACATATGAAAGCATAAATGAATGACATATGAGAAGAAAAGGGAGTATGTTAGCCACAAGTTAGCCCTACATATCTGATATAAGATATAGGACTAATGGCATAGAATATTGGTTTCCTTATTTGTTATGTTGTATGGTAAAGACCTTAATTATGCATTTGTAGTCTTATTTGTATTTTGATTGGTGTTGTTGGGTTATATGATTTTCTACAAGTCATTTTATGTTAAAGTAGTATTATATTGATTGATGTTAGTGCACATTGGATTGCATCATTTTTGTATAAATTAATATTATTCCTTTTTGGATATTTTTGGAGAATAAAAAAGTGTGTTTGATTTCTACAAACTGTGAAAAATAAGTTTTGCAAGTATTGAGAGATATTGAATGGAAATGGAATTCAAATGTGGTGCTCGTAGAAGGGGTGCAAGAGCATGAGAACATGGAATTTCTTATTTAACAAAAATGATCATAGAGGTCCACGAAAGAATCATCGTAATGGAGACATCCCATAGTAGAGGTGTTATCCAAAATTCACCCCCAAGGTAATTTTGATAACATGCATCAAATTCTTTAGTCCCAAGCAATTATATTGAGTCCGGGAAAAAAGAAGTCATGTTTCTAGGGTCCCCTCAGATTTTTTTTTCTAACTCCCCTGTCCAAGAAGAAGAGAGCAAGTTCTGAGGAAATGTGAAAAAATTGCAAAAAACAAGCTCGGGCCAGAAAAAATCATGAAAAATGGCTAAGTCCTAGTCCTTGCAATAGTCGGGACATGAGGGACAAAAGTACGCGAACCGGCCGAAAGGCCGCCAGGCGGTCTACGTAGCATTTGGGACATTTGGGACAAAGGGACGTGCGGGACGCGGAAATCCGAACTAGCCGAAAAATGGAAAAAATTGACTAACTGTTGAAACAGGCAGTCTGGGACATCTGGGCAAAAAGTACGCGAACCGGCCGGATCGGCCGAAATGAGTCAAGGCAGCCCAGAACAGTTGGGCCGAAGGTACGTGAAGTACGTGAACTGGCCAGATCAGCCGAAATGAGAACTTTCAGTCCGGGACGCGCGGGACAAAAGTACGTGAACCAGCCATTCCGGGCGAATTAGGAAAATTTGTCCATTTTGGGACAGTCCGAAAGCAAATGGGACATCTGGGCCGCGAGTACGCGAACCGGCCGGTTCGGCTGAAATGAGAAATTTCAGTTCACGCGTGGGCCGAAAAGCCGAAGGGGAACAATCAGATCACGCCAGCACTGGGAGAGACATGGAAGCCCACAAAGGGATGCGACATTTGGGACAAAGGGATGCATGGGATGAAAAGCCGAAGCGGCTGAAGGCAGAGGAGAAAAGTCAACATTTGACCTGTGGAACTTCAAACGGCCATAACTTTTGACTCCGAGCTCCGATTTTCACAAAATTGGACTTTCTGGAACGAGCACGACGTCCTCTACGCCAAAAAAACTTGGATTTCTTAATTTTAATGAGGGTAGATATATTTAAATAAAGGAAACATATTCAGCTCCAGTCAGTTGATGCTCATTCCCGTCAAATGACAGAAAACGCCTGCCAGACCCAAAATAGCTGCCCGCACTCAGAAGGCCATAACTTTTGCATTTCTCAACGAAATCACACAAAATTGGTACCGTTGGAATCATGGTTCTGAGCCCAATGCACAGAAATCAAGAAATTCTAGATTTGATCAGAAATTGATTGAGTTTTTTAAGAAAACGTGGCCGGGTTCAGAACAGTGTTTTATTTGGTAGCTGGGAGTGCAATTAAGAGGCATGGTCATCATTCTTTCTCTGCTGCAGCACATGGGACAGTATGGGGAGCCTTTTACAAGTAATATATAACCATTTCACTCAATTTAATGCCTCTTATAGGTGGTTGAAGGACAGATTTCGGGATTTCCATTTTCCCTTCTCTTTTCCTTCTCATTTTTTCTATAAATTGGAGTGTTGGGCTCATTGTAAAAGAGAGAGTTTTTGGGTAGCAAAGCTCTGCCAAAATTGCTTTGTGAAGCTAGTGTGTTGCAGGCCCTTGTAGTGGACTCCTTGCATGGTGATCCAGGCCCTTATCTTGTAATAGACTGAACTGTGCATACCAGGAAGCAATAAAATACAAGTTTGTGGATGTATCTTCCCCTGCTGTGTTTTCTTGCATTCTTATTGCCCCTTTTATCTTTCTACAAGAATATTGTGTCTGTTATTATGTTCTTGCATGAATTCATTATCATTTTGTGTGCTTGGAATATTGCTGTGAATGCATTTTGCTAGATTATGGAGAACTGTCATCACCTCTTCTAGTGTGCACTTTGCCTCTGTATTTCACACATTTGGAGACTACTCTCACATCCTCCTTTTCTGGTGTATCACCACTTTAGTGTAGGATTTCATTTTATGCATTCTCTCTCCCTGGTCCCTTGGAAATTTAGATTAGAACAGTTAGCTTATCCTGCATTAGAGTAGATTGTGGCAGGTAGTTTAGGAGCAAGAACCAGCTTTCTCTGGAGGTCTATCTCAAGTAGCAAGTCCCACAACTTGGAGATAGTACCCATGTTATCCAATCACACTGTGAGTTCAAGTGATATAGAAATTGCACAGGGGTGCTGTGATTCGGTGATAACAGTTTTGGCACGCCCGGTGGGACTTTAGAGGTCTTTAATTTCATTGCAACAAGATTGATGTGCACTTGTTGTGAGTTCTAGCTTTGAAGGAGCTTTAAAAGCACATCTGGCGACTCCAAAAGAGGCATAATCATGCAGTCCAAGCCTGGAAAATTTATGAGAAGAATACAGACCAGGTCAAGATACTAGAGAAGAGGAAGGCTGTTTGTTCTATCTGCAATTATCTCCATGGCAGAGAAAGAAGGGGAAGAAGAGCCACAAAGATCTACAATCTCCACCTAACAAGAACTTTGTCTACACCTCCACCTTGTAGACCTTTTCTCCAATCAACCAAGGTTCTTAAGCCAATCAGAATCTACATAAAACAACCACTGCCTAAATCCCTTTGTCAATTTCACTGGCAGCAGCCCACTTGCCCTCAATGCATAGAATCCAGTTCCAATTGCAGCATTGAAGAACATTCCATTTTTCACTAGGAGAAAATCATACCACTCCTGGTGATCATGTCAAAGACATTGCTAACGTCTGTAAATCCATGAGATAAATGAAATGGATGTGGCTGTCAAATTGCTGGCATCATCGTTCAAAGGGAAGGCATTGCAATGGTTTAGGAGCCTTGAAGCTGAGTTCTATCACAAATTGGAATCAGTTATGCATAGTTCTCCATGAGCAGTTTGGAGAAAAGGGAGACAATTTGTCTCTTCTAGAACAATTGACAACTATCAAGAGAGCCCCCAATGAGCAGCTGACTGACTTCAACTTCAGATTTCAAAGGTCTTGGGATAGGATTCCAGTGGCAGTCAGGCCAACATCAGAAGGTTCTTTTTTATACTATCTTAAAGCTTTGAATTCTGATATTTCTATGTTAATTCAATCTATGGGAGGCACAACCTTACCTGGTGCTTATACATTGCCATTAGAGCGAAAACTGTCTTGATTCAAGCTGGTAAACTGGCTCCTAGGCCCCCAATGCCATTATATCCAAGTTTAGAAATCCCAAGTACTAGCCAAGCACCTGTCTTAGCTCCTATTCCCACTCCTAGAAATCAAAATTCAAATGAAGCTTCTACTTCATCCTCTAGTGCTTCAAAAGAACTCCAAGAGGTCATGAAACAATTGCAAAATTTGGGAAATGAGCTGGTTACTATCAAAAGACAGCAAGCCTAAAGTGCTAGACCGTATCAGCCTCAAGCTCAGTATCAAGTTAGGCCCCCATATCAACCTCAATAGACCACCCAACTCCAGCTGCAAATCAAGAATCAAGCAAGGCCTCCTGCCAATGTCAGACCATTCCAGCCCTATAATCCAAATGTTGCATCCACATCCAGAGCATTAGTGCCAGTCTCAAAACAACATGGCCCAAGAGTATGATTGGTGTTACCCCATGCAATCAACCACATAATCAATAAATGTGCTTCAACGGTGCATTAAATCAGGCTCTAATGGTGCAAACCATTGGTGGGTCCCAAGAGTCCAGCCACGAAGGAGATCAGCAGCAAGGAACACCTCAGCAAGGAACATCTCCGAATGAAACCACATCTGGTCAATTGGCAGGCAAGATTTCTGTGGTATGAATCAAATACCCTCTCAAAGTGTTGCAGCCAAACACAAGGTCAAAGAGGAGAAATTTGGGTGAAGAACAGCCATTGGCTTTGAGCGATCCACAACCTTCTACCACTCCACAAGCCACTGGCAAGCAAACTGTAGTTCCAAACATACAAGGAGCATCCAAACCAGCTCCTAAACCAACTCAGATGCTAGCTGCTGCCGCTCATTTGCAAGGAATGAATGTGCATGCCAAGGGACAGCAAAGGGATACTTCATCTCCATTCAGTATCATTGATCAGATGAAGAAGACAAATGTAAACATATCAATGTGGGAATCACTATCTATCCCAGGACAAAGAGATCTGCTGCAAGCTGCCATGAAAGGTTTGTTCAACTTCAAATCAGCAAGTGCAGGTGTAAGAGAAGGTGCTCACAAATGCTGCCCAGCCTGAAGGAAATCATGGAGGACTGCAAGGTAAAATGTTGAAGCTCCCTCCATTTTATGTTTCATTGATCATAGGAGATAAGTTGGTACATAATTGCATGATTAATTCTGGGGAAAGTAGTCTCAGTAATGCCAAAACAAATAGCAGATCAATTGGGTCTCAATATGAAGTCATATCTAAGAGGAGTAGTGCAATTAGATGGGACAGCAGTGACAACGGTTGGAGTAATCAAAGGTTTGAGCCTCACACTACATGCATGTCCCAATGTAATCCTGTTACAAGATGTGTCAGTCATAGACCTGCCACCACTCTTTGCATTGTGCTTGTCAAGAGACTTCACTGCTAAAATTGGTGGACTATCTTTAGCGGATTGGTCACACATGTTTTTCAGAACAAGATATGGAACTAAATCCACAATCAGGTCTGAACCTATTGCAAACTTTCACATTGAGCCTTACACTCCAAGCCAAATCAATACCAATTGTTCAGCCTTTGATCAAGAGGATCATCCAAGCACTGATGAAGCTGACACCAAGGTTGGAAGCATCCCAGATTTGACTCTTGATGAATGGGCAAACAAGGTGCATGCTTTTGATCCTTATCAAGAAATAGAAGAATCTGAGCTGGGAGTCTATTGTTTACATGAAGAGAATCAACCATTCCTCAGCATCACCAAGCCAGATCATAAAGGATGACAATGAAGTATGGCAATTGTTTTTTGATGGGTCAAGGAGTAGACAAGGTGCAGGAGGAGGAGCTATGCTCATTTCACCACAGGTATAAGGTATTACTCAGCTTTCCGTTTCCAATTTTCCTGTTCAAACAACACAGCTGAATATGAAGCCTTAATCCATGGACTGCATTTGGGCAAAGAAGAAATGCATCAAGAACTTACAAGTATTTGGTGATAGTGAGTTGATCATATACCAAGTCAAAGGAAAAAATGCTGCCAAAAATGATTTGTTGAAGAACTACAAAAATCAGGTATGGGACCTCATTGAAGATTTTGAGGCTTTTAGCATCATTTCCATCCCAAGGAAAAAGAATGAAGTCGCTGACAGACTGGCAGCAATTGGGGCTGCGTTTGATGTTGTAGAAAGTATCAAAAGTGAGAAAATTCAGCCTCATATCAAAGTGGTTGTGAGACCAGCTGTTCCAGATAACAACACAAGTTGGTAAGTCTTTGAGAATGATCAGTAGATCATTAATTTCCTGCAAGAAGAAGTTGAGTTCTCCACTGAGAAATCAAGACAAGCTGGAGCAGCAGTATGGCGACCAAGTGGTGTAGCTTAGAACTAACAAATTGCCAAAAGGCTTCATAACCTTGGAGTCAATCTTCAACCTGAATGATCAATTTCTGGAAGGAGAAAGTGAGCATTCAAGTAAAGGGTGAAGATTCAGAACCTATCTTAGTAGATGAAGGCAAGACATTGCAAATTGGCAAAGTAAGTACTCCACAAGAGAAATCTGATTTTGTTCAGCTTTGTCAAGAATTTCCAGATGTCTTTGCTTGGACTATACCAAGATTTAAGAGGTTTCAATCCAAAGTTGGCACAACATACTATTGAATTGGATCCGGAATCCAAGCCTGTCAGGCAAAAGCAAAGACCAGTCAATCCTCATATTGAGCCTCTCATGAGAAAGAGTTAAACAAGCTGATTGAGGCAAGTATCATATTTCCAATCAAACATTCAAGTTGGGTTGCAAACTTGGTGCCAGTAAGAAAGAGAATACGGAGAAATAAGATTGTGTGTGGATTTTCGAGATCTAAATAGAGCATCACTCAAAGATCATTATCCACTTCCATCAATGGAACAAATATTGCAGGTTGTAGCTGGTTCAGAAAGGTTTTCATTGCTAGATGGATACTCAGGCTATAATCAGATAATGGTGAAGGAAGAAGACCAATTCAAGACGGCCTTCACTACCAAATGGGGCACATATGCTTACAAGAAGATGCCTTTTGGACTGTCAAATGCCGGAGCAACATTTCAGCGAGCTATGGATATGGCATTCAAAGGCTTAATCAACAATATAGTGCTGGTATACCTAGATGATATCACTGTCTTCTCAAAGAATACAACAGACCATCTCTTTCACCTCAGGCAAGTATTTCAGAGGTGTAGAAGGTTCGGAGTGTCATTAAATCCAAATAAATTTGTATTCTTGGCACACGAAGGCAAACTGTTGGGCCACATTGTCTCTAGGGAAGGGCTAACAATTGATCCTGAAAGGGTTGAAGCCATCTGAACGCATTTCCATTGCCACACCACAAGAAATCTCTCCAAAGCTTCTTAGGAAGGATAAACTTTGTCCGCATATTTGTGCCTAATTTTTCCACTCTTGTGAAGCATCTAACAATGATGTTGAAGAAGAGTCTGGCATTCAAATGGATAGCAGAAGGAAAAGAGAGTTTTGAAAACATCAAGCATGCAATATCACAAGCTCCAACTCTTATCAACCCAAACTTTTCAAAGGACTTCATGTTGTATGCATTTGGAGGATCAGATACAATCTCAGCTATCTTGACACAGCTGACTAGAGAAGGTTCAGAACAGCCCATAGCATTCTTCAGTCAAACCTTGGAAGATTACGAAATAAAGTATTCTTTCATCGAAAAGCATGTCCTTGTTGTCATCAGGAGCTTGAAGAAGTTCAGACATTTGGTCTCAAACAATAAGATTCAACTGCTGGTGTCTCATGCTAGTGTCAAGGAATTCCTCCTAAACAAGGATTTAAATGAGAAGAGAGCAGGTTGGATCACTCGGGTGATGGAATATGATATTGAAATCAAAGTGACCAAGCTAGTTTGTGGGCTTGTGTGAGCAGCTCGCTTCCAAACAACCAGACGAGTCAAAAAGTGAAGAAGATGTTGTCTTGCTACTACAGAACGATCAAGACCAACCAGATGATGATGCACTCATCGCATGTTGGACTCAAGACTTGGTGCATTACCTCCAAATAGGCTATGTTCCCTCTAGAAGTGAGCAAAGCAAAGAGGAGATACTTCAGATTACAAGCCATTCCATATGTGCTTGTTGATGGCAGTTTTGTTCAAGAAGGACATCAATGGATTTCTATTAAGAAGCATTGGAACAGGTCAAGTTGAGAAGATCCTACATGAGTTCCATGATGGAAAAGCAGGAGGCCACTTTGCTCCACGAGTGACAGCTCTCAAAATCATGAAAGCTGGTTACTACTGGCCAACTGTATTCAATGATTGCTACTCGTGGGTCAAGAAATGTAAAAAATGTGCATTCTTCACGGGGAAAGAAAGGTTAGCAGCGCTGCCCCTTCGTCCAATTTCAGTAAATCAGCCATTCATACAATGGGGATTGGACTTCATTGGGGTTATCAATCCCAATTCAAGTCAGGGCCACAAGTGGATACTTACAGCAACGGATTATTTCACCAAGTGGACCGAAGCAGTGGCACTCAAGGAGGCAAATGAATCTAATATCTTAGATTTCTATGAAGGAATAGTCATGAGGTTTGGTGCCCCTGCCACTATCATATCAGATAATGCATTGGCATTCCTTGGCACAAAGATCACTAAATGGGCTGTCAAGAATTGTGTGTATCTCAGCACTTCATCGAACTATTACCCTCAAGGTAATGGCCAAGCTAAGTCTACGAACAAGAATCTACTAAGAATCATCAGGAGGGCTTTTGATGAGAATCAGAGGACTTGGCACTCAAAGCTCAAATCAGCCCTATGGGCCGATAGGATCACACCCAAGAGATCTACAGGAAGCTCTCCATACAAGCTTGTATACGGGAAAGAAGCGGTTCTACCTATATCACTTGAGTTGCCAGCGTTGGAACTCATGAAACAGTTACAACTAGCTGAGTTTGAACCTATGGAAATCAGGTATGCAGAGCTGATGGAATTAGAAGAGATAAGAGAACATGTAATGCAGACCATAGAAAAAGATAAAGCATTGGTCAAAAAGAGTTTTGACAAGAAAGCTAAGGCCAGGATATTGCAAACTGGAGATTTGGTACTGAAGTGGGATGTTGATCGTGCAAAACCAGGAAAGCACTCCAAGTTTGATGCCATCTGGAGTGGCCCATACATGATCATTGAATGCAGAGGTAGCAATGCTTTCCGACTGGCTAAGTTGGATGGTGAAGAATTGCAGATTCCGGTCAATGGGATCTATCTCAAACGTTGCTACTAGAAAGATAGATTTTCACCCTTGTAAATATTAATTTAGAATTTCCATTCCTCTAAGTGCTTGTGCACATTGTATTGCTGTTAAAGTAGTATTTATTTCCCTAAGTGCTTGTGCACATGTCCTATTGCTTCTAGTATGTGCATGTTTGCAATTCATCAAGCTCCTGGAAAAGAATTTGCAGCCATAGGAAAACCAGCTCAACGAATGTTTCAATGGCTCAAGGACACAGGTTTTCAAATTTCAGATCAGCTGAGAGGCTATCAAACAGACTCCATGCCCAATGGATTACTACAAGCAGCTGGTCGTCCTTCATCTGGCAGGTAGATGACCCCGCTGAGTCACCAAAATTGTTATCCAAAATTCACCCCCAAGGTAATTTTTATAACATGCATCAAATTCTTTAGTCCCAAGCAATTATATTGAGTCCGGGAAAAAAGAAGTCATGTTTCTACGGTCCCCTCATATTTTTTTTTCTAACCCCCCTGTCCAAGAAGAAGAGAGCAAGTTCTGAGGAAATGTGAAAAAATTGCAAAAACAAGCTCGGGCTAGAAAAAATCATGAAAAATGGCTAAGTCCTAGTCCTTGCAATAGTCGGGACATGAGGGACAAAAGTACGCAAACTGGCCGAAAGGCTGCCAGGAAGTCTGCGCAGCATTTGGGACATCCGGGCCAAAGGGACGCGTGGGACGCGGAAATCCGAACTGGCCGAAAAGTTGGAAAAATTGACTAACTGTTGAAACAGGCAGTCTAGGACATTTGGGTAAAAAGTACGCGAACCGGCCGGATCAGCTGAAATGAGTCAAGGCAGCCCAGAATAGTTGGGCCAAAGGTACGCAAAGTACACGAACCAGCCGGATCAGCTGAAATGAGAACTTTAAGTCCGGGACGCGCGGGACAAAAGTACGCGAACCGGCTGAACCGGGCGAATCGGGAAAATTTGTCCCAGACGGTCTGAAAGCAAATGGGACATCTGGGCCACGAGTACGTGAACCGGCCAGATCGGCCGAAACAGGGAATTTCAGCATTGGGACAAAAGGGACAAAGGGACGTGTGGGATGCGAAAAGCCAAAGCGGCCGAAGGCAGAGGAGAAAAGTCAACATTTGACTTGTGGAACTTCAAACGGCCATAACTTTTGACTCCAAGCTCCGATTTTCACAAAATTGGACTTTCTGGAATGAGCACGACGTCCTCTATGCCAAAAAAACTGGATTTATTAATTTTAATAAGGGTAGATATATTTAAATAAAGGAAACATATTCGGCTCCAGTCAGTTGATGCTCATTCCCGTCAAATGATAGAAAACGCCTGTCAGACCCAAAATAGCTGCCCGCACTCAGAAGGCCATAACTTTTGCATTTCTCAACGAAATCACACAAAATTGGTACCGTTGGAATCATGGCTCCAATCCCGATGCACATAAATTAAGAAATTCCAGATTTGATCAGAAATTGATTGATTTTTTTAAGAAAACGTGGCCGGGTTCAGAACAGTGTTTCATTTGGTAGCTGGGATTGCAATTAAGAGGCATGGTCATCATTCTTTCTCTGCCACAGCACATGGGATAGTATGGGGAGCCTTTTGCAAGTAATGGATAACCATTTCACTCAATTTAATGCCTCTTACAGGAGGTTGAAGGATAGATTTCTGGATTTCCATTTTCCCTTCTCTTTTCCTCCTCTTCTTTCTATAAATTGGAGTGTTGGGCTCATTGTAAAAGAGAGAGTTTTTGGGTAGCAAAGCTCTGCCAAAATTGCTTTGTGAAGCCAGTGTGTTGTATGCCCTTGTAGTGGACTCCTTGCATGGTGATACAGGCCCTTATCTTGTAATAGATTAAACTGTGCATACCAGGAAGCAATAAAATAAAAGTTTGTGGATGTATCTTTCCCTACTGTGTTTTCTTACATTCTTCTTGCCCCTTTTATCTTTCCACAAGAATATTGTGTCTACTATTATGTTCTTACAATAATTCATTATCATTGTGTGTGCTTGGAATATTACTGTGAATGCATTTTGCTAGATTATGGAGAACTGTTATCACCTCTTCTAGTGTGCACTTTACCTCTGTATTTCACACATTTGGAGACTACTATCACATCCTCCTTTTTCTGGTGTATCACCGCTTTAGTGTAGGCTTTCATTTTATGCATTCTCTCTCCCTGATCCCTTGGAAATTTAGATTAGAATAGTTAGCTTATCCTGCATTAGAGTAGATTGTGGCAGGTAGTTTAGGAGCAAGAACCAGCTTTCTCTGGAGGTCAATCTCAAGTAGCAAGTCCCACAACTTGGAGATAGTACCCATGTTATCCAATCACACTGGATGCTTAGAGTGATCAAACTAGAAATTTGATCAACATCCAGGGGTGCTGTGATTCTGTGATAACAAGAGGATTTCACATTGAGTATGTGTGAGTGATGATGAGTTAAAGAGAGCCTAAGAAGCTCAAGCACATGAAGAAGTAGTGGACATAACTAAGATCACATTTCTCATAGAAATGACATAGATTAGAAGAAAACCCAAACTAGATGGAAATTAATATAGTGGAATCCTAAATGGTGAAGAGATCATATATTGGATTCTAGAGATTGAAAAATAATTTGACTATGAATCAATGTAGGATCCCAAGAAAGTGGATTTTTCAAGCATGAGGCTAAAAGGTTGTGCATCATTATGGTGGAATTATATGAAAAAAAGAGAGGGAAATATGGGTGAAAATAAAATTAAAACTTGGGATAGAATGATGACTAAACCTGATGTCCAAATTCTCACCTTTAAAATATCAGATGATCTTATTTAGAAACTTTAAAAACTTAATAAAAAAGAAGTAGATGTAAAGGTGTACACAAAAGAAATATAGAAACTCATTATAAGGGTTAGACACATGGAAGATGACCCAAAAAATGTAGCAAGGTATGTGAACATGTTGTGTTTTAATATTCAATCTGAGACTAGTTTGTTGAACCTTAGAATTTTAGAAGAAACCTATCAATGTACATTTAAAGAAGAATAGAATTTGTCACAAAGGAAACATATGAACTCTAGAGGTAGAGAAAAAGGGCCAAAATTTGGTGGATGAGGAAAAAATACCCATGATGGAGAGGAAAGCAGCTCACAAGATTATAATTTTTATACAAGACGAAGTGAAGTTTATACACCTAGATGAATACGGTTTTATGGAAGAGGAATATTATTCATGGGGAAATGTTTTAGTTACAATAAATATGTTGGTTAAAAGTCATTTGAGTGCCCAAAATATCCCTGAAATAGCATAAAAGGGACTGAAGGAATAGCCCATATAGCCCAAGGAGATGAAGAAAGTTTTGGGTCACACATGCACACCAAAAGAATAGACAAGGAGACTCCATTTTGATGAGAAGAGTATTGTTAAAACCAACAAATGAGATAAAAAAACTACAAATGAAAAACATCTTTAGAATAATCTACAAATTTAGAGGTAAGTGTTATAAATTAAATATTGATTGGGGTAGTACATGTAATATAGTATCTAAGGAAATGGTAGAGAATCATGGGTTGAAGAGAATAGTACACCCAAACCCTTATAAAGTTTCTTGGTTTCTCAAAGGACACTAAGTGTTAAAAAATGAACAATGTAAGGTTAACATTAAAATTAGAGCATATAGAGATGGATTTTATGGTGTTGCTATGACCATAGATGTGTGCCATGTGCTTTTGGGAAGGTCTTGAAAATTTTATAGGATACAAATACATGATGGTAGGAAAAACACATATACTCTCATGAAGGATGGGAAAATATTCACGTTGATTCCATTAAAACATAAAGGAGGGAGGAGGATAACACTCCAAAAGTGGTTCTAGTATCTAAAAAATATTTTTTGACAGAGATAAAAAAGGAAAAGGTGTGTTTTCCCTCATTTCCAAACCCATGCAAGTGGAGACAAACACTAAGTTGAGTGACCTACCTAGTGAAATTCAAAGGTTATTGAAAGAATATGTTGATACAATATCTAATAATTTTCATGAGGGATCACCACTAGTAATAAGCATCAGTCATCAAATAGACTTAATAACATGAGAAATGTTTCAAAAAAAAAAAGTATGTGGTTTTACACCTCAAGATAATGAAGAGATATCAAGAGAAATGTAAGAGATTTTACAAAAAGGTCTAATCCGTGAGATTTTAAACTCATTCACAATCCAACTATGTTAGCACCAAATAAAGGAAAGAATGGAGAATTTGTATATAATCAAGGAAAATAAATATGATCACTATTAAGTATAGGTTCCTAATGCCACAGATGGATGATCTAATAGAGATTCTAAGTGGAGTGAAATATTTCATTAATATACATTTAAAGAGTGGGTATCACATAATTTGGATAAGATAAGGTGAATGGATTTCTTCCAAATCTGAACTTAGGTGAATGTATTCCTTGGGAAGAGTTTAGCCTCCTCTTAGGCATGATTAAACAAACCAAATTCCAAATTAGATAAGTTAAGCAAACATTAAACTCAACCAAAGTTTAGAAAACTTAAGATAAGAAATTGGATAAAGTAAACAAGGTTAACATGAACAATATAAAATCAAATTAACATCCTAATATGAAATAAAAATAAATATAAGGTGATTAATTAACATCCTAATATGAAATAACAATAAATAAAAGGTGATTAACTAACCATGATAATAAAAATTTTAAAAATAAAACTATAACAAAGGCTAAAAATCAAGAACATCGATCATACGATGACAATAATAACAAGGAGGGGTTATATTTAGCCAATGGCCAATTATGGAAATTATGAGAGAGATCTCCTAAAACTCACATTCACCATCCCTGTGATCTGCACACTCAATGCACATGAATCATATATTCCCAGTAAAATATAACTAAAGAATGCATCATCCAATAATTTCAATCAACTAAGTAACGACATAATGCAATCAACACCAATCCAATATGGGAGGTGTGTATGTCCCCAAAACAAGCTATGCAAAATATTAAACATCATATATTACCATAAGAATCATGTAGAATTAAAAATATATAAAACCAAATCATCATAAAATAACATTGATCTCATATTCATAATACGACTTAAAGTGTTAACAAATAATCACACATCCTTCAAATAAGTTAATGATAAACAAAATATGATGTAAATATGTAATACTAATAAATAATCATACATATTTTCAACATGTTAGTAAAGAACACAATATACATCATATATCCATCATAGTCTAAACATCATGTACATAAATAATAATCAACATAGTATGATAGTCTCGATACCAAAATTATATATCAAAATATAAGTCATTAGAATCCATAATACAGTGTCAAAAGAGATTGGCACTACATCCCACTCTCTCAGAATGAGTCTTCCTTCTTGAAGTCACTGAAGAAAATAAGGGTATTGCACCTGTTTTCACCAAATCACTACACCCCCCAAATGGCCTGAGAATTAATCACGACATTCAGTGTGATTGGGACACATGGGATCACCTCTCAAGCTATGGGACTTGGGCTCGAGGTGAACCTCAGAGAATGCCGACTTCCTCTTCCTAAAACAAACACAAAACTACCTCTAATTCAAGAAAAATGGCTACCTAAACATATGCTAACATTTCATGGGATGAGGGAGAGATATTTGCAAGGAATAAAACTTAAACTACAAGCGGTGATGCACCAATTTGGAAAACGTTCAACAACTAGAAGGGTTAATGTGGGAATGAGGTTTGAATCATTAACCACCTTCACCTTTAACAACTAGAAAGGTTACAAAAATACCACAAACCAATGGCAGACATAACTCTGTTAAAATTTAAACATACACAAATAGAAAAGATGAGCTTTGATTTGATACAAAGATAATTTTATCAAGAGGATAATCACAAGAACATATAAATCATCCACTTAAGTGATAATAATAATGCAAATTTTAATCAACATAAGGAAAATGGTTTCTCACAACTGATGAAAGGTAATCACACTATTCCTTTCACAATATGAAATAGATAATCTAGAATAAAGGTAAACTAATCAATAATGCCAAGGAATTGCATTCACAAAGCATACAATGACTAATCATTCAATAAAATAAAACAGATCTTCAAGTGCAAGGAAACTCTGAATATAATTAAAAGGTTTCAAAAAAACTTTGAAAGCACTCTTCCAAGCTTGAAGAGAAACTTCACCAGAGATCTCTCAAAATGTATATCATTCTCCCCTATTCACTCAACTATTTATAAGCCTTTTAGGCTGAGCCATGATAGTTAGGCACTTGAATAAAAATAGAAATGTCATTAATATTAATGGAACATGCTCCCATGAAAATAGAATTTGTTTTTGCAAAAGGCTTGACCAAGTCAACCCTACAACTTTGACTGATTCGTAGCTTGAAGTTTTCCTCTCATGGCTACTCAACTTGATCTAGGTTAAAACTCAGGTCATTATTATCTTCAGAAAATGCCTCATCCACTATAGAAATGGTGGTTCTCACACCATGTAACTCACTATATATCTCAACAACCTACTTTATCTTCTCTTTTTCCCTTGATGTGGAAGTAGACATTAAGCTCTGTGTTTCAGAAGCCAAAGTTAGAGAAATTCCAAAAATAAAGTCTTCAAAAATGTGAAAGATAAATTTATAAAATTCTATAGAGGAAAGTTCTAAAAGAAAACTCTGAAGTCAAAAGTTCCAAAATTCCAAACTGGAAAGTTCTAAAAATTTCTTCAAAAAAATTTTCTAAAATTTTTTCTAAAAAATGTTTTCCATAAAAAATTCCATTTTTTTTTCTAAAAATTTTAATTTTGGAGTTTCAGGTTTTCGAGGTTAGGAATTTTCAACTCACTCGACATTTTTAATCCCAAAAAATCTCCAAAATTCTCAAATGGAATTGTCTGAAAATAATCCTTGAAATTAAACTCTGAAAACTTGATTCAACTCGGCCTGCCTCATTCCCGAGCTCTTTCTCCCATTTTGAGCACTTGATCCCTGTTAAAAATAATTTATCATTTTTATTATTCAACCAAGAGGTGAGCCCATTAGGGTTGATTTCCCATTCCGAGAGAAACTCAAACCTTCAAGATACAAAAATAAGGAACAATCCCAGAAGATCTACAAACAACATAAAAGGCTCTCAAGGCTTGTAACCTCATTGTCCATTTTTTCTTAAGGGGGAAAAAATTGACAACACCCTAAAAGGCCATGTATCCTTCGAAGTTACAAATTTCTCATCATATCTCCCTTTAAGGGCCTACCTCTTATGCTCCAGTATGCATATATGATCCATCATATACTATATGTTGGTCTCCATCTATAAATTGGACCAATCCAAAACATGAGATCTATCGACTATATATCTCAATAAAAAAGAAACATGAAACACCTCATGGACATGATATAGGTGTGGTGGAAAATATAGATGGTATGAAACCAAGACAATGATCTTTAAGATATCTAAGGGTCCTAAAAAATGAGGTTTGAGTTTAGAACCTTTCCCAAAATGGATAGGGATCTTGTGCTGATGCACTATCAAAAAAACCTTATCACCAATAGAATAGTGATGATCCTCCCTCTTCATATTTACATATGGATTCTTCCATGGATGATCCTATTCAAAATATTGGCTAATAAAAAAAAATTGTTTCTCCATATCCTGTAAATGGTATAGTCCCATAACTATCATATCCTCAAGCCTATCCTAAATCAATAGTGTCTTTCAATGTCTACCATACAATGCCTCATATGGTTCCATACCAATCGAGCTGTGAATTTTTTTGTTGTATGTGAAATCAACTAGGTAAAGGTAATCATCCCATTTATTCTACCAGTCCATCACATACATCCTCAAAATATCCTCTAATAACTTATTCACCCAAATTATCAAACCATATGTCTGTGGGTGATTCACAGAATTGAAGTTGATTTGAGTTCCCAATGTTGTCTCAAAAAGTAGTCTAGAAATATGGTGTGAAGATCATGTATCAATCAGAAATAATCATCCTTGGAATACCATGTAGTTACACAATATCATCAATGCACGGTCTAGCAATCATAGTACTATTTTACGTCATCTTTATGGGAGATAAAAGGGAGACTTTTGTCAACTTTTCCACTGTCAACATGATGATTTCTTAATGGTGGGAGGATATAGGGAGACCAAAAACAAAATCCATCAAAACCACATCCTACTTCCACTCTGGAATCATATAGGGATAAAGAAGACCATCCAGATGGGAATTCTCATCCTTCACATGTTTTCACTCTAAGTAATAGGTGAAAAATGTAGGTGTATCCCTACGTAAGCCATGCCAAAATTATAAGTGTCAAAGCTAGGAATAAATCTTCTTCACCCCAAGATGAGTTGTGTACAGATCTATATGAGCCTTAGATAAAATCATAATTTGGAGATCACCTATTTTGGACACATATATGCACCCTCGGTGTCAAATTAGACCATATTCCTCCAAATAATAACCATCATACCTTCCCATCAAGGGTCTTTGCACATGAATTATCAGTCTAGAACCCTCATAAAATTCGTCCCCTAGTAGGTGCTGCAAAATAATGTCCCTAAGATCAAACTGAAGGGTCAAAGGAAAAATTCATTTCACCACCTACTAAAAGAGTCTGTGATGAAATTATCCATTCCCTTGATATAATGGATATCCATTTCATACTCACATAGGAACTCCATCCAACACTATTTTTGGGCATTAAGGTTAGGTTGAGTGAAAATGTGTTGAAGGCTCATGTGATAAGTCCTAAAAAAAAAATGCATCCCAAGGAGGAAATGAATCCAACAATGCAAGGCCTGTATCACCACTATAAGCTCAAGATCATGTTCGGGATATTTAATCTCATAATCATTGAACTTATGGGACAACAACCACTTGAGACCTAAGAAACAACCTAGGGTTAGCTAGAAAATTATGGAATAATTTTTTTTAATTGGAAGTATCTACATTCAGGTTGCAAGACATCAGTTTACCACTAACAGGTTCTAGAACAAATCCTATTTACCAAAACACAAGTTTCCTTTATTAACTTATATCAAGTTCACAGGGTTCAAATTTTAGGGTTACATGTTTTAGTTAGGTTCAGGGAGTAATTTTACCCCATACCTGCTCTCTAACAGGCTCAGAGTTTCAACTAGATTTTTCTCTTACTTAACACTTCCAAAATTTCCCTAAACCATTCCCAATGGATAGGAAATTTTCTCACCTTTCTGGTGATATAAGGAAGTCCTCCTAACTCCTTGTAGAACTCAAGATATGAGTGGGCGGAGTTCTAGGGAAAATTTTCCCTTAGGGGACACGTGGCAAGAGGAGGGGGAATGCACTTTGGATGGTTTGGCGGGTCACGGGGTGGCATAGGGAAATTTTCCCATCGCAAAGCTCAAAGGCACAAAACATTCCGTGCCCCTGCGGGTCCCTAGGGACACGTGTCGAGCCCTGGCGCAAGTGGAAAAGGAGAAGGGAAGGGCAGAGAGTGGGGGTATTTGGTGCCTTGCACCCTGACAGGAGAAAAGGAAGAAAAGGTGCGTGGGTCCGTGCACCCATGGAAGGACAAAGTCTGAGGGGAAGGTGGAGAAGCGGGCCGTGGGAGAAATTTAAGAATTTTTCCCAAGGGCCAAAACTAAAAAAACAAAGGGGTTCTGCCCTACCCGCTGCCACCCCCAAAGTGCCACGTGGCACTTTCTCATTGGCTGTGGGCCGGTGGGGCCAAAATGGAAATTTTTCCCCAAAATTTTCAAAAGGGATAAAAATTTAAAATGAACCTGCGCCTCCGCCTCAGCCCCTAGAGGACACGTGTCGCCCTCTGATTGGCTGTGGGCCGGCGGAGGGAAAATGGAAATTTTTTCCCAAGTAATTTTTTTCAAAAGGTAATAAGTTTTAAGTTTGAAAAGAGTCTGCCCTTCCACCGTGCCACGTGGCAGCATGTGATTGGCTACGGGCCGGCGGGGTGGCAGGGTAAAATGGGAAAAATTTCCCAAGGCAAATTTTCAAAGGTATAATTTTTTAAAAAAATAAATTTGTCCACCCCTCTCAGTGTGCCACGTGGTAGGCCCCAATTGGTTGCAGGATGGTAGGGGCCGCGGACCTTTTTGGGAAATTTTTCCAAAGTTAAAATTTAAATTTTTCTATAGTTAGATTAAATCTTATTATTTTTTTGAATGCCAAATTGAAGTAAAACTTCAAATGGCCATAACTTGAGCTAGAAAGCTCAGTTTTGGGAAAATGAGGACTTTTCAGAAATCCCTCGATGCCCTCTTTGCACATAAATCATTAATTTTGGAAATTGATGAATTTTGAGAGGTAAATTTAATGAAAAAAATCTGCAGGGTTTTAATTAGTGAACTGGCATTTTTTCAAATTCTCAATTTGGTTAAATTAGAACTCCTCCTTCACTCAACATGTCAAAAAGACATGGAGGATTAGTCTAGGGAGGGTTTAGAGTGTTTTAGGGAAGTTAATTTGTTCAATTGATTTCAAATTTTATTTTTCTGGCAATAGACAGGAAAAATGACTGTGCAAGTTCCAAATTGGATTTTTATTAAGTTTTGGAGGTTCTTTCTTAACTGTTATGGTAAATTTGAGTTTCTTAGGACTTACTAAGTCTGAATTTTAATGTTTCTTGTCTTATTGTTTGGTATAAGTTTGAACTGCTCATTTTTATTAAAATGTGAATTGCCAGAATGAAGTTTATGGCAGTGAACTGTTTCTTTTAAATTGGTTTATCAATTTTTTTCTTTGAATGTGTATATGTTTCCTAAACTTAGTCAATTTCATTTGATTGCTTTAAAACAACCATTCATTTCTAAATTAAATTGCAGTTCAGATTTCAATTCTAATGCACAATTCAAAAGAGACAATACAATTTTGCTTTCTCATACGTATTTTCTTTTCCATTCAATAAAACACAATCCTCAATCACCATTTGATATTCCCATTTCAATTACAAATCAATGTGAATACACTTTTGAGCTTGCAATTAATTTCATTGATCATCAAAATAGAACATTTTACAACTTTCTCTTTCTCATTTGGTTTCCAAAAAATACAATAAACCATGCATGTAACATTCTTTTCATTTCTTTTCCAAACAGAGAACAAATATGAATCTCTTTACATTTCTCAATTCAAATTCAATCTTCCATCATCACAATAACTTCACATTACAAACATTATACACTCATCCACTCGAAGTGGAAAGGGATTACAATGAATTTTCTCAAAGAAATGGGACTGTCAAAACTGTATATCTTCTTGCTCCAAACAGCAGCATGCTAGATTCTCCATCTTTTCATCTTTGATCACAACAAGGAAGGGGGAAAGGCAATGCTCTCCACCCAACCAAGACATCCAATGAGAAAGGAGAAGCCATCCTTCCTCATTGGCCCCCGAGCCCCAACCATATTGAAATAGAGAATGAGAATCAACTCATGGCAACAATGGCTTCCACAAACATACAAGCAACATTTTCACATGCATACAACAATAAGATATTCATTCCAAACAAGAACAACAGTTCACAACTGCATTTGAAATTATTCACACAACACATAGGCTTGATTAAGCAAGCCAACAAGAGCAAGAACTATGGGGAACTACTTATGCCTCCCTATTTTGAATTGGGCATCCACCTAAATCATACCACCAATAAACATATCAAATCCCATAAACCTTATATCTCCCAACCCCTCCTTATGCCCCCCCAAAGTTTCTCCCTTATGCCCCCCCAAGAGTAAGAAATGCAAGCAGTTTCTTTTCCAAGGTGGATCCCAATCCAAAACTCCCTCCACAATAAAACTGGTGCCATTGCAATCCCTTATGCCCCCCATTGGAAATCCCCATAGCCTTCTCCTACACCATATCCTAAGTAGTCTACCCAACCAGCCAAGAACACAAAACACAATCACCATTTAAACATGCATGCAAGAGAAAGAAAACATTTAAAACAAGCTCAAGATCCTACCCCTCCATAATGGAGTTTGTTCCAAGATCCATAAGCTTTCCAAGATGTCAAAGTGCATTCTAAAACTAGTAATGTTCAAGCATGCAAATGACTCCAAACTTCCTCCACAACAAGCTCCAAAAACAACAAGAAAAATGTGCCCCCAAGAGGAAATCAACAAAGTTTCAACAACCATAAACAAGCAAGGAGTTTCACTTTTATAGGAGAGGGAAGAGAAGAGGATGATGTGGATCCATGTGGGATGCCACATCATTCTTCCTCAACCCCAAGAGGAAATCAACATCACTCACCAAATCACAATAAATAAAATGACAATATGACTTACACACTCCAAAATGACCCATACTCCAAAAGGACTGAATTAAAAATATGTAAGAGAAGTGCAATTAAAACTTACAAATTGTCACTTCAAAATGCAATAAAAATGCCTAAATTTAACCTCCAAACCATAGGTATGGTTGGTGGATCATTTTAAGAGGTGTGGGACAAGTTTAACTTGTCCCACAAGCCTCCAAATTTGGCCTCCAAGGACAAATTCGAATTCCTAAGGAGATGAAGTGTCTTACACTCCAAAAATCTATCTTACATACTCTTACATATCTCTTACACCTTCTTACACATTTCTTACACACTCTTCCAACATTAATATTTAAAATCAACAACTTCATTAATTACATTCCATATCCCCAATTTAATTTAATTAAAGTTTAACTATATGATCTCTCACATTAATCTACCACATTTAAATTAATTACAAGAAGGAACACATTACTAATAAAATACATACAACAATAATTAAAAAGGAACACATAATAAAATACATATCCCATGGTCACATATAATGGAAATCCCCCCCATGGGAATCCCTAACAAACACACACACACACAAAACAGTTGCCATGGTGACCTTGTTGATTTCACCCAGAATTCTAATATGGTTAGTCTCCAGTCCCCCGACATTGTTGTGATTTTTAACCTGCAAAAATGCAAATACCTCCTTCGGCCTTGTGGCCATATCAGAACATCCAAAATGATATAAACAACATTTCAAGATCATCTAAACACAATGAATCACAACAACATCAAGAATTCAACATTAATCATTTTTAATTAATTAATCAACTATATCATCATCAATACTATTCCATACTAGGTCTACTCAAAATATCAAATGTCACAAGTCCAAATCAACATCTATAATATGTCCATGTCAAACAATATATCATCATCCACATAAAGGAAATGTATCTAGTAATCACCATGCATAATAATTGAATCCAGATCAATAATAGTCCATGATCTAACATCTAACCATCATACTCAAAGAAAACATAATAATGTCCATAATATGATCAACAGTATCAAAATCAGTATCTAAAATTGTCAAAGGGAAGCACATTTTCATTGTGGATATCTAACTCTGATAATACATCATCTGATAAGCACCCTAGTAATAATGAGACTCAATAATATATAGCACCTATGGATAACAAACATCTGATCATATAGGTCGATTAAACAGTATTTACAGGATAACTGTTCTTCATTTTTACCTTGTTGATTTGTCTAAAATCCACACAAGTTTGGAAGGTTAATCCATCTTTCTTCATGAAGTTATTCGGTGTTTGTTTACTCATGAGGACACACTTTTTTTTTTAATAGCTTTATCTACAATTAATCCTGTTGTTAAATATGTCTATCTCATCGTAGCTCAGGTTTTGACATAAGTTATAAGGTGACTTTAGGAAACGAAAGTCAAGCCATTTATTTAAGATTCATGGTAAGAGTTATTTTCCTCTTGATATGGTAGCATCCTAAGAAGATTTCTAGGAAATATTTTAGAACGAAGTGTTTATTATGATACAATTGTGTAATCATCTAGGGTCATCTCTTGACCAAAAGTATCATTGGATCTATCACTCTTCTATGATTTTATTTTTATGAAATACTAAAAAATAAATCTACATACTATTTCCGTTTAGGATAAGATCTCTAGAACAATTTTATTTCATCCCTATTTAAATTAGAATATAGGTTTAATAAAATTTAAAATATTCAATAGTCTTTAGGCTACCAAATCATGATGTATATTTCACTTTATCATCTGTGTTTATTACCATCTATCTTCGCTCTTACTTATATTAATATAATATGCTCAATCCATTATTAAGACATCATCATAAGATTCAAATGTGTTTGTTATCTTAACGTCACAGGTGGTGCAAAACAATGTAGTAAGTACTTTGGGACAACATCTCTACATAGGTATCCATGGAGAGATCTACCCTACTGGCCTAGTTATACCTCCCTACAGTATGAAAAATCTAAACTATGTCATTAAAATAAACTAGCACATATTACTTGAATTTTGGGTAAATGTATGGGGAACACTTAATTTCAAATAATAGATTGTGTTTTTGTGAACAACTGGTATAATCAGACATGAACTCCGTCGATAATCATGGCACTAGTGTTATAGGCTTTACAACCATATAAAGAAAAGCAATGGTTTAGCATGTTATAATAGTTCATTGAAATCATAAGAATATCTATGATTTAAGGTGCAAACAAGTGAATTGTTGTGAATGGTGTTCGATTGTTTAGGGATGTTATTAAAATAATTTGTACCAAGTGTATCCACTTATTGATATATCCCCGCCCTTATGTTTAAAAAAATGTACAAGTATAATAATAATCATTTAGGCCCTTCCTTAGATGACATATCAAAAATCATGGTAAACATCATATAAGTCACAATTGACCACTCAATTTTCTACCTGAGAAGTAAATGCCTATGAATACATAGCCTAAATGGACCTCTCTGAACATAATAATGGTTTCAATAGTTCGCATACATATTATCGAAGTAAATTAAAATTATGGGTGTCTTATAATATAATTAACAAATCTAACATTCAACATACATAATTTACATGATAAACTTATTAATTGTGTAGGATATCTTATGTGTATAGGTGCCCTATAACTAAAAACAAGTCATATTTAGAGTAATGTATAGAATATTAATCTTATCAAACCTAAATTCTCCCTAGGATAAAATGATTCCTATTCCAGTCTAAGATACTGTTTAAGGGTATTTAGGAGATAGTATCCCAACTACACTTTCAAAAACATATTATTTAATCCTTTGATGAACATGGTTCACATGAGAATACACATTGTGTTATATGTTTCATCCATGAAACATACATCAGGTCTACCAAGTGACATCTGAGATTACACTACTGTATGAGAAAATACAAAGTTTGTCATGACACACTCAAGTTGATTTTTTTCCTCTGTACAATATGTAATCTCAGTACACCTAAAATGGACTGACAAATGCTACACAATACAAATTTGAGACTGATTTACTCATTTGGTATATGAGATGGTTTTGACTCCTCTAACATTTAAAAGATATATTTTTCATCTCGTATAGATATCCAATACTAGTACATGGCTTTCATGTATCTCTTTCAAATACCTTTAGGCCAATCTTCAAACTATCTAGGAACTATACTTTATCATAAGGGGGGAATTATGAATTACCTTAAATGAGTCTAATGTGCTTCAAGCAGTTACACTAAACCTATTGGAATGGTCTAGCATCACAATCTTCTTATCCAATAACTCATACCATGGTTTGACCTTAATAAAATGTACTGACTTAGATGAAAAATGTATCGCTCTCACATACTTATACTTCCAAGATCTAAAGAGTGTAATTGGAATATCTTAGGATTGTTTTCTTTCACTCTGACCTAGGGTGTAGTGTTATCATAGAGGTGGGAGTTACATATCCTAAAAAATAACTATCAAATATAACTCATATGACCCTCTATGACATCTTGTTGTAAGACCATAATGACACATGTCTAGTTTTAAACTTAAGCACGATAAATCAAATATGTGGAGAAAATCCAAAAACATAAAAAATACATGGAAAATGACCTACACTAACACCCCATGAAGCATAAAAAATAAGATTACAGGTAATGGGTCCCAACAACAAGCCTGATGAGGCACCCCACATATGTGCAATAAACTCTCGAAAAGTGGAGAGTGAAAGGAGAAAATCCAGTGGGAAAAAACTTCCCTCAAAAGAGAGACAAGCTCACTCAAGAAGAATGGAGAAGAAGGATAAGAAATGGGTCCTAGAAACATGGCCTTCTAAGGTACCCAAATGTAGTCATACTCTAGATTAGAGAGAGAGAAAATAGAGAACAAGGTTTCCTCTCAAGAAGTGTGTTCGATGATGTGGTCCTCACTGCACTAAGACTTCAAGAGAATCCTCCTGACATGGCAAATAATGTTCCTATCGCCTTGGGAAAGGACTAAAAAAGGAGCATTAGAAGTCATCCACTAATCCACGAATCAAAGAATAAGCCTAAAATAATTTGAAATATGACTCTGATATACAACTAGAAGGTGACATAGGTCTGGGAAAAGAGTTCACATGAGACAAAGGTAATGTCACGATAGTGTGCATGTCAAAGAGAGAAGGTGGGGGGCCAATGACCCTAAAAAGGGATCCACAAGAAGAGGTGGATTGTGAAGAATATCTGAAATGGTGGAAGTGACAAGTTTCCCTAGGGAATCACTCCCAACATGAGAGATAGATATGTTCTCCAAGATGTGTGATGGCTCAAATAGAGCATGTAATGCAACACATGAAGTATGAGGATAATACTATTGCTGTAAGAGCTATTTTAGAAGGCCAAGGTGAAGCAACATGGAACTCAATGGAAGAAACAAGTGTACGGGAGAGTGTCATCAACTGAAAAATCAAGTATGTAAGGGAGAATAAGGGGAAATGGTCACATCTGTCTTAGAAGAAAGGGTCTCTAATGGAACGCAAGTGCGAAGAGTGAATGGAAGCATGAACATGGTCAATAATGAGCTAAGTAGTGGCAGATCATTAGTGTGAGTGGTCTCAAAAGAAAGGTCTTGATGTGGACGACTCAACAAGGGAATCCAAGAAGCAACAAGGGAAGAGAGGAACACATGTTCATCACTGGAAGGGATGCTGGAAAAGGGGAGAATCCATGGTAGCACAAGAGTGGTCTAGGGAAGCATTGATCTTAGATGGTGAAGCAGTATCCCCATGAAACTATCGGATAATGGACCAGACAGTGAAAGGACACTCAATGTGCTTAAACAAATGTTGTATATCCCTATAAATAGTAATACTGAGAAGGCCATAGAACTCATCAGTGAAATTAAACCACTCATCCTTCTACAGAGGCTCAAGAGGCTCAGGAACGAGACCATGAAGGTATGGTAGCAAACCATGCGTACTGCAATGTCTTATGATTCCTTCCTTCCATGTCAAATAGTTCTCAGTAATCAAGCAAAAAAACAGAATAAGGATGGAACTCCATAGTGTGGATAAACCCCCAAAAAGATCCCAGATGGCACTTTATAACTTAGTGCAAAAAGTACGAGCCCAAATAAGGAGTGCATTGACCCCCCAAAATGTAGCACTTTATAATATAGTTCATTTTTACAAAAAATTATAATCCCATCATGTAACGTGCAAAAAATCATGCAATTTTTACTAAAGAAGCTGCTCAAAAACCGAGCAATCAGGTCAAAAGTTATAGCCAAAAAAATGATTCCTCGCAACTGATGGAAAAAGCCAATAAGCCCTATGTGAAATGACATTAAAAAATTTCCCAAACATGCATGCAAAGAGCAATTTTATTTGTACTCTGTTTAGAAATGGCATCATATTTTAGATATGGTTTGTTTTTCTTACGAGGGTCGATTGGCCTCCTGCCAACCCACGGACCTCACCCTCTGTCTTTGACACTCATAGGAAAGGCATAAATTAACAAAACAAAATGAACATCAAAATTATTAAAATGCCAAGAAATGAATGTTTTTTACCTTGAAATCATTGAAAATTGGATTGTTTCGCCTCCAAATGAATACTAAAAAGGAATGGGTGTTGACTGAAGCTTATGTTTTGACGAAGCTGAAAATAGATTGCCACGAGTTGAGGTTAGAGCTACCCAAGTTGGGATGATCGAGTTGTGTGAACGAGCTCAGCTAGTGAATGACTAGAGATCTGAAGCAAGGATGAGTGTTGAGCAAAGAGGCTGCACCATACGATGTGACTATGCAATGAGCAATGGAAGCTAATACCGGAGGAAGACCATATAACAATGCCAGCACGTTGCTGAGGCATTTAATTCGATAGTTGGTTCATCGACAACATGTGTTTTCAAATCCATTTTTTGGTGGTAAGCATTGAATGATGCAAACCAGTCGACAGTCAATCACTTTCGAAGTGCCAGAAAGTTCCATGTTCAGCGACAGTGATGCTCGCCGAGGGTGATTAATCTGGCTCCAGTTTGGTAAGGCCACATGGTGGACCGAATCATATGGAAGTGACTAAACTGGGAGTAATGCAAGGAGATAAGAACACCGAGTCGAGACATAGAGTTCTTACAGATGGCACGAGCCCACGTGGCTGGGTCTATTTACTAACGTCTGATGTGGCTGTAACATATCCGACTACGTTAGATGAATTGCATGCGGTGAGGCAACTAGGCATGGTCCTACAAGAAAAGGGGGTGCATGAGCATAGGATGACCCCTATAGTGATTTAAGTTGAGTGCCGCCAAGTCTATATGTAAGGCGCATAGGGGAAATGTTGACTTCAACATGGTTAGGACAACTCATGTGTAGGGACAAAATGGTGAAGAGAACTATTATAACAGTGATGGGACCTTGCAGAGCCATGTGCTGTGCCACGTAAATGTACAGGTAATGCATCGAGGAGTGAAACCTCCCAAATATTTGGTGACTTAGCAAGTAGTTGTATCCACACGAGCACGGTCACTTCTAACCAGCGGTGATTGGCTTAGAACATAACTAGCCTACCTGAAGTATTCTGCAAAGTGTAAGGGAAAAATCCATTAAAGAAATGCAGACATGAAGTTACGCAGACCTGAATCAGAGGGGCTGAGTGTCTCAGTAGAATTTACACCAGAAAGGAGCCTGAGCGTCGAATGGCACAAGACTAAATTAATTTTGAGCTAGGTAGAGCTTGTTACGAACACACATGAGCGATCCGCTAATTACGCATGAGACCGGTCCATGTAACAGTCAAGTGAATAAATTGTAGTCAAGGCTTGAGTCGGTAGAGAGCTACATGTAAAACATGTAGCTCACGATCAAAATATAGATGCAACGTGCAATGCAGCACTAATCAACTTCAAAACTAAACCTGAGTGAATGCAATAAACAAGAGTGAACCAAATGTATGTCACTTTGAAGAGAAAAAAGTATTGCAAATGCATCAAGCATGATGTCGACATAATGCAAGAACCCAAGTTGAGTGTGTGGTACAGGGGATCACAAGTTAGTAACCAAGAGATATGGTAAACAAGTTTCGTTTGGATAGTTTGGTTCCCAGCTCGGTGAGCTGGGCCTGAGTTGGTCCTTAAGTCATAACTCTTTCAACTCCTTTTAAAAAAAAAAATATAACCTTTCAAACCTACAATTTCTCTCCTGAACCGTGAACACAGTAAAGTACACAAACAAGATAGCACAACCCAACACATAAAACCAAGTACTATGTATCCTTGAACAAAATGCAATTAGAGCATAAAATAAAAGATTGAGAGCTTGACACATGAAACTACAAGGCAGAGAGTAATAAGCAATCAATAGTGAGCAACATGATTTTGGTCCCCATGCTATAATACTATGACGGTGGGGAGGAAGGATGGAGAGTCATGGAGGGAATCCGTATAAATCAAGGAGTTGCATTCAACCGTCATAACGGAGTAGCTTGAAGATTCAAAATAAAAACTCAACCATGAAAGAAATGTGCATGCAGTAAGGGAAACAAGACTCCAAAACCCAAAGATGTGCAAAGAAAAATCCTCAAATCCCATGCATTTCTCAAGATAAAATAGTGTACAAATAGGAGTGGGGTGTGTAACACTCCCACAAATGTAGTGGTCAAGATGTAGGAGTTACATTACTAGAATATTTGGTCAAATGTAACTCCTATGACCCTCTATGATGCGTGTAAGACCATAATGACACCCTAGGACACCTAAGCATGATGAATCACCTATGTATAGGATATCCAAGTACAAAAAATAAATACATGGAAAATAACCTACACTAACATAAACAACTATACCTTTGCACCAAAACCATTTGAAGTACCTCCAAAATTGGGCAACTCTATCCTAAGCATATATATGATAACACCTATCAGTGTTTAACTATGAGTGTGGGGATTTTTTAATGCCTCCAAAGGTGGCAATAATGGTCTCAAGGGAAATGGAACCATAACCTATGATGGTGACCTAGTGATACCCACCAAGTGACTCCGATGTTGTGATGTACTCATATCTAAGATTTTATATTAGACTACATAATCTCTCTCGTCAATCTAGAATAAACGAATAAGAAGAGACATGATAACCATGGTAGTGTTTTGGTCCATATATTGTGAATTATGGCACACTATCCTCTACAAACACTTGTGCAGGTAAATTGTTACAAATCAATCGCATCATCTGTTAAAGGGTCTGAAGAATCTATGGAACCCTAGTCATTGGTATTATCATTGATGGAAAAGTAGTGGAGGTTAGTAAGGATCCATAAAATTTATGAAGGTTAATTGGTAGTTCCTTTAGTGGGTTAATAAGCATTCGAGATGGTTTTAGGACAGATTCAGTGTGCTATAGACTTGGTTTGTAAGGCAGGAGTCTAGTGGAAGCATGGACATGGCTATGCATGGCTAGCTCAAATGTGTTCAAGGTCAGGCATGATGATGTAAGAGCATTATAACAATACTTCTACAGTGAATATCAGGTCAGTTGATGAAGGTCTTAGTTCAAACTAGCCCATTTAGGTATATTTCCTTGAGCCTGATGAGGTGTGAAGGAATGCCACAGGTCATGATAAGACTCATGAGATCATGGGAGAAGCTTTGGTAAGGTTTCTATAGTGTGTTTGAGCAATTTCAAGGCTCAGTTTAATCTTCTAGGGTCAAAACTCATATTGTGTACAGAGAAGTGGCCCTCTTGACAACTAGTTCTGTTCTCAAAGGCAAATGAGATTGAGTAGAAGCTTCATAGGAAAACCTAAGGATGATCACAACATGGAAGGTGTAGAGGAAGGTTTTCTTACAATGCTTCATGTAAAATTTTATCAGGTCCTGTATGAGGTCATTTGAGTAAGTTGTGTAAGTTTTTACTAAAACTGGTATATTGAAAAGCTCATTTTGAGTTTTCTGGCTTCTTAGCAGTCCAAAAAAATTTAGTAATCTTCTTCGGATAAATAATAGAAGGAATTTTTAGATTTTCATATAAATTATGTGCAAAAATTATCTTTTCAAAAGGAGGTGTATTTAAAGAGATATGAGCATTTTTCAAAAGTGTTTCTCCTCCTGAAACTATTCTCGAATTGTAGGAGAAATGTGATTTTATCCTTTTTTATTGAAAATTTAAAGGTCTTTGAAGTTAATTTTTTCTCCTCAAATGTCATGAATAGTGTTACTAGTTCAAAAATCCAATTATTCAAGGTGTTTTTTTGTTTTTGAGATCAAGTCCAAGTTTTACAAGTTCAAATTCTTCTTTCTCAATCAAGATTGCCCTACTCTTAGTCTTAGGTATGAACTAAAATATCTAAGTCTGTCACACCTCATCTTTGGCATTATTTGAAGGCTCTATAACATTATTGAATCCTTTCAAGATAGAATATCATAAAGGTTCATTGTTAGAATCATCTCCATGATGAGGAGCAATAAAAAATCTTTGATAAATGTGCATAAAAAACATGCATTGTTCATGGTTATGATTGTTACAACATTGGTGGAAGCTTAAACTAAAGTCTTTTCACTATATGCATTCTATCTAGAAGGATGTTTCAAAAAATTTCAAGATTGAATTTAAGTATGAGAAGATTTCTCACTGGATACTCTTGGTCAAAATATTCCACACCCTTTTTAATTTTTAAAATCCATTCAAGATGAACTAAGTTAAAAAATTGATTTTTTAATGTTGTCTAAGTTCAATGTAAACTATTTACCTTGATTGTTTTAGAGAGACAAAAATTCTAAATTCATTCTTAGTCAATAACCAAAAATTACACTAGAACAACTTCAATAATTGTTCTACTGCAAGTTAATGAAATTTCATATTGTTTAGCAAATGAAGGTTTTTCAATGATCTCACAAATGAAGAGTATGAAGTAGGTATTCATCTTCGTTGCCACTAGAAAACTTGAAAGTTTCAAATTTCATTAAATATTGAGAGAATTAAAATCCATGTTTTTGTGCTCATGGTCATTTATCATATCAACAGTAACCCTAATCTAGGGTTTTCATGAAAATTTTTTCAGGGAATGAAAGTTTTATCCAACCAACTGAAAAATTAAAATTTAAATGTTGAAGGTTTATTGAATGGTTTTTGGAATCATTTTGAATGGTCAATTATGCAGAACAATGCCTATCAGAAAATTTGTAAAACATTCGTTATAGTTATTTGACAGGTTTTCTTAATTTTATTCAAACAAGATTGAAGATTCAAAGTTTGCTTGAAGATTTTAGTTAGAGAGGGGCATTAAAGGTTTTTGAAAAATTCCTCATTATTTTGAATGCATGATTTTTCCAATAATTGTAATGATTATTCAACTAAATAATTGTACTGGTCCATCAGAGTTACTTCTCAAAAGGATCTATAAATGAAAATGAAAATAAAATGTTCTTGAAGTCAGTTTTATGTAATGTTAATGTAAAAGAATGTAACATCATGAAGATTTGAAGCAGGTGGAAGTTCAAGATCATATCACTTTAAGTCTATATAAAAAAATATCTGAATGTTCAAAAGTCTCAAAGATTAAAAGGACAAGAAAAGGATCTTAGCCAAATGCAAATCATGTTGAGTACAAGGATTTTTTGTGATGAATGTAACTGAAACTTGTGGCCTTTTATGAAGTAATTCCTAAGGCTTGAAAGTCATGGAAGATGTAAATTGAAAGTAAAGCATATGGAGCAATTATATATAAATTCACTCTTAGAAGTTGAAAAGGCCTGGTCAAAAGGTGTGAGGAATGTGAAAAAGATAATGAGTTTTGTCCAAAACAAAAAAGGTATTAGATGAATTTGAGAAGTGAAGCTGTCAAATTCCACTTGAATTATGTAATAACCTCTAGAAAATGAAATTGGAAGAAATTTTAAGAAATTGTCTCTTAGACTTTTAAGAATCCATTAACTAAAAGATAGGGATAAAGAATATATCTTGTATTGATAGGGACAATGAAATGAAAAAAAATGCTTCAAATGTGATGAAAGTGTTTATATTGAAAAGTGAGGAGAAAAATTGTTCTTTCAAGCATAAAAAGAAGAGTTATAGTAAATGAAGCATGAATAGGTGGTACATAACATTTTCTTAATTATTCTCCTTGGAATTATGAAAAGTTGTTGTGAGAAAAGAATCTTGAAAGGTAAAGTATAAAAGAGACAATGGATCTTAAGGACACATGATGATTTTTTGAAAAACAGTGAATGTGTGAAAGTAGAGTTTTAAAGGCAGATCAAAGAAAAGGAAATGTTACTATTCTGGAGTCTCAAGATACAACTTATAAATTGGAGGTAAGAACATTGAAAATGTATATATGAATGAATATAGAGACTGAAAGTAGTTAAAGTAACAAAAAATGTATAAACAATATAAAATACATAGTGATGTGAACTAAAGTTGATGAATAAAGAAGTATGAAAGTGATACCTAGGGCAATGAAGAGAGTTAGAAGTATGATGAATAACAAGTATGAGTTGAAAAGTCAGTACATAGTTAGATTAGTTAAATGAGTCTGAACAGAAACTAAATACATGTCAGAAAAATGAGTGAGAGTGTAAAGGATTTATCTTGAGATAGCTTAAGACAAGTGATGAGTGGAGACAACAATGAAATAGAATGAATTAAAAAGATTAAATGTAAATTAGAAGGTTGACATACAGAGAATTGATTCATTCAGGGAAACAGAGATAAAGTGTGCAAATATAGGGTCATCATCATTTGTTGAAGACAATAACTCAAGAGTGACCAAATTGGTGGAATAAAATTCTAAGTGATAGCTTACAGTTGGGGAGTTGAAGCTTCCCTGTGAGTTGAAGTCTTACTAAAGATTAGTAGAAGCTGATTGAATTACATGGGGTTGAAGCCTCCAGATCTAAGTAGAATCTTGGTCAAATTGAGGAGTAGTACATCTAGATTGAGTTGAAGCTCAATCTTGAAACTAATGTAACATAAGTAGGACAATTAGTACTAAGCATAGTTCATAGTTTCAATGGGTTTTCTTCCCATTTTGGGTTTCCCACATTAAACCTTATGTCATTGTGTTCTTCTTACAATTTTCTTCATGTGTACTTTTTTTATGGTTTTATCATATCAAATTTAAGAAGAAAACTTTATTAAGACACTGATTCACCCCCCTCTCAATGTCCTAGTTTCTAAAAATTAGTATCAAAGTGATGTCTTCCTAAATTAAGCCTACCAACTTGTAGGTGATCCTGAAGAGACATTCATGGGTACATCAGCAAAGTCAGTGTTGAAAAATAGGTATGAAATTTCTCAAGCTCTTATAAAGGATTTAAAGGAATAAATCAAGCTTAAGGAAGTTAACCATGGTCAAGAACTAAATGAGATGGATTCATTTGTTAAAAAAGTGTCAAAGGCCTTGAAAGATAAAGAAACTGCTTGCCTTAAATTTGAAGAGGAACTAAAGACCTTAAGATTGAGTTGGTATAGGTTACTAATCAGCTTAAAAACTTGCAAAGAAAACAAGGACATTCTAGTGGAGTAGAGCATGAGACATGCCAGGCAACTATTCAAGCCAAGAGTGAAGAATGTGAAAAATTAAATGTAGAAGTAAAGACCCTAAAAGAAGAGCTGGAAAAATCACAAAAAAAGGACTTGAGAGCTGAATCAAGTCATACTTTTTGTCAAGGATGTTCTCATCCCAAGAAGGAAAACAAAGAGCAAAAAAATAACTTTAGGAAACCAGTTGCAACAATATTATCAGGTAAGTTTCATGGAGTTTTTTTTTTCATGCAACATTTTTGGACATAGAGCTAGAGATTGTAGGAGAAAGGTTGATGAATACCATCCATGGAGAGATTGCATGTCTAACTATAAAAATAACATAGTGTGTTTTTATTGCAAAGGAAAATTCCATAAAGCCAAGTATTGTCTGGAAGACCTGGTAAGTTAGTTTTGGGACAAGAATCAGGGTGTGTGTTTTAACTGCCATCAGCTAGGGAATTTTCCAAGACATTATCATGAATCACCTAGATTCAGATATAATTTGAATTCCTTTTAGAGATAATAAAAAATGACACACAAAGAAAATCAAAAATTTAAGAGTAAGACCAAGTCAGCTATGGTTAAGAAATACACTGGAAAGAAGAAAGAAAAATGGGTATGCAAGGTCAAGGAAGAAAGTCAGAAATTGAGACATCAAAGGATGAAAAGAAGAAAACAAGGGAAAATTATGAATAAGTACAACAATCTAAGACAGTAAATAAGGGAAGCAATAACAAGTAATATTTCAAGAAACGATGACGAATAAAAGTAGAAGGAAAACCAATCTAGTTCAAAGTATGAACAATGTCTTCCCCAAACAATAGTGGAACAAGTGTGTGAATTACAACATGTATTCCTATCAAGAACTCAAGAAGAGAATGAGATCTCAGGGTGATCTTGATGGTCACACCAAGGAATGAATCTGAAAATATCAACAAGCAAATAAAAAAAGAAAAAAGGAAGGAAATTAATGAGTCATCAAGTTTTTTTGATGACTTTTCTGTATTGTTCAAAGGTGATCCCATGAGATGGTATGCCTTCTCTAGACTTATAGAAGGCATGTATTACTTAGAAAAGTCTACTAAAATTTGGTCTATTGAAGAGTTCTTCATCAATTTTTGTTGATCCATGTAGGTCAAGGTTATGTTAAAGCATGAAATATGAATCAGTTATTGTTATGCTATTCCTTATTAAGTTTAAGGGTCATGTGGTACTTGACAAGTCTTGCACATGGAAGTCATGGTTAAGTTTCTTAGAAAATTAGACTTATGAAGGTGTTGTCATAGTCTCATAGTTGCTCCAATTCCTAGGTGGTTTATTCAAGAGTATCACTATCAAGTCAAAGTCCTAAGTTATGTATCATTGTAATTGTCATATACCTTTGTGCATGTTGTTGAAAAATATCAGTGCAGTTTTCAGTCTATGCAAAGTGAAAAACCTAAGTGTATACATATTTATTTTATCATACCCACAAATGGAGTGTCATGAAAGAAAGAAAGGAGATCTGTATCTAACTTGAGATCTTAAAGTTTGAGTCTTTGTGGATGTAAGTGAGGTCTGCTTGTAAGTAGTAAAGCTGATGGAGTCAATCTATGTCATATCATTCCAAGGTAGAAGTAAGAAAAAAGTTAGAGTATATCATTTATGAATTATTATCATGTTGTCTTGGAAAAGGAGTCTGTTTCTATTTATCTTGTAATTATAATCATGTCAAGTTCGAGTCTACACATGAAGGTCTATGAGATAGTTATTGGCCATCTAAAGGTCTTCAGTTACTCGTGTGGTTTTCCAAGCACAAAGTCAAGTCTCATGGGATAGATTTTGAAATCCATAAATTTAGGATAAAGTTTGTTTTGTGTAAATATTTTAGTCTTGTATTTGGAGTAAAAATTATGCCATCTTATGACAAGATAAAATTGTCAAGTGTATGTCTTCAACTCAGATGACTAAGATATGTTCAAGTCATAGAAATACTAATCTCGATACCCTCTTTAAGAAAATTCAGAGTGTGATAGGACATTAAATGATTGTAAAAGTGAAGAGTGTCATGCTTCAAATCAGTGAAAGTCTATGTATAATACATAAATCCTTGAATAAGCATGTATCTTAGAATATCCATGTGATTAATTCAAATTAAATTTTTAAGTGGTTTGAAATATTAAGTGGGGTGTACATAGATGCTTGAGCTTGAAGATGTTGAACTACAAGTTTAGACTATGCTCAAGATGATCATGAAACTTCATTATTGAAAAGGCATGTGGAAAGGTTCATGAAAAAGATGTGGGAGGTTAAAATTAGATTTCTTGAAAGGAAATAAGGTCAAAATTACCTAATACATTGACTGTGGTTTTAGGTGTATAGGAAAAAGGTCACTTCTTGAAATCTTTGAGGAAGTGTTGATTGTTCATCCATTCAAGAGTAGATTGCTCTCTCAGCCAAGGATTGTGTATGAAAACTTCTCAAGTTTAGATTAGTACTTCTATAGGTGTAAATGATATGAATGGGTCAAGTTTGTTAGGGGGAACTTGACATACTTATAAACATGGCATTGTTGTTATCAAGGTACTTAAGGTATGTATTGGATTTTTTCAGCTTAATATGACTCAAGAAGACTGAATAAAGTATTTATGAATTTTCCAAATTTGTAAAGATGGTTTCTTGTCATGGTAAGAAGGTGGGGCTCACCATTTTGTGATTAAGAACTAGAGGAACATGTCTTAAGCCTTGGGGGAGTTACATTTTATTGTGTCAAGGCTTAGTTGACCCATGTATGCTTAAGCTTATGTTAGAACTCAAAGTATAGATGTTGGTATGAAGAGTGTGCTTAATTCTTGATATAATTTTTTTTGGCTTAGAAATGGTGGAGTTACTTATCTAAGGGGGAGATTTTGGATAGGTAAGATCAGTTTCTCATGTTTTCTTATTCTTAATTGTCATTAGTTAATGGAAAGTGGCAAATAAAACTTTGTTAATGATGTCAAAGACGGGGAGATACAGAGTATGCAGTCAAAAACCAAGTATGAAAATGTTTTCCATCAAAGCTTATAGGTTTTTGAGTAGGTTGCCATCAATGACAAAGGGGGAGTTTTTTGAACCCTGGTCATTGGTTTTTTCATTGATGTCAAGTGGCATTGATGGAAAAGTAGTGAAAGGTGAAGTGATACCTTATAATTCAGGATGGTCTCAATGCTCTACAAGATTCATTGGTGAGGCATGAGTCTAGTGGAAGCATGGACATGTAAGGCATGAATTTCTATTTCAGATGTATAAAAGTTAGGTATGATGATATAATCATGATAACAAGCTCTCTATAGTGAGTATCAGGTCAGTTGATGGAAGTCTTCAGGTCAAACTGAGCCCATTTAGGTCTATTTCTTGATCATGATGAGGTGTCGAGGTATGAAAGGATAGTGCAGGTCAAGATAAGACAAGGAGAGCATGTAATCATTCTATTAATGTTTTCTAAGTCATATTTGAGAAAAACAAAGGCTTGGTTTAGTTCTTGAAGGAAAAATTACATATTTAGCCAAATTTGCTCTTGAGGAACCCAAATACTCTTGCATACAAATGAGATGGGTTAGAAAATTTAAGAGCTATCCCTATAAAACCAATCATGGGAGATGATGGAGGAAGGTGTCCTTGTGCTTCGTGCATAATTTAAGGTCCTCAGGAGGTCATTTGAGAAAGTTGTGTAAGTTTTCATAAAACAACGTTCTATGGAAAACCTGCAGTTTGAGGCCTCTTAGCTTCTCAGGTGTCAAGAAAAAATATAGTGTCTCCTTCAGATAAATCATAGAATGAAATTTGAAGAGGATTCCAATCATGAACTATTGCAAAAAATTTCAAGTCTTTTGGTGTTGGGCCCCTAAAATACTGGCTAAGTACAAGAATGCACGAGGGCGCGTAAAGAGATGACGCACAGAACAAGGTTCTAGGAGGGTTTAGTAGAACAAGTGGCGTGCGCACAAGGTAGAGTAAAGGTTTTGGGACTTAGCCATTTTGGCGTATCAGCTAGAACATGAGAAAAGCGTGACCTGACTGGGCATAAGGAGTGGATAAGGTGTCAGCCTGGCAACATGGTGGCCTAGGAAGGAATATACCTTGTGATGGAAGATTATAGAAGGCCATCATAACAAAGAGTGGAGAGCTCAATCCTGAAGAAGCATGCTCCCATGGAGGACCACCTTGGACACTTGGCAATGGATCTATAACTCCCATGAAGGGTTGAAGATGTTGAGAAAGGCTATAAATACAAGCACCTGCCAGACAAAAAGGGAGAGAATGAGAAAGAGGTAAAGCCATGCATGAATACTGGGAAAGCCCCTTAGGTTGAGTTTAGAGGATCTATAAGGGAATGCTGTACTAAGGGGATGGGTTTGAAATTTTTTATTTGTAATATAAAGGGCCTAAGTTCAGTTCCGATTGCATGACATTGATTTGCATTATCGTATGAATCTATGATTTCCTGAGCTATTGTAATGTGGTTATCGACATGCTTCATATGAATATATGTGGTTCTAGTTCTATTACATGGTTATATATATATATATTGTATGAATGGATGTAAACCCCTATGCATTTATTTTCTATTATGATTCATATCTATGTTTTGTAATGCTTTCCTTATGTGAATGAACACATTGGTCTAGAAGCCGTTATGAGCTCTAAGATGAATGTGTGGTCCCTTTCCAATTTGTTCACTTAATTTTCTATCATAAATAATGCATTCTCACACAAATCACATAATAGAGGGACTTGACACCCGCACGTGCCTTAGGTAAGTTCCCAATGCATGTTGGGTGAAAGGTCGACGTGCATGGGATTGTCCTTAATTCTTAGAGGGTATAAAAATTGACTACATCTTGGTTCCATTGTTGAGACCTCTTTTTGAAGTTGTTGTAAGAAATGGTATGCAACTTTATATCTGTAATATGTGATGACAAAGCATTTCACCTTGGAAAGTGTTGAAACATGGTTCAAGAGCACGGAGGAAAAATTTTCCTAGAGATTCAACACTGGACCCAAGTTTGATGCACGTAAATGGGTAGAAGAGAACCTCTACCATGAGTTGTATGAAAATTTCTTCTGTTGCTTCCCCGTAGAGCTACAAATGGCTCTCAACATATGCGTCTAGATCAAGTTGGTACTATAGAGCACGCGTATGGGCCCAAGATGATTACCAGAGGATGCAAGATGCAAATCTGACATGGACTCATGTTGTGGATCATTGGTGGAAGGGAGTGCTAGCTAGCTACACTCTGGAATACACCATTTCTACACACTCTTTCTAGAATTTGTTGAGTTCAAGTTTATGAGGGATCCCAGAGGATCATTTCTACGTGTTATTCCTTTGGCGATAAATATCTTGATCATTACTTTGAGTTTAGAGGCATTTCCAATGGTTGGCTAAACCCTTCTGAGCGTTGGTCAAGGAAGCTAGGGTGGAGGAAGATGGCAGACATTGTGGCTGAAAAGGAGAGGGAAGAGAGATGACTCAAGTATAGTGAAGCACGTGAAAGGGAGATTGCTAGACAATGTGAGGTTTCAAGTGTGATGGATCTATGGAGGTAGACATTGTGGGAAGGAGTTGAGGTTCACGCAGAGGATGTGGAACCTGAGCATTCTATGCTACCCCATCTTGATAAGTGTGGGAGAGAGACCCCTTCAGCTTTTGATGAGAGTTCATCGCGTGGAGAAAGAAGAGTCGTTGGTGCACATCTGAACCCACCTAGTGACCAGACCTTTGTGCTTGGTTTTCCAAATCTAAGGAGTATTGAGAACCTAATTGGTATCAGTAGGAGTGACCGATTGACACCCAGGAGATATAATTTCTTGTTTGGGACTTCTATGGTTACACATACCGTTCCAGTGTTTAGAGGAGTTTTTGGGAAAGGGGAAAATATACAAGGTTTGGGAAACATGTTGGGGAGTGGTGCGGGACACACATCTGGCAGTGGAATGATCTCACATAGACCATTGGCACGTAATTCAACAAGACATTGGGGACACTAGGTGTGACCACTTTAGGTCCATTACTGGCCATAGGAGGGTCTGGAGGTGGAACTAGTGGATTAAGAGGCACAAGACTTGGTGGATCTAGTGGATCTGGTGGGGGGAACACCAGAGGAAACACCTAGAGGAAACCAAGGATCTTGGATCAGGAGGACAGGGCCCTCAACCACCTCCTCAGGTAATATTTGAAATGTCTTTACACTTTCTAGACTACCAGGGCATAGAGGATGGTGCGGAGCATGTTCACAAGTGTGAGTTGCTATGGGCGTGTGAAGGGGATCACAACCCCAGAATGGAAGGCTAGTCAGTTTGTAATGACATTGCAAGGGTGTGCACATAGCTGGTATAGGAAGTATGACCCCCATCAGATATTGGTAGATTACACCGCATTGAAAAATTCCTTCCTAGTAGAATTCCACATCCCTGAGTTTGAGCAGAAGAGCATCAATGCTCTAAAGGAGATTCAACAGGGAATGACAGAGAGTGTGCAGGAGTATGACACATGGTTTAAAACTCTCTTATCAAAGTTTTCATATGACATCCACCCCTCACAACATGCTCAATGGTTTTTTGGAGGGTTATAACACCATTTAGAAGGGCACTATCACATAAGACTTTCACAGACCTGCGTGAGGTGTTGGAAGCTGCTCTATGCACTGAAGCTGTTGGGAGAGTTGATACTATTGTGAGCCCTTTTCTAGAGGCCAAAATTTTTGCCATGTCCAAACAGTTGGAGAATTTGTCTAAAAACTCTACACATGAGACTCGTAGTGGTCTTTGGTGTGTGGATTGTGAAGTAGAAGGGCATGCCAAGGATAGTTTCCCCTAGAAATCAGTACGTGCCATAGTGGTAGATTGTGAGATTTGTCATGGGGACCATGATGTGAGTAGATGCCCCCTATTGTAGTGTGTAATTCAGAAGAATGTGTCTTGCTACTGTAAGATCTACACCTCTATGACCCATGATACTAAGGATTGTAGGCTTATTGACTAGATCCATGAGGCCATTGATCATGGTGTGTGCCAGACCAGCCTTTTCAGTGGTTCCAAGGAATATGACCACCATTATGAAGGACACATGGATGGAGGGGCGCATGGAAGAGGTTCACGCAGAGGATTTTGTGGTCATGGTAACCATGGAGGGGGAAGAAGTGAGTTCCCATGAGGAACCTGCTATAATTATGGATCTATAGAACACTACAAGTGCGAGTGCCCAGGGTTATTGCAATGCTCATGGTGCAGAAAGAAGCACAAGTATGAGGAGTGCCCTAAGTTGTTTGAGCACATGAGCCAACAACACCGGAAAGACAAGGGCACCACATTGGTAAGTATAAAGAAGGATGACACTCAGTGGATGCCTAGAGTGGCACGTGATTCTGGGTTAGAACATGTTCTGGTGAAAACATGAGCAGAAGCTACGTGCCAAAGAAGTACCAAGGAAAAAGACTCTAGTCTCAAGAGAGGAATTAGTGTATGGGAAGTATCCAAACCCTACCCACCGGAAGGAAGTGTACTAAGAAATAATGGATGTCATTCAGAGTTTACAGGGAGAAATCCAGTGTCTGAAAGAGTAGTCTAGATAGCAGGAGTAAAGAAGGAATGTTGAGGCTCCGCAGAAGACCTGGATGAGGTCAAGGAAGTATGTAAAATGTTAAGGAAAGAGAATATTATTCCCTTGCTAGGAGAATGGCTATGAGAAAATATGCCACGCACCAGAGTGGAGTGTGAAAGGAAGGTGTTACATGTAAACCTCCCTCCCCATAGCCTTGATTATGACAAAGAAATCACACTGAATGCAGTTGTGGATGGTTGGCTTCTAAGAAACATATTGATTGACACAGGAGTAGAAGTCAATGTTCTTACATTGGATGCCTGGCATCAAATGGGAAGGCCCGCATTGCAGCCATCTTCGAATGTGTTGTATATGGAAAAAAAACTAAGAAAATGACCATTGGGGTATTAAAGGATGTAGTAATTACCATTTCGGGAGCCAAGTTTACTAGAGACTTCGAAGTCTTGGCGCTCGCTGAGGTAGAAAATTTTCCAACAGTACTTGGGCACCCATAGTGTTATAAGAACAACGTTGACCTGAGGTTCAACAAAGGATATATCAGTTTTGAAAACAAGGAAGAACTATTCATCATCCCTCTAACGGATAGGAATTTCGGCACCCTACACCAAACCTTTGGGAGAAGAGGTCCTTGATAGAATTTATGTGCACTCCATCAGAGACCCGAAGATAATTCACCCTAAAAAAGGAGTTATCCAATTTGAGGAAGCCCAGTCTTTAAGTGATACCACAAGCATGGCATGTTACAATTGGGCACACGAGACCTATGAGTTAATTAGATGATAGCTGAGGGGGTATGTTACAAAAGTGACCAAGGTGAGCTCACTCAGGTGCCTAGGAGGAAAGAAGTTACCAAGTTACTCAGGAGGGGCATACCCTAAAGTTTTCTTATGAGACATGGAAGCTTAGTGGAAAAATGAGGGCAAGAGAAGAAGGATGCTCAGTTATAGCCTACTTGGGACTGAACATGCTGGTGGGCTACACATCGGGAGAGCCTTCTGGAGTGGCACGAGGTAAGAATCATGTTCTCTATAATATTTTCTAGGAGCAACGTGCCTATGGTCATTCAAGACTATCATGGTAAAGAAGCCACCTCATTTCATATCCAAGCATGTGAGAAGGCCTAGGTAGGAGGTGTAGAAGCCTTTCCACCATCATTATGGGTACATAAGTTGTATTCCACCCTATAAGGTTGTGCGCGTGTGTGGTATATCCATTCAAAAACACGCCTGCCAGACTGGTAATTGGAAAGAATTGATGGCTGATCTCACCCAAGTGTTCAAATATCAGAGTACAAAGCCATCAGTGGATAAGGTGTTACAGGTTGTCAAGCACCTTACAATAGGGGATAGTGCTATGGTGGAGGATAGAGTACAAGAGTTTCTAGGAGAACCTAGCTTGGAGGGTGCTTTGAAGAAGAAGAATCAAAGGATATACAACTTGAGCGTGCGTGCATGGAAAAAGAAAAAAGGGAAGATGGTGTATGTAATTGATGGGGAGGAAGTGGAAAGCTTGGATGTTAACCATTCTATAGGGATGCACGAAGTAATAGATGATGTTGATGAATGGGCACGCACATACCATGAGCCATTAAAGAAAAAAAAGGTTAACATTGGTATAGAAGAGGAACCTAAGGAGGCCATCATCGGGGATTATTGGTCAGAGAAGGAGGTCTCTAAGATCATTGATCTGTTACGTGAGTTCCAAGATTTATTCCCTCATGGGTATCATGAGCTCAAAGGTGTTCACCATTCCTTGGGGGAAATGAGGATCAAGTTGAAGGAGGGTGCATGCCCAGTTTGGAAGAGGCCATACCGAATGAATCCTAACCTGTGCGTGAAGGTCAAGGAAGAAATAGATAAGATGATAGTTTTGGGTATCATTGAAGTTGTTGAAGAATCAGAGTGGGTAAGTCCAATGGTCATCAGTATAAAAAAGGATGGAAGGATAAGGATCTTTGTAGACTATAGGGAGTTGAATGCAGTTTGTGTCATTGATCCTTTTCCAACCCCCTTCACTGAAGAAATTTTGGAAGGAGTGGCCAGATGTGAAGTCTACTCCTTTATGGATGGATTTTCAGGGTACCATCAGGTTCAGATTGCAAAGGAGGACCAGGAGAAGACAACTTTTTCCACTGATTGGGGAATTTTTCCTATATGGTCATGCCCTTTGGGTTGAAGAATGTGCCTGTTGTGTTCTCGTGCATTATGGTACATGCATTTTAGGACTTTATCCACAAATTTCTTCAAGTCTATCTGGATGATTTGACAGTGTATGGGCTAGTGAAGGACCACTGTGATAACTTAAGATTAATGTTTGAGAGATGTTGGCAGTTGAAAATATCCCTCAACATCAAGAAATGTGTTTTTGCTACCCCATTTGGAACATTACTGGGGCACATCATATGTAGGGAGGGCTTACTAGTAGATCCCACCAAAGTTGTTGTCATTATGGGGTTGGGGGAGCCTACTAGCCAAAGCATAGTGTGCGGGTTCCTTGGGCATACAGGGTATTACAGAAAGTTCATCAAGGGATATGCGAGGATAGCCATGCCCTTAGAAGAGCTATTCTTAAACATAAGAGTACCTTCCTTTGGGGAGAGGCACAACAGAAGGCATTTAATACTTTAAAGGATAATCTTGTCACCGCACCCATACTATGATTCCCTTCTTGGGATAAGCCTTTCCATGTTCATGTTGATGCCTCAGGCACAACCATTGGAGTAGTACTGACACAACCTGGTGAAGGGATTGTTGATCATCCCTTGTGTTTTTCTAGTAGAAAGTTAACACCATAGAGAAATATTACACAACTACTGAGAGTGTAAAGCATTATCCATGATCTACGCACTACATAAGTTTAGGTAGTATCTATTGGCAACACCCTTTATATTCTACACAGATCACATGGCACTAAAATAATTAGTTAATAAGCCTGTTCTTCAAGGGTACATATGTCGGTGGGTCATGCTATTTCAAGAATTCAAGTTCATTGTGGCTGTGAAGCCATGCAAGAGTAATTCTGGACTTGATCATCTATCTAGGATTGACTCAGGGGAGGATGTACAAAACATTGAGGAGACTATGCTAGACACACAACTATTTAGGTTGTGAGCATGTGCCCTCAGATTTGGAGGACATTACAGTATTCCTTAAGACAAGTGTGGCACCAGAAGGAATGAAGGCCTTAGAGAGGAAAAAATTGGCCATACGCACTACACCTTACATGCTGATTAGCAGAGATCTATACAAATTGGGTTGTGATGAGGTTCTGTGCCGATGCATGCTAGAACATGAGTGCATTACAATTATGGAGGAAGCGCATGGTGGGATCACAGGAGGACACTATGTGGGAAATGCAACTACATGGAAGACCCTGCTCATAGGGATTTGGTGGGACACCATTTACCAAGATTGTATTGAGTTTTACAAGGCTTGTGATCATTGTTAGTGCCTCAAAAAACCTAGAAAGAGGGATGAAATTCCCTTATGACCAATAGCCAATGCATGGAACCATTTGAAAAATGGGCTATCAACTTTGTAGGACCAATCTCGCCAGCAGCGCGAAGGATTGGTTCATGGTATATCATCACTTGCACTAATTATTTGACATGGTGGGTAGAGGTAACACCTACAAGGGATTTAACAGTGGATACAACTACTATATTTTTATGGGAAAATGTAATTAGTAGGTATGGATTCCCATTGAGTTCAACAAGTGATAGAGGTACTCACTTTCTCAATGAGATGGTCAAGATTCTATTATCAGAATTTATGGTGGCCCATCACAAGACTACCCCCTATCACCCTCAAGCAAATGGAACTACTGAGGCATTTAATAAAATACTTAGTCACATGTTAACTAAGATCTGTGATGTTGGTAGACAAGATTGGGATGACAAAGTATCATCCATTCTTTGGGCATACAGGACAACCTACAAGAGGTTAAATAAGGCCACACCATTTCAATTGGTGTTTGGCATGGAGGCTATCCTACCAGTTGAATTCATGTTACCTTTGCTGCATATAGCACGCGCACAAGGATTAGCTGATGAGAAAGTGCTGGAAGAAAGGATTGACAAATTAATGTAGTTGGACGAAAGATGGTCACTCGCAGGTGGAGCCAAAAGCCTGAAAAAGAAAAACAAAAGGCATGGCATGATCATCACATCAAGAACAAGAAGTTTGAGGTTGGGAAGATGGTTTTTCTATATGATTCCAAGTTTCTGTGCCATCCTGGGAAGCTAAAATTCCATTGGTTGGGCCCTTACATCATCTCATACATCCTTGATTCAGGCACATGCCAGTTGCAAGTACTGGATGGGATGAGATTACCAGGACACTTCAATGGAAGTAGGTTGAAGCCCTACTATAAATAAGTCTTCTTGGTGTTTGTAATAAGGCAGTGTTGCCAGTTAGAATAGACTTTCCTTTAGTGCATTTTATTTTCTTGTGTTTCCCTTTCTCGTTGTTCATTCCTTTCTGTTGTTTTGTTTTGCATTGTGTGCACCAGTAACCACATTAATTTTGAAGGTTGTGCATGCACAGAGGACCATGCATCTATTTTAGTGTGGGGTGGAGTGATGCAAAGTATGGGCCTGTAATACAAGTGTGCATTGGCAATAGAAGTTGCGGTGAATGGCCTGGTTAAAGGACTAAAGGTGCATAAGGTTAATAGGCATGTAGAGAAGAGATGGATGTGAAGGGTTGGTGTCAAGAAATCCTTAGAGAAACCACGTACAGAGAGGAGCACAGGAACAACACGAGGTAGGTGAGAGAAAAAATCAGGTGGATGGAGGAAGTGCCTTCAGCGCTGTTAATGTGTGCGTAAGAGTCTTCTGTCAGGATGGATTATTTGTGTGCTAGAAGGTTGTAGAAGTTTTTCGTGCAAGGTTGGGCACGTAAGTAAAGGCACGTAAGGTCGGTGTAGTGGAAAAAGTTGCATTTAATACCAAGTATGGTGGTAGGTAAAATAACATTTAATGCTGGAAAGAGGGAAAAACTATAAATAAGAAGATGAGCACTTCATTATTTACCTTGTATTTTACAAAGAGAAAAGAGCTCTCATGAACTAAGGCATCCAAAGGTGATCTGTGCGAAGAAAATTTGAAGAAATATGAGAGGACGTGACTAGATCAGATTTGCAAACCAGTAGGAAAGGAGTACAAGGGCCTAGAGGAAGTTGAAGGAAGTTGTTGAGAGGTGTTGTCTATGGAAGAATTGTTCCAGTTAGGGTTTGGTGGCTAGGGCACAACGTAAGGAGGGATTTCTTTGCAAGGTTGAGCATTAAGGTTGGATAGAGTGGTAGAACAGAGCAAGGAGAAGATGGTTGAAGTGTTAACCTAACCAGAAGGATGACACCAAAGAAAGCAACCACCTCACCTAAAAAGAAGAAGGGCAAGGGAAAGGGGAAGCAAATGGCTATCGTCGCAAGCACAAATGAAGAGTGGTATGCAGAGATGTAGTACCCAGATGGGGTGTTGTTGGGAAAAGAATGGGAATCACACCTAAGGATGATGACTGGTGAGCGATTATAACCATCACACAACTACAACAGAGAAGGAAATGGATTTGGAGTTGGTTTTCCCAACAAACAAGAGGACACCAGAGGGCATGCCTATATACAATGATGAAGTAAAGGTTAAATTGGAGAAGGCAGGGTTACTGCAACTTTACGAGTTACCCTACTTCAGAAAACCTGAGTGCCTCTATCAGTGGCTAATGGCATGCGTACATGAAGACCATTTTTACTTCACATGGCGCAAGATGCGCATAACTCCCCAGCTAATTTCCAAGTTCATAGGCCTTATCTGTGAAGGGGATAACATTGATGATGACCTAAGTGACAAGGAGGCCATCAAGGAAATAGTTGCTGCATATGACTATAAGAAAGGATCACGTTACTTTGACATCACAGAGATCCCAGACCCCGTGATGAGGATGGCCACACTTGGTAACCAAGCTCAATGACCAAGAGAGATGGACTCAAGTAAACAAGGCATGGCTGAATGTGTTAGAAAATATCTGAGGGGACCATCTACAACTTTTCCACTTTCATCACAGATGAAATCATCAAGCAGCACACAAGAAGGTGAGAAGATACTATTTGGAAATGTTCTCCTCACAATTGTCTTCTCAGAGATCGGAGTGCCCGATGGGCTGGAAAGGTTTATTTGGGAGTACCCAGAAGAGGACCCCTCACCCACGAAGTGGTTCACAAAATATACTTGTGAGACCATGACAACCACTCACAAGGCGCATCTAGAAAAATGGTACAAGCGCATGAGGGACATGTTCGGGGTGGAATGGAGAATTCCAGAGCAGTTACCCATGCTCGTATAAGGAGAAGTGGAATTCATGGTATATCAACACTTCTACATTGGAAGATTTAGGTTGACAGATGAAACAATGAGCCCATGGTGCAAGCTTCCCTTCTCCTTCACCGCACTATACTTCCAAGCGGGGGTGAACAGATTCAAAGAGGTAAAGAGACTAAGGTTTGACCTTAGCAAGGTGGATCAAGACCACAGGGAATTGCAGGAAGTTGGTTTATCCCAAGAAGCACCTACGTGGAAAGATATGTCTCCCATGAGATACAGATGATGAAACCAGTGACTTTTCCAATCACTGGAAGGGATGCAACAAGGATATACCTTCACATCCGGCCAAAATTTGAAAAATGTGCATACTTGGAAAATGATGTATCCATCCCTGAGGACCCCACAGGTAGAAAGAGGCCCATGCCAAAGAAGAGGGAAAGGGAAGAGGTGTGGAAAGCACCAAGTGTTTAGGCTACACAAGTGGTAAGTGTGTTGGGGACAAGCGCTAAGCCCAGCATGTATACAGGAAGAAAGAAGTCCTAGTGAAAGAAAAGACTCCAGAGGAAGAAGCGTTGGAGCACGAGGAACTCATCACTAGGAGAGGTCACCAGAGGAGGAGGAAAAGGAAGTAGAATCTCCTGCCAAGAAGAAGTAGAAGGTGCTAGAAGAAAATGATTTCGAGGATACATAGAGCTTGGAGGCCTATAGAGGCGAGAGAGATGATGATGATGAAGATGAACAGGAGGTGAGGACCATCCTATCTATGAGGTTCATGACTCAGAGGAGGAAGGAGAGGAAGAAGAAAATGAATACATCTTTTCCAAGAGGGAGAATAACAAGGAAGAAGAAGATACTCAGGATAGAGGGGTAAGTGAGGAAGTCACAAAAGAACAAAGGACCCCAAGCCTCACTAAGGAATAGATAAACAAGGCCACAGAGAAGGAAGTAGCCAAGATCATTGAAGACTTAATGGAGCAAGAGATGGAACGTAATGTGGACCTAGTAATGAAGGAAGCAGAGAAGGAAAATGTAGGAAATGAATACAAAATCATGGGAGGGGATCCTAGTTTGGTTGTGATATTTCCTAAGGCCACGTGCATAGGGAGAAAAAGCACAGAAGCATCACAGGTTTAGAGAATGGGCTATATCGATGATCCTCACAAGGTGTTGTAGGTGTGCTTTCAAAGCACCATTCCAATGGAGAAAATCCTGGCTATGTCATCATTTGATGAGGAAGGTGCATACTCTCAGAAAAGGAAAATGATTTCTTGGGAATTTGAGTCCCACATCGATGAACCAAAATTTAAAGTGAGCCAAGGGGAAATAATGAAGGTACCAGAGGAAAAAGGTGACAACCCCTTGGTAAATGCTCAGTGGCTATCTAAAAAATAGATTTGCAACACGATGAATAAAGTTTTGGTGGAAGTAGAGGCCAGACTCTTCGGGAGGAATGACAGAGTGAAGTTTCTAGAGGTAGAGCTGGAGAAGAAGGAAGAGGAGCTGGAGAAAAGAACTAAGGAGTTAAAACATGAGGAACTAGTCAGCGCTCAGCTAAGGTGTGAATTAAAGGAAGAGAAGGCAAGGGTACATGAAGTCTCCAAGAAGGTGGAGATGATTATGAGCACCATTATCTTGAAGCATCCAGACTTGACACCACCCACATAGAAATATGAATCAAGCCTACAATTCCTAGAAGACTTAACTCATGTTCTCACAATGGAAAGATGACCACTGACCTTGGAGTTTACAGAGGAGGCATCAACGTGCAGAGAAAAGGAGGATAAGATGAAGGTTGTGGCCATTGTGGCCTAGTACAAGAAATTCCTCATGGATGTGAAAGTCACCACCCAAGTCACTGAGGCTGCCTATGACAACTACACTGATAGAGATAGAGTGGCGAGCATTCTGGTCGCCACCCATGAAGTGGAGCTCAAGGAGTTTCAAGAAAAGAACAAGGGGAATAGAGCTGAAAGAGACAAAGTTGTAGCCAAGGTTGAGAAGAAATCAGAGGCTATTGAGACATTGTAGGTCTCAATTAAAAACTGGTTGAAAGATTTGTATCCCTAGATCACTCGAAGGATGGATGTGCTCAAGGTTTTGGCCAAACAGTTAGAGGGGATTGTGGAAACAATGAATACCCAAGGAGAAGGGCTAAGCTTTGAAGAGGTGAGCACCTTGGTTAGTGACCTCTATCAACAGACACAGACTGAGGTCAATACCTGGAATAAGTTGGAGGTAGACTTAACGAAATATTTCCCTCTCCTCTTGCAGAGATAATCATAGTTCCCCATTCTTTCATTCTTCCTCAAAATTGTTCATTCTTGTATTCTTTCTCCAAATGATTCTAGGAAATTCATTCTTTATTCTTTGAAAAGGTGTTTTGAGGGTGGAGAACATACGTAGTGTGGGGTGATGTTGGGCCCCTAAAATACTGGCTAAGTACAAGAAGGTGCATGGGCACGCAAGGCCTAATTTAAGAAGGGCGCACAAGGCAATGGCACGTAGGACAGGGTTCTAGGAGGGTTTAGTAGAACAAGTGGCGCACGTGCAAGGCAGAGAAAAGGTTTTGGGACTTATCCATTTTTGGTGTATCAGCTAGAACATGAGAAAAGCGTGACCCGACTGTGCATGCGGAGTGGATAAGGTGTCATCCTGGAAAATAGGGTGGCCTAGGAAGGAATATACCTTGCGATGGAAGATTCTAGAAGGCCATCATAACAAAGAGTGGAGAGCTCGAGCCTGAAGAAGCATGCTCCCATGGAGGACCACCTTGGACACTTGGCAATGGATCTGTAACTCCTGTGAAGGCTTGAAGATGTTGAGAAAGGCTATAAATACAAGCACCGACTAGAGAAAAAGGGAGAGAAGGAGAAAGAGGTGAAGCCATGCAGGAATACTAGGAGAGCTCCATAGGTTGACTTTAGAGGATCTATAAGGGAATGTTGTACTAAGGGGATGGGTTTGAACATTTTTCTTTGTACTATAAAGGGCCTAAGTTCAGTTTTGATTGCATGACATTGATCTACATTATCGTATGAATCTGTGATTTCTTGGGCTATTGTAATGTGGTTATCGACATGCTTAATATGAATATATGTGTGGTTCCAGTTCTATTACATGGTTATATATATATATATATATTTCATATGAGTGGGTGTAAACCCCTGTGCATTTATTTTCTGTTATGATTCAAATATCTATGTTCTGTAATGCTTTCCTTATGTGAATGAACACATTGGTCTAGAAGTCGTTCTGAGCTCTAAGATGAATGTGTGGTCCCTTTCCAATATGTTCACTTAAGTTTATGTTGTAAATAATGCATTCTCACACAACTCACATAAAGGAGGGACTCGGTGCCTGCGCGTGCCTCGGGTGAGCACCCAATGCCTGCTAGGTGAAAGGCCGACGCGCATGGGATTGTCCTTAATTGTTAGAGGGTATAAAAATTGACTAAAGCAGTCATGCTATAACACCTCATGAAGCTATTGTTATGATAGTATTCTCTTAATGGTGGGGTTTTTAAATATTTATTGACACCTTAGACATAGCCTAAATAATATCTTATATCCCAAATTGGAGGTCATGAGCAAAAGGATTGGTTATTAGATCTCTTTCTTGAAAACAAGGTTTTTGGAGGATCATTCTGCCTAGTCATAAGTGTGGAAGATGAAGCTCTCAGTAATAAGGGTGAAGGAGTAATCTATTTGAGTAAATATAACTATTTGGTAGGATCTAGCCATCCTAAAATAAAATTCCCTGAATTCATTATCTTACATCAAGAAAACTGAAGAACAACTTCAATATTGTACTTTGTAACTCAATAATATAACCTACAAAATTCATCTTTTGGGAGCATATTAAGGTCCTTTAAGGATTAATATGGTGTGGAGGAGGTAGGTAGTCATTAGAAAATCCAAAAAAACTTAAATTTTCAAATTTTTTTAAATATTAAAGGAATTATCAAGTTTTTGTGCTTTAGGACATTGTACAATCCCATACCCTAATCTAGGGGTTTGACAAGATAAATTTGTTCAAATAGAGATTTTTATCCAACCATTTCACTCAAAAATTTGAACATATCTCTATGAATGGTCTCATAATGGTTTGCAAAAGGAATCATATTGAATGGTGGAGTGTGGTGTGAGTAGTATCTAGGAGAAATTTTAAAACATGCTTAGACTAGTTTTTGGAGGTTTTCTTCATTCTCTCTCAAATAGTTAAAGTTCAAACCATTTTATTGACTAATTTATAATCTAATGATGGTGAATATGTTTTTTTTTTAAAATCCTATTTGATTTATTAAATCATCTCCTCTTCTAATGCAAGGATTTCTTCAACCAGCTGACTACATTAGTGGTTCCTCATGTAAAAAGGAGAAAATGAAAATGATTCTCTCACACAGTTGTATGTTTGCTAGCAAAGAATTGAATTTACATCATCATATCTCCACTCCACAACTATGAATGAATTATCTCATCCCACATAAATTCTCTCAAACTTAGTAAGGGTCAAGAAAATATTGGCACAATGTAAATCATGTTGAGTACAATCCATTTTTTTACTGTAACTAAAACTCATGGTATTTGTGAAGTAATTCCTAAATGTTCAAGTCAAGGTCGGTTATATTAAATTGAAAGAAATCATATGGAATTTGAAGACTGCAATTCACTCTCGATAGTATGAAATGCCTTCAAAATGTTAAGGAATGTGAAAATATAAGTTATTTGTCTTGTTTGAAAATGAATTCAAAACAAGTCTCATGAGCTTCTAGGATAGGTGAAGTAAAAGTGTTCAAAAAGAAGTTACAAGAAAATGTAAAAAGAAGTTGTAAAGAAAAGGAGATATCAAACTTCCTAACTAAAAGATATGGATAAAGAAATCATGAGGGAAGTGAAAGAAAAAAAATTAATTAGATGAAAAGATTGTATAAAAGTAGGAGAAAAATAGTGGATACCCTGTGCTTTCATTATTGTTTTTAAAAGGAATGATAGGACAAATGGTTTTATCCTTTTGCTGGCACCTTTGCATATCAAAAATTAAATGGAAACTTGATGTGAACACGTAATCACAATATCAGAATAAGCTAAAGATGATCTCCTTAGATGTGAACCCTGCTAATCGGGGTCTATCTTATTGAATGAACTATTTTCGCTAAGGTGACATTACGTCATTTGTAATGTGGTATGTCATAAAATCCTTGGTGTAATTTAAGCCTCGAAATTTATTTGCGATGTTGTTGCTTATCTCTATTAAATTGTTAACATTATAGTTTTTTAAACTAAGTTATGTTAAGGCTTTGACAATTTTGATAGTTCGCTTAACGACCAAAATTGGAATTTGAATAAGACCTTATTTTGACTAATAATTGACCTTGAGCCGACCCTCTGATAGTCTACCCCACATGGTGGTTAATACTAGCATGGTCGTATTTTCTTGGATGAAGGACTATAGTCGTTAGTCAAGGAATTAATTATTTAAAATTAAAGGCTTCAATCCCCTCGAAGCATACTCAAGCAACTCAATCGATCAACGCCATCGGTTTTTGTATATATATATATATATACATGTGTGTACATGTGTGTGTGTATGTGTGTATATATATATTACGAAAAGGGAATTTGTAAGTTTAAAGTAGTTAAACAACTACTACTGGAAATGTATTAACTTGTGTAACCAGGGAAGGGACAATCTAATCTTATGGTATGGTTCTTAACCTAACATGAGAACTTATTGTTTGTGAATTTAGAGATGATATAACTCTAGCTATTTCAAATGGATGTATAAACATATTAAATTATTATGAAGCCTTAAGTTATGCGAAGAAAGGACATCTGAATTTCTATTTGTATAAGATATTGGTTGGTCATTTAAAAATGATATAATGTTGCTCAAATTTAAATGATTGATGAGGTGGCACCCCATTGCCTAAAAGTTGTACTCACAGTTCCTTAATTGTTTATTTATTATCTTTGCCAACTAATTTTGAGGTGAAGTATTTTAGTTTATCTAAATCACCTTGCATGGCATGAAGTGTGACTTTGCTAAATTTAAAGAAGAGCTAAGAATAGTTGGTTTGTAAATTGGCGGCAAGCTCCATTAACTCTGCATTTAATGTCTTTTATTACCCACCTTCCTCGGGAAGTGCATGGATGGATTGGAAAAAAAGGGGCAGTTTTTGGTATCGATTCATTTCATGGCTAGAAACTCGTAGTATTTTGGCATGCAAGGAGGAAGTTTAGTTGTGTGTTGTTGCGAGTTTGCATGAAGAAAACATCAGTTGAGTAGATTGTACAACAAGTTCTCAGACTCATTAAATATCATGGAAACATTGTGATTTGTTGAATGAAGGAATTTTTTTCAAAGGTTCGGGGATTTTCCTAAGTAATAATGAAAAATTTGCAAGGAAAGAAAACACCGGTGCAACAGGCATGATACACTCTGAATTTTTCATAATTTTCTTGCTCTATTTGGTAATTTCACAAAAATAACCTTGCATTGAATGAAATTTGTGTTTATAATTTTAGAGATGTAGAATCGTTTTAATAATTTCTTTGTAGAGTATGAATTACTATGGCTTTATGATGTATGTTGTTAAAAGTGATTAACTAAGTACAGGCTCCAATAAGGTTTATTATCGTTAAGAAAAGAATATACTCTTGATATGTTTGAGGACTACTGCTATAATGATTACGGGGTTTGTTTTGATACACCAACATTGTTGGAATCTTCTTGCAGATGTGAATTGATATCTACCCATACTGTAGAAAAATTTGTTTAATTTGTTACCCATCTCTTCAAGGATATGAATAAATATAGCAAGATATTGTGGAATTCTGGAAATTGTTTTGTGTGAGTTTTTGTTGTAGATGACTTTCCTTGACCTAGTGTTTGTTGGATTTACGCAACTGGGTTTGATTCTTTAAAGAAATCTATGCCTGTGGAGTCATGTTGGTCTTGTAGGAGGCATCTTCGGTGCTTATAATCAACCTGGTTTTATTTAAAATAAGTATTTGTACTGAAGAAAAACAACTAAATTTAATATTATCATCGAGTTGTAGATAATAAGGACAGTTGTAATAATTACAAGGTTTGCCTCTTTGACCCTTGAATGGGTAGTTTAGAATGGCATTTATGGTCTACTCCAGAGCCACTATGATGGCTCGACTGAATCGCTGAGTTTCCTAACAGTTAACTGTTGTATCTTGTTTGTAATTTAAGATTGTATAAGTTTCAGATACTTCATTCTATTATTTCATGTTGATCTCCTTGTTGCTTCATTAATAACTCTGGAACTATTCTGACTCCTTCGGGGTTTAAAGCCAGTTGTGGAAAGGTTATATTGAGATTTGATTACTATGATGGTTAAGTCCAACTTGTTAAAATCTCGTCACTTATGTTCCATCTTAGCCTCGATAATGGAAGTTGGACATTCTCCTGTAAAACCTTGTATGATACTTAGTGAGCTAATTTATTCACTATTATTACTAAAGCTTGGTTCTTCTTACAATTCTATGCTGAGTTCGAAAGTAATGTCGACTTCAACTAAGAACCTCCTTCCTCTTGTAAGAAATGCAGTTCACTATTGTCCATTAGGAAACCATCCTAAAAAGTGAGTTGATCTCCTAGAAGCTTATGCATTAGATCTTATGGTTGAAAAGGTGTTGAACAATTCCTTTTATTGGGTACGTCTTATCTCAATGTATGAGTTGGTAATGATAGTAGTGTTTGATTTCTTAGACCCTTACACTCTTATCTGTGCTTACTAGGTTTATTGATTACCTTTTTCAAGGATCAAAACCTGTAATAAAGGTTTGATGATTAATTATCATTAGTATGATCTACCATTTAATCAGTTGTTAGAAGGTTTAAGGGAAAGACCTTGAACTATCCCTTGAGTTTTGATGATCCCTTTTTATGGGCTAACCATTTTTATCGGAAGCTAGTTTTATGTTTTAAATGTTGGAATTTGAGTCATTAAGTAGGACTGGGGATTAAAGTTGTCCCAAAATAGGAAGTCTCTTAGCTTCAGGGTTGTAAAGTTTGGTGGTATTACCCCTCTGTAGTAATTAACATGGTACAAAATTGTTGATCACGTTGTCATACTATGTGTTCTATTAAGAAACTGGAGGCATCGATTTTGTGCGGTAACCCATTTTGGGACAAAACGGTAAGCTATATACTCCTACTCTTATAATAGATGATAACTGGATTCGTCATTTAACTGAGTTTGTAAGATGTGACAGATCCTCGCTGGGTGTAATGTTTCTGATTTGAATTATGTGGTATCTCAGCAAACCCGGAAGTGACTCTTTCTCTAATAAAAATTGTACTCGGTTTCATTTATTAAATGCGGGGTTTCCTTGAAATTTTGAAAGTTCCTTATTGACCTTTCCTGGTTGTGTCATGAATTTAGTTTGGTATGATCTAACCTTGTTTAGTAGAATGGGTTAGGAGATCATTTTTATATTCATGTGAAGTCTTGACTTACCGGGAAAAAGTGGATTGCTAGAAGTTGAAATTCATGTTGAGCAAACTCATGGGATATTAAATGTCCAGATGAACTTTTTGGGTTAAGTAACAATTATATTATCTTGTCAACACATGGTACCTACTCTCTTCCATAATTTTAAAGACTTTAGTGTTTAATAGGTCTTGATATGTTGAAACATTACTGAAGAATGGAATTATGTACTCTTTTCTAGTCTTGGAATGTTCAATAAATGCTTAAGTTGAGGTAAGTATTAAATATGTAGCATGTTACTCGAATTATACCTGATTGCTATATGGCAGGATGCCATGAATGTTCTCTCTTTTATCCTTGAGGTTAAATGCTCTAATATTGTATTTCGTTTACCAAATACTCTTGATGTCTTGGTATTATTGCTTGAACCTTAGCAGACCTTATGGGTGTATGAAATCCTTGTTAGATCTGTTATGATGATTTGAGATATTACTTGAATGTGTTCTTGATATTTATATGGTTACTTAATTGTTGAGTAAAACGATTTCAGGCATGCAAGTATGGGATTGCATGAGTGAAATCTTGATACTCTTATATGGTAGTCTTTGAATACTTATAATTCTCATGTATCTTATGAATTATATGACTGTTTCTGAGCAACTGAAGTAGTTGTATGGAAAAGTAAGTCTGAAATTCATTTCTTTCATCACTCATTAAATTGCTTGCTTCTAACATGTTATAGAAAGATTTTTTTATCTACTTAAGCTCTGCAGTATTGATTCATAAAAATAATATGGGTTATTTTTATGAAATAATTAAGTAGAGTATGTTGTTATGATGAGTTGAGGCTTATCATGCTCAGTTCATGTGAACTGACTCATGCTAACAATTTTACAGATAAACACTGAGAAAGAAGGTGGAAGTATTTAGTCTTGTATATTATTTTGAACGAGGAAGGTTTGAAGATATGACTGACTTGAATGTTCTTAAGATGAAATACTTCTCCTTGAAAATGGAAAAAGGGATTGCTACTTAATGTAACTTTTTTATTCATTAAAATGAAATATTTTGGTCATGCTTATAGGTATGAGTTGTATTTATCTCATAAATGAAATTAAGACAGATTTCCTACTGCTATATATTGTTTTATAAGTGATTGATTGTCGATTGATGAGTATGAGTTGTAAATATATCAAGTTAGGAAATAAGTATCTACAATACTATTGTATTAAGCATTGGTATCAATCATGTAATAGGTGCTATACACATATTATGTGCGAGATTATAGGGATCATATAAAGAACTATTGGAGAAATGTTGCTTAAGAATATCTTGTTCTAATTAATCATACGTTAAGCATACTTGGAAATAGATAAGGTTACTAATGGGTAACTATCTCTTTATAAAATGCAAAATAACAATCTAATTGTATAATTGTGTTAAGTTCTCCAAAGGTTTTGTATAGGGTGTACTCAAACAGTCAAAGATATAAGAATGTAATATTGATTTCTAAGTGAAATCAACACTAATTCCTATACAAGGACGATACACATAAGCAACAAGAGGAAGGGCTTATGGTAGTCTAACATGAATATATATTGATTATGGTTTCACTTTTTAGGAATTGCATAATTGTGATAAATTGTGTTATGAAATATTTTTCTCAAGGAGATGAAATGTTTTTAATTAGGGGCTATCCCATGATGCATCATTATGAGCACATAAGCATGTCGGATATAATGGAAGTAAGATGGGAACATGCGTACTAAGTCAAAAAGAACATAGCATTTGAATCTCATCCCTAGTCAATAGTGTAATTATCTCTAAAGAGAATTATAGAGTGAACTTTTAAAAGGTTATGATAGGGAAAGATAAATGGGAAAGTGGTTCATCAAATCTATCATATAATATATCCCAGATATATCTTACTTGTTGGAGATAGTAAAATAAATGAACACTCTTTACTGAGTTGCAATTAAGAAAAGTAGTTTCTTAAACTGAAATGATGGTTGGCATTGACAGTCTATGGTACTTAATAAAAGGTATGAATCATACCTAAATACCTAACTTTATGTGAGTACATATCCCTAAGTTATGGAATGAAGAAAACATGGGCTTAGTTGATTAAGTTGGGACAATTTCTAAAACTGAAATAATGATCCTAGACCTTGATAGTATGTTTTATCAGTGGTTAACTTGGGTATGAGACCTAGTAAGGTAATTAAGTGATACAGAGATATAGGTACTGGGATCACCTTAAACCAGATTTAGGTATGACCCATTCGAAGAGGTGTCATAAAATATTGACCATTATTTATGATAATAAGTACCTTGGAAACTTTAGATACCATGTCCCACATCGGTTTCTTGGTGGGTTAACTCACTGCAATTGCTACACAGTCGTATCCCTATAATGACAGATGTCATTATTAGGATACTATTTAGCAGCCGTACCGAGTTGTCTCATCAAGAGGCTGAAGTGTGGCATGGTGTTGCCTTAAGTACAAACCTTGATAGAGTTACAAAGTTAGAATGGGCCTCCTGGGAACGCACCCTTATATCAACTTATGATGGTTATGGAAAGGGAAGTGGGAAAGTAACAAAGAAAAATTGTCCATTAAACACTTACTTTTCCATAGGCACCATAGGATGACATAGAGATACATTCTTGTGTAGGTTAAACTAGTTTGTACCTTATTCAAGGCTTGTAGCTATTTACAACATCTAAGTTGTGAATCCATATAACTGAATAAGTGGTAAAGGTGAAATGAAAATTTCCTTATGACGAGTGTGCCGTCATGGAATTGAGCATGGCATACATGACTCAGAAACTTTGTGCAAAGTGGTGTAAGATGTTGATTACACTGTCGAGATTTCCCTAAATCTATGTTGTTGGATGCCTGTAGATTTCATAGGTGGAACCCAGGTAGACACTTAGGAGCATTCACTTATATATCATACCTTGACAAAGGAGAACCATAGGATACATTTCAGGTAAGGCTCATATAGAGCATTGAGGGAGAATGAGTAGGTTCAGTATTCTCTCATACAACTGTACATGGTTCATGACAGTTATCAGAAATGGATTGCATTAAGGTTTATGTAGATTTAAATATATGGGTATTTAAATCAGCTGCATATTTATTTTATTTTAAATTCTAGAGATGAAGTGACTAAAGTATAGAGAGTGAAAGGAGTTGTCAGTAAAGGGAGTGTGCATTGATAAAATGTAAGGTGTGTGAACTAAAGCTAAGTTTAGTAAAAGGTATAAAATTGGTATATTAAATGAAGAGACAAGAGTGAAAGAAGACAAAACACATTTAAGTTGAATAGTCAATACAAACCAATATTATTAGAACAGAGAAGTGAATACATGAAGAAAAAGGTTATGAAATAGGAGATTACAGTTTTTTTTGGTTTGAGGGATTTGAGAGGGAAACTAAGGAAGTTTGAACAAAATGAATGAAATCATGATAGGAATGAGAAGAATAGCAATTTGGGAGAAAAATTGAGTAGTGGAAGAAGAAGAAAAGTATGTAAATATAGGGGTCATCATTAACGGTTTAAGCTAATAACTCAAGAGTGACCAATTCGAAGAACTATTCTAAGTGGCAGCTTATCAGTTGGGGAGTTGAATTTTCCCTATGAGTTGAATCTCACTAAATATCAGAAGATGTTGATTGAATTACAAGGGTTTGAAGCCTCCAGACTAAGTGGTACCTTGGTCAAATTATGGAGTAGAAACTCTAGGTTGAGTTGAAGCTCAACCTTGAAACTAATGTAATAGAAGCAGGAAAAATTGGTACTAAGCATAGTTCATAGTTTCAATGGGTTTTCTTCCCATTTTGGGTTTCCCACATTAAACCTTGTATCATTGTGTACTCTTCTACAAATTTCTTGTGTGTGTTTATGTGTTTATAATTTCAAATTTAAAAAGGTAAATTTATTAAGACATTGATTCACCCCCTTCTTATTGTCCTAGTTTCTAACAAATTTGTGACAATTTGGTCCACATGAGGTGAACTAGGTGGTTATAGAAACAAAATCACATAGTTAATACTATTTACTATAATGCTAACTATGTTGTTTTTATATATGGATATTGCATAAGAAAATTATTCATTGGTGACTCATTCCATAGTCTATCTATTTTTCTTGTTAGTTTCTATTGATTTTATATTTCACACTTTTCTCTCATGTACCTAGTTCTGGTTAGGTCAGAAAGATCCCTAGCACTCATTCTCCACTCATTTTTCATCATTTATTTCTTGACACTAGCACCCATGATTGGACACTAGTCCTCAGCAAATCCTATCCATCTTGGGAACCCATGACATCTTTATGTTTGATCTTATTTTTTACATTTAAGGTCAATATCTTCATTTTTTACTCTCATATCCCAAGGCAGTAGTCAGTATGTCAGGTCATTAGTGTTGAAAGTTAAGAAAGAGATCCCTATATAAACACAACATACATACCATTATAATGGAAGGAAATTCTTATTCAATGGCTATCTATCTACATATCTCAAGGGACTACATTTGGGAACATTATTCTACATACACACTACATAGGAATGGGATTTCATTCTATTCCATCCACACATTTGCATTTTATCTATCTACCGCCCACTTTTTTGGCATCATTGGTGTGAGCGCAACCTAGGATCACTATTGCACACACATGAAAATAGAACTACACTGGGTCTGAGATGTAGTAAAACACTCATTCGTAAGTTCACCATTGTGATAGCTGAGTATATCTCAACCCCTCATTTTATATATTTTGTTTTTATGATTTCATGTTTTTTAGGGGTTTTTAGGAGTATATTTGCATGCATGTTTTCAAGTACCCTAAAGATCCAAGTGTGACATAAAGGTGACCAAATGTGAACAAGTGCAAAACCATAGTGACACTATTGGAACCAGGTTCTAACCATTTTTATAGACTCCAACACCCCTATAGAGGTCTTAGGCACTCACGAGCGCCAATATCCTTGTCTAGGTGCCCATGTCTATGCATTGTGAGCATATATGCTTTTTAAAAATTGATTATGATGATCTATGTTTGTGCTCCATCACATTCTATAATATAGAATCACTTCAGGATAAACATAATTAAGGTAAGTTCCCTATCTCTTTGATTTTCTTTTATATAAAGATCAAATAAATTTCAAAGATCTTGTATTTAATTGTATATCAGTTATAACAGATATTTTCACTTATATATTAATAAAACATCCATATTTTATTAAATCATTTTGGTGAACCAATAGCTTAGAACTAATTTTCCTAGGATCCAATAAAACCCTAATGGATAAGGATAGTTCTTCTCCTCCTAGGCTATTCATGCCTCATGTGAGTGTTAATCATATCTATGATGAAACAACCATTGATGAACTAACCACTCTATATCGAAACACTATTCTTCCAAATGATAATCAAAGAAAATTTTTAGCTCATGAATGTAATGTGTCCACTAGATTTGATCATTTTACCATTAGCATTTTTCTAATCTGACAAGATTTTCTAGATATAGATCTTGTTATTCAGTAAGCCGCACTCCACCTTCTTTTATTTCTACTAAGACTTTAGATGATGTTATTATAATTTTCATGCTTAATCTTGATTATGATGCTTTATCTTTAAAACTGGGTGAAAATAAACATGTGCATGATGTCATTTCTCATACTAGTCAAGATGGTTCTATAGTTTTATCTCATACTCATTCCAATTTTGAAAATGTTTCTAATAATGCAGCACATACTAGTTCTCATCCTCCTCCATTATATGTTAATGATACACTTAATTAAATCATTACATCTGAATCTTTTTCTAATATTGATGAGTCACATGATAGTTATAATTCTACTTCTTTACATACTACTTAATGTGAATTTTCTACTCTTCTTACATATTCTTCAGAGATTATCTCAAGTAACATGCATGATTGATCTCCTTCCATTACTTCATCTCCTAGTAATTCTTCTAATGCTAGTCCTGATACTTTACCACTTATTACTTCTTTTACACCTATATCTTGTGTTCCCTTAGCATCGGTATCTTCTACTACTTCTCTTGACATCCCTATGATCACTCATAATTAAAAGATACAACTAGTCAATACTATTGGTTGCTCAAACATGCACCCGCGTCTCGGATCTCCAAAAAGGGACCGAGGTGTCTGAGACCACAATGGAACCATCCCCAAGTTGTGGAACCTTGCACACTTATGACGGATTTTCGGAGAAGGATGATTCCTCTACCTACCTCTAATGCTATTGCTACTCCTAATGATGAAAAAAAATCCTAGAATAAACATGCCAAGGGACTAGGGATAGAAGGATGTACAGAAAAGGGAAATCCTAAGCTAAAGAAGGTGATAACACTAGAAAGAAAGGGTCGATCTCTCTCCATGAGCAGTGATAGAAACAGAGTAGGCATGAGCAAAGAGGGAGGATGAAGTGTGCCACAGATCAACACACAAGATCTACTTTCCAGCATGTGCAATAGATGAACATGGAGAATGCAAGCACAGGAGTACATACAACATGCCAAAAAATGTAAATAGAGAGGTGAGATACAATGAAAATGAGAGAGGGAAGACAAGAGTTCCACAGAACATGATTTTATTTCTTAAGAGACACACAATCATTTACATTCATGGAAAGAAGGTGAGAAAACATTACAGGGACCACGCCAAGGTCTGAGACCCATGGGAAGTGAGTTGGACACCATTTTGGCATGGTGCCATTACAACAAGGAGTGATCCTTTTTACAAAGTAGAACTCTGCTATTTATAGAAGAAGAAGGAGAGAAAAGAAGGAGAAAGGGAGGGAAACTCAGATTCAAATCTTAAACCAAAAAAAACTAGTGATAAATTCCTGTAAATCTACCTGTAAGGCTAACAATTATTCTTCCCCATGTCTATTTTACATGTGGAAGAAGGAATAAGGAAAGATCTGATAAAATCTGGTAGTTGAGGTCGATTGGATGTGTGCATTGATGAGATGGAAGACGTTTTCCTGTTTTCACCTAACAAATCCCACCTAAATTTGAACTTGAATATTCCAACATGTAGCTTGTGTCAGCAGTTCTTTGACAAGTCCAAGAAAATGTTGATTTGAGATCTGTAGAAAAAGATACAGCTATCAGAAGCTGTTAGAGCTGTCAATGCATGTGAAAAAATGTGGCAAGTTTAGGTTGGATGAAATAATGGCCAATTGTTCATTTGTTTTGTCTTTTTTTGTCACGTTTCATGCACTAGTTTTATTTCAAATTCAGCACCCTGTTGCTGCACTTTGATTAGTCATGTGTGGCACACTCAAGTCTGACAGAAGACAACTTGGCATAAAAGGGCACAAAGGAGAAGGTACAAGGGCACACGCTGAAGAAAGAGGCACATGAGGAAAGCAGAAAGAGGTAAATGAAATCATGCATGATGCACATGGGGAGATGAGGAAAGTTTGTGAGCATAGAACATATGGTTAAGGAACAACTATTACAAAGTAATGGGCATAGCACGCGAAGGGTCAAGGACTTAGCTGATAGAAGTAAGTGCAAGGTGGGTGGGAAGGGAAAAATGGAAGGAGATAGAAGAATCCAAAGGAGAGCAGGAAGGTACGTAAGGGCACGCAGAGGAATTGCAATTGTGCCAAGGTGTCAAAAGAACAATCTTGAGAGCATGCAACCTGAAATGTGAAACAACAGAGTCCAGATGAAAATATAAGTTATCCAAATAACTAGGAGAATTATTTGGATAACAAATACACCATCTACATATCCTACTATTCCATTATAGGAAATATTATCATTCATGTATGTTGTTGGTCAATTACAATCTCTCACACTTGAAAGTAATGCCTATTATGCTTCCATCGATAAAATTTATTTACATCACAACCATATTGCAAAAAAGATTCACAATTTAGAATTCCCAAAGAATTTCATTATGCCTACATTTTCATGCTTTGATGGTACTATAAATCCATATTTACATCTTAAGCATTATCATATAGTTATGGCTTCTTATTCTAATGATCTATTATTGCTAAAAGTTTTTCGCCATAGTCTAATTGATAAGGCTCTCCAATGGCACACCCATTTACCTTTTGGATCTATTATTACCTATTATGAGATGAAAGAGGCCTTCCTTCAATGCTTTATACTTAAAAATGGACCTAGAATTCCATATGATCACTTACCTAGCTTAAATCAAAGGAAAATAGAACCTATCATTGATTACATTTTTCACTTCAATGCTTGTATGCATTAGTTAGTCTTTCATCCCATTGACTTAGAAAATAAATTTATCTTTTTTTATGGTCTCATTCCTATTTTAAAACAACGATTGCAATATGACATATACGAATCATTCGCACTGTTATGTTATAAGGTCATTGACTTATAGAAGGATCTCATTATTTCACATGTCATATAACCTCCTCCTAGTTCTTCTACTATTGCACCATCTAGTTATTTTCCACTTCCATTTATTTAATGCCCTCCGAGGTCTTCATATCCTCCACCTCGTAAGAAAGTTCAATCTCCTCCATTGCATAAACATTCTTTAACTCCTCCACCGTGTTAATCTCTATTAGGCCCTAGAATACTTGGCTAAGTACAAGAAGGTGTGTGGGAGCATGGGACTTTGTTGAATAAGGGTACATGGGTTGAAGGTGCATAGGGAAGGGTTCTAGCATGGTTTTGCAGAATACACAGTGCGCGATGTTGGTGCAATTACTAGGTTTTCACACTTTGCCCTAATTTTTTTATATCCATTTTTTGGTCAAAATGTTTTATTTGCTCAAGTGGGTGATCTAAAATTCATTTTACCCAGTTTAATGCCTTTGAATTGCTCACATTGTCATGATTTTTCCCTAAATTGAAGCAAATTTCCAAGTTCCCCTCTTTTGTGCCCTAATTTATTCATTTTTTCAGGCTGAGCCATTTTCCCTTTGTCAAATTCGTGCAAAAAATTAAAGTGGATCGAACCCGGGTTGTTTTCTATTGAAATATCATTCCCTAGGCCAAAATCATTGTCCAATCATCTTTCATTGGATTCAAAACCAAAAAATGCACTTTCCTTGTGAAAAATTTTGATTTTAGGGACATCCCATGTATTTTTTATGTTTTTGACGGGTATACAGGTGTCACCCCACTCGTCAAAATTATCTTTGAAACATATTGCTAACGTTTCAAGCTTCTATTGGCCTAAGGATGTGCAAGAAAATGATATAACTTGTCATTTTTGGACTTTTAGCAGAAGGAAAATTTTGGTCCGGAGCCCCGCCTACTACGATGATGTGCCTACGTGGCACGATGTGATTGGTCGAGGAGTGGTGGGTGGTGGAAGTCACTTAGGGATTTTTCTTCCATTTTGGTAAAATTCTGAAAATCCAATTTTTTCCCAAAGGCCCGCATCCAATGGGAGGCAGACACATGGCAGGGAGATCAAGCGAACAATGTAGGAGTTGAAATTTTTTTTGTTGTTTTTGGCTCAAGGCGTTAGGGGAAAATTTTGACCCCGAGGCCTACACCCAATGAGAAGTGGACACGTGTCCAGGAAAGGCCATATCAAGGGGCAGAAGTTTTGAAGACTTTGAAGTTTTAACTTCAAAATGCTAAAACAAATTTTTTTCCTGAAGGCCCACGATGAGTAGGAAGGAGACACGTGTTCGGAAGGAGAAATGGGAATGGGGGCCGAAGAAAAAATTTGTGAATTTTTTCCCTTGGTATTAAAGGAAAAAAATGAGGATTGGCTCCACCGCCAATCATTTTTGAACATGTGTCCAAAGGGTGGTGGAGGTTCGGGCAGCGGGGAAGAGTTTCAAAATTTTACAAATTTTGGTGAAAAATCTCAAAACCAAAAACTTGTCCATGGCCCCGACAGGAAAAGGTGAATGTGTCCCCCCACATCTAATCACGGGGTGACACATGGCACATTTCAAAGAGTGGAGATGGAGAGCACGGGCTTGCAAAGGATTTTGTGCTCACGGAGGAATGAAGGAAAATTGGATAGGTAAGCTCTGCAGCGAATGGGAGACTACCACATGGCAGAAGAAGCAGTAGGTGTTTGGGTCCACAGAGGTTTTTGAGGAAATTTTCCTTTTCTTAAAAAAGGATAAAATGTCATCATTTTCACCTATGGTTTTTAGCAGGGCCCATAGGAGGACACGTGGCATGTCCAGGGGGCTCGCGGGGAAAATTTTCAACATTTTCCCAAAGTTCAAAAGGGTTTAAAATGCATTTTAAGGTTTGGGGGCCCACCCCAATCATGTTGCGACACGTGTCTCACCCTATCCTTATGGTAAAAAAGGTAATTTTTGCATTTTTGAAAGGGATTTGAATCTAAAAAGTGGACGGTTAGTGTTTATTTTATCCAAAATTGACGAAAACTGTGTAATTTCATTTTTGGGCGCCATGGAAACTTCAGGGAGTTTGGATTCACCATTTTTGCACCAATTCACATGAAATTTTATATGAATCCACATCCCCTCAGCCTTCTGAGGACAATGGCACAATTTTTGGGAGCTAATTTGATAGCTTGTAATGTTTTTTGATGAAAATTTTCCCTAGACCCATGAAAAAACATGAAAGGTGAAAATAAAAGGTTGCAGAGGTGAAAAGTAATGAAGTAAACAATGAAAAATGATTGCAAAAGAATGCTGGCATGTCTGAATGCCAAAAACGTTACCTTGGGATGGATAAGGATCTAAATCCATGCAATATTTTAAAATATTTGTGCATCTCTGGCATTTTGCGAGCTGTTTTATAGTTTGATGTCATTTTCATGAAATGGATAAGAGTTTTGTAACAAATTTGATCCCTTTGGCATATTATTTGCTTGGGATGCAAGGATCCAAGATGGCATAGGGTATATTATGTAATTTGGAGGCATTTTGTAAAGGCGGTTGGGATTTTTTGGAGAAAGAGAGAAGAATTTTCAAGAGGAAAACTTGAAGTGTTCCATTTCTTTTGGAGAAACTGCCTGAGAGCCATTTTTGATTCCTGTTTGCATCAAATGTTCATCATGTTGAGTTGGTTTCAGCTATAAAGCCATCAAAAATATTTGAGATTGTCTAAATAACATTCCCTTGCTAATATATTTGATCAAATTCTTTGGATTTACTGGTTTTATCTCTTGGCAAAGCTTGCATGCACTTGTATTTCAGTATGTTTTCAATTTGTGTTTCATGCTCATGTTGCAATCTTGTGTTTGGGATCTTTATTGGTAATACATGGTCTCATTTATTATAGAGGGTTTGAAGGCATCTGTAATCTTCCATTCAGAAGAGCATTCATTTGAGTGAAGATAAACAAATTTAAATTCATCTTACCTTCCTTATAAATTGAGGGTGTTTGTAAACTTTTGGGTGTACCTTGAAGTCATGATCTAACAAGGGTTTCTAAATGCTTCATTGATATTTTTCTTCAAGCCTTTGTGGTAGGTTATCAAAGTTTGTATGTAATAGTTTAGATTTGGGCATTCATGTGTGCACACATCCTGGTTGAAAGAGCACTTCAAATTCATTGAAACATATCTGTTTTTTAGGTGTTGTTATTCATTTACAAAGTTTCCCAAAGAATGTGATAATTTCTAGCTATTCTTGTCCCAAAATCTCTCATCAGAATATCATTTAAACTAACTCATCCTACCTATACTACCCCTACATTTACATTGTGTGTCCACAAAAGAACTCAATCCTTTCACAAAAATGCACAAAGCATATCAGGGTTTTATCATGTCTTTAGTAGCCCTATCCTTGTTTTGAGAACATTTCCATCATTTATTAGTGACAACTCCTTTGATTTTTGATAATGGATACTTGATGATGTTTTCACAAGGCCTCTTTCATGTCATAATGTGAAGCACAAGGATATCTCTACCTCCTTTACCATACAAGGGCTGCAATATAGGTTCTCTTGCCTTCATTGAAAGGCACAACCTAAAATAGTGAGGGTTAGATCAAAAACCTTATGAAGGTGCTATCCACTCCCTTAAATCTTAAATGCAAACAAGAAGATAGGTGTGCTCCCTAGATCTACAAATGACATACAAACCATCTATCTAATCCTTGAGTGTATTGTACAAGTTCATGATGCTGTTCAAGTTGTGAAGGAGATTAAATCTGGATACCAACACTCGAGTGACACTGCTTCTAGGGAGTTTCTTTTATTTCTTGGTGGTTTTGAAGTATTTGAAAGGTTTGAGCATTTGTGTGATCAAGTATGTGAGTTGTTACATTCTTGAGATATCATTTCATACTTCAGATCTGCATGTTTTGGGTAAAAGGATTTCAAGCTCAGCCTACTCTTCTCATTTACTAGCAGTTTATATGATTTGGATGCATTGTTTCTCATTGAATCAAGAAGAAAAAAATATTTTTTGCATACCCTTGCAAAGTTTTCAGTCATAGCATACAGTTAACAAAATATTTTAGTGCTTTCTTACAAAACTAAGGTGGAAATTCTTAGTGGCGACTCCATGCTGTTTGGATCTTGAAATACCAGTTGTCTTACACATTTCTATCATTTGAAACTTGTTGTTTAAATCTGTCAAGCTAGAGGGAAGGAGATCCCTCTTCACCAAGGACTCTTCTAAGAAGTTGCTCATTGAATCAAGAAGCTCATAATTATAAGGAAGAAGAGTGTGGAAAGTGGTGGGTGATTTGGTTGCAAGAAAAGAAATCCCCATAGTTGAATTTGAAGGAGAGAAGCCTGTTATTGAATATTATAAATCCTCTTCAAGTAGATCAGATTCAGGCAATATTCTTACCAATTTCCATTTTCCACCAGGTGAGGGAGCTTCTTGTGTATTTGAAAAACTTACTCCTAGATCTGCTCCTGTTGTTTTTAAGTTTGCTATAGTTTATCAAGAGAGAGATCCTTTGGGGGGTTGTCATTTTAAATATCACTCATCTATTCCAATTAGACCCATTACTACTCCTAGCTAGCTTGTTTCACCTCCAAGATCACCCCCACTAAACAATATGGCTCAACCTAGACCTCTATTTGTTGTTAACACATCTGGTCCTATAAATTTTGGAGGAATGGATGGTTATCCAAATGCTATCCCATAAGATGTGAGAAATAGGTTACCAAAATTCCAAGGTAATAATGCCATTACTGGAGATCAACATCTCAAACTCTTTGTTAACATGATGGAAAATTTTGAGATAGAATTTGAGGATGTTTATATTAAGTTGTTTATCCATACACTTGAGGAAGTTACAAGGGATTGGTACAAATATTTGCTTGATAACTCTATTGACTCATGGGTAGAGATGAGTAATGCATTCATATTATAATATGGAGATAAAACAGATCCAAGGTTTCTTCTATCTAAGTTTGAGAACATCAAGAAGAACCCTAATGAGACCGTTCATGATTTTAATACAAGATTTAATAAAACATTAAGAAGGCTACCTATCATTTTGATGCCTTGTGATGAATCTTGCTTGATCAAATATGCAGATGCATTTGATAAAAAGGTAGCCTATTACCTGAGAGACAAAAATCCTACAAACTTGAGACAAGCTTTCACCATGGCACTTCAAATTGAAAATAATATTAAGGCTGTTGGTAAAACACTTAAGAGGGATGGTGTGAAGCTGATAAACCCTACGAAGCCTCAAGCTAGCAAGGGTGTTGATTTAGAAGATGTTGTCAAGACTTTGGAAGGGGATATTAAAGAAATTTCTTACAAGTTAGCCCAGGCTGAGAAAGGAATTGGGAAAAATTCACAAGGACAACAAAGAACTCAAAACCATGATATATTTGGCAAGCATCCTAGGGGTGATCAAAGACAAGATGATAGAGGTAAAGGGGCCTGTTGGATCTATAAATAGGCAACCCCAAGCTTGTGAGAATAGAGTGGTGTTGACCCTTTGACTGCAAGAGTTCTTGTTGTTGAAGAAATTGCTGATATGGATTGGTGTGATAGATGTTTTCTTCCTCACCCTCCATGTGAAATGGACCAGTAAGATATAGAAAATGATAATGAGAATCAAATGGATGATGACATTTGTATGATGGGAAGCTCTTCAGGCTCATAACAAGCAGTAACATCAACAGATGTGATAAGTGCAACGGTTGTTGTAACCTTTTGGGATTGCATAAAGAGGGTACCATTTCTTTCTCTTCCTCAAACTCATGATGTAGATGTAGTTCAAGCCTTTGAAATTCCTAATAATGAATTTTAATATCTAAGGGCTTTAATGATCAAGAAGTATGATGGTGGTATTCCTTCGGAGGAAGATAGACAGTTGTTAATGAATGTTGTGGTTGGTCAAGAGAAAGAGTACAATACTAGAAGTAAAGTTATTAGAGTATCTGGTCCTCAAGCCAAGTCAAAGACACCCTTACTCACAAGCATTCCCAAAGACAATCCTAAAAAGAAATAATTTCCAAGAACCCTACTGTCCTATGCAAGAATATCAGTCCTCTTCATGCCCAAGCTGCCAAGAACACTTCTCCATTTGATGAACCTTCTTGTTTCTCTTCCAATGCTATTTTACCAAAGAATGTTCCATATGACATAGCCCACGTATTGATCCAAATTAAAGTGAGTGTTCCCATCATTAAGTTGCTTAGAATACTTGAGCACAAGAAAAGAGAATTTGAATACTTGGGATTAAAGGAAGAAAAGAGTATACCTAGTAGAAATGTAAATGTTGTTGAGAATCCTCTTCAAAGCATTGATGGTATTGAAACAACACCACCAATGGAAGATCTTTGAGAGGCACCTGAAGTGTATTTGGGGACATCCTTGGTTGATTCCCAATTGAATGTTGATCCATTCTTCACATCTTTTCTCATAAAAGATAGGTTGCTTCACAACTGCGTGTTTGACTCTGGTGCATCATATAATGTCATGCCTCTAGAGGTCATGAATGAGTTGGATATCAAAGTGACAGCAGTATATGGGAAGTGTACAGCCATGGATTCAAGGGAAGTGCTAGTTGTTGGTTGTGTGAAGGGTTTAGTAGTGCAACTTGCAGCCTATCTGGGTAAGAATTTAAAACTTGATGTTGTAATTGTTGATTGCCCTGCCAAATGGGGTATGCTTTTGTGAAGAAAATGGGCTGCAAGTGTTGGTGGTAGTGTTCAAATGGACATGTATTTCACCACCATTCCCATTAAGGGAAGCCTTGTAAAACTCTATGGTGAGAAGAAGATGTTACATTTGATTGAAGATCCCAACAATGCTTCTTATGAAGTGTTGTTTGTTGATGTGGATGTTGACAACTTTATTGGTTTTGCTGATGGAAAAGAGAATAAGATGGAAAAATCAGAGTGCCTTGGTATGATAGCTTCTCCTTGGACCTTACTATTTGATGGAGCTTGCTCCAAATTTGTAAATGGTGCTGGTATAATGTTGGTTTCTCCTATTTTGGAAGAGTTTCCTTTCTCCTTCAAGCTCAATTTGAATGTATTAACAACATTGCTGAGTATGAGGCATTATTATTGTGATTAAGGATTGCATGGAAATATGGAGTGAAGGATATTGTTGCCATGGGGGATTCAGAGCTAGTTGTCAAGCAAGTAAGAAAGTTGTATGCTACAAAATATCAGCGTATGAAACAATATAAAGATGTTGTTTGGGACTTGATTGAAATGTTTGATTCCTGTAACATTGTTTACCATGATAGAAGTCTTAATGCTACTGCTGATAAGTTGGTTGTCCTTGGCTCTAGATTTGACAATTGCACCATTTCACCTTTTTGTGAATATAGCATTGAAATGCTAATAAGGCCAGTTGTACCGGATAATGTGAAACATTGGCAAATTTTTTATGATGATGCACAAGTGTTGAGATTCTTACAATGCCAAGGTGAGTTTTCTAGTCAGAATATTTATTGGGAACCAATGGTGTGCATGAATGAAGGTAAAGAAACTTTATTTGACAAGGATATTATACAATTTAAAACAAATACCATTCCTAAAGGTCTTGTTGCACTTGAATCCAATTTTAGCAATGTTGATTGTATCATTAATAGAAAGATGTCTGCTTCAAAGGATGTGGAAGAGCAAAACTTGGGAACCAAGGAAAAACCAAGGAAGATTTGGTTGGGTAGCCATCTCAGCAAAGAGGAAAAATAGTCCTATGCCCAACTTTTAAAGAGATGTCAAGATTGTCTTGCTTGGTCTTATTCTGAGCTGAAGGCATATAGAGAAGATTTATTTCAGCATGAGATTCCTCTTGAGGACAAGACTAAGCCATTTAGACAAAAACAAAGGCCCATTAATCCACTTTGATCTATGAAAATGCAAGAAGATTTGAATAAATTGAAGATGGTGGCATCATTCAACCTACTAGATACTCATCTTGGGTGGCAAACCTTGTCCCAGTTAGAAAGAAGAATGAAGATATCAAATTTTTTGTGGATTTTAGGAATCTAAACAAAGCATCTATGAAGGAAAATTACCCCTTGTCAAACATGGAGAATATGTTGCAGCTTGTAATAGGGTCAGAGATGCTTTCTACTTTGAATGGTTTCTCCAGATACAATCAAGTAGTTGTCAAAGAATTAGAAAGACTTAAGACAACCTTCACTACTCCTTGGGGGACTTATGTTTTTGTAAGGATGCCTTTTGGATTGATGAATGTTAGTGCTACTTTTCAAAGGGAAATGGATGTTGCCTTTACTGGTTATATCAATTAATTTATTGTAGTTTACCAATATGATGTGACTATTTTTTCAAGGCAGCAATCAAACCATTTGCAACACCTAGTGAAGATGCTAATTAGATTTAGAAGTGTCATTTTTTCATGCAAAAGGCTAAGTTTTTGGGACATATTGTGTCTAAATAAGGTGTTATGATAGACCCTGAAAGAGTGGAAGCAATCAACAAGGTGCCCATTCTAAGAACCAAGAAAGGTATTCATTCTTTCTTTGGCCAAATCAATTTCATTAGAAGGTTTGTTTCTAATTTTTCTGAGATAACTCTTCCAATCACAAGCATGCTAAAAAAGTATCAAGTTATCAAATGGGAGGAGGCTACCATGCAAGCTTTTAAAGGGATAAAGGATACACTCAAGCATGCACCTGTTTTGGAAGCTCCAAACTATAAGAGACCTTTCCAAATATTTTCCTTTTCCTCTGAATTTACTATTGCTTCAGTTTTGTTACAAAAGGATGAGAATGAAGCTGAGAGACCTATTTCTTTCTTTAGCAAGGATTTACAACCATCTGAACTGAAGTACACAATTATGGAGAAACAAGCATTTGCATTAGTAAAAGCAATAAATATTTTTAGGCCCTATATATTGAGTTCAAAGGTTGTTGCCTATGTTCCTCATACAATGGTTAAAGACATCTTATCTGACATGGAGATATCAAGCAAGATATGTAGATGGCTTGACAAATTACAAGAGTATGATATGGATATCCAAACAACAAAGCTGGTAAGAGGTTTGGGTCTTGCCAAGCTCATGGCTGAGAGTAATTTGTAAAATGTAGAAGTAAATCAGCTGGAGGAAGAAAGGGCAGATATTCTTGAAAAATTGATGAATTATGAATGGTACAAGGATGTGGTCTTCTACCTCAAGCACCTATGCTATCCTAGTCACTTGAATAAAAATCAGAAAAGAGCCCTCAAGCTGGCTTCTTAGAAATATATCATAATAGACCTTGGGATGGCTTGGAAGAACCCTGAAGGTGTCTTCTTACAATGCATAACTGAAGATAAAGCTCCCAAGTTGATTGTTGATTTCCATGGGAGAGTTTATGGAGGACATTTTTCTAGTAGAGTGATAGCACACAAGATTTTAAGAGATGGTTATTGGTGGCCTACTCTTTTTAAAGATGCAACCTAACTGGTTATAAGATGTGATAGTTGCCAAAATTTCTCTGGAAAACTAAAAGCTTCAGGCTCCCTTCCTTTGCAGCTTGTATCAATTGAGGATCCTTTCAAACAATGGGGAATGGAATTCATAGGTGAGATCTCAAATCCTTCTAGTGCTGGTTACAAATGGATCCTTGTAGCAACTGATTATTTTACAAAATGGGTTGAAGCAATTCCATCTAGAAAAGCAACACACCAAGTGGTGATGGATTTCTTTCTGAGTCATATCATATGTAGGTTTGGAGTTCTAGTTAAGGTTGTATCTGATAATGCTATGTGTTTTAGATCCAAGACTTTGATAGAAATGTGCAATGAATATGGGATAAATATGACTTATTCTTCAAATTACAATCCACAAGGGAATGGGCAAGCTGAATCAAGTAACAAGAACTTGCTCAAGATTATTAGAAGGACTTTGGAGATCAACAAGAAGAAGTGGGGAGAGAAATTGAAATTTGCAGTTTGAAAAAATAGGATCACTCCAAAAAGAGCAACTGGTAAGAGTCCATTTGAATTGGTCTATGGAACACAAGCATTGCTACCCTTACATTTGCAATTGCCCACATTCAGTTTTCCCAACAGTTAGAATATCAAGAACATGGCCCATATGAATCAAGGATAAATAAAATCATTGAGCTGGATGAAGAAAGAAGAGCCTCTCATCAAAGGCATGTCAAATTTAGGGAGAAATTGAAGTTGTTTGATAAGAAGGTCACCCCTAGAGATTTCAGTATTGGAGATCTAGTTTTTTTGTGGGATAGTAGGCATGAAGACAAGGGCGAGCATGGTAAGTTTGATGCTCTATGGATGGGCCCTTATGCCATTGATGTCAGGATTAGAGAAAATACATTTTTTCTAAAGGATTTGGATGGGGATTTGCTGGAGCTTCCTGTTAATGGAAGACATTTAAAAAATTTCTTGGATTGAACCCCCATGTGAGGTATGCACAAGTTGTACATTTTGTATAGTCCTTGTTTTTATTTTGTCTCTTGTTGTTGTTGGCTTGTGGTTTGCCCTTTTGTCCTTGGCAACCTTTGTTGGTCTGGTTTTCCCTGTCCTTTTTGGTGAAATTCTGGTTTTTGGGCTGCTCTGCATTTTTAGACTCCTTTCCTAATGGATTTTTGGCACTTGGTCTATATTGTGATCTTGTGGCACTCGTTGGGAGTGCCCATCCCCAAGAAGGATCCAATGTTGGTGCAATTATTGGGTTTGCACACTTTGCCCTAATTTCTATATATCCATTTTTTGGTCAAAATGTTTTATTTGCTCAAGTGGGTGATCTGTAAGTCATTTTACCCAATTGAATGCCTTTGAATTGCTCACATTGTCATGATTTTTCCCTAAATTGAAGCAAATTTCCAAGTTTCCCTCTTTTGTGCCCTAATTTCTTCATTTTTTTGGGCTAAGCCATTTTCCCTTTGTCAAATTTGTGCAAAAAATTAAAGTGGATCGAACCTAGGTTGTTTTCTTTTAAAATCTCATTCCCCAGGCCTAAATCATTGTCAAATCATGTTTCATTGGATTGAAAATTGAAAAATCCGTTTTCCTTGTGAAAAAAAATGATTTCAGTGGAATCCCATGTATTTTTAATGTTTTTGACGGGTATACGGGTGTCACCCTCCCATCAAAATTATATTTGCAACATATTTCTAATGTGGCAAGATCCTATTAGCCCGAGGATGTGCAGGAAAATGATATAACTTGTCATTTTTGGACTTTTAGCAAAAGGAAAATTTTGGTTTGGAGCCTCACCTGCTACGGTGATGTACTTACGTGGCACGATGTGATTGGTCGTGTAGTGGCGGGTGGCGGAAGTCACTTAGGGATTTTGCTTCCATTTTGGAAAAATTCTCAAAATCCTATTTTTCTGAAGGCCCACATCCAATGGGAGGCAGAAATGTGGCAGGGAGGTCAAGCGGATAGCGTGGGAGTTGAATTTTTTTTTGTTTTTTTTGGCTCTAGGCGTTAGGGGAAAATTTTGACCCTAAGGCCCTCAGCTAATGAGAAGTTGAAACATGTCCAGGAAAGGCCATATCAAGGCGTAGAAGTTTTGAATACTTCAAAGTTTTAACTTCAAAATGCTAAAATCAATTTTTTTCCCAAAGGCCTGCAACGAGTAGGAAGAAGACACATGTTCGGGAGAAGAAATGGGAATGGGGGCTGAAGAAAAATTTTGTGAATTTTTTCCCTTGGTATTAAAGGAAAAAAAAGAGGATTGGCTCTTTTTCCAATCATTTTTGAACACGTGTCCAAAGGGTGGTGGAGGTTCGGGCGGCGGGGAAAAGTTTCAAAATTTTACAAATTTTGGGGAAAAATCTCAAAACCAAAAACCTCTCCATGGCCCCGATGGGAAAAGGTGAATTTGTCCCCCCACATCCAATCAAGGGGTGACATGTGGCACATTTCAAAGAGTGGAAATGGAGAGCATGGGACCGAAAAGAATTTGTGCTAACGGAGGAATGAAGGAAAATTGGATAGGTTGGCTCCGCAATGCATGGGAACCGCCACATGGCAAAAGAAGCAGCTGGTGTTGGGGCCAACGGAGGTTTTTGAAGAAATTTTCCTTTTCTAAAAAAGGAGAAAATGTCATCATTTTGGCCCATGGTTTTTAGTAGGGCCCACAGGAGGACACGTGGCGTGTCCAGGGGGCTCGCGGGGAAAATTTTCAACATCTTCCCAAAGTTCAAAAGGGTTTAAAATACGTTTTAAGGTTTGGGGGCCCACCCCAATCATGTTGTGACATGTGTCTCACCCTATCATTTTGGTAAAAAAGGTAATTTTGGCATTTTTGAAGGGGATTTGAATCTGACACGTGGATGGTTGGTTTTGCTTTATCCAAAATCGACAGCAACTGTGCAATTTCATTTTTGGGCACCATGGAAACTCCAGGGAGTTTGGATTCACCATTTCTGCACCAATTCACATGAAATTTTATATGAATCCACATCCCCTCGGCCTTTTGAGGACAATGGCACCATTTTTGGGAGCTAATTTGATGGCTTGTGATGTTTTTTCATGAAATTTTTCCCTAGACTTGTGAAAAAACGTGAAAGGTGAAAATAAAAGGTTGCAGAGGTGAAAAGTAATGAAGTAAAAGGTGAAAAATGATTACAAAATCATGTTGGCATGTCTAAATTCCAAAAATGTGCCCTGGGATGGATAAGGATCTGAATCCATGTAATATTTTAAAATATTTGTGCATCTCTGGCATTTTGTGAGCTGTTTTACAGTTTGATGTCATTTTCATGAAATGGATAAGAGTTTTGTAACAAATTTGATCCCTTTGGCATATTCTTTTCTTGGGATGCAAGGATCCAAGATGGCATAGGGTATATTATGTAATTTGGAGGCATTTTGTAAAGGTGGTTGGGATTTTTTGGAGAAAGAGAGAAGAATTTTTAAGAGGAAAACTTGAAGTGTTCCATTTATTTTGGAGAAACTACCTGAGAGCCATTTTTGATTGTTTTTTACATCAAATGTTCATCATGTTGAGTTGGTTTCAGTTCTAAAGCCATAAAAAATATTTGATATTGTCTAAATAACATTCCCTAGTAAATATATTTGATCAAATTCTTGGATTAACTTATTTCATCTCTTGGCAAAGCTTACATACACTTGTATTTCAGTATGTTTTCAATTTGTGTTTCATGCTCATGTTACAATCTTGTGTTTGGGATATTTATTGGTCATACATGGTCTCATTTCTTGTAGAGGGTTTGAAGGCATCTGCAATCTTCCATTCAGAAGAGCATTCATTTGAGTGAAGATAAACAAATTTAAATTCATCTTAACTTCCTATTAAATTGAGGGTGTTTGTAAACTTTTGTGTGTACCTTAAGTCATGATCTAACAATGGTTTCTAAATGCTTCATTGATATTTTACTTCAAGAATTTGTGTCAAGTTATCAAATTTTGTATGTAATAGTGCAGATTTGGGCATCCATGTGTGCACACATCCTGGTTGAAAGAGCACTTCAAATTCATTGAAACATCTCTATTGTTTAGGTGTTGTTATTCATTTGCAAAGTTTCCCAAAGAAGGTGATGATTTATAGCTAATATTTTCCCAACATCTCTCTTAAAAATATCATTTAAACTAACTCATCCTACCTATACTACCCCTACATTTTCATTATGTGTCCACAAAAGAACTCAATCCTTTCACAAAAATGCACAAAGCATATCAAGGTTTTATCATGTTTTTAGTATCCCTAGCCTTGTTTTGATTAACATTTCCATCATTTAGTAGTGAAAAATCCTCTGAGTTTGGATAATGGATACTTGATCATGTTTTCACAATGCCTCTTTCATGTCATAATGCAAAAGACAAGGATATCTCTAACTACTTTACCATACAAGGGCTGCAATATAAGTTATCTTTCCTTGGTTGATAGGCACAACCTAAAATAGTGAGGGTAGATCAAAACCCTTATAAAGGTGCTATCCACTCCCTTAAATCTTGAATTCAAACAAGCAGATAGGTGTGCTCCTTGGCTACAAGTGACATACAAACCATTTATCTAATCCTTGAGTGTCGTGTGCAAGTTCATGATGTTGTTAAAGTTGTGAAGGAGATTAAATATGGATACCAACACGTGTGAGTAAGGATTGGACTTAGCCATATTCAACATCCCAAGTAGCACATGAGAAAAGTGTGATCTTCCAGCATGCAGAGTGGATAAGTGCCAGCCTGGCAAGATTGGTATCAGAAAGGAAATATTCCATACATGCGATGGAAGGTTCCAGAAGAACATCATTACACAGAGTGGAGATCTCATATCAAAGGAGGTATACTCTATTGTAGGACCACTTGGAAACTTGGTGATTGATTGGTTACCTCAGAAGGCATGACGGTGAAGGTAGGAAAGCTATATATTGAGGTGCATGGATAGTAGAAAGAAAGACTAGAGGGTGTGAGGAGAAGAGGCATATACATTAATTCATCTTGAGAGAATAGTGGCGCTAGAAAAGAGGCAAAGCTCTGAAGATATCTCATGGATGTTTCTATTGGTTAGGATTAGGAAAATTTAGGAGTGATGGCATACTTATAGGGATGGGTATGCATTCTTATTTGTAATATGATGAACATAGTGTAGTTCTTATGTATGACTTAGATATGTATGGTTATATAAGGGTCTGTTATGACCTTAAGGGATGTAATGTGGTTATTGAACATGTTAATATGAATATAAGGATTTTTTTTTAATCATATAATTTTTCATGAGTATAATCCTTGTGCATTTCATTTATGTATGAGATAATTTCATATGATGTTTGATATTTCTCTTTTCTAGATGTAATGGGGTGACAACTCATTATAGGTTCTTACAATGTTATATGGTTCTTTTCTATTATCTATTTTTTGCAATTATATTCCATAAGATGATGCATTCTCACAAAACTCACATAAAGGAGAGACTTGACACCCATGCATGCCTTGGGTGAGTGCCCAACACCCACTGGGTGATAGGTTGATGTGCATGGGATTAGACTATTGGTCTAAGGGTATAAAAATGACTACATATTGGTTCCATTACCGGGACCTCTTTTCAAATTTTTTGTGAGAAATGGCATGCATATTTCTCCATGTGATGCATGATGAGAGAACATGTGACCTTGGAAAGTGTTGAATCATGGTTTAAGAGCACGGAGGATGAATTTTCTCAAAGATTCAACATTGGACTTGAGTTTGATGCAGTAGATGGGTAGAAGAAAAATGTACCATGAGCTATATGTATGACACATTCTTCTAGTATTTTCCAGTAGAATTATATGAATGGCTTTCAATATATGCATCCAGATCAATTTGGTACTATAGACCGTGTTTGTGGACCCAAGATGACTATCAGAGGTTGTAGGACTGCAGATCTGACTTGGATACACGTGCTATTGATCATTGGTGGAAGAGAGTGCTAAATAGTTATACTTTGGAATACACCATTTCTATGTATTCTTACCTATAAGTTGTTGGTTTTGAGTTTCTGAGGGATCCCAAAGGATCATTTTTTCATGGTATTCCTTTGGCTATGAAGATCTTGGTCATTACTTTGAGTTTAGAATCATTTCCCATGGCTGGCTAATCTTCTCTAAGTGTTGGGAGAGGAAGCTAGGGTGGAGGAAGATGGCAGAAATTTTGGCTGAAAAGGAAAGGGAGGAGAGATGACTCAAGTATAGTGAATCTCATGAAATGGATATGGCTTGAAAATGTGAGGTTGCAAGTGTGATGGATCTATGGAGGCAGATGTGTGGCAAGGAGTTGAGGTTAATGCAAAGGATGTGAAACCTGAGTAGTCTGTGCTACCCCATCTTGGAAAGCGCAAGAGAGAATCCCCTTTAGCTTCTGATGAGATTTCCTCACATGGAGAAAGAGAGCCATCTGTCGATGCATCTAAACCCACATTTTGACCAACCCCTAGTGCTTAGTTTTCTAGATCAAGGGAGAAGTATTGTTAACCTAGTTGGTATCAGTGGGAGTAACCGATCTACACCTAGGAGATATAATTTATCATTTGGAACATCCATGGATGCATAATCCATTCTTGTATTTGGAGGAATCCTTGGACAAGGTGAAACTATGCAAATATTGGGTATCACATCTAGGAGTGGCATGAGACACATAACTAGAAGTGGGAAAATATCACAAACCATCAGTGCGTAGTTTAGTGGGACTTGGAAACACTTGGCGTAACCATTTCAATCCATTGGTGGTGTTGACTATAGGAGGTGGATCTCATGTGTTAGGAGGAATAATACATGGTGGGTCTAGTGGATTTGGTGGCGAAGGAAATACCGGAGGGAACCAAGGTTCTGGATCAGGAGGACAAGGGCCTCAACCACCTCCACATGTATTATTTGAGATGTCTTTACACTTACCAGACTATAAGGGTATTGAAGATGTTACAGAGCATGTGCAAAAGTGTGAGTTACTATGGCGTGTGAAAGGGATCACTACCCTAGAGCAAAGGCAAGTTAGTTTGTAAGAATTTTGCAAAGGTGTGCACATAGTTGGTATAGGAAATATGACCCCCATTAGATGGTGGTAGACTACACCACATTGAATAATTCCTTCTGTAGCAGAGTTCCATACCCTTCAGTTTGAGCAGAAGAGCATCAATGCTTTGAAGGAGATCTAGGAGGGAATGGAAGAGAGTGTGCGAAGAGTATCACACGTGTTTCAAGATTCTCTTGTCAAAACTATCCTATGACATTAATCCTTCTTAACATGCTGAATGGTCTTTTGGAGGATTGATAACACCATTTAAAAGGGCTCTATCATAGAAGAATTTCACAGAACCATGCGAGGCTTTGGAAGCTTTCATGCATGTTGAAGCTATTAGGAGAATTGATAATGGTGTTAGTCATTTTATGGAGGCTAAAATTATTGTAATGGCCAAACAGTTGGAGAAGTTATCTACAAACTCAAGCACATGAGGTTTGTAGTGGGATTTGGTGTATAGACTGTGAAGTGGAGGGGCACGCAAAGGATAGTTTCCCTTGGAATTTAGTATGTACTATGGTAGTAGATTATGAAATTTTCCATGGGGATCATGATGCAAGTAGGTGTCCCTCTACTACAGTGTGCAATCTACAAGAATTTTTCTTGCTATTGCAATATTTATACCTCTGTGACCCATGATACCAAGGATTACAAACTGATTGATCAGATCCATGATGTTATCGATCTTGGTGTGTGCTAGACTAGTCTTGCAAGTAGTTCCAAGGATGATGATTATCGTTATGAAGGGTACGTGGATGGAGGAGAGCATGGAAGATATTTTCATGGAGGATTTCATGGTCGTAGTAACCACGGAGGAGGAAAAAGTGATTTCCTGTGAGGAACCCGTTACAACTGTGGATATATAGAGCATTACAAACATGAGTGTCTTGATCTGTTACAATGCTCATGGTGTGGAAAGAAACATAAGTATGAGGAATGTCCAGATCTTTATGAGCATATGAACCAACAATACTGGAAGAAAAAAGGCACTAGGATGGTGAGCATCAAGAAGGCTAATTCACAGTGGATGCCAAGAGTGATGAGTGAGTTAGGACTAGAACCTGTACAAGTGATGACATGCAAGAAGAGGTCGTGCACGCCAGGGAGATGCCAAAAAAATGAAACTAGTTTCAAGATAGAGAATGGTACATGGAAAGTATCTGGACCCTGCTAGTGCTCATCAGAGGGAGGTGTATCAAGATACTATGGATGTGATTCAAAGTTTACAAAGGGAGATCCAATCCCTGGCATATTCAAAGTAGTTGGAGTAAAGGAAGAATTTTGAGGCTCCAAAAGATGACCTAGATGAGGTCAAGGAAGTGTGTAGGATGTTAAGGAAAAATAATATTATTCCATTTCTAGGAGAATGGTTGAGAGAGAAGGTACCATGCACCAGAGTAGAGTGTGAATCCTCCTCACACCCTTGACTATGACAAGGAGATTACATTGAATGTGATTGTTGATGGATGGATCCTGAGTAATATACTCATCAACATGGGAACAGAGGTCATTTTTCTTACCTTAGATACCTGACATCAAATGGGAAGGCCCACATTATAGCCATCTTCCAATGTGTTGTATATGGAAAACAAGACTAAGGAAATTCCCATTAGAGTCTTGAAGGATTTAGTTATCACCATTCAGACAAATTTCATTGGAAACTTCAAAGTCTTGGTGCTCACCAAGGAAGAAAAATTTCCATCTTTTCTTTGGTACCTATGGTGTTACAAGAACAATGCCGACCTATGGTTTAACAAGGGGTTTATCAAATTTGAGAACAAGGAAGAAAGGGTGATCATTCCCTTAACAGATTGGAATTCAACACCCTATACTGAGCCCTTAGGAGAGTAAGTCCTCGATAGAATCTATGTTCACTCCATCAGATATCCTGAGATAATTCATGCCATGGAGGGAGTCATCCAATTTAAAGATGCTCAGTCCTTGAGTGATACCACTAGTATGGCATGCAACAATTGGGCACATGGGAATTATGAGTTGATTGGGTGACAATTGAGAGGATCTATAACAAGGGAAAAAATGGTGTGCTTAGCTAAATGCCTAGGAGGAAAGAATTTTCCAAGTTACTCTTGAGGAACATACCCTAAAATTTTCTTGAGAGAAATGGAGGCTCAGTGGAAAAATGAGGATGAGAGAAGATGAATGCTTAGTTATAACCTACTCAGAACCATAAGGTGTTGGTGGGATACACATCGGGAAATACTCTTAGAGTGGTGTGAGGTAAGAGTCACATTGTCTGTAAGGTTCTCCAGGAGCAACGCACCCACAACCATACAAGACTACCATGGTAAAGAGACTGCCTCTTTTCATATCCAAGCATGTGAGAAGGCCTAGATGGGAAGCACTGAAGTGTTACTACTTTTTTTATGGGTGCATAAGTTTTATTCCACCTTATAAGGTTGTGCCCTTGCATGGTATATTCATTCGGATATGTGTCATCAAATAGGTAATTGGTAGGAGTTGGTGGCTGATCACATCAATCTTTCGAGTATAGGAGTACTAAGCCATTAGTGTATAAGGCACTACAAGTGATCAAGAACCTTGTGATGGGAGATCGTGGTATGGTAGAAGATAGGCTACTAGAATTACTGCTTGAGTCTTATTTGGAGACATGCCTCAATGAGGAGGAATTAGAGGAATTACAATTTGATTGCGCATATATGGAGAAAGAAAAAGGAAACATGGTCTATATAGTAAATAGAGAAGAAATGGAAAATTTGGGTGTTAACCATTCTAAGGGTATGCGTTCAGTTATAGACAGTAATGATGAGTGAGCACACACCTACCATGAGCCCTTGAAAATAAATAAGGTTAACATTGGGACAAAAATAGAATCTAAAGAAGCTATCATTGGAGAGAATTGGTTAGAAAAAGAAGTTTCAAAGGTCATTGATCTATTAAGCGAGTTCTAGGATTTGTTCCCTCACATGTATCATGAACTAAAAGGTGTCCACCATTCCTTGGGGGAGATGAAGATCAAGTTGAAGGAAGGTGTGCACCTGATTCAGAAGAGGCCCTATTAGATGAATCCAAATCTATGCGTACGGGTCAAGGAAGAAATAGACAAGATGATAACATTTGGTATCATTGAGGTAGTAGAAGAATCGGAATGGATAAGCCCAATGGCCATCAATATCAAGAAGGATGGGAGGATAAGAGTCTATGTTGACTATAAGGATATGAATGTAGTATGTGTCATTGATCCTTTTCTAAACCCCTTTACTGAAGAAATTTTGGAGTGAGTAGCCAGGCGTGAAGTCTACTCTTTCTTGGATGGGTTCTTAGGGTATTACCAAGCCAGGATTGCAAAGGAAGACCAGAGGAAGAAATTTATTTCCACTAAATGGGGAAGTTTTTCCTACATGGTTATGCCTTGTAGGTTGAATAATGTGCCTACTGTGTTCTCACGCATCGTGGTACAAGCATTTTAGGACTTTATCCATAAATTTCTTTAAGATTACCTGGATGACTGGATTGTGTATGGATTAGTGAAGGACCATTGTGACAATTTAAGATTGATGTTTGAGAAATGTCGGTAATTAATGATATCCCTCAACATTAAGAAATGTCTCTTTTCTACTCCATTTGGAACGTTGTTAGGACATGTTATATGAAAAGAAGGATTACTAGTAGATCCCGCCAAAATTACAATTATTGTGGGATTAGGGGAGCCTACTAGTAAAATCATAGTGTGTGAATTTCTTGGGCATACGAGATATTACAGGAAATTCATCATGGGGTATACCAAAATCTCCACGCCTTTGGAATAATTGTTAAAACATAAGAGTGCATTTCATTAGGGAGAGTATTGGGCCCCTAGAATATTGACCAAGTATAAAGGTACCTAGGCGTGTGGGATCCTAGTTATAGAATGGCGTGTAAGGCCAAATCATGCAAGAGAAAGGATTAAGGAAGCACATAGCATGCACGACACATGAAAGGAGGTTTGGGACTTAGCCAATTTGAGTGCTGAAGGAAAAACACATGAAAAGTGTGATCAATTGTGAATGGATAAGATGCCAGCCTGACAATAGGTTGGCCCAAGAAAGAGCATGCCTTGGATGGAATCTTCTATAAGATCATCATGAGATGGAATGGAGAGCTTAGGCCTGATGGAACATGCTCACATGGAGGACCACATTCGACACTTGGCAACGGATCTAAGGGTGTGGCAAGGTGAGTTGGCAGCCTCGTAAAGTGATAAATACAAGTTCCTGCTGCAAGAAAAGATATAGAGATATACACACACAAAGATAGATATATCATCTACATATACATAGGGAATAACAGATTAGAGAGTAAGTGAAGCTCTACAGAATTTCTGTTAGTGGATATTCTAGTTCAGGAAAGGATGTACTAAGCATGGAGTTTTTAATTTTCTTTTCTATTAGCTTAGTTACATACGTCCAGTGATGCGCATGACTGAGGTCTGCTCTTTATGACACTTTGTAATGAACCAATGAATATATTGAGGTTACCTATTATAAATAGATATGAATATCAATGGGTTTAATGTATATTTTATTCATATGAGTTCTCTTTCCTTTCATGCTATGAATGAATGGTTATATCTTTCTTTCTATCGTAGTAAATGTTCTAGAATCTGTCAAAGCACTCGGTCTTGGAACATTCCCATTTTAAGACTTTAGAACAAGGGATTTTTTTTTGTAATGTTCCCTATTCTAAATATGTAATTTACAACACGCATTCCAAAACAATCATTCTTATAATTGATAACCATATACAACTTTAAAGACTCAGTAACCTACTGATCTATTCATTTCATGACTCAGTAAACTACCTATCTATTCATGTTTAACACTAAGTATTGAATACTTTTCTGTATACTACGTATACTTGGTTCTCTTACCCTGTTCTAGGTATTGAGTGATCTATCTAAGGAACCTAACTGAATAGTTGTTACCAATATTCATCTGCATCATGATCCTTAGACTAGGTGACATAGGACAACGCAACCAGCAGCTTGCGATACTTTGGCCAAATATTTTAACATACTATTCATATTACTTATTCCTTGATGGAATATTCATCAATTTGGAATACATCCTTCACCCCACTCTATTGTTATCTAGAATTTCCTTTACTGACTTCCATCAGTCCTCTTTCTTGAGGTTTATCCCTAGTTTTGGTTAACATCGTAGGTTATGATAGGAAGGAGCTCACAAAGACTTAGGATATATTGGCATACTGGGTCAACCTAGGTCAACCCCGTGTGCCAAGATACCCTGAGTCCTAGAGGGCTACTTCATATCACAACTACGCTACTACCCAGTCCTGGAGAGAAACTAAGTTCAAGTCCAAAAGTGTGTAGATCTAGATGATCAATGCAGAAGGGTGTTGCCACATGTCAACTACAGTGTTGTATCCTCGAGAAGATCCTAATCTTCTCGAAGGTACAACCCTACAGTCGGTGTGTGCCAGCATCCTACAGAACAACCTCGTCAAGATATACATACCCTTAGGAGATTATTAAAGTTAAATTAATTTGGATTCCTAAAGGTAGATTTCAACAACCCTACCCAGACTCTAATCCAACTCTCCCTAAGTTCTTTTCCAAATCAGGTTCCATTAACCCTTACAGAACTTCCTTAACTTAAGATTTCTTTCGATGTTTGTTAACATTAGCTAGACAAACAACCACCAAGAATTAAGGACAGCAACCTCTTAAGTTTCATTCAAAGTGATTTAACTATCAAGGAAGTGTAACAACCACCGAGGTTGTAACTTGGTAGACTTTATTAAATGAAGTCTAATGATTGTATTCATATCTCCCTTTTTTCTTACTTTTTAATAAGAGAGGAAGAGTCTTCCTCTTCGTAGTTCTAGGGTTTAACACACCCTTTATGTATCCCTACAAAGTTCATAGTTTTCATTGTAAGTTCATCACACGTTACCTTAATAATATGAATTGTTTAGATAAGAACATTGATTATCTACAACTTATTTAGTTGCTTCACGTTTAGGGAAAATACTCTAATTCCCTTTTTCCTACTTATCCAAGAACACTCATTGAAACATATAATTAACATGAAGAACATCAACAGAATAGGATTCCATTTCTTTTGCAAAAGTACAAGATAATTTACATAATCCATGCAAGTAAATTCTCATTCTACATTTCCTTTTCAAAGCTTATACATTTACAACTTATGCATTACAGACATACTGCATGACAACGGCCTTCATTCAAAAGAAAATAACTTTTCTTTTTCAATACAACTTAAGAACAGATCAGAATTCTTCTCAAGAATCAACTTAGATCAGCCAATGCAACATATAAGTTTTTGCCTTCTTTTATCACTTACGAAGTCCATCTACAAAAATTGCTAGCATGGGTCAGTTCAATGAACTGAGCATGATAAGCACTAATCCTTAAAATGAAGTGCATTCCACTAATTGTTCCAATAAAAACAACCCTACTTTAATGAACAACAAGTAATTCATACTCCCTAAGCATAAGTAATATCAATAAAAAGAAGAGCAATACTAAATAGGTTTAACAAAAAGAAGAACAAAATATAATCTATAATACATGTCCTATAAATTAAAGTATAATTGATTCCATCAATTATCTTTACCAAACAACAAAACATAACATATCATTGTTTCCAATCTACCAAATATAATACAACTCATATCTTTACTATAAGATACATAAGTGTTTACAGCATATTCCCTCTTGGATGTTTCATCTCACTTTCATGTAAGGAAGAAAAGAAAGCATTCCATTTACCAAGGTACATAACCATCAGCAAAGCTGAAACAGTGTATATCATGATTTAAATTGTTCCTTTAAAGTAACTCTACTTTAAAATTTAACAATTTAAGGTATTCATCAAAACAGATCCATATGAAAGAAATTCAAGAAGAAGTGATGGATTAACAGTCAACAACAAGCTACAATTTATTTTTCCAACCTAACTTCAATCTCATTCTACTTCATTTCAGTCAAATGAAAAGTATACAAGACTAATAAACACTTATTTCCTTTTCCAATAAGAATAAAAATCAGGAGGTTCCAACCAAAGAACTTAACCCAACTGTACTAGAAAAGGAGACCTAACAGGATCTGATCCCAATTTAATCTTTTCTTTACAACTTAATTAAACAGTTTTACCTCCTCTCATGCATACCATTTAAGCTCTTGCAATAGTTCCAAAGATAGAGAACAAGATCAACTTAAAGGAAAATAAAACTAATTGCTACTTTCCCTTCCAAATCTTCACATTATAATGCCTGGATTATGCCATCCATTGAAACATTGTAATAATGAAGTTCATACACAACCCACAATCAATTTTGAATCACAATCAATCTTCCAAGACATAACATACATTTATTGGACCCAATAAGAGGTAAGAATCTGAGAAATTGCTAACACTCAAGCCTTACCAATAGTTTAGGCAAAGTAGAACCGTCTCAATGGTATGCCAACTCATCAATACAAGAACTACATATTGGGTTTCCAACAAAAGACAAGATCAAACATCAAAAATAATACGTACAGTCTAGGACTCAATTACAATTCCGAGCACAATGCAAAGCATAAACACCATCGAAGAATCAAGACCATTCAAATACATGTAACCAAGTTAGGGTAACAACATGTTCCTTCAATAGTTTATAAAATAATCAAAAGACTATAATATCTGAATCAACACAACGTTCAGGTTACCATTTCAATTTATAAACACCAAGTAACAAACTGATTGTACAGTGATGCATCTCAATATCACAATCACAAATCCCTAAATACACCAGCACCGCAAAGCTAGATCTAGTAAGAAGAAACTTCTTATAAAACAGTTCAATCTATGAACAACTAGCTTCCATTTTCAATTGAAATCCTTTCAAACCCAATCTCCCATACTGAATGTAAGATACACGAAAAATTTAAGACCATCAACTTCAAGACATGAAAGCCAGGTTCATAATGAACCTATAGTAATAGTTAAATAGCCTTATGGAATAGTTCACAAGCACCCTTCTTAAAGTGGCTTCGAAAAACATTACAATCCATCTAGGATATCATACATAAGTTCCAAATTCAATATTGTTCTAAAAACAATCAAGTTTGCACATGATGAAACACAAAACTAAACCATATAATGTTTCTCCAGTGCATGCAAGTTTTAATAATAGTCGATGTTTCTCACAAGAAAAAATACAAAACTAAACCATATATTGGCCTATCCACAGTGCCTACGAATTTCAATAATATTCAACGCTTTTCAAGAAGAAATACAAAACTAAACCATATACGGTTTTTCCTATGCATGCAAACTTTGCAACAGTCAAAGTTTCCACAAGGTGATACAAAACAAGCCATTTACGAATTTATTCACAGTCCAAATAACCATGAAATAAAATGCTAACATCATAGAGCAAATAATCTCTACAATGGTTCCATCCACCGAAACAAGTTTCCAATCAAATAGCTTGAACCAGTTTGTGAGTTTCCATAAGTACTAGAGTTGTGTACCAGCTCGGGTATATAAAACACAACAGTTTGCAACACTAAACTCAACAAATACAGATATATCTCTGTAACAATTAAAGACCACAAAATAAGTTGAAACCAACAACAATTTCAAACCACTGAAGAAGCCAAACAAAGTGACCAGGTTTTGTTCACATATGCATAGTTCCTTGGTGAAAAAGGCAATGCAAAGTAAGCTTTCAACAGAATCATGAAAAACACAGATTCAAAACCCAGAATACAAGTTTTACAAAACCCATCTATCAATTTACCAGTTAAAGCATGAATGCATAGAACTCATCAGAGAAAAGTTGTTTTAATGAAAACACTTAGAGGAAAGCAAGAGATTTTAACAGTTAGGGCCTATCATGCCTGATAGTGTCGCTGTAAAATCGAAGAAGACCTCTAGCTGAGCTCGCTTCTTCCCTTCTTCTCCACGAAAGATCAAACAACAAAATACTTCTTCCACAATGCCTCATATACTCTCCATGAAACAAAAATAGATTTGAAACCTCCAAAATAGCCATGCAGTGTAGTTTAAACTACTGGTTCGAAAAACCAGAGTGCATGAAGAGAGAAAAATGGAGAACATTCAAAATGAAACAACCAAACAAAAATCCATTGGCATGCCTTCCAAAGTGGTTCGGGCTCTTGAAACAAAGTTCATTAATTGCATTAATTCCATATCTCCCACCCAATCTCCCTTGCCACCGACTGCCAAGTTTGGTGAGTTTGACATAAAAAATAACATGTTTTTCAATTTCTAGTGATACTGCCACCTAAGCCTCCACCAAACCAACTAATCCCTACCAAAGCTGGTAGTCCGTAGGAATTAATAAACCTTATCATCTTCATAAATTCCTTAAGAACCATCACCAATGTGCATGCGACCCCTTAGATTCCCTTTCATGCCAATAACTTAGGATAGATTAATGGCTTAGGTTAGATCTTAGGTAGATTAAAGTTTATACCTTAGGATATAACACTAACCACTAACCCCTAACATAGGTCCTTAGCAATTAGGTTAGATAACTCCACATAGGTAAGTAATCAAAAATACAATAGCTTTTAGAAATTAGGTTAGATCACCAAATAACTTAGTAGTGTTAGGTTCTAGTTTTTAATACCTGGCAACCCTTCTATCTCTTTAGTACCAAGTTTAGGTTAGAAAAAAAATTGTATCAAGTAACATAGCTTAGGTAGGAAATACTTTCACCTAGCTTAGGATTCCATAAGTCAATCCTCAATAGGGTCCTAGGTATCCCTTATGCCATGTACAGGTTGCATGCCGATTTTATCAGCAATGACCTATCTTGGTCGATCTTCAAAGACCTGAGCCAAACAACCTAGTGAATGGAAGTGCGTTCCCATAGAATTCAAAGAACTTGCAACAACAAAGTTCAGTCCAGTATGTAGCTTAACTCATGGAATGTCAATTTTACCATTCATTCAACAGAGCAATTTTAAAACATTCCTTAGATCACTAAAATTGATCCAAGGATGAGTCGGATAAAATACAAGTTTACAATTCTTAAACTAGATTGCAAACCACCTACCAGAAGTGAAAAATGGATTTAGGGAAGTCATATCAGTTCGATCAAAGGATCTTAAGAGTAGAAAAGACTTATTCATATCAAGCATGATTTCCAATAATCAGAAGAACATATCTATAAGGAAAATAACATATCAACACTTAAATGCAAAGGAGGAAAATAACAACAATTAAGGGTGTTATATACTTCCCTCCTAAAAAAAATCATCATCCTGACGATTACATCCTTTAAAAAATTACATCATGGACAGTCAATTCATTCACTTCTCTTATCCTAAGTCAAATATTTCAAAACCTTATAGTTCAAGAAATCAGTATTAAATAACTTTTTTATTCAAATCAAGTAAATATCTGCCCAAAAATGGCTTACTTAATGTCATAAAGGATAAATTCATATAATTTATCAGTCAACAGATTTAATTCTGTTAAAATAGATATGGAAAAGTGGTTTTCATATCTTCCATATTTTCCCAAGTTGCACTCTCGTTGTAACATTCCTATTTTATGACTTTAAAAACAAGGGAATTTTATTATTTTAGTAATGTTCCCTGTTCTAAATACGTAATTTATAACACACATTCCAAAACAACCATTCTTATAACAGATAACCATATGCATCTGTAATGACTCGGTAAACTACCGATCTATTCATTTCATGACTCGGTAAACTACTGATCTATTCATGTTTAATATAAGTATTGAATAATTTTCTGTATACTACATAGACTTGGTTCTCTTACCCTGTGCTGGGTATTGGGTGATTTGTCTAAGGAACCTAACTAAATATTTATTACCAATATTCATCTGCATCATGATCCTTAAACTAGGTGACATAGGAAAATGCAATCAACAGCTTGCAATACTTTAGCCAAAGATTTTAACATACTGTTCAGATTACTTATTTGTTGACGGCATATTCATCAATCCAGAATACATCCTTCACCCCACTCTATTGTTATCTATAATTTCCTTTACTAACTTCTGTCAGTCCTCTTGCCTGAGGTTTATCCCTAGTTCTAGTTAACATCGTAGGTTATGATAAGAAGGAGCTCACAAAGACTTAGGATAGATTGACATACTGGGTCAACCTAGGTCAACCCCATGTGCCATAATACCCTGAGTCCTAGAGGGATACTTCGTATCACAACTACACTACTACCCAGTCCTAGAGAGAAACTAAGTTCAAGTCCAAAAGTGTGTAGATCTAGATGATCAATGTAGAAGGGTGTTGCCACATGTCAACTACAATGTTGTATCCTCGAGAAAATCTTAATCTTCTAGAAGGTACAATCCTACAGTTGGTGTGTGCCAGCATCCTACAGAATAACCTTGTTGAGATATACATACCCTTAGGAGATTATTAAAGTTAAATTAATTTGGATTCCTAAAGGAAGATTTCAAAAACCTTGCCCAAACTCTAATCCAACTCTCCCTAAGTTAGTTTCTAAATCAGGTTCCATTAACCCTTGCAGAACTTCCTTAACTTAATATTTATTTCGATGTTCATTAACTTTGGTTTATTTCGAAACTACCACAAAGAAAGGACATAAACCTCTTAAGTTTCATTATATATGACTTAACTATTCAAGAAAGTGTAACAACCACCGAGGTTGTAACTTAGTAGACTTTATTAAATGAAGTCTAAAGATTGTATTTATATCGACCCTCTTGCTTACTTTTTAATAGGAGAGGAAGAGACTTCCTCTTCATAGTTAAGTTCTTAGGTTTCACACACCCCTTTTATCTTTTATAAATTTTATAAAGTTCATTGTAAGCTCATCACATGTTACTTTGATAATATGAATTGTTTAGATAAGAAAATTGATTATGTGCAACTCATTTGGTTGCTTCACGTTTAGGGATAATACTCTAATTCCCTCTTCCCTACTTATCCAAGAACATTCATTAAAACATATAAATAACATGAAGAACATTAATAGAATAGGATTCCATTTCTTGTGCAAATGTACAAGATAATTTACATAATCCATGTAAGTAAATTCTCATTCTACTTTTCCTTTTTAAAACTTATACATTTACAACTTATGCATTTTAGACATACTGTATGCCAGCAACCTTCATTCAAAGAAAATATTTTTTCTTTTTCAATACAACTTAAGAACAGATCAGAATTCTTCTCAAGAATTAACTTAGATCAACCAATGCAACATATAGTTTTTTGCCTTCTTTTATCACTTATGATGTCCATCTGCAAAAATTGCTAGCACGGGTCAATTCAATGAAATGAGCATGATAAGCACTAATCCTTAAAATGAAGTGCATTCCACTAGTTGTTCTAATAAAAACAACCCTACTTTAATGAACAACAAATAATTCATACTCCATAAGGATAAGTAATATCAATAAAAAGAAGAGCAAAACTAGGCAGGAAAATAAAAAGAAGAACAAAATATAATCTATAATATTTCTCCTATAAATTAATGTATAATTGATCCCATCAACTATCTTTACCAAACAACAAAACATAATATATCATTGTTTCCAAATTCTACCAACTATGATACAACACATATCTTTAACATAAGATACATAAATGTTTACAGCATATTCCTTCTTGGGTGCTTCAACTAACTTTCAAGTAAAGAAGAAGAGAAAGCATCCCATTTTCAAAAGTACATAACCATCAGCAAAGCTGAAACAATATATATCATGATTTAAACTGTTCCTTTAAAGTAACTCCACTTTAAAATTTAACAATTTAATGTATTCATCAAAACAGATCCAAAAGAAAGAAATCCAAGAAGAAGTGATGGATTAATAGCCAACAACAAGCTATAATTTCTTTTGCCAATCTAACTTCAATTTCATTCCACTTCATTTCAGTCAAATGACAAGTATACAAGACTAATAAACATTGATTTTCTTTTCTAATAAGAATAAAAATCAGGAGGTTCCAATCAAAGGAGTTAACCCAACTACATTATAGGAGTCTTACCAGAATATGATCCCAAACCCTAATCATTTCCTTCAACTTAATAAAACAGTTTTACCTTCTCACATTCATATAGTTTAAGTTCATTCAAGAGTTCCAAAGAAAGAGAGTACTAAAAACTATCTTCCTTTCTAAACCTTCCCATTATAATGCATGAAATCTACTTACCCTTAGGAAAAATGTAACAATGGAACTCATACACGGTCCACGGTCAGTAAAAGTTCACAGAGTATTTCTTTAAAGGCCTAACATTCTCCCATCGGACCAGAATAGCCTCAGATAATAAGAAATCATGTTAACATTTCTCATTCTTATAACCTATACAATCAACAGTGAAGTTCCATTAAACCTTACCATTAACTTTCCCATTTTAAACTCTAAGGGAAAATAGTGAATTTTAAACACAATCGCATTCAAGTTTAGATCACAATCAATCTTCCAAGACATAACATACATTTATTAGTCCCAACAAGAGTTGAGAATCTGTGTAGTTACTAACACTCAACACTTCCTAATAGTTCAAGCAGAGTAGAACCATCTCAACGGTATTCCAACGCATCACTACCAGAACTAGAATTGGGTATCCAACAAAAGAGAAGATCAAGCATAAAAAATTAATACGTACAGTCTAGGACTCATTTAAAATTCCGAGCGCAATGCAAAGCATAAACGTCATTGAAGGATCAAAACCATTCAAATACATGCAACCAAGTTAGGGTAACAACATGTTCCCTCTATAGTTTTTTAAGTAATCAAAAGACTATAATACCTAAACCAACACAACGTTCAGGTTTCTATTTCAATTAAGAACACCAAGTATTAAACGGTTTGTACAATGATGCATCTCAATATCACAAACACAATTACATAATACACCAGTACCGTAAGACTAGACCGAGTGCAATGAAACTGATTACATACAGTTCGAAGTAAGAAGAAATGCTTCCATTCTTTTGTTAACATCCTTTCAACCCTATTTCAAAACTCAAATGGGATGTAAGATGCTTGACAAAGCTCAGACTGGACAACTCACAAGTCAAATTCATAAAGAATCACCAAAAAAATATTAATGTGGTCATAATAACAAGATTTCACAAGCACCATGCCAAAGGGACTTCGAGTTACAGTCAAGGTTACCCACAATAACAAACACAAGTTCCAAATTCAATACTATTCCAAAATAAATCAAGTTTTCATAGGATGAAATGCAAAACTAACCATATATGATTTTACTTGTGCATGCATGTTTCCATAATAGTCCATGTTTTTTGCAAGGAGAAATACAAAAGCCAAACTATATATGGTTTTTCTAGTGCATGCAAACTTTGCTACAGTCAAAGTTTCCACAAGGTGATACAAAAACAGCAAGCCATATACGGTTTGATTCCCAGTTAAAATAACTATGAAATAACATGTTAACACCATGGAGCTAATAATCTCTACAATGGTTCCATCCACCGAAACAAGTTTCCAATCAAATAGCTCAAACCATTTTGTGAATTTCCATAAGAACTAGAGTTGCATACTAGCTCAGGTATATGAAACACAATAAGTTTACAACACTAAACTCAATAAATATAGATAGATCTCTGTAACGATTAAAGGCCGAAAAGAATTTGAACCCAACAACTATTTTCAACCACTAAAGAAGCAAACAGTGTTACCAGTTTTATTTACGTATACATGGTTCCTTTAGAAAAAGGCAGTGCAAAGTAAGCTTTCAATAGAATCATGAAACACAAAAATTCAAAAACATAGAATACAAGTTTTACAAAACCCGTCTATCAATTTACCAGTTAAGCATGAGTGCACAAAACTCATCAGAGAAAAGTTGTTTTAATGGAAACACTTAGAGGAAAGTAGGAGATTTTAAGAATATGAGAAATTTAAGTGTGTGACAAGAGTGAATCTTTGTGTGACAAGAGTGAATCTGCAAACCAGGAGGAATGAGCACATAGGCATGAGGAAATTTTATTTTTGGTGTGTCATCTTGTGGAAGATTGTCCCAGTTAGGGTTTAGCATGTAGGGCATGGAGATAGAAGAGTTTAATCTAGGAGTTGAGATTTGGAGTTGAGTTTGGAGTGTAGCAGAGTAGCAGAGAAGAGTAAGGAGTTCGTAGTTTATCCCGACAGAATAATGACAAATAAAAAAATCAATCATTTCACCGAACAAAATAAAGGGAAAGGGAAAAGGAAATCAAACCGCTATCATCGTGAGCACCAATGAAGACTGGTACGTAGAGATGCAATACCTGGATGGAGTATTGCTAGGAAAGGAGTGGGTGTCAAATCTAAGAAAAATTATGTTGAGTGATTATAACCATCACATGAGCACAAGTGAGAAGGAAATGGTGCTAGAGTTGGTCCGAACAACTAATAAAAGGATGCTAGATGGGATGCCTATTTAAAAAGATGACGTGAAGGTCAAATTGGAGAAGGCAGGATTATTGTAATTATATGATTTGCCTTACTTTGGAAAGCTTGAGTTCCTTTATCAATGGTTGATGTCACATGTGGATGAGGATCACTTTTATTTTCTATGGAGCAAGATGCACATAAAACCATAGCTGATATCCAAGTTCACATACCTTACATGTGGAGGAGAAAGTATAGATGATGATCTGAGAGACAAGGAGGTTATCAAGGAGATTGTATACACATATGAATACAAGAAGGGTTCATGATACTTTGACACAATAGAGATTCTAGACTCGGTTATGAGGATGGTAGTGCACTTAGTGACCAAGCTCAATAATAAAAAATGATGGACATAAGTGAACAAGGCATGGCTAAATGTATGCTGGAGGATATCAGAGGGAGCCATTTATAACTTGTCCTCTTTCATCGTAGATGAGATCATAAGTAGTTCACAAGAGGGAGAAAAGATATTATTTGGTAATGTCCTCATCACCATTTTTTTTTATAGAAATTGGAGTGTCAGATGGGCCAGAAACCTTTGTTTGGGATTATCCAGAAGAGGATACCTCACCCACAAAGATATTTGAAAAATAAACTTGTGAAACCATGACGGCTGCTCAAAAATCATGCTTGGAGAAGTGGTATAAATGAATGTGTGATGCATTTGGGGTAGAGTGGAGGATCCCAGAGTATTTTCCCACACTCATGGATGGAGAAGTAGAATTTACATTGTACCAACATTTTTACATTGGAAGATTTACTTTAACAAATGGGACTAAGGGTCCATGGTGTAAGCTTCCCTTATCCTTCACCATGTAATACTTCCAGGATGGAGTCAACTATAACACCCTTAACTGTTGCTATTTTCCTCCTTTGCATTCAAGTGTTGATATGTGATTTTCCTTATAAGGATATGTTCTTCTGAGTTTTGGAAATCATGCTTAATATGGATAAGTCGTTTCTGCTCTTAATCTCCTTTGATCAAATTGGTATGACTTCTTTGAATTCATTTTTTCACTTCTGGAAGGTTGTTTGCAATCTGGTTTAAGAGTTGTGAACTTTTCCTATATCCGACTCACCCTTGGATCAATTTTAGTGATCCATGGAATGTTTTAAAACTACTTTGTTGAATGAATGGTAAAATCGACATTTCATGTGTTAAGCTACACACTCGACTGAACTTTGTTGTTGCAAGTTCTTTGACTACTGTGTGAATGCATTTCCATTCAGTAGGTGGTTTGATTTGTGTCTTTGAGGATCAACCAAGATAGTTCATTTTTGATAAAAATAGGCATATAGCCTGAACATGACATAAGGGATACCCAGGACACTATTGAGGATTGACTTACAAAAAAAAGCTATGTGGAAATATTTCCTACCTAGGCTATGTTACTTGATATAATTTTGTTTCTAACCTAAACTGGTACTAAATAATTAGAGGGGTTGTTAGGTATGAAAACTAGAACCTAACACTACAAGGTTATTAAGTGATCTAACCTAGTTTCTAAAAACTATTGTATTTTGATTACTTACCTATGTGGAGTTACCTAACCTAAAAGATAAGGATTTATGTTGGGGGTTAGTGGTTAGTGTTATATCCTAATGTATAAGCTCTAAACTACCTAAGATCTAACCTAAGTCAGTAATCTACCGAAAAATATTGGCATGAAGGGGAACCTAAAGGGTCACATACACATTGGTAATGGGTTCCAAGGCATTTATGAAGGGGATAAGGTTTATTAAATTCTACGGACTGCCAACTTTAGCAGTGGCTAGTTTGGTTGGTGGAGGCCTAGGTGGTAGCATCGCTAGAGATGAAAACACATATTATTTTAGATTGGGAACTCTCCAAACTTGGTAGGCGGTGGCAAGAAAGATTGGGCAGGAGATATGGAATTAATGTAATTAATGAATCTTGTTTCACAAGCCCGAACTACTTTGGAAGGCATATCATCGTATTTTTGTTTAGCTGTTTCATTTTGCATGCTCTCCATTTTTCTCTCTCCACGCGCTCTAGTTTCTTGAATCAGTAGTTTAAAATGCACGACATGGATATTTTGGAGGTTTCAAATCTATTTTTGCTTCATAGAGAGTATATGAGGAATTGTGGAAGAAGTATTTTTTTTTTTAATCTTTCGTGGAGAAGAAGGGAGGAAGCGAGCTCAGCTAGAGGTCTCCTTTGATTTTACAACGACACTATCAGGCATGATAGGCCCTAACTGTTAAAATATCCTACTTTCCTCTAAGTTTTTTCATTAAAACAAATTTTTTTGATGAATATTGTGCATTCATGCTTAACTGGTAAACTGATGGATGGGTTTTGTAAAAAAAACTTGTATTTTGTGTTTTTGAATTTGTGTGTTTCACGATTCTATTGAAAGCTTACTTTGCACTAATTTTTCATAGAGGAACCACGTATACTTAAACTAAACTGGTAGCACTATTTGTTTCTTCAGTGGTGTGAAATTCAAGTGTACATAAATGAAACTGGTAGCACTATTTTTTTCTTCAGTGGTTTGAAATTCATGTATACATAAATGAAAATAGTAGCACTGTTATTTTCTTCAGTGGTTTGAAATTTATTGTTGGTTTCAACTTCATTTGTGACCTTTTAATGTTACAGAGATATATCTATATTCATTAGAGGTTAGTGTTGAAAACTTGTTGTGTTTTATTTACACGAGCTGGTAAACAACTCTAGTTCTTATTGATACTACAAACTAGTTCGAGCTTTTTGATTTGAAACTGTTTTCAGTGGATGGAACCGTTGTAGAGATTATTTTCTCTATGATGTTAGCATTTTTATTTCATGGTTATTTGGACTATGAGTAAGTATGTAAATGGATTCTTGTGTATCGCCATGTGGAAACTCTAACTGTCACAAAAAATTTCATGCATAGGTAAAATAGTATATGGTTTAGTTTTTCTTTTCTTCTTATGAAAAGTATTGACTATTATTATAAATCACAGGCACTGTGGATAAGCTATTATATGGTTTAGTTTGGTGTTTTATCCTACACAACTTGATTGTTTTTAGAACAGTATTGAACTTGAAACTTGGGTTTGTTATCTTGGATATTTGGTACTGTAATTCAAAGTCTCTTTGGCAAGGTGCTTGGGAAATATTGTTCTTTTGACCACCTTAATGGTTTTTGGAGATTCTTTATGAACCCGACTTGTGCGTCATCCAGTTTGAGCTCTGTCAAGTGTCTTATAGTCTATTTGAGTTTGGAAATAGGGTTGAGAGGATGCCAATATAGAATGGAAATATTTCTTCTTATTATGTACTATATGTAAAAAACTTCATTGCACTCGGTCTAGTCTTCCGGTGCTGGTGTATTATGTAATTGTGTTTGTGATATTTAGATGCACCACTGTATAATTCATTTAATACTTGGTGTTTTTAATAGAAACTCGAATGTTGTGATGGGTCATATATTATAGGCTTTGGATTATTATATAAGTTGTTGAGGGAACCTATTGTTACCCTAACTAGGTTACATGTATTTGAATGGTTTGATCCTTCAATGGCATTTATACTTTGCATTGTGCTCAAAATTTTAAAGGAGCCCTAGACTATACGTGTTAGTTATATGAGGTTTGATTTAGTCATTTTCTTGGAAACCCAGCTCGTATTCCTTATAGTAATATGTTGTTGAGATAGCTTTGTTTACCCGAACTATTGGAAAGTTTTGAGTGTACAACATCTACTCTGACTTCTTACCTCTTGAGGGTCTAGTAAATGAATGTTGGGTCTTGGAAGCTTAAATGTGATTGAATTCCATTGCAGACTATGATGGAACTTCTCTACTGATAGTTTAGAGTTCTAAGAATAGGCAATGTTATTATGATTTCTTCTTATCTTGAGGTTGTTCTGGTCCAATGGAAGAATTTTACGTATTTAAAGAAATAATCTATGAATGCTTACCGGCCGTGGGCTGTGTATGATTTTCATTGATACAATGTTCCTAATGGCAAGTAAAATTCATGTATTATAATGAGAAGGTTTAGAAAGGAAGACATTTTTTAGTATTCTCTTTCTTTGAAATGGTCATTGTTCTCTTTCCTTGAAACTCTTAAATGAACTTCAACTGTACGTAGGAGAGGAAGTAAAACTACTTTATTAAGTTGTAAAGAAATTATTATAAATTGGGATCATTTTCTATCAGGTCTCCTTTTCAAATTTAGTTGGATTATGTTTCTTGGCTGGAACCTCCTTATTTTTATTCTTATTGGAAAAGGAAATCAATGTATATTAGTCTTGTATACTTGTCATTTGACTGAAATGAAGTAGAATGAGATTGAAGTTAGTTTGGAAAAAGAGATTGTAGATTGTTGTTAAACCATCACTTCTTCTTGAATTTCTTTCATATGAATCTGTTTTGATGAATACCTTAAATGGTTAAATTTTAAAGTAGAGTTACTTTAAAGAGACAATTTATTTTTTATGATATTCACTATTTTAGCTTTGCGTGTAACACCCTGAACTATTGTTACTTCCTCCTGAACATTCAAGTGTTGATATATGATTTCTTCTCTATAAGGATGTGTTCCTTTGATTGTGAAGTCATGCTTGATATGGATTGTATCTTCTTTGCTCTTGAAGATCTTTGACTGAGTCAGGATATGCTTGGACTCTTTTATTTCTTTCATTTTTAGCACCTGAGTTCAATCTGATTTCGGGATGAATTGTGGATTTACCCATCTTTAGGACTCAGCCTTGGATCAGTGGCATTGATCTAAGAGATGTTTTAAGTTTATTTTGGATGAACAAAAATTATAGACCTTACGAAGGTTGCAAGGTCTGAATGTGTTGAATGAGCAATTCAGGAGTTAACTCAGGCTGATCTTGTTAAATGAAAATCGGTTCCAAATACCATAACATCAGGAAGGCCTAGACCTTAAGCCAAGTAAGATGTTCCTGGGTATTCAATAAGCTTATTTAGCAATACCTGATTGGATCCTGTACAGGGATGTTATAACTTGTTTGGTTCCAATACTGATTGAACCTACTTGTGGGACCTAGACTGGATTTATTAAGGTTAATAACCTAAACCTAAACTATAACCTATTGGTTAAATTATTAGTAATCTAACCTAGCGCTAAACTACAAGCTAAATGTTCCTAAGGTTAGCCACCTAGCACTATGGAAGTAAGACTAAAGTATTACCTTATGATATAACCTATGTTTCTAACCTAACTAATGTTCATGGATGAAGGGGGGGCCTATGAAGGGGTGCGAGCCATGGGCTATAGTTTCTATGGAATTTATGAGGTGGATAAGGATGAAGGACTTGGGATTTGGCAGAGGTTGTAAATATCTAGTGAGACCTGATATGGTGGTATCGCCAAATATGGGAATGGTCTTTTGTTTGCATTTGTCAATCGCCAACTATGGTGGTCGGTGGCAATGGAGATTGGGAGGGAATCTTGGAGTTAATGTCATTGATGAACTTTAGTTCTTGAGTGCGGATCATTGGGGAAGGCATGAAAATGGAAAATTGGTTGGTATTTTGGTTTTCCATTCGCTCCGTTTTTCTCTCTGTTTGATCACTGGTTCTTCGAACCAGTCTACTCGGTGTTGCATGGCAACTATGAGAATAACTAGCTCTTTTCTCTGTCGAGGAAAGTTTATAAGGCATGAGGGTAACAAATTATTGTTGCTGAATCTATCATGGAAGAAGAGGAGAAGGCTCGAGCTCATTCAGAGGTCTTCTTCAGATTTTTAAAGCAACGTTACCAGGCATGATAGGCCCTAAATTTTAAAAATCTTGCTTTACTCTAAATGCTTTCATTAAAACAACTCTGTTCAGGTGATTTCAGTTCAGTTGGTTTGAAGCAATGTATTGGTTCTTCTTTTCCTGTGGAATTAGGAATCTTAGGGTTTTAGAAGACCTTGTTGGAATGATTACTGTATTTATTCTTCCTTTTGGTTTCATTTCGATTACAGACCGGCTGTGCTATTATTGTTGATTTAATCCTGTTGAATCTTGCTATGAATTCTTGAAGTTCCTTCTGTTTGGAATCTTTCTGTGATTATACTACTTGAATGCGACTATTGTCGAGGTCCTTACTGAGTTTGCGATTTTGGGTTAGAATCTGTTGAAAGTAGTAAGGATTAAATATGAAAATGACTCAGTGAGAGTCTTTGTAATGTTTCGTATGTTTCGACTTCTGTTGAAGTTTTGTAGTGGATACAGATGAATTGGTTAGCATTGATATGGTTGGAGTTTTTCATCAATCTTGGTAAATTGATAGTATGTTACGACTTCTGTAGAAGTTTAGTTGAGAATACTATATGGTTTCGACTCCTTTTGAATCCTTGAAACGTAACTTATGTTTTTAACTTCTGTAGTAGTTTCTTTGTGCATACTGTTGGAATCCTTGAAATGGGTAGTATGTTATTGACTTCTGCAGAAGCTTGTTGTGGATACTCATTGGTTTTGAGTCTATTGGAGTCCTTGAATTGTTGTCATATGAATTCGACTTCAATCAAATCCCTAGTTGTGAATACGGTTGGTATTGACACAGGTGGGTCCTTGAAATGTAACTAGTGTTTCGACTTCTGTATAAGCTCAATTGTGAATACTTATTGATATTGATTCTGTGGAATCCTTAATATGTATCTTGTAATCGACTTCTATAGAAGTTTAGTTGTGAAGATTGTTGATATTGATTCAGTTGGAGTCCTTGAATGTTTTCATATGAATTCGACTTTAATCTTAACCCGGGCTGTAAGTTCTTGTGGGATACGACTCCGTTGGAGCCCTTGCAGTATTTCCATGTGAACTTCCTTGCTGTAAATTCATAGAGATTAGATTCAGTTGAATGAAGCTGTGCATATTTTTGTTTAGACTTAGTGTGAATATCGTTGTATTTACATATGGAACGTCATTTGTTTTAAGTGTTATCTAGTCTCGTGGCTGACTGTGATAAAAAGCTCCTAGTTGTGCTCTGTTAAACAATGGCGATGGGTATATTCATGTTGATGAATGATATGAAAAAGAATTGTTGAGTTTGTTATGGTTGGATTACTTACTATTTCTTGTCGCGAGAGCTCTTGTATTGCTTAATAGCTACAGGTGATTTTTATAATTGGATTTAGATGGAACTGTAGTTCTTCTTGTAATCTCGACTGTTTAGTCGCATGCGTAAATGTATTTGCATTATTCTAAAGGAGTCGATATAGTCCAGAATGTTATTGATTTAGGATTCTGATGGACTCTGTTTCTTTCTTCTAGACTGTACGTTATATGTTGATGTATAATAAGTTGAATAGGAAAATTATCTCTCTCTCTCCTAATCAGGAAACCTTATGTGCCTTCTTCTTGCATCCTTTTGTGATCTCTATGGTAAGGGCATAACAAGAATAAACTTTGGTATTGAATGGAGAAACTAGTATAAAATGTGTGTTTCTGTATAAATAGGTATACTTGATAATACCATTGAAATGTGTTATGATGATAAAAGAATTAAGACAGTGAGCTTGTTGAATGTTTTAACTGCCTTTGAGAAATTGTTAGAAACATTCTTGTAGGAGTATTGCTGTCTTAGAAAGGTTGTATTTATATGTTCTTAGTCTCTAACATATAGGATGAATAGCCTGATTTAAGTTTAGAATTTGAAGAAATGATTTCATATAAACAGGTTGTTTAATGAGAACAATTGGTGGATTGCAATTGTTTTAAGAATTAGTGCTTATCATGCTCAGTTCACCGAACTGACCTTTGTTGACAATTTTTGCAGATGGTTGCCGTAAGTGGTAAAGGCACGCAGATCTGATACGATGTTCAGATTGTTTAATTTGGTTTTATGATGAATTCCAACTTGATTCTCTAAATGTACTACTTGAAGAAAGATGTTCTTTTGCTGTTGAGTATTGTATCAAATATGCTAGAATGCATAAAATGTATTTGATTAGCTTAGTAATGAATGAAATGAGGTATTTTTTACTTATGTGTTTGCATTCGTATCTTGATGGATTGAACTTCTTCGGTTTAAATGATTTTAAGAGCATTGTTAATTGACCTTGGAGACATTTGGGATTCTCTAGTAAGCTTATGCATGACTCAGTACTTGTGAATGTTTAGTATTGTTATGTTCTACTAACCCATGCTTGGAATTTAGATCACATCTTTTGATGGAGGTTAAAATAAACCTCAACAGGAAGCTAAACGGGTTGTAAGTCTTGATAAAAGTCAAGCCAACGTTTAATTTAATTTTAAATCACTATATCTTAATACTAATAAGTAAGATATATTTCAGTTATGACTGATATAAACCTAAAAGGTTGGTTGCAACCTTATGAATATTTAAGGCTAGTAAGATTATTCATTGTATAACAAATAACTCCTTGATGAGACCTCAAATCTTAATAACTTTCTGCAATCTAAGGTGAGGAACCCTTGGGAAAAGAACCCTTGTATTGAAAGTATAACTTTAACTCAACGTAAGTCATCTCTCGATCTTTAATCGAGGCGTAGATTTGAAGGTTGATAGGCACAAGTCAACTACAAGGCTGTTCGAGAAGAAATCAAAGCATACAACAGTTGCAACTTATGACGTCACCCTTTGCATTGATCGTTAATATTTACACCTTAAGTTTTACTCTGGGACTGGTTAGGAATGATCATGATATGAGAGTTTACTTACCTTGACACACAGGGTTAACTAGGCTTCAGTATGTCAATGTATCCCTAGTCTTTGAAGCATCCTTATATCATTATCATATTATTGAATCCGTTCCTGAGTGAATAACTTGGGGCAAGGGAGGCTGACAGAAGTCAGTGTAAGACATTCTACATAACATAGGAATGGGGTGAAGGACGTATTCCAGATTGATGAGTATGCCGTCAAGGAATACGAGACATAAGCAGTATGTTTCAAATCTTTGGCCAAAGTATCACAAGCTGTTGATTGCATTGTCCTATGTCACCTAGTCTAAGGGATGAGATGCCGATGAAAAAGGGGGTAACAATTATTCAGATAGGTTCCTTGGATAGAGCATTCTAAATCCCAGATTAGGGAAGAGAACTGCAAGAGTGATGTGTTAAAATAAAAATGCCAACTCTTGATACTCATGAATAGATCCGTAGATTACCGAGTCATGGAATGAATAGATCGGAGGTACTCTGAGTCATTACAACTGCATATGGTTATCTGTTATAAGAATGGTTGTTTTGATTTGTGAGTTCTAAATTATGTATTTAGAACTAGGATGCATTTATCAATAAATAAATAAAAAATTACTTGTTCTAATGTACTAAAATGGGGACGTTACATTGTGGATGGTTATGTACCTTATTAAATGGAATGCTTATTTTCTTCCTTACATGAAAGTGAGATGAATCATCCAAGAAGGGATAGGCTGTAATTACTTCTGTATCTTATAGTAAAGATATGAGTTGTATTATATTTGGTATATTGGAAATAGTGATACTAATTGGTGGAATCAATTATACTTTAATTTATAGGACAGGTAGCATAGATTATATTTTGTTCTTCTTTTATTAAAACAGTTTAGTATGTCTCTTCTTTTTATTGATATTACTTATGCATAGGGAGTATGAATTACTTGTTGTTCATTAAAGCATGGTTGTTTTATTAGAATAATTAGTGTAATGCACTTCGTTTTAAGGATTAGTGCTTATCATACTCAGTTCATTGAACTGACCCGTGCTAGTAATTTTTGCAGATGGACTCCGTAAGTGATAAAAGAAGGAAAAAACTTATATGTTCCATTGGCTGATCTAAGTTGATTCTTGTGAAGAATTCTAATATGTTCTTAAATTGTATTGAAAAAGAAAATTTATTCCCTTTTTAATGAAGGTTGTTGTTATGTTGTATGTATGAAATGCATAAGTTGTAAAGGTATAAGTTTGAAAAGGAAATGTAGGATGAGAATTTACTTGCATGGATTATGTAAATTATCTTGTACTTTGCAAAAAAATGGAATCATATTCTGTTGATGTTCTTCATGTTAGTTATATGTTTAAATGAGTGTTCTTGGATAAGTAGGAAAAAGGGAATTAGAGTATTATCCCTAAACGTGTAGTAACTAATTAAGTTGTGGATAATCATTGTTCTTATCTAAACAATTCATGCTAGTAAGGTAACATGTCATGAACTTACAATGAAAACTAAGAACTTTATAGGGGACAAAAAGGGTGAGTTAAACCTTAGAACTTAAGAGAAAGAGTCTTCCTCTCTTATTAAAAAGTAAGCAAAAGGGGAAATATGAATACAATCATTAGACTAATTTTAATAAATTCTACTAAGTTACAACCTCGGTGGTTATTACACTTCCTTAAATAGGTAATTTACATTAAAGGAAACTTAAGATGTTGTTGTCCTTAATTATGGGTCGATGTTGTTCAGCAAACGTTAACAAACATCGAAAGAAACCTTAACAAAAGGTAGTTCTACTAGGATTATTAGAATTTGGCTGGGAAGGAACTAAAGGAGAGTTGGATTAGAGTCTAGGAAGGGTTGTTAGAATCTGCCTTTAGGAACCCAAATTAATTAGCTTTAAATAATCTCCCAAGGGTATGTATATCTCGATGAGGCTATTCTGTAGGATGCTGACACATGCCAACTACAGGATTGTACCTTCAAGAAGATTAGGATCTTCTCAAGGATACAACATTGTAGTTGACATGTGGCAACACCCTTCCACATTGATCATCTAGATCTACACACTTTTGGACTTGAACTTAGTTTCTCTCTAGGACTGGGTAGTAGTGTAGTTGCGATACAAAGTAGACCTCTAGGACTCAGGGTATCTTGGCACACGGGGTTGACCTAGGTTGACCCAGTATGCCAACCTATACTAAGTCTTTGTGAGCCCCTTCGTATCATAACCTACGATGTTAACCAAAACTAGGGATAAACCTTGGGCAAGAGGAATGATGGAATTCAGTAAAGGACATTCTAGATAACAATAGAGTGGGGTGAAGGACGTATTCTAGATTGACGAATATGTCGTCAAGGAATAAGTAATATGAATAGTATGTTAAAAAATCTTTGGCCAAAGTATCGCAAGTTGTTGATTGTGTTGTCCTATGTTACCTACTCTAAGGATCGTGATGTAGATGAATATTGGTATAAATTATTCAGTTAGGTTCCTTAGATAGATCAATCAATACCTAGAATAGGGTAAGAGAACCATGTATACATAGTATACAAAAAAATCATTCAATACTTAGTGTTAAACATGAATAGATCGGTAGATTACTGAGTCATGAAATGAATAGATCGGTAGATTACCAATTCATTACAACTGCATATGGTTATCTATTATAAGAATGATTGTTTGGAATGTGTGTTCTAAATTACGTATTTAGAACAAGGAACATTACGGAAAAAAAAAATTCCTTGTTTCTAAAGTCTTAAAATGGGAATGTTACATTTTGGTATCAGAGCTGAAGGTTGCAGCTCTTGGACATATTGTGTCTATAATCTAATAAAAACTTAAATTTTCTTGTAAAAAAAAATGGTTTGAACAAGAGGAAATGTTGCAAACAATGCTCCACCTGAGGAAGGAGCAGCAACATCCCAAAAACTTGATGAGATCCTTTCTGCCCTGTTGGACACAAGAGATTGGTTGATTGTGCTCAAGCAACAAGTGATGGGTAATGAGGAGGAAGAAGAAGCTGGTAATAACAATCAGCCACCTCATGAGGACAACCCCAATATGGGTGTTGATAATAACAATGTTAATGTGCCTGACCAACCAGAAAACAAAAAGGCTAGGTTGGATGCTGAACTCACTAATGATATAAAAAGGATAAGTCTGCCTAAGTTTGATGGCACCACATTAGGTGATGGAGCTTAGAACTGGCTTAGTGAGATGGAGAAGTAATTTGCAATAAGGAACTTCTCCGAAGAGACCAAAGCTATTTGGGGAGCATATCAACTTTCCCATGAAGCATCTTCATGGTGGGACAACTGAAAGGCTGAGCTAAACATTGATGAAACTAACATCACTTGGGATCAATTTAAAGGTTATTTTAGGCAACGATGGCTGCCACAACTTTATTATGATAAGAAAATGACTGAATTTCAGAACTTAGCTCAAGGGAAGTTAACTGTAACTGAGTATTGGGAACGGTTTACAAAACTACTCAAGTATGTACCTCAGTATCAAACTGATGAGAAGTTCAGGATACGAAAATTCATCATGGGGTTGAATCCCATTATTGGGGGAGAGGTTGATGTTCACAGCCCAACTACTTTGGAAGGGGTTGTTGAAAAACCTATAAGGCAGGAACAAAAATTAAAGGCTATTTCTACTCACAAAGAAGAAGTACGGAAGAAAGTTCCAAACTCCTCTTCAGCTTCTCTTGCACCTAAGAAAGGACCATGGGAAAATTTTGGTAACAAAAGTAAGTTTTAAACTGATAATAATAAAAAGACAACAATGAATAAGACTGCTGGTAATACATGAAACAATTTTTCCAGAAATAATAATAACGGGAAAAAACCCTATGGAGGTCAGAATGATAACTACAAGGCTGGGAATAATTCTGAGCCCAAAAAGGGACCGGTAGGAGGCTGTTATAACTGTGGAAAAGATCATTACGTGAATCAATGTCCTTTGAAGAAGGATGATCGTAATCAGTAGCACAAGATACATGCTGCAGTAGCTGACAAGCAAGTTGAAAAGCAAGTTACACCTATTGAAGTTCCTGGTAAGTTATTTGGCATACCTGTAACTATTCTATTTGATATGGGAGCTACTGAATGTTTTATTTCTAGTAAACTTGCTTCAAAACTTAAAAGAAAAGATAGAAAAATGGATAAATCATGGACTGTACATTATGGTAATAATTCTGTTCATATAGTTAGTATGTGTCTTTTCGGAGCAGTCCTTGACTTACCTAGCTTTTCCACAGAAGTTGATCTCTATGTAGCACCTTTGGGATCTTATGATATAGTCATAGGTGTAAATTGGTTAGCAGAGCATAAAGCAAAGGTAGAATGTTTTGAAAAACATATTAGTTGTTTAGATGATCTGCAGAAAATAACAGAGATTCAAGGTGTAAAACGAGAAATTTCAGTTAGGAAATTGTCAGCTATGTAACTTAAAAAGGCCAAAAATAAGGGTTGTACCTTATATGCAGTAAAGATTTCTGAATCTACAGAAGAAATAAATGATTTTATGGAATGTTATCCACTGTTACAGAACTATGGTGACGTATTTTTGGAAGAATTACTGGGACTACCACCCAAAAGGGAGTTTGACTTCATGAATGAAATCAAACCAGGTACTGAATATATTTCTAAAGCACCTTATCAAATGACTACCACAGAGTTAGTAGAGCTTAAGGCTCAGTTACAAGAAATTTTGTCTAAGGGTTTGATTAGACCAAGTGTTTCACCTTGGGGAGCACCAGTGATCTTTGTGAAAAAGAAGGATGGAACCCTCAGATTGTGCATTGATTACAGGATGTTAAACAAAGAAACAATCAAGAATAGATACCCACTTGCCTAGAATTGATGATCTATTTGATCAGATGCGTGGAGCATCGGTATATTCTAAGATAGACCTTTGGTCTAGATATCACCAACTACGAATTAAGGAAGAGGACATTCATAAAATGACTTTTAGGACAAGGTATGGACATTATGAATTCATGGTTTTACCCTTTGGATTAATGAATGCACCTACAACTTTTATGAACTTAATGAATAATATCTTTCAAGAATACTTGGACAAGTTTGTGCTTGTATTCTTGGATGACATTCTCATATATTCTAAAAGTGTGGAGGAGCATCATGAACACTTGAAAATAGTTTTGGAAATTCTGAGAAAGAGACATAGTTATATGGTAAGCTGTCCAAATGTTCTTTCTATGACACTGAAGTTCACTATTTGGGTCATGTTATAAGTAAAGATGGGATTGTTGTAGATCCTTCTAAAATTGTAGCTATAATCGAGTGGCTTGCACCAAAGAATGTACATGAAGTTAGAAGCTTCATGGGCCTTGCAGGTTATTATAGAAAATTTGTTAAGGATTTTTCTAAGGTGGCTGCACCAATAACTTCATTGCAGAAAAAGGATAAGAAATTTGTTTGGAATGATAAATGTGAAACTGCTTTTAAAAATTTGAAAAGTCAGTTGACTTCAGCACCTATTTTAGCTGTACCTGATCCAAATGGAGACTTCACGGTTGTAACGGATGCATCTGGGGAAGGTCTTGGAGGTATTTTGTTACAAAATGATCATGTCATAGCTTATGAAAGTAGAAAACTTAAGTTACATGAGTTGAATTATGCTCCACATGATTTAGAGCTTGTTGCCATAGTTCATGCACTTCAAGTTTGGAGGCATTATCTGCTTGGTAAACCATTTGAGTTGAAAACTGATCATCTTGGACTGAAGTATATTTTTACTCAGCCAAATCTAAATGCAAGACAATGAAGGTGGTTAGAGTTTTTGTCTCAATATGACTTTGACATAAGTTATATTAAAGGAAAAGAGAATAGAGTGGCTGATGCTCTAAGTTGTAGGAAGCACATTTATGCTCTTATAACACTAAGAACTCAGTTTAAGGATGAAGTAAAAAGTGCTATGGAATCTGATTCTTACTTTCAGCAAGTGAAAGCAACGCTTGCTGTAGATCCAAAAGATGAAAAGTATAAAGGTTTTCACTTTGACAATGAGGGAATCTTATGATATGGAAACAGAGTATACGTACCCTTACCTAATGATTTGAGAAAGAAATTGTTGATAGAGTTCCATAATTCACCTTTCTCTAGGCACCCTAGCATTACAAAAATGCTTGCTGATATAAAACAACAATATTTCTGGAAGGGAATGAAAAAAGATGTTATAGATTTTGTGACTCATTGTTTGGAATGTCAATGAGTAAAAGTGGAACATATGCATCTAGCTGGTTTATTGTATCCTCATAGCATACAGTGGTATAAATGGCAAGTGATAAGCATGGATTTTGTACAAGGATTACCTATGTCAAGAAATAAACATAATGGTATTTTGGTAGTAGTTGAAAAACTAATGAAAGTAGCTCATTTTATTACTGGAAATCTAAAGGATGATTCTCCTGTTTTGGCTAAAGATTTGTACATGAAATTTTCAGATTACATGGAGTACCTAAATTAATCATATCTGATAGAGACCCTAGAATGACGTCAAGGTTTTGGCAAATGCTTAACGCAGCTCTAGGAACTAAATTGAATTTTAGTTCTGCGTATCATCTGGAAACGGATGGACAGACTGAAAGAGTAAATCAATTTTTAGAGGATATGTTATGGATGTATTGTATGGATCAGTAGTACAAGTGGGAAGAGTAACTTCCATTAGTTGAATTTGCATACAATAATACATATCATGCTTCTCTTAAGATGGCATCTTTTGAGGTGCTTTATGGAAGTAAATACATAACACCTATTAGTTGGGATAGCATTGAGGATAGGGAGGTAATTGGACCTGAAATCCTTACGGAAATGGAACAACAAGTTAAAATGATTCATGAACGCTTGAAAGAAGCAACAAATAGGCAAAAGAGTTATGCTGACTTAAAGTGGGTTGACAGGAAATTTGAACTTGGAGAAAAGGTTTTTCTTTAGGTTAAACCGAAAAAGAGTTCCATAACTTTTGGCAAGGCTGCCAAGTTATCACCTTGATATGTGGGACCTTTTGAAATAGTTGAAATAATCAACCCTGTAGCTTATCGTTTAGCACTACCACCTGCTTTGTCACGAATGCATGATGTTTTCCATATTTCTTTGCTTAAGAAATATGTTTCAGATTTATCACATGTGTTAAATTGGAATTCCTTACAGGTCCAAGACCCAGGAATAATCATGGTTAAGCCCATTCGAGTGCTGGAAACTTGCCAGTTGCATTTAAGAAATAGAGAAATAAGTCAAGATAAGGTCCAGTGGGACCAGTTTAACAAGGAGAGTGCAACTTGGGAAAATCTGGAAGATATGAAAACTACTTTTCCATATCTATTTGAATAGAATTAAATCTGTTGACTGATAAATTTTTATGAATTTATCCTTTATGACATTAAATAAGCCAGTTTTGGGTAGATATTTACTTGAATTGAATAAAAGGTTATTTATTAGTGATTTCTGGAACTATAAGGTTTGGAAATACTTGACTTAGGATAAGAGAAGTGAATGAATTGACTATCCTTGATGTAAATTGTTAAAATAGGTAATCATCAGGAAAATGATTCTTTTTAGGAGGGAAGCATGTAACACCCTTGACTGTTGTTAGTTTCCTCCTTTGCATTCAACTGTTGATATGTGATTTTCCTTATGAGGATATGTTCTTCTGATTTTTGGAAATCATGCTTGATATGGATAAGTCTTTTCTACTCTTAAGATCCTTTGATAAAATTGGTATGACTTCTTTGAATTCATTTTTTCACTTCTGGAAGGTTGTTTGCAATCTGGTTTAAGATTTGTGAACTTGTCTTATATCTAACTCACCCTTGGATCAATTTCAGTGATCCAAGGAATGTTTTAAAACTACTCTGTTGAATGAATGGTAAAATTGACTTTTCGTGTATTAAACTACATGCTGGACTGAACTTTGTTGTTGTAAGTTCTTTGAATACTATGTGAACGCATTTCCATTCAGTAGCTGGTTTGACTTGTGTCTTTGAGGATCGACCAAGATGGTTCATTGTTGATAAAAATAGGCATGTAGCCTGAGCACGGCATAAGGGATACCTAGGACCCTATTGAGGATTGACTTACAAAATACTAAGCTAGGTGAAAATATTTCCTACCTAAGCTATGTTACTTGATATAATTTTGTTTCTAACCTAAACTGGTACTAAATAATTAGAGGGGTTGCTAGGTATGAAAACTAGAACCTAACACTACAAGGTTATTAAATGATCTAACCTAGTTTCTAAAAACTATTGTATTTTGATTACTTACCTATATGGAGTTATCTAACCTAAAAGATAAGGACTTATGTTGGGGGTTAGTGGTTAGTGTTATATCCTAAGGTATAAACTCTGAACTACCTAAGATCTAACCTAAGTCAGTAATCTACCCTAAGATAATGCCATGAAGGGGAACCTAAAGGGTCGCATACACATTGATGATGGGTTCCAAGGCATTTATGAAGAGGATAAGGTTTATTAAATTATATAGACTTCCAACTTTGGCAGTGGCTAGTTTGGTTGGCGGAGGCCTATGTGGCAGCATCACCAGAGATGGAAACGCATGTTATTTTAGATTGGGAACTCACCAGACTTGGAAAGTGGTGGCAAGGAAGATTGGGTGGGAGATGTGGAATTAATGTAATTAATTAATCTTGTTTCATGAGACCGAACCACTTTGGAAGGCATGCAATCAATTTTTTGTTTAGTTGTTTCATTTTGCATGCTCAACATTTTTCTCTCTCCATATGCTCTAGTTTTTTGAACCAGTAGTTTAAACTACACTACATGGTTTTTTTGGAGGTTTCAAATTTATTTTTTCTTCGTGGAGAGTATATGAGGCATTATGGAAGAAGTATTTTTTTAATCTTTCGTAGAGAAAAAGGGAAGAAGAAAGCTCAGCTAGAGGTCTCCTTCAATTTTACAGTGACACTATCAGGCATGATAGGCCCTAATTGTTAAAATCTCCTAGTTTCCTCTAACTGTTTTCATTAAAACAACTTTTATCTGATGAATATTGTGCATTCATGCTTAACTGGTAAATTGATAGATGGGTTTTGTAAAAAAAACTTGTATTATGTGTTTTTGAATCTGTGTGTTTCACGATTCTATTGAAAGCTTACTTTGCACTGCTTTTTCATAGAGGAACAACGTATACTTAAACTAAAATGGTAGCACTATTTGTTTCTTTAGTGGTTTGAAATTCATGTGTACATAAATGAAACTGGTAGCACTGTTTGTTTCTTCAGTGGTTTGAAATTCATGTATACATAAATGAAACTGGTAGCACTGTTTGTTTCTTCACTGGTTTGAAATTTATTGTTGGTTTCAACTTCATTTGCGACCTTTTAATGTTACAGAGATCTATCTATATTCATTAGAGGTTAGTGTTGCAAACTTGTTGTGTTTTATTTACACAAGCTGGTAAACAACTCTAGTTCTTATTGATACTACAAACTAGTTCGAGCTTTTTGATTTGAAACTAGTTTCAGTGGATGGAACCATTGTAGAGATTATTTTCTCTATGATGTTAGCATTTTTATTTCATGGTTATTTGGACTGTGAGTAAGTCCGTAAATGGCTTGTTGTGTATCGCCATGTGGAAACTCTGACTGTCACAAAAATTTTCATGCATAGGTAAAACAGTATATGGTTTAGTTTTGCTTTTCTTCTTGCAAAAAGTATTAACTATTATTATAAATTACAGGCACTATGGATAAGGTAGTATATGGTTTATTTTGGTGTTTTATCCTATGCAACTTGATTATGTTTGGAACAGTATTAAAATTAGAACTTGGGTTTGTTATCTTGGATATTTGGTACTGTAATTTGAAGTCTCTTTGGCAAGGTTCTTGGGAAATATTGTTTTTTTGACCACCTTAATGGGTTTTGGAGATTCTTTATGAACCCTACTTGTTAGTCATCTGGTCTAAGCTCTAACAAGCATCTTATAGTCTTTTTGAGTTTTTAAAAAGGGTTGAGAGGATGCTAACAAATAATGGAAACATTTCTTCTTATTTTTTACTGTATGTAAATAGCTTCACTACACTCGGTCTAGTCTTCCGGTGTCGGTGTATTATGTAATTTTGTTTGTGATATAGAGACGCGCCACTATAAAATCCATTGAATACTTGGTTTTCTAAATAGAAACCTGAATTTTGTGATGTTTTAGATATTATAGACTTTAGATTATTCTATAAACTATTAAGGGAACTTGTTGTTACCCTAACTAGGTTACATGTATTTGAATGGTTTGATCCTTCAATGGTGTTTATACTTTGCATTGTGCTCAAAATTTAAAATGATCCCTGGACTATACATGTTAGTTATATGAGGTTTTATTTATTCATTTTTCTAGAAACCCAACACGTAGTCCTTATAGCAATATGTTGTTGAGATAGCTCTATGTACCCAAACTGTTGGAAAGTTTTGAGTGTACAACATCTACTCTGACTTCTTAACTCTTGAGGGTCCAGTAAATGAATGTTAAGTCTTAGAAGCTTAAGTGTGATTCAAGTCCATTGCGTACTATGATGGAACTTCACTACTGATAGTTTAGAGTTCTAAGAATGAGCAATGTTATTATGATTTCTTCTTATCTTGAGGCTATTTTGGTCTAATGGAAAAATGTTAAGTCTTTAATGAAATAATTTGTGAATCCTTACCGAATGTGGGTTGTGTATGAGTTTCATTGATACAATGTTCCTAATGGCAAGTAAAATTCATGTATTATAATGAGAAGGTTTAGAAAGGAAGACATTTTTTAGTATTCTCTTTCTTTGAAATGGTCATTGTTCTCTTTCCTTGGAAATCTTGAATCAACTTCAATTGTATCTAGGAGAGGAAGTAAAACTACTTTATTAAGTTGTAAAGAAATGATTATAAATTGGGATCATTTTCTATTAGGTCTCCTTTTTAAATTGAGTTGGATTATGTTTGATGGTTGGAACCTCCTGATTTTGATTCTTATTGGAAAAGGAAATCAGTGTATATTAGTCTTGTATACTTTTCATTTGACTGAAATGAAGTAGAATGAGATTGAAGTTAGTTTGGTAAAAGAGATTGTAGATTGTTGTTAAACCATCACTTCTTCTTGAATTTCTTTCATATGAATCTGTTTTCACGAATACCTTAAATGGTTAAATTTTAAAGTAGAGTTACTTTAAAGAGAGTTTTTTTTTATGATATTCACTGTTTCAGCTTTACGGATGGTTATGTACCTTAGTAAATGGAATGCTTCTTTTCTTCCTTACATGAAAGTGAGATGAATCATCCAAGAAGGGATAGGCTGTAATTACTTCTATATCTTATAGTAAAGATATGAGTTGTATATTTGATATATTGTAAACAGTGATATGTTATGTTTTGTTGTTTGGTAAAGATAATTAGTGGAATCAATTATACTTTAAGTTATAGGACAGGTAGCATAGATTATATTATGTTCTTCTTTTATTAAAATTGTTTAGTATGGCTCTTATTTTTATTGATATTACTTATGCTTAGGGAGTATGAATTACTTTTTGTTCATGAAAGAAAAGTTGTTTTATTGGAACAACTAGTGTAATGCACTTCATTTTAAGGATTAGTGCTTATCATGCTCAGTTCATTGAACTGACCCATGCTAGCAATTTTTGCAAATGGACTCCATAAGTGATAAAAGAAGGCAAAAACTTATATCTTCCATTGGCTAATCTAAGTTGATTCTTGTGAAGAATTCTGATCTGTTCGTAAATTGTATTGAAAAAGAAAAGTTATTCCCTTTTTAATGAAGGCTGCTATTATGCAGTATGTATGAAATGCATAAGTTGTAAAGGTATAAGTTTGAAAAGGAAATGTAGGATGAGAATTTACTTACATGGATTATGTAAATTATCTTGTACTTTGCAAAAAAATGGAATCCTATTCTGTTGATGTTCTTCATGTTAGTTATATGTTTAAATGAGTGTTCTTGGATAAGTAGGAAAAAGGGAATTAGAGTATTATCCCTAAACATGAAGAAACTAATTAAGTTGTGGATAATCATTGTTCTTATCTAAAAAATTCATGCTAGTAAGGTAACGTGTGACGAACTTACAATGAAAACTAAGAACTTTATAGGGGACAAAAAGGGTGTGTTAAAACCTAGAACTTAAGAGAAAGACTCTTCCTCTCTTATTAAAAAGTAAGCAAAAGGGGAGATATGAATACAATCATTAGACTAATTTTAATAAATTCTACTAAGTTACAACCTCGGTGGTTATTACACTTCCTTGAATAGTTAATTTACATTGCAAGAAACTTAAGATGTTGTTGTCCTTAATTATGGGTTGATGTTGTTCAGCCAAAGTTAACAAACATCCAAAGCAACCTTAACAAAAAGAATTTCTGCTAGGGTTATTAGAATCTGGTTGGGAAGGAACTTAGGGAGAGTTGGATTAGAGTCTGGGCAGGGTTGCTAAAATCTACCTTTAGGAGCAAAAATTAATTAAATTTAAATAATCTCCCAAGGGTATGTATATCTCGATGAGGCTGTTATGTAGGATGTTGACACACACCAAAAATAGGATTGTACCTTCCAAAAGATTAGGATCTTCTCGAGGATACAACATTGTAGTTGACATGTGGCAACACCCTTCTGCATTGATCATCCAGATCTAATAACTTTTGGACTTGAACTTAGTTTCTCTCTAGGACTGGGTAGTAGTGTAGTTATGATACGAAGTAGTTGTATGTACCCAAAATTGTAGGGTACTATCCCACCATAATGATGTTACACATGCCCCAATGATGATACAGGTCACCTCGCAAGGTGTTCAGATCCAGAGAAACTCACAAATTATATGTTAACATATGAAATGCTTTATTCATGTTCCTTGTGGTTTGTTTTATTCCTCTACATTTCTTTTCTTAGCATTTTGACCTTAGTGAAAAAACCACTGCCTTGTCAGGGTGGCAGTCCTGAAACCACCACCTTGATCAGCGCAGTGGTCCTATAACTACCGCCCTGCTCAGGGTGGCGGTCCTTCATGTATTTTCCAGCATGTTCTTCTTGTCATGAATTGCATAAATTTTCAACTTTTACCAACTTTTCTCCACCACCTTAGCTCGTATTAATGTTTTGTGTTCCCTGGAATAGTGTTTCTCCATTATTTAATGGTAAAATAGTTCCATTCCAAGTTACCCTTTGGTGAATGGGAAATCTATAAATAGCCAGCTTGTTTTCAAGCAAATGGCCCCTCAACTTCTCATTTTCCATTGTTTAAGTCTGTCAATTTCTTTTTTAGAAGCTCATTTTGTTTTCATGTTTACATCCATGCTAGTTTTCCTTGCTATTAGAAGCCATTTGATCTTCTTGCTTCAGTCTTGTTAATTGTTGTCCATACAAATTAGTCTAGAGTATAGTAGTGTGAGTTTTAGATTGAATTCATTAGAGTTACAGGTTGTGTTCTTCACAGAAGGTAGATTCTAGAATCTCTCGATACCCTTGTGTTCTATTCCTATAATAAATCCCGCTAGGAATTACATACGCCAACCTCTGTCTCTTGCGTTGTCCCTCTCCTACTCGCATTATATTCGATCTATATCCAAAGATGCCATTGTTCAAATACCTTCTTCTATTGATGCTAACATATACATGCTCTTCTAGATTCACGTGAACACAAAATAATGAGGAGATCATTTTGAGCGAACAAAGTCATACACTACTGGATTCGCCACTTCTTTACAAATTCCAGGTTTTATCTGTCAAAGTTCTAGTTAAAACATATCAAATAGAGTAGTGAAATATTTCATTTCAGTTAAATTTCATTCTCGATATTGCCAGGGAAGCTGTGGGGATTGATAGTTTCTAAGAAACTATGATTCATTCCTCACTTCTGAGGTAGGATCGAGAATCTTTCAATTAAGTTAATCAGCTATCTAGTTATTTAGGATAAAACTCACAACTGCACAGGCAAGTAGCTACACCGGGCTACCTTGTTTGTTTTAATTTTGTTATTAGATTAGTTGTCATTTTCTAAATATATTAGATTAGTTGCTCTTTCATTTTCCATTCAAAATCTTATAAAAAATACAAAAATAGAGGAATATATATATGTTGTAGATATATCTTGCATAGTTAATTTATTTCATTTTAGTTAGGTTTATATTGGTATTGTATGACAATCACGGGACCTAGGGAGCCCAGGGAATATGTTTTTGAGCCAATCGTGCCTCAACCAAATAATGTTGCAGTGATAATTGACATAGACCAAAATATTAGAATTCAGGTCTTCCGAACAATAACAGACCTACAAGAAATCATCTCCCAGTTAAGGGGATTAAATATAGAAGATGAAAAAGTACACACATTCTGGTTAAATCAAACAAATTATAGATTTCCTTGATAGACATCCGTATGACTATAGAAGGACTTGAAAGAGAACAAACATTCGGTTGTGATCCACTAGTCCCATAGCCAGATGCAAGAGACCTCCTCATTGATATAAACACTAGCTTACTTATCTAAGTTGCCACAACACCTGTTAGGTACTCCGATGAAATCATGCAACTTCTAGTTCTAAACATAGAGGCCAAAAAGGCATACGACTACTAGATACTCAAAATTAGGAATTGATTCTTCACATGACCATAGGAGGTCCACAACAACCACAAACTTATGGTTGTGATCCAAAGGTCTCACAACCAAACAATCCTACAAATCAATCCAACATTGATGACTATTTATGAACAATAGTGTTTAGATCCTCTCCACTCCCACCAGACATTATCACACAACTATCATTATTAAACATAACAGCTAATCAAGCTAAATATTTCTGGACTAGACCAGAGAATTGTCCATAAAACACCAAAATATCCACTACATATTTAGCCATTCCATTTTCATGACCTTGTTGGGAGACATATACAAAGCACCCATAGGTTATCTTCCATGTATTCCACAACCCATAGATCGGATCATGGCAGAGCTTGATATTGATTGGAGCCTTCGAGCAGCTATCCTCATTGAATGATCTATCACACCAGTTCAGGTTAGGAGGGCCTTCTTTTCCTTAGATTCACAGATCCTGCTATTGCGTGTTGAAGACATAAGATTACCTAACTAGCTTATCTACATCCCGTGTGTATTCCATCCCCACTAGCTATCTCGGCATGACCTCGGGAGGTCGAGTGCGAGGAAGAGTCACTTGTAGATTCCCATGCTCGCATGTCACTTTTCCATCGTACAAAATTGGTGAACCTGACGTGAACTCTTAGCCTACCTTCTGAAAAAAAGAAACTGTTTCATCTTCTCTACCTCATTCAGAGTCTTATTTCTACTTGTTCTTCCAATTAGTATACTTTTCATCTTATCTACCTCATTAAACCTTCACATCAGCTTTACCAACAAAATTAGTGAAACTTACGTAAAAGGAACAATTGTTTCACTTTCACACTCTTCTTTTAATTTTATCCACCTTCGCTCTTTCCCATTATTCTATGGGTATTCATATACCCCCCAAATATGTCGAGATACGATGCATATGGCAGACCTCTCCTAGGTCTTGAAGCATACTACGATCAACTAAATAGACAACCATCACCCTCGCTCTCAGCATGGGGTGACAACTATTCAACTAACCTATTTTCAACACAAACTCCACCTCAAAGGACTAGATATAGTTCTTCTTTCCAAATAGAGGAGTTGGATCAGCTCACTCAAATGCAACAACCAGAGCCTTCAAGCTCAAACAATATGATGCTCACTGGAGAATCTGGTTCATCTCCTCAGGTGTTGCTTAGACCACAAATTAGTAGACAGTCAGATCCATATCTATTGTTAGATGACGAATACTTAGCACGTTATGCTAGGAGTGAACAACACTCTCAAAATATGTACCCATCTATAGGAGGTTTGCAAACACAACCCGAGGTCTCGTTCCAAGAAAACACCCCCATCCCTCCACCTATAGGAAATTCCCTCGGTGAAACTTGGCAGGGCACCGATCAATTCATAGCTGGGTACCATATGCCTATACAACCTCAAGGTATACAACAAACACCACTAAGGAAAAATACCGTGTCTTCACCAAATGAGGTCATCTCAGCCTTAGTTGAGAAAGTTAGAGGGTTGGAACTTGCTCAAGCAAGTCAAAATTCACAATTCATGCAGGCAGGAACTTCCAATCCTCCACATCATCCTAGCCAAGTAGACCTCCTCACAGGAATAGGCACGTTGGGCATGCCTCCTCAGTATTCACAACAAACACCAACTAGAACCACATTTTCTAATGCCGCTCCAGTGGAAAATATGATACCTCCCGGTTTAGTACAAAACAATCCATTCCTGAGCAATGCTCCTCCATACTTAAACATGTATTCCAAATCACCACAGGGAGATATGTTCTCTTCTCCTAGCATATTCACTCAACCATAGGGATTCCCTTATGCCCCTGCAAATACATATGCTACGCCATATCAACAACCCATTCCACCTCCACCCCCTCAGCAAACACCATCAATGGTCGAAACCTATGCAATAGGAACTTATTCAGAATATTTGAAAGAACCTTTGGACTTCACTATATGAAGCATCATGCTTCCAAGACCTCTCCCTGATCTACCCAAGTACAAAGGAGAGGGAGACCCAAATGCACATATTAAGGCCTATGCCACAGCCATTCGAGAACTACTCCCTTGGGATGGAGTTGTTGCTAAAATATTCCCCAAAACTTTAGAGGGTATCACCCTCGATTGGTATTACAGAATACCTGAAGCCTCAATACATTCATTTAAACAACTCGTTTCAGAGTTCATCAAGGAATTCGACATGAACAAATTGTTGAGAACAGGAATCAGGGAATTCTTGCATATTAAACAAGAACACAATGAATCTGTTGCTCATTTCATCCAAAGATGGCGTACAGTCCTCTATTCTTCAGCAAGCGCTCCAAACATGGATCAGATGGAGCTATGTGACTTATTCCTTCATTCTCTAGCAGAGAGATAAAGGAAGAAGTCTAGAAGTTCCCACTAAGAACTTATGATGAAGTCTCGAGAGTGCTCTCTGAATAGATCAAGCTGTAATAGATAGTGGTCACAAGACATATGGAACAAATGGGAGGTTAATCATCCCCAACCAAAACACTATGACTTATCCTACTACCACAAATGCCAATCAAGGACCTAAAATCCTTAACAAAAACCACGGAGTGACAACAGATGGAGTGACTGACCAAACTAAAAAAAAACATTGTAAATGTTCCACCACCAGTTAATAACCAACAAAACAATAATTTCACCCCAACAATCAACGCGGTGGATTTTAATCGTCCCCAACGACAACAACAACAACAACAATGACGACGATAGATCCAGACATAGGGTCCAAGTCAAAACTCAACTGGATATCAAAACCAAAGACAACAAATGCAAAACTTTAATCCTAATAGTCAACAGTTTAATCAGAATTTTGGACCACAACACGTGCCAAACCAACAACCTAGGAGTTATAATCCCAACTCGTATTATGGTTTCCACAAAATTCGAGGCCATGACACTAGGACTTGCCATGATTACAATAAGTTCATGCAACATTTTCCAGAAGAACAAAGACAACTCTTCATAGATATGTTCTTAACAGATTATGTGACACCGATGCCAAATACTTTCACAGGGGTAGTTTCCCCTCAAAACGCACCTCTTAAGATCTTCAATGATCCACTTCCAAATCACAATATCAATAATAAATTAAATCCAAATGGGACAAACAAAGGTGTAATGACAGGAAATAATGATCATGAAGCCTCAACTTCACTAAATCCACCTGTCACACCACAATTAGGAAATCAGCCATGAACCAAGATAGTTGGTCTAGTGGAGTTAGATACTGAGCTACACGTAGAAGCCATAACAAGAACACGAGAATATTCTTCTCAACCAAATCCAATCTATCCACTAGAACTAGATAACATTCAACAAACATTGGTAAAACCCGTGGGTGCTTATGATTTAATTAATGACTTAACAAAGACCTTCTCTCACATCTCCTTTTTGGACTTATTGAAAAATTCTCCTGCCCATAGGGCTGATTTTTTAGAAGCACTAGGTCTGGGTCATTTAATTAACATCACTCTACCTCCTAAAACACAAGTAAACCATATAGACTTTGATATCCACCCTCCAGGGTAGCCAGATAGGGATACTGAGTTTATATTTGACATAAACAAAATGCCAACAGATGCTGAAATTACACGTAGAGGTGATCCGGCCTTGCATTTACAAGTGTGGGTTTACAATAATTACATTAAATGCACAATGGTGGATGATGGGGCAGTAGTTAACATTGTCCCCTTCTCTTTCCTTCAAAATCTAGGATATGGAGAAACAAACTGTTCCACAACAAGAAATACGCTAAGAGGTTATGATAGCCTTAAAGCTACTTCAATTGGGACTATAATATTACTAGTCACCTTAGGACCCAAGACAATCCTCACCAAGTTTTATATCATATATCGGGAAACCAACTATAATATGATCCTCGATCGACCATGGATACATCGCATGAAAGCAATCCCCTCTACGTTATTCTAGGAAATAAGATTCTTACACCTAGGAAAGATATTTGTAGAAAAAGGTGACCCAAAACCATTCGACATACACCTAGCAGACCTGAAGAAAAGACCAGGCATTCACTCTGAGTTTGAACTCCCAACAAACCAACTTAACAAACCAATTGACTCAAAACCAGAAGAAAAATTAATACCTACAACAAAACTAGAAATTACGAACCTAGTCAAGGGCATCCCAGCCCTCAAGGATGAAGCTAACGTTGTAGAAACAGTATCATTAGGAACTACTGCAAAAATTTTCGAGTTACTGGAACAAGATCTACCAATTTTCCTACCATTTGATTCCGCAGGTATGGGACGTACCCTAGGAGTTGGTTCTCTTCCATCAGAGGAACTTTGCATGGTAGAAGTAACTGAAACAGAAGAAACAGACGTGAAGAATGTCCCAGCATCCATCTTTCCTAGTAAGTATTGGACTCTCCATTTCGATGGAGCTAGATGTCGCTATGGAGCCGAGGCAGGTGTGATCTTTACTTCTCCTAAGGGAAAGATCCTACCTTTTTCTTTTAAGTTGAACTTTGAATGTACAAACAATGGTGCTGAGTACGAAGCCCTCCTCCTTGGCCTCATCATAGCCAAAAGGATTGGTGTTAATAACATCAGAGTATTAGGAGACTCACAATTAGTTGCAAACCAAGTCTCTGAAGTATATGAGACTAGAGCTGAGCACTTACAACTCTATAAAACAACAGTATTAGATCTAAGTAAAAGGATTTGACTTCATATCCATTGAGGCAATCCCACGAGAACAGAACCTTCTCACAGATTCAATAGCAACCTCAGCTTCACGTTTTACCCCAAGTAATGAGTTGGAAGATACAAGTTTCAAGGTATCACTTCGTACTGAACCATTGGTGAAGAAAATATCAATGAACCCTCTTCTAACACATACAGCTGAGAATGAATCTCCTATCTTACATCATGTTGATAGTGATAAAGTCACTCTCGAATATCTAAACACCTATGTGGAGCTACACCTTGCTCACCCTATAGTTGATCTTTCCCTAATACCACACTCCTCTTCCTACTTTGGAAATCCCATGGTAGAGTCTCCTCCATAGAAGGATCTTGATATCTACAAGATAGAAAATGGAGAAAGCTTGGAACTACCTCTAGCCCCACCTGAATTTGAAGAAGGTAACGCTTCTTTGATAGAAGAAACCATTGACATAAACATTGGAACAGAGGAAGAACCAAGAATTTTGAATTTGGGATCCTCGCTAACTCCAGAAGAAATAGAAACACACACCCAAATCCTCAAAGAACATCAAAAGGATTTTGCATTTAATTATAAAGAAATGACAGGTATCGCACCACAAGTTACGGTACATAATCTTGTCACTAAACTAGATGCATGAAGCCAATTAAACAGAAGTCAAGACCAATGAAGCCAAAAGTGGCTCTCATGGTAAAAGAGGAAGTAATAAAACTTCTCCAAGTAGGATTCATCAAACCAGTTGATTATTCACAATGGGTATCTAATATCATCCCTATTCTAAAAAAGAATGGGAAGATACGCATTTGCATAGATTTTCGGGATATTAACAAAGCTTGTCCCAAGGATGATTTCCCATTACCATCCATTGACATCATCATTGATGCAACAACTAGATTTGAGCTTTTGTCTCTCATGGATGGGTTCTCAGGATATAATCAAATCAAAATATCTGAACAAGACCAAGCCAAAACCACGTTTATAACTCCCTGGGGAACTTATTGTTATGTTGTCATGCCATTTGGTCTTAAGAACACCGATGCTACATATCAGTGGGAAATGACATACATATTCCATGATCTTATCCATAAAATTGTGGAATCATATGTGGATGACTTGTTGGCCAAGGCCAAGAAGCGTTGTGATCACCCGGAGGTGCTCCGTATCATCCTCTCATGACTAATTGAGTATGGTGTCACATTAAACCCAGAGAAGTGCATGTTTTCTGTAACAGGAGGCAAACTTCTAGGATACATTATATCTTCATGAGGGATTGATGTTGATCCGGCCAAAATATGGGTTGTTCTCGAAATGATCCCACCTTCGGATGAGTCTGGAATCAGGTCATTTCTTGGGAAACTCGGTGTAATCCAAAGGTTCATCCCAGATTTAAGCTTTTTCATTCATCCAATCAACAATCTACTCAAGAAAGATTATAGTAATGATCGAACTAAAGACTACATTGAGGCCTTCGAAGTAGTAAAGTGCTTCTTGTTGTCACCACCCATGCTAATGCATCCCAAGCCAGACCACCCTTTGATCCTATACTCACGAGCCACTCATGTCTTGTTGGCCTACATGTTGGCTCAAGAAGATGATGATAAATGAGAACACGTGATCTATTTCATTAGCCAAACATTACTTGATTATGAAACATGCTATACACAGGCAGAAAGAGAATGCCTTGCCATAGTATTTTCCACAAAACATTTAAGACATTACCTGTTAAATCAAGAAACAAGGGTCATTTTGAAGACAAACCATTTACGGACATTCCTCATGCAAGGGTCCTTATCTAAGAAGGTTGGACATTTCATAACCCTAATGGAAGAATTTGAGTTAACATTCATAAAAAAAAAATTTGTCAAAGGACAAATCATTGTAGACTGGTTAGCTGGTAATCCACTAGATGGAGGTGTACTGGTAGATCTAAACTTTCCCGATGAATGTGTATTCTTTGTCGAAACCAAACCCCCCATATCTACATGTCCCTAGTATACTGATATCATCAATTTTATCATGGACCATACATACTCGGAAAGTGCCACGTCACAACAAAGAAGGCGGTTCTAGCATTATACTACTAAATATGTTGTTTTAGACCAAGTGCTCTATCGTAGAGCATTCGACAGCATGCTTCTAAGATGCGTCGACATAGAAGAATCCAAGAGGATCCTTCATGAATCCCACAATGGGATATGCAGGGGCCACTTTGGAGGTCACACCACTTCTCATAAAATACATCGGATGGGCTATTTTTGGCCCACTCTTGAGCATGATGTAGTGGAATTTATACGTAAATGCCACAAATGTCAAGAATTCTATCATGATATTCACATGCCAGCACAATCCCTACAACCAATAGCAACTCCATGGCCCTTCTCCATGTGGGGTCTTGACTTGATAGGGAAATTCTCTCCCTCATCAACTGATGGCCATTATTTTATAATCACAGCCATGAATATTTTACCAAATGGGTGGAGGCCATGCCTAATCACCACTGTACCAAGTTAGTGATTGCCAAATTCATTTTGAACCAAATTATCTGTAGGTATGGTGTCCCACAAATCATTATCTCAGATAATGGCACGTCCTTTAAGAATGATGAAGCCCTTTCATGACTATGTAGCAAGTTGATAAACCATCACATGGCCTCTCTTTACTACCCTCAAGCCAATGGGTAGGCTGAAGCGACAAACAAAAATGTTGAAAGCTATTCTCCTCAAAACTGGTAAAAGAAAACAAATGAGATTGGCATTTAAAATTATATCCGGCCTTGTGGGCCCACCGAACCTCAATAAGAACACCAACAGGAGCAACTCCTTTCTCACTGGTATTCAGGGTAGAAGCAGTTCTCCCACTTGAGGTTGAAATACCTAGTGTCTGCATCTCACTACAAGGGATTCTAGATGAAGAAGCTTATAGAGCGGCACACCTCTCCCAACTAGAAAGCCTAGATGAGACCATGTTAAATGTCCAACAACACACATAGAGCCTATGCTCACTAGATGTGCTTGGACAGTATAACAAAAAGGTCTATGAGTGAGAAATATATGAATGAGATCTATTTTTAAGACTAGAAAGCTGGATCGATAAGAAAACTGGTGAAGGAATAAAGTTTTGGCCCAAATGGTTGGGCCCATATTGAGTCATGAAGGACTACGATAATGGTTAGTATCTCTTGTGCACACTGGAGGGTGAGGAATTTAGTGAATCAATCAATTCCTTACATCTTAAATGGTTTTACGCATCAAGCATTGGCACTATTTGTATAATTATATTTACATTACATATTCATTTAGATAGGTTCATTTTGTTCAATCATTTCATAAAATTTGGTGATCAAGGGACTTATCATTAAGAAATTCATTACAAACTTCTGATAGTATTGGCAGGAGCTTTCAAATCATACTTCTTCATTTTCATAACATCATCAACTATTTTAGAATAATTTCATCAATTAAAGCTAGATATGACAAAGTCTTAATGGTAGCCATACCAAGGCCTGCATGCTTGTTCTCACTTTTGGTTTCTTCCTAGGGTAGGTGTCTTGCCTATGGTCTATTCTAGAAGCTTCATGGTTTCGCATCTATCTCGTGTATATATTTCTTTGGAAATAAAAACATACTGACATTTTTCTCAATAAGTAAGTAATATATAGATCAAACAGAAAATTTTACTTTTACACATTTCCTTGTGCTACCAACCTTCGATGATGAGTTTGTATCTCTTACTAGTGATGTAGGGTTGGGAAAGGATGGAAATGCCTTTACTCGCCTGTGCCTTTTCCATGGTGATAAGCCCATGCTTCCTACTGGTAGCATGGGGAAAGGTGTAGGGGGTTCGCTTGACAGAAAATGTTAAAAGTCATAAGAAAATAATTCAAACAAACATTTGAAATCTTGAGTCAAAACAAATGAATCAGGATGTCCAAAATTCCAAGAGAGTTCAAAACCCTGAAAACCAGATTTTGTCAACCAAGTGGCCATCTACTGGATCTAAGTCTGGATAAACTCAAAGCAAGTTGCATTCTAAACTATGGAGTCACTTGAGTAAGATAGGTCCTTTGTCTGTCCTAATTTTGTTCCACCAACTCTTTGTCTATCTCCCATCATTACCATTTCAACACACCTCATAGACTTGTCACCCTTTCTAGCTCTCGGTGTGAGCCCTTGCCATCTTACTAGTTGCATGGAGTTAGGAGTGGGGCAAGTTCATCTCCTCATCATACTCAGCTCATCATCACATTTTTCCAAAACAATATGAAGTACCAGAAAATTGCTATATAGACTAAAGTTCAAGATCACATAGTGTCCACATCATCATACATCAGGACATCATGAAATACAAAAAAGAAAACATTTGTGATTTTTGTTCTCCATTGCATACATTCTGTAAAGGGCATATAAAAACAAAATTTTTACAAACATCTAATATACATGTGAAAATGAATCACAAAACTCTAGGTACAAAGAAATATAGATGTAAAAAGAGATGTATATATATAATCAAAGGGGTTTTATGTACAATTCCCCATCATGCACTAGGCATGGTCCCTCAATGAGCCTGAAAAATAAAGTGAAGGTCATCCTAAACAATCTAGCCAAGAGTCACTACAAAAAGAGCCAAGTGGCCTCTCAATCCCTATGGGATCCCTCAGAAGGCACACGATCACATCTAGGACTCTGGCTATGCTGACGCTCTAAGTTCACTAAGGGCTTGCGATCCGGAATAGTAGCTGTAGGCTCGCTATGAGAGCAGCTCCTCCTCATCAAGTGCTCTGCAGCCCTATATGTGCCACCTCTATGCCTCTCCCATAAGAGGGATGTGCTCATAAACCCAAATCATAACTAAGGCAGATGTCTGTGATTGTCCCTGTAATCGATCCATCGTGGGGGTATAACAATTGTGATAGGTGGTCCCAATTATATCGAAGGCTCCCCGGAGCAGGCATAAATCCGACCATGTGCATCAATCGAGTCTTGATCCATGGGGGACATCAACAGTAGAGGAAAGTATCCCCTCCTTTGTCACCTGATCAATCTTGCAAGAAAAGGATGCCCATAATGGCCTAGACATGATCAGAGGTAAAATGGGCAAGCCAGGAATAGCAACTGAGACAAAATTCACCCCCTTCTTCAAACCAAGAGACAACTCCATCTCCCATATAGGTGGCCAACTGAGTCACTGGGATGAGCCTCTGGATACTACTATATCAAATGAAAGTCTCCTCCCAATAATCGGGACTCCCAAAATGTGGTAGACATTCTCTAGGGTGATAGTCCACTCACCCCTAACACCTGGAAATCGGAAGGTGTTCTGATCTGCATCCTAGTAAGAAAATAAGTCACATAGTATGTGATTGGCAGGTGTAACGTGGGGAACCAGTGCGATCCTTAGTATACCTGCCCTCTGAAGAGTATCCTGCTCATCCTGAGAGAGTGCATCTAGCACTGCTAGAAGCCAATCACTCTCCCTCTCTCGGCTCCATCTAATGTACTCTTCCTTCTTCTGCAAAACACCAAAAACATGCAAAAAGAAGCAAGTTAGCATCAAGATTACATTAAAAAAAATCATTAAAGCAAGTAAGAATACTAAAAATGCAAAAATAAACTCAAACTAGTGTTGTTTTAACATTCTGTAGAGAACCGCCGCCCTGACCAGGGTGGCGGTTCCGTAACTGCCGCCTTAAAAGGTGGCCCTGTAACCACCACCTTGCTCAGGGTGGTGCTCCTGTCTTGCATTTCAAAATGGGTCGTGTGCCCTAAAATGCTTAAAAATCCAAAAATTTGACCGTTTTAGCTAAAATAAAAGCCTACCCATTAGGTGCACCCCCCTAAGAGACACATTTAAAACTGACATTTCTAAAAATAATCCCCCCATGACAATTTTTTCATCATTTTTACATTTTTGGTGCAAAAACATTAAAACAAGATGAACTAACCTGAGATCTCACAGGTCGATGTTCCGCTCACAGAGGCATGATCGCTATCTCACTACGAACATTTCGACTATACTCTCGTTGAAAACCGTCACCGTGGGTCCCAGAGCTCAAAAACTATCAAATCAACATGCAAATGAATAGGAAAATGGTCCCATTATATATATAGTGTTTTGACTCATTTTGAATGCCCCTTTCGCAGGTTTAGAGCGCCAATGGAGGTAAGTTCTCATCCCCGCACAAATGGTAAGTCCTCATTTCATACTAATTTAGTATTTATTTTTTTTATTTTATTTTATTTTCTATCTGCACTTGAGTCTTCTTTCCATTTTGTAGGTAGTGGGAACTTGGATGGCGAAATTTTGACACACAGGTGTGTCAGGTATAATTTTTAAAGATTCCCATTTTGGGACTGCCATACTCAGACCCACCATTTTATGCCTCTTCATGGCTAAAACACTTCTCTGAGGGGGCAATATGTACGTACCCTAAAATTGTAGGGTACTATACCACTGGAACAATGTCACACATGCCCCAATGATGATATAGGTCACCTCGCAAGGTGTTCGGGATCCAAAGAACCTCACAAAGTATATGTTAGCATCCCAAATGCTTTATCCATGTTCCTTATGCTTTTTTTTATCCCTCTGCCTTTATTTTCTTAGCTTTTTGCCCTTTAGTGACAAAACTGCCGCCCTGACAGGGTGGCGGTCCTGTAACCGCCGCCCTGATAAGGCGTGGCAGTCCTGTAACCGCCACCCTGCTCAGGGCAGCGGTCCTTCACATGCATTTTCCAGCACACTTCTTTTGATCACGACTTGCATGTAATTTTTCAACTTTCACCAGCTTTTCTCCACCTGCCTTGGCTCGTATTAATGTTTTGTGTCCCCTAGAATAGTGTTTCTCCATTGTTTAATGGTAAAAGAGTTCTAATGGGAATTACCTTTGGGTGAATGTGAAATCTATAAATAGCCAGCTTGTTTTCAAGCAAATGGCCCCTCAATCTTCTCATTTCTTTTTCATTGTTTAAGTCTGTCAATTTCTTGTTTAGAAGCTCATTTTGTTTTCATGTTTACATCCATGCTAGTTTTCCTTTGCTATTAGAAGCCATTCGATCTTCTTGCTTCAGTCTTGTTCATTGTTGTTCATACAAATTAGTTTAGAGCAGAGTAGTGTCATTTGTAGATTGAATCCATTAGAGTTACAGGTTGTGTTCTTCACAGAAGGTGGATTCTAGAATCTCTCGGTACTCTTGTGTTGTATTCCCGCAATAAATCCTGCTAGGAATTACATATGCCAAGCTCTGTCTCTTGCGTTGTCCCTCTCCTACTCGCATTATATTTGGTCTATATCCAAAGCTGCCATTGTTCAAAATACCTTTTCTATTGATGCTAGCATATACATGCTCTTCTAGATTCACGTGAACATGAAGGAACGAGGAGATCATTCTGAGGGGACAAAATCATACACTACTGGATTCGCCACTGTTATGCAAATTCCAGGTTTTATCTGTCAAAGTTCTAGTTAAAACATATCAAATAAAGTAGTGAAATATTTCATTTCAGTTAAATTTCATTCTTAATATTACCAGGGAAGCTGTGGGGATTGATAGTTTCTGAGAAACTATGATTCATTCCTCACTTCTGAGGTAGGATCAAGAATCTTTCAATTAAGTTAATCAGCTATCTAGTTATTTAGGATAAAACTCACAACTGCACAGGCAAGTAGCTACACTGGGCTACCTTGTTTGTTTTAATTTTGTTATTAGATTAGTTGTCATTTTCTAAATATATTAGATTAGTTTCTCTTTCAATTCCATTCAAAATCCTATAAAAAATACAAAAATAGAGGAATATATATATGTTGTAGATATATCTTGCATAGTTAATTTATTTCATTTCAGTTAGGTTTATATTGATCTTGTATGACAATCACGGGACCTAGGGAGCCCAGGGAATACGTTTTTGAGCCAATTGTGCCTCAACCAAATATTGTTGCAGCAATAACTGACATAGACCAAAATCTCATAAATTCAGGTCTTCCAAACAACAATAGACCTACAAGAAATCAGCTCACAGTTAAGGGGATTAAACATAGAAGATGAAAAAGCACACACATTCTGGTCAAATCAGCCAAATTATAGATTACCTTGATAGATATCCATATGACTGTAGAAGGACCTAAAAGAGAGAAAACATTCAGTTGTGATCCACTAGTCCCACAGCCAGATGCAGGAGACCTCCTCATTGATATAGACACTAGCTTATGTATCCAAGTTGCTAGAACACCTATTAGGTACTCTGAGAAAATCATGCAACTTCTAGTTCTAAACGTAGAGGCCGAAAAGGCATACGACTACTGGATACTCGAAATTAGGGGTTGACTCTTTAGTGCCCACTCTCCTTTGACACTGTTGAGATACTGATCCTGACACTATTGATCATATTTTGGATATTATTATGTTTTGATGTAGTATGATGTATCAGGGATTATTATGGACACTATTATGTTTTGATTAGTATGATGGTTAGATGTTAGACTATGGATTAATATTGATCTGGATTCAGTTATTATGCTTGAGGATCATTGAGACATTATTATTATTATGTGGATGATGATATACTAGTTGACATGGATAGATTATTGATGTTGATTTTAGACATGTGACATTGATATTATGAATAGCTCTAGTATAGAAATCTATTGGATGATGATATAGTTGCAAATTGAATTTAAATGATAAATGTTAAATTCTTGATAATGTTGTGATTTGGATTTAATAATTGTATGTTGCTTATATCATTTGGATGTTCTGATATGGCCACGAGGCCGAAGGAGGTATTTTGCATTTTACAGGTTAAAATCACAACAATGTCGGGGGACTGGAGACTAACCATATTGGAATTCAGTGTGAAATCAACAAGGTCACCATGGCAACTGTGTTGATTTGTGTGTTGTGTTGTGTTAGGATTCCATTTTTGTGACCATGGGGCATATGTGTGTGTGGTTATTATGTGTTCCCTTTTTATTTATTGTTGTGTGTATTTTATTTTGTAATGTGCTTTTATTTTAATTATTTAAATATGATAGTATTATGTGAGAGTCATATAGTTAAAATTTAATTAAATTAAATGGGATGTGGTATGTGAAATTAAATGTGTTTGCTTTGGTTGAAAAAGAAATTTGATATATAGATATTTTTATAACCTTATGGTAATTAAATAAATCTTATGTCAAAAGGCTGTCATAAATAAATGTCATAGAAGTTAATGCATTTTAGAAGAGTGTGTAAGTTACCAAGTATGGGTTGTGTAAGAATTTGTAAGAGGTTGTAAGGCTGATTTTGGAAGGTCAAACACTCCTTCCACTTTGAAATTCGAATTTGGCCTTGAAGGACAAATTTGGAGGCTTGTGGGACAAGTTAAACTTGTCCCACACCTCTCAAAAACCTCCACCAACCATGATTATAATTTTAGAGTCAAAAGCAACTTATTTTATTATGTTTTGACATGATTTTATGAATGAAGTGATTGCACTTGTCTTACAAATTTTAAATGCATTTTCCTTTTGGGTATGGGTTGAGTTTGTGTATGTAAGTAATTTTGTCCTTCACATTTTTTATGATGTATTTGCATTTGATGTGAGTTAATTTTGGGATGAGGAAAAATAATGTGGCATCCCACTTAGAATCCACATCATCCTCCTCCATCCTCTCCTTTAAAATTGAATTACTTCCTCATTTGGAGGTTGTTGAAACTTTGCCATTTGCTTCTTGGGGTCAAATTTTCTCTTGCATTGGGAGCTTGTCCTTGTGGAAGGAGCTTGGACTGATTTGCATGCTTGCATTGCTGTTTTGGGACTGATTTGTGCAACAAAGAAACGACTGTTTGAAAGCAAATCTCCATTATGGAGAGGTAGGCTCTCATTCCTATAAATTGTTTTTTTTTTTCCCTTCTTGCATGCAAAATATTGAATGGTATTGTTTTTGCATTCTTTGAGGGATGGGTAGAATGCCTAGGGCATGGTGTAAAGAGAGAAGACTATGAGGTTTATCAAAGGAGGGATAAGGGATTTGCCATTTTTATTTATTCTTGGCAGGGAATGTTGGTTTGGGATCCACCTAGGAAAGGAAATAGCTTGCATTTCCTACTTTGGGGAAGGTATAAGGGATAAATTTGGAGGAGGGATAAGGAGGGGTTGAGGAGGGATAAGGTTTATGGGATTGATTGATTTTGGCGGTTTGCTTTTGGTGGATGCCCAATTCAACTTGGGAGGCATAAGGAGACCTCCATAGTTCTTGCTCTTGTTGGCTTGCTTGCTTGGAGAAGGAGCCTTTGTTTGATTCAAAAATTGCTTGTTGTAGTTGAGAACTACACCTTTTTGTTGTGTTTCTTTGTAATGTGAAAATATATGCTTGTATGTGATAGAAGCCTTGTTGCCATGTGTTGATGTTCATGCTCCATTTCAATATGGTTGGGGCTCGGGGGCCAATGGGGAAAGATGGCTTCTCTTTTCCCATTGGATGTCTTGGTTGGGTGGAGAGCGTTGCCTTTCCCCCTTCCTTGTTGTGATCAAAAGATGAAAGAAGAAGAAAACAACATGCTGCTGTTTGGAGAAAGAAGAAAACAGTTTTGACAGTCCTCTTTTCTTGAGAAAATTGAATGTAACCCTTCCCACTTAGAGTGGATGAATGTAATTGATGTTGAAATGTGAGATGTTACCTTGTAATTGGAAGTTGTAATTGAATTGAGAAATGTATTCTCTGTTTTACCTTGGGAAGATAATGTAATTGATATCCATACTTGTAATTTTGAAATTTGAAATCAAATCAAATTGGAAAGGAGTTCAGTTGTAAAGCTATTTGACCTCTCAATAAAGGATGGCATTGATTCTTTTAATTCTGTTGGAATGTGCATACTGGATTGTATTGAATGTTTTGAATTACATTTGCTGTTTGAAATGGTATCCCTGTCGAAAAAGAAAATGCATGAAGAATAAACGACAACATTGTGTTTCCTTGTTTTATTGTCAAATTTAGATATCAAAATGGTGCCATGTACTTTGAGTAATAAATTAGAGCAATAGAATGTTACAGATCAGAATTGAAAATGCTTCCACTTTGGGAAATTGTAAATTGACCTTTAAATTGTTAGTAATTGAATTTTGTTTTCTTTGGAATTTGGCACCGGAATTAATTCATTAAGGAATGAGACAAGGAAATTTATATGTATTAAGGTTTAGAAACCTTGTGGAAAAGCAACAATTAAAATGATCATCAAGAACTTCATCAAACTAGATTTTGAACTTGCATAATAGATTTCCTGTCAAAAGATGCAAAATATATCAATTGCAACCCAATACATAATTTGAACCTAGAAAACACTCTTTAACACACCCATGATCATCCCTCCATGTTCAATTTACATGTTGAGGAGAAAAGGAATCAAAATTGAACAAAACTTGTAAGTTTGAAAAAAACTGCCAGTTTTCAAATTATAAACCCTGCAAATCGATTTCTTAAAATTGACCCTATAAACTTCACCAAATTATAAAATTGATGATTTTTATGCAAAGAGGACTCCGAGTTATTTCTGGAAAGTCCTCGTTTTCAAAAAATGGAGTTCCCAATCAAAAGTTATGGCCATTTGAAGTTTTAATTCAAAATGGCCATCCAAAAACCAAAAATGAATTAATTCGACCTTAGAAAAATTTAAATTTTGAACTTTGGAAAAATTTCCTAAAAATTTCCGTGGCCCTGCCACCCTCTCATCCTATCATAAGTTTCCATGTGGCACCTTGGAGGGGCAGACCCTTAATAAAAACTTAAAATTTTGAAAATTTTGCCTTGGGAAAATTTTCCCAATTTTCCCCGCAACCCCGCGGCCCCCAACCAATCACGTGCTGACACGTGGCAGGGGGGTGCGCGGATCAAAATATAAAACTTAACCTTTTTTTCCTTTGGAAAATTTTCAATTTTCTCCCCGCAACCCCGCGACCCCGCACCAATCACGTGCTGACACGTGGCAGGGAGGGCCCAAGGATTTAGAATTGAAAACTTAACATTTTGCACTTTTGGAAAAATTTTACTTTTTCCTTGGCCGACCCGCATCCCCACAGCCAATGGGGTGTTGACATGTGTCCCCATGGGTGTGCAGGTCCTGTGTAATTCTTTTAACCTTTTTGCCCCTTGGGCGAAAAATCCAAATTTCCTCCGCCGGCCCTGCGACCAATCACAAAGCGCCACGTGGCAATTTGGGCAAGCGCGGAGGCACGGAGGAAAATTTTCCTTCAAAAAATTGAAAACTTGGTTTTGGGAAAAATTTCATGTTTTTCCCCCATGACCCACTGGCCTGAATGAATCACGTGATGACATGTGGCATTTGGGGATCGGGGGGGTTTTCCCAATTTTCTCCCTAACCCCGCGGACCTCCAAGGGAAAATTTTCCCCTAAAACTCCACCTGGCCATAACTTGAGTTTTACAAGGAGTTAGGAGGACTTATTTATATGGTTGGAAAGGTGAGGAAATTTCCTATCCAATGAGCCTAGTTTAGGAAAGTTTTGATAACTCTAAGTGTGTGAAAAATCTAGTTGAAGTTTAGGGCTTGATAGAGAGCAGGCCTGGGGATAAATTTCTCCCTGAACCTTAGTAAAACTTGTAACCTCCAAATTGGAACCTTGTAAACTTGTTATAAGATAAAAATGGAAATATTGTGTTTGGTTAATCAGAATTTGTTCTGGAACCTATTTAGTTTCAAACTAGTGTCTTGCTACTTGTTTGTAGACCCTTCTTATCAAAAAAAAAATTATTCCATAATTTTCCTAGTTTGTTTCTTGGTCTCAAGTGGTAGTTGAAGCGGGCATTACACTTGGTATCAGAGCAGTGGTTCAAAAGCTTGGACCATTGGGCACACTAGAAACATTGAGACTTGAAACCTAAAACTAGCAAATTGATAATCTAGAAAACAAAACTGTTTGAAAATTGAACATGTTAGTAAACTTAGAAAACTGAAGGAAACTCAAGGTAATGAACTAACTCCCACTCTGGTCTGTGCAGGGAGCTCAGACGGAGCAGGAGGAACATTCACAGAGACTCAGAGTCACCACCACCACCACCTCCACCACCACCACCACCACCACTAGACCAGGGTTTAGCAGCTATCCTACCACAGATTTTGTAGACCCTCCAGGATGTTAATGCTGCCCTACGTGGAGGATCAGTAGGAGGGCACTCAGGCAGGCAGGACAGAGTTACTTCTATAGAGGGACATGCACCTCCTCCACTCAGTGAGGAGGATGGAGGAGAGAATTTTCATGCAGAGTCAGATCAGAGTAGATTCACCACCTAGGGGACAAGGTGACAGAGTTCTGGAGCATAGAGAGAGGTCTCGGAGCCCTAGGCTTAGGGATGAGCTTATAGAGAGGCCCAGAGGCCATCAGACCATGGCTGCAGATCACATTAGGGAGATCCTGAAGCTTAGGCCATCACATTATTTAGGTGACATAGGGGGATTCCAGGTAGAGGCCTGGCTGGTTAGCTTGAGCGGTTGCTTCAAGCTTTGTCCTTGTTCTAGCAACACGAAAGCTCGTGTTGCGATCCATCTACTGAAGGATGGAGCTGGAGTATGGTGGAGGACAGAGGAGCAGAAGCTCCATATAGATTCAGAGACAGTCACTTGGGAGCTGTTTGAGGAGAGATTCAGGAGCAGATACTTGCCACGGAGATTCATACAACAGAGGATCGATGAGTTCCACGATCTTTGACAGGCTTCCCTTACAGTGGCCGAGTATGAGAGTAGGTTCCTGGACCTACTTCAGTACATTGATTACATGCAGGATGAGCAGGTGCAGATCCATAGGTTCATCTAGGGCCTTAATATAGACATTGGAGGTGTAGTTGGATCCACTACCCACAGACATTAGCAGAGGCTGTTGAGAAGGCCTACATTGCAGAGGAGACTCAGGGTAAAACCCAGCAGGCTAGAGACCGAGTCAGGAGCTGTATTCAGTAGTTACAGGATAGTAGAGTGAGGGGGTCAGCTCCTCCTCCCCATGGTGGTCAGCATTCTTCACAGTCATCTTTCAGGCCACAACAGTAGCAGCAGCAGTCCCACCCACCTTTTAGGCCTCCTCAAGAGAGTTGATGCACAGAGAGGTCACAGCATGGGGCCTCCTAGGGGTCCCACCAGGACACAGGGTGGAGCTAGAGCTCAGTCGACAAGAGCTCGACCATAGAGGCCACAACAGACTATGGCTGGATCATCAGGATCCACAGCACCTACCTCTAGGGCACCTTCTGGTGGTGCTGTAGTCCTTGGAGGAGGTTTAGGTGGTTGCTTCGGGTGTGGAGTAGCGGGACACTTTTGGAGAGACTTCCCCCAGAACCCTAATAAGGGTAAGGCACCCATCTCAGAGCCTACAGTTAGAGACATGGGACAGAGTCACAAGATCTACAAGTGGTTGAGAACTGCCAAGCTGAGCACGAGAGCACGGTCATTGAGATTATAGGTAGCATTGGAGGTGTTCCTACTTTTATATTGTTTGATTCTGGTTCTTCTGATTCATTTATTGCACCATCCTTAGTAGAGCGATGCATAGGCTGGTGGCTGTTAGATAGGGTCATAGTTGGGATGTCGAGATGGCTTCAGGAGCCAAGGTCTCTGTAGACTCCTTAGTAAAGGAGTGTGTTGTTAACTTGGGACCTTTCACCACCACTTCAGATCTCCGCATACTTCCTTTGGGCTCGTATGGAGTCATTTTAGGCATGGATTGGTTGACTACACATAGGGCCAAGGATGGATTGCTATCATAAGACTATATCTTGTGCAGATGATCTCGGAGTTGATTCGGTGATTTCTGGGGTCAGGTGACATGTTTCTATTTGCACTATGTTCGCTATGCAGCTCAAGCGGTGTGTGCGATAGGGTTGTCAGATGTATGTAGTCACAGTCAGTGATAGGGTAGAGGATGGGTCTAGTGGGCCATCGCTAGATGACCATCCCATTTTGAGAGAGTATGCAGATGTTTTTCCAGGGGAGCTACCGGGGATGCCACCCCCACGTGAGATTGATTTCCATATTGATCTGGTTCCAGGAGCAGAGCCTATCTCACGAGCTCCTTATCGGATGACCACCCCAGAGCTCTGTGAGCTCAAGTTACAGCTGGAAGGCCTTCTAGAGAAAGGCCTTATCCATCCTAGTGTATCCCCTTGGGGTGCACCGGTTATATTTGTTAAGAAGAAGGATGGATCCTTGCGGTTGTGCATAGACTACCGCCAGCTGAATAAGGTAACGATCAAGAATCGTTATCCCCTGCCTCACATTGATGACTTGTTTGATCAAATGAAGGGGGCCACGGTGTTCTCTAAGATTGATCTCAAGTTAGGGTACCATCAGTTGAGGATTACAGAGGCAGACATTCATAAGACTACTTTTCGTACGAGGTATGGGCACTATGAGTTCACAGTGGTGCCTTTTGGTTTGACGAATGCCCCGCAGTGTTTATGAGTTTGATGAATGGGGTATTCAGGACCTTTTTAGATCACTTCATGCTCATCTTTCTTGATGACATTCTGATTTACTCACGTACGCGTGAGGAGCACGAGGGGCACCTTCGTCAGGTTCTTCAGTGTCTTCGTGAGCAGCAGCTTTACGGGAACTTGGAGAAGTGTGCTTTCTTTCAGTCAGAGGTTCAATACTTGGGTCATATCATCTCAAGGGAAGGTATCACAGTCGATCCTTCCAAGATTAGAGCCATTATGGATTGGCCAGCACCCACTATAGTGAAAAGAGGTGTGCAACTTCATGGGGTTAGCAGGGTATTATAGGAGATTTGTGCAGGACTTCTCTCAGATAGCACACCCCATCACTTCCCTTCAGCGGAAAGGGAAGAAGTTTGTTTGGTCAGACAGGTGTGAGCAGGCCTTCAGGACACTAAAGGAATATCTCACTACAGCACCCATTCTTGCAGTGTCGGATCCACAGGGTGAGTTCTTTGTTTGCACAGATGCTTCTTTAGCAGGGCTTGGAGGTGTGTTGATGCAGGATGGCAGGGTTGTAGCTTTTGAGTCTCGCAAACTCAAGGATCATGAGCTTAATTATCCTACCCATGATCTTGAGCTTGCGGCAGTTGTGCATGCTTTGGTTAGATGGAGACATTTTCTTCTTGGATGGAGATTCACACTTAGGACAGATCATTTGAGTCTTCGCCACCTCTTCACGCAGCCCAATCTAAACGCTCATCAGAGGCGTTGGATGGAGTTGCTTTGTGAGTATGACATGGAGATAGAGCATGTGAAGGGGAAGGAGAATGTGGTTGCAGATGCCCTCAGTAGACGGAGGCATTTGAGCATGGCTACTTCAGTGAGCACAGATTTACGGAGCAGGATTCTTCAGCAGCTTCCTCTTGATAGTTTTTACATTGCAGCTCGAGCAGAGATTGAGTCCCAGAGCCCCCTTGAGGGGAAATTTGATGGTTTCTCACTAGAGGCAGATGGTCTTCTCAGGCACAGAGGTCAGATATATGTTCCTAGAGATGGAGGCTTGAGACAGGACATCTTGACAGAGGCACATCGTGCACCCTATTCAGCCCATCCTGGGGTGAAGAAGATGCATGCCACTTTGAGACAGTTATATCACTGGAGAGGACTTCGCAGGGATGTGGCTCAGTTTGTGTCATGCTGTTTAGAGTGCCAGAAAGTGAAGGCCGAGCATCAGCATCCAGCTGGCCTTCTTTTTCCTCATGCTATACCGGAGTGGAAATGGGACACCATTTCCATGGATTTCATTGTTGGGTTACCGATGTCGAGATATCACCACGACGCCATCATGGTCACGAGTTGATAAATTGACAAAAGTAGCTCACTTTTCTCCGGTGAAGACCATGTATAAAGCTAGTGCAGTGGCACGAGTCTACTTGGATGAGATTGTCAGGTTGCACGGGATTCCATGGAAGATCATTTATGACCATGATCCTTTGTACACTTCCCATTTCTGGACTACCATGCAGTATGTTCTCGGGATGAAGATTAACTTGAGCACAACTTATCACCCAGAGACAGATGGATAGACTGAGAGGGTGAATCAGATTATGGAGGACATGCTCAGGATGTATGTGATGGATCACCAAGCGAGATGGGAGGAGTATCTGTATCTTGTGGAGTTTGCCTACAATAATAGTTTCCAGAGTTCTATAGGCATGGCTCCTTTCCAGGCCTTGTATGGTAGGGAGTGCAGGACACCCCTTAGCTGGGACAGGTTGGAGGATAGAGTATCTCTTGGACCAGCTCTTTTGCAGGACATGGAGCAGCAGGTAGTGTTGATCAGGCAGAGATTACAGGAGGCACAGGATAGACAGAAGAAGTACACTTATCAGCATAGGACCGAGCATAATTTTGATGTGGGCATGAAGGTATTCCTTCATGTTAGGCCACATAAGAGCCCGATCCATTATGGAAAAGGTTCTAAGTTAGCTCCTCGGTTCGTTGGACCTTTTGAGATCTTGGAGCGTATCGGCCCGTTGGCTTACCGTCTAGCATTGCCACCCAGCTTGTCTCGCGTACATGATGTGTTTCATGTTTCTGTTCTTAGGAGATATATCACAGATCCTTCTCATGTGCTGGATTGGACATCATTATAGGTGCAGGATCAGGGACAGTTGATGGTGGAGCCCATCCGTATCATAGATCATAGGACCCTGGGCCTTCGAGGCAGAGAGATTGATCAGGTACGGGTGCAGTGGGACAGATATGATGAGACTGTAGCCACTTGGGAGGATGCTACTATTTTACGAGCGTAGTTTCCACATTTGTTCCAGTGACTTCCAGGAGGAAGTCAAGTCTAAGGGGAGGGGGATGTAGTGCCCACTCTCCTTTGACACTGTTGAGATACTGATCCTGACACTATTGATCATATTTTGGATATTATTATGTTTTGATGTAGTATGATGTATCGGGGATTATTATGGACACTATTATGTTTTGATTAGTATGATGGTTAGATGTTAGACTATGGATTAATATTGATCTGGATTCAGTTATTATGCTTGAGGATCATTGAGACATTATTATTATTATGTGGATGATGATATACTAGTTGACATGGATAGGTTATAGATGTTGATTTTAGACTTGCGACATTGATATTACAAATAGCTATAGTATAAAGATCTATTGGATGATGATATAGTTACAAATTGAATTTAAATGATAAATGTTAAATTCTTGATAATGTTGTGATTTGGATTTAATAATTGTATGTTGCTTATATCATTTGGATGTTCTGATATGGCCACGAGGCCGAAGGAGGTATTTTGCATTTTGCAGGTTAAAATCACAACAATGTCGGGGGACTGGAGACTAACCATATTGGAATTCAGTGTGAAATCAACAAGGTCACCATGGCAACTGTGTTGATTTGTGTGTTGTGTTGTGTTAGGATTCCATTTTTGTGACCATGGGGCATATGTGTGTGTGGTTATTATGTGTTCCCTTTTTATTTATTGTTGTGTGTATTTTATTTTGTAATGTGCTTTTATTTTAATTATTTAAATATGATAGTATTATGTGAGAGTCATATAGTTAAAATTTAATTAAATTAAATGGGATGTGGTATGTGAAATTAAATGTTTTTGCTTTGGTTGAAAATGAAATTTGATATATAGATATTTTTATAACCTTATGGTAATTAAATAAATTGTATGTCAAAAGGCTGTCATAAATAAATGTCATAGAAGTTAATGCATTTTAGAAGAGTGTGTAAGTTACCAAGTATGGGTTGTGTAAGAATTTGTAAGAGGTTGTAAGGCTGATTTTGGAAGGTCAAACACTCCTTCCACTTTGAAATTCGAATTTGGCCTTGAAGGACAAATTTGGAGGCTTGTGGGACAAGTTAAACTTGTCCCACACCTCTCAAAAACCTCCACCAACCATGATTATAATTTTAGAGTCAAAAGCAACTTATTTTATTATGTTTTGACATGATTTTATGAATGAAGTGATTGCACTTGTCTTACAAATTTTAAATGCATTTTCCTTTTGGGTATGGGTTGAGTTTGTGTATGTAAGTAATTTTGTCCTTCACATTTTTTATGATGTATTTGCATTTGATGTGAGTTAATTTTGGGATGAGGAAAAATAATGTGGCATCCCACTTGGAATCCACATCATCCTCCTCCATCCTTTCCTTTAAAATTGAATTTCTTCCTCATTTATAGGTTGTTGAAACTTTGCCATTTGCTTCTTGGGGTCGAATTTTCTCTTGCATTGGGAGCTTGTCCTTGTGGAAGGAGCTTGGACTGATTTGCATGCTTGCATTTTTGTTTTGGGACTGATTTTCTTTTGTGCAACAAAGGTTACTGTTGTTTGAAAGCAAATCTCCATTATGGAGAGGTAGGCTCTCATTCCTTAAATTGTTTTTTTTTTCCCTTCTTGCATGCAAAATATTGAATGGTATTGTGTTTGAAATTCTTTGAGGGATGGGTAGAATGCCTAGGACATGGTGTAAAAAGAGAAGACTATGGGGTTTCAAATGGGGGGGCATAAGGGATTGCCATTGGCATTGGTTCTTCTTGGAGGGAGTGTTGGTTTGGGATCCACCTAGGAAAGGAAATAGCTTGCATTTCCTACTTTTGGGGGGGGGGGGGGGGGGGCATAAGGGATAAATTTGGGGAGGCATAAGGAGGGGTTGAGGAGATATAAGGTTTATGGGATTTGATTGTGTTTATGGCGGTTTGCTTTTGGTGGATGCCCAATTCCAACATGGGAGGCATAAGGAGACCTCCATAGATCTTGCTCTTGTTGGCTTGCTTTCTTGGAGAAGGAGCCTTTGTTTGATTGGAATTGCTTGTTGTAGTTGAGAACTACACCTCATTGTTATGTTTCTTTATAATTGTGAAAATATATGCTTGTATGTGATGTGTTGATGTTCATGCTCCATTTCAATTCGGTTGGGGCTCGGGGGCCAATGGGGAAAGATGGCTTCTCTTTTCCCATTGGATGTCTTGGTTGGGTGGAGAGCGTTGCCTTTCCCCCTTCCTTGTTGTGATCAAAAGATGAAAGAAGAAGAAAACAACATGCTGCTGTTTGGAGAAAGAAGAAAATAGTTTTGACAGTCCTCTTTTCTTGAGAAAATTGAATGTAACCCTTCCCACTTAGAGTGGATGAATGTAATTGATGTTGAAATGTGAGATGTTACCTTGTAATTGGAAGTTGTAATTGAATTGAGAAATGTATTCTCTGTTTTACCTTGGGAAGATAATGTAATTGATATCCATACTTGTAATTTTGAAATTTGAAATCAAATCAAATTGGAAAGGAGTTCGGTTGTAAAGCTATTTGACCTCTCAATAAAGGATGGCATTGATTCTTTTAATTCTGTTGGAATGTGCATACTGGATTGTATTGAATGTTTTGAATTACATTTGCTGTTTGAAATGGTATCCCTGTCAAAAAAGAAAATGCGTGAAGAATAAATGACAACATTTTGTTTCCTTGTTTTAATTTCAAATTTAGATATCAAAATGGTTCCATGTACTTTGAGTAATAAATTAGAGAAATAGAATGTTACAGATCATTTGAAAATGCTTCCACTTTGGGAAATTGTAAATTGACCTTTAAATTGTTAGTAATTGAATTTTTTTTCTTTCAAATTTGGCACTGGAATTAATTCATTAAATGCACAATTTAGATTCATAACTAAAATTAAGTAATGAGACAAGGAAATTTAGATTTATTAAGGTTTATAAACCTTATGGAAACGTAACAATTAAAATGACATCAAGAACTTCATCAAACTAGATTTTGAACTTGCATAATAGATTTCCTGTCAAAAGATGCAAAATATATCAATTGTAACCCAATACATAATTTGAACCTATAAAACACTCTTTAACACACCCATGATCATCCCTCCATGTTCAATTTACATGTTGAGGAGAAAGGGAATCAAAATTGAACAAACTTGTAAGTTTGAAAAAAACTGCCAGTTTTAAAATTATAAACCCTGCAGATCAATTTCTTAAAATTGACCCTAAAAATTTACCAAATTCTAAAATTGATGTTTTCTATGCAAAGAGGACTCCGAGAGATTTCCAGAAAGTCCTCGTTTTCCTAAAATGGAGCTTCCTATCAAAAGTTATGGCCATTTGAAGTTTTACTTCAAAATGGCCATCCCAAACCAAAAATGAAATAATTCGACCTTAGAAAAATTTAAATTTTGAACTTTGGAAAAATTTCCTAAAAATTTCCGCAGCCCCGCCACCCTCTCATCCTATCATAAGTTGCCACGTGGCACCTTGGAGGGGCGGGCCCTTAATAAAAACTTAAAATTTTGAAAATTTTGCCTTGGGAAAATTTTCCCAATTTTCCCCGCAACCCCGCGGCCCCCAACCAATCACGTGCTGACACGTGGCACTTGGGGGGTGCACAGATCTTGGGAAAACTTAACCTTTTTTTCCTTTGGAAAATTTTCAATTTTCTCCCCGCAACCCCGTGGCCCCGCACCAATCACGTGCTGACACGTGGCAGGGAGGGCCCGAGGATTTAGAATTGAAAACTTAACATTTTACACTTTTGGAAAAATTTCACTTTTTCCTCCGCCGACCCACATCCCCGTAGCCAATGGGGTGTTGACACATGTCCCCATGGGTGTGAAGGTCTACGTAATTCTTTTAACCTTTTACCCCTTGGGCGAAAAATCCAAATTTCCTCCGCCGGCCCGCGGCCAATCACAAAGCGCCACGTGGCCATTTGGGCAAGTGCGGAGGCACGGAGGAAAATTTTCCTTTGGAAAATTGAAAACTTGGTTTTGGGAAAAATTTCAAATATTTCCCCATGACCTGCCAGCCTGAATGAATCACGTGATGACATGTGGCATTTGGGAAAATTTTCCCAATTTTCTCCCTAACCCCGCGGACCTCCAAGGGAAAATTTTCCCCTAAAACTCCGCCCGGCCATAACTTGAGTTTTACAAGGAGTTAGGAGGACTTCTTTATATGGTTGGAAAGGTGAGGAAATTTCCTATCCAATGAGCCTAGTTTAGGAAATTTTTGATAAATCTAAGTGTGTGAAAAATCTAGTTGAAGTTTAGGGCTTGATAGAGAGCAGGCCTGGGGATAAATTTCTCCCTGAACCTTAGTAAAACTTGTAACCTCCAAATTGGAACCTTGTAAACTTGTTATAAGATAAAAATGGAAATCTTGTGTTTGGTTAATCAGAATCTATTTCGGAACCTATTTAGTTTCAAACTAGTATCTTGCTACTTGTTTGTAGACCCTTCTTATCAAAAAAAATTATTCCATAATTTTCCTAGTTGTTTCTTGGTCTCAAGTGGTAGTCCCAAGAACTTGCATGTCATTGTTTTCATCATACTATGTTTGCATCTGAGCCCTTACGGTATCCAAGCACACGGGCTTCACCTATTGTTCGGTCTGCCAGTCACTGCCAACTCAGATCGTTGTCTTAGCTCTAATGTTCAGCCCTTGTGGGTATTTTTTTCTACGATGTTAACTCATACCCTACGTGATAAACCTTGGCGTGAACCATGTCTTGTTATTTTGAGGTCAGCTCAACCATGTTTACACACCCTATTCATATCACCCAACTCGATTGTTATGATGGGGCATATTACTATGATTGATAGTAGCTATGGCCATGAAGGAATCAGTAATGACCCGAACTCTATGGTGATCTCCCCATGCTTTGGACTTTAAGTATCGGCGGGGCTACGACCTTGTGTTGTCACTATGACACCAACTCTAAGGATTGTGAAAACCTAGATCGGTTTAAGATTTGTAAACCACTATCCAGGTAACTTTCTATTGATTGATGAACTCCTTTTAGCTTAAATAGGGTAAGAGAACCATGTATACGTAAATTATACATTGAAAAGTCACTTACAATACTTAGTGTTAAACATGAATAGATTGGTAGATTACCGAGTCATGAAATGGATAGATCACTTTGATGTACCAACTAATTACAGCTGCATATGGTTAGATCTCTTGTAAGAATTCTTGTTTGGAATGTTTCATTCTATCTTCAGTGATGGGTACTTTGAAGATAACTTGGGGGTTTTTACACAAAAAAACCCATAATCCTTCATTTATAAACTCTGTATAATGGGAATCATACATGTTAATGGCTAATATGTATGTTTGAGGAATTTTTTTTATGAAAGTTGAAATATTTATATTTCTGGGAACTCTGTTTTCCTTCCAACTTGGATGACTATCAGCTTAAGTAGTGCACTAGATCTGGAGAAAAGATATGCATTTGGTAAATTTGACATCCTCACAACTGTTTCATTAGAAATTGGATGTGCCAAATTGGAAACGTCAGTTTCCATTATCCAGAAGAGGATACCTCACCCACAAAGAGATTTTAAAAATACACTTGTGAAACCATGACGGATGCTCACAAAGTGTGCTTGGAGAAGTCGTATAAATGAATATGTGATGCATTCGGGGTAGAGTGGAGGATCCCAGAGTAGTTTCCCACACTCATGGATGAAGAATTAGAATTTACATTGTACCAACATTTTTACATTGGCATATTTACTTTAACAAATGGGACTAAGGGTCCATAGTGTAAGCTTCCCTTCTCCTGCACCATGCAATACTTCTAGGCTAGAGTCAACAGGTTCAAGGAAGCCAAAATACTAATGTTCGACCTTAGTGAGGTGGACCAAGACCATTGGGAGCTATGCCGAAATATCATGTACCCTAAAAATCACATGTACGCAGAGAAGTATGTCTCCCATGAGGTTCAAATTATGAAACCAACAATGCTACCAATTGCTAGAAGGGCTATAATAAGGATATACCATCGAATAAGGCCAAATATTGAGAAAGGAACATATCTAGAGAATGATTTCTCCATTTCAGAGGACCCCACATGTAGAAAGAAGGCCACACCGAAGAAGAGAGAAAGAGAAGAGTGGTAAGAGAAGAAATCACCAAGTGTTTAGACCGCACAATCATTGGGTGTCCTTGAAGTAGTCATGAATCCTAACACTTACTCATGTAGGAAGAAGTTTCCTATCAAGGAAAAGAACTCAAAAGAAGAGGCACCCAGGCATGAAGATCACCTCACCCATGAGGAATCACTAAATAAGAGATCACTTGTCAAGGAAAAGTAAAGAGAATAATATCATATATTGGAATTCCCAATAAGGAAGAAAAATAAGGTGACAGATTAGGCAGACTCAGAAGAAACATAGAGATTATACACCTACATCAGTGATAAGGATGATGATGATCCTAAAGGAGGTGAAGACCATACAGTCTATGATGTACATGATTGTGAGGAAGAAGGAGATGAAGAGGAATATAACAAGGAAGATGAGGAAAAGACTGGTGGAGAAGAAGCTGAGGCTTAAGGAAAGGGATGAGTGAAGATGTAAGCACCAAGAACCAATGAACCCTAAGCCATACCAAGGAGGAAGTAGAGAAAGCTGTAAAGAGATAAGTGGTTGGCATCATGAATAAGTTAGTCGAATAGGAGTTAGAAAGAAGCGCGGACGAGATTATAAATGAAAGAGAGTGTTGGGAAGGAGTATGGAAGTATGGGTGGAGATCCTAAGTTAGCAGTGAGCTTCCCAAAATATGCACAGATAGGTGGGAAAGGCATAGTAGTGGTATAAGGGCAGGGAATGGGATACATTGATGATCCTAGAAAGGTGCTACATGCATGCTTCCAGCAGACCATACCAACAAAGAAACTCCTAGAAATGTCATTGTTTGATGAAGAAGGCACATACCCATGGACAATAAAGATGTTATCTTGGGCATTTAAGTCCCACGTGGATGAACCATAATTTGAAGTAAGTCAAAGAGCAATAATGAAGGTGTCAGAAGCGAAAGGGATAAATCTATTGGTGAACACTCGGCAACTATTAGATAAAAAGGTCTACAATGCACTTAACAAATTTTCAGTTGAAGTTGAGGCCATACTATTTGGGAGAAATGGTAAAGTGAGATCCCTGGAGGAGGAACTGGAGAAGAAAAATAAGGGCCTCTTGTAGAAGAGAAAATACTTAAAGCAAGAGGATATGATAAGCGTTCAACTGAGATGAGATAAAGGAATAAAAATCAAAGGTGTGTGAGGTATCCAAGAAGGTGGAGATGATTACAGATGTTATTGTCCTAAAACACACTGATTTAGCGCAACCCGATCAGATGTAATATTTTTTTGATTAGTGTTTTCTAGTTCTAAATACATAATTTAGAACACACAGATCATAACAATCATTCATATAACAGATAACCATATGTAGTTGTAATGACTTGGAATATGACCTATCTATTTATTCCATGACTCGGTGAACTATCGATCTATTCATGTGTATCTTAGAGTTTGGTGTTTTCAACAGAACACTTCATTCTCATGGTTTTCTTCACTAATCTAGGATTCTGAGTACTCTGTCCAAGGAACCTATCTGAATAATTGTTACCATTATCCATCAGCATCACATTCCTTAAACTAGGTGACATAGGACAATGTAATCAGCAGCTTGCGATACTTTGGCCAAAGATTTGAAACATAATGTTCATGTTACATATTCCTTGATGGGATACTCGTCAATCCATAATACATCCCTCACCCCACTCAAATGTTAAATAGAACGTCCTATACTGACTTCTGTCAATCTCCTTGTCCCAAGTTTTCACTCCGAATCGGGTTAATATCATAATTCACATTATAAGGATGCCCTTGAAGACTAGGGGTATGCTGACATATTGGGTTAACCAATGTTAACCCCATGTATCAACTTATCTAGATTCTCAAAGGGGCTACCTCATATCCTATCTATGATCCTAACAAGTCCCAAAGGGAAATCTTGATCAAGTTTTAGGTGTAAATCTTAACAACCAATGTCGAAGGGTGTTGCCATATGTCATCTGCATTGTTGTATCCTCGAGAAGATCCTAATCTTCTTGAAGGTACAACCCTGTAGTTAACATGTGTCAACATCCTACGAAATAGCCTCGAAAAGATGTACATACCTCGAAGAAGTTACTTATGTTGAGTTATATTTGGATTACAGGCCCTCCTAATTGGGTAGCCTTCCCCCAATCCTAGGTCCCACACTTTTTGAGTTACCTTTCGTAGTTAGGTTTAGTTTCTCAAAAAAAAGTTATAATGAGTTTAAAGATTGCGTTAAGTTGCCAATTGGTTCCTAATAACCTTGTATCCTCATAATAGGACAACATCCCTAGTTTTCCCATAAGGAAGGTAACTAAACCCGTAAGGGTTCATATCAACCTCGAAGACTGAAATATATCAGACTTATTACCATTAAGACATGGTGATTTATAGCCATCAATTACATTGCTTTGAATTAGAACATTAAGAGAGAGTAATAGAATACTCTTCCAGTTATAGCTACATTTTTGGGCATAGTTCAACCTCAACTTCCCTAAAAATGCAATGGTCTAATTTCCAATTTAGCCATATTCATAATATATAAGAAATAATAACCAGAAACATGTAGTATTCAGCCACATAATTATACAAGGCTTACTTAGGGAATCCATCTAGACCCCATTGCATATAATAATAAGAATGCACTCTCATTCATACAGACAAGACAAGATCAATTCAACAAATAAGAACATAGAGCACATAAGTAATATTTCCCCATTTCATTTATTCCCAAGCCTATACAATTACAACCTATGCACTTTGGCATATTTTAATACAATAATCATCAGCAAAAGAGTAACTTTCTTCTATAGTACAATTATAAAAATCATGTTAGAATTCTTCATAAACACCAGATTAAACAGTCTATGTATCATTTCAGATCTGCATACCTTTACCACTTAAGATGACCATCTACAGAAATTGCTAGCATGGGTCAGTTCAGTGAACTGAGCATGATAAGCACTAATTCTTAAAACAATTGCATTCCACCAATTGTTTTCATTAAACAAACCTATTTAAATGAAATCAATTTCATCAAATCCATAATCATGAATCACACTAATTTTCTTTCTACCATTCTAATATGACTTTATAACATGAATCATATCGTAGTTATTATTTCAACTTAAATTTTTTTCAGATGATTCATCTTATGCAAGAAAATAAGAAGAAACAATATGAATCTTAAGTACCTAGCCATCCGAAAACCAAGAACAGTGTCAATCATGTTATAATCACTCTAATCAAAAGAATGAAACCTTTTCAAGGTATGCAACCAACAGGTTTTCCTATAAACAATTTAAGAAAAGGATAGATTACTGCCTCAAGCAAGTTCATCTAACGGATTTCCTCTAACTCTTTCATATCAAATTCATAATCATTGATAAGTATTCAAAACTTTTACTACAGGGTTACTTTTATACAAGTAGATAATAACTGAAATTCTAAATCAGGGTAATAATACTACTAAAAAAAGGGCAAGAGACTTCTAGTTAATATTTCACCACTTATCACTCTTTCCACTTAATTTTTCACACTATTTTCATCTCATACCCATACTATAGAGTTCTGATCGAAATTCTAAAGAAGAGAACACTGCAATTTCAAGAGAGAGTGAGTACCTTCGTATTTTGAAATCCTATAACAACTATCTTCCATTACATAGAGGAAGGAAAAGAGAAATTCTGAACTCTATTTTAACCAAGTTCAGGACTATACATCTTCCAAGAAGTAATATACATATACTCTAATCCCATCAGGAAAAATAAGGAGGCAAGTAAAGCAATACTTAAGTTTAGCCATAGGCTCAGATCAAATAGAATCACCTTCAAATTTGGCAATAGATCATTACGATCTTTCCACTATACATTAAACAAAATCCAATAACGTTTCCTTTACATAAAATGTTAAAAACGATCTAATCTCAGACCACAATCTTTCTCTAAAGTAAATAGTTTTCATTTCCTTCTTTTCTCGAACCATTTGGTCTAAGAGTTAGGATAATCTTCCCATTATCTATTTATTATTAATAGATCAAAACTAGATTATTTCTACCGTTGCACAGTTAAGTTGTTATATCATTTCAAGATACTAAACGAAAAATGCATGTACAGATTCAATACTAGGATTCTAAATACAGATTCAAGAATGCCTCAAAATCCATACTACTTATATTATAGTAGTTATCAGTGCTTTAACTGTGTAAAATAAATAAATCATTATGTTGCATATGGATCACTTCAACCCAAATCTCAACTACAAAAAGGAAAAGCATTATCTGTAAATAAATAAACTTAACGATGTTAAAGTCATTGCTTTACTTTTATAGTATAATTCCTGACATTGTAAAATGTAGCCTTAAGAAGTAGACTTCGCAGTAACCTCAGGGTAAACACAGTCATAACTCATCCACAGTTTATACATAATTTTCACTATGGCAGATCCAAGATTAATCCGTGAAATTGCCTGGAGATATAGAGTTAATCCAAATATGTTTCCTCTTCCTATATCCATGTAAAATCATAAAAACAATAGTTTAACCAAATACTTCCATGCTCACAAAACTCTGTATTCATAAGAACATTCATACCCATTTTAAAATAAAGGTATAGGCTTCGAATTCAACCTTATTTCCAACTCATGCGACAAAACTAGTCGATTTTTACAAAATGAACTAACATTTCCACCAAAAAATCAACTGTTTACTTTCCTGAAGAAGTCCAGTAATAGTAAGAGTTCATACAGCTAAGCAACAATCAAATAATCCAACCATATTCGAAATAACAGTTAAATATAGTGGTGTTTTCAAACATGAAATCATCAAGCACGAAGTCTATCATGGAGCCAGTTTTTAAATCCAATACCTTAGCAAGATAAAGAAAACATAAAACACTTCCATCAGAAAGCAAAACCCATATTGTATTCATAGCATGGAAAGAAGAATAAAGAATTAGGTTTCATCCAGTATCTACATATAACTCAGAATTCCCAAATCAACAAAAAGGAAAACCAATACATTACTACCAGCCAAACTGTCTATGCATAAATCATCTGAACAGAGTTGTTCTAATGAAATAATTTAAAGGAAAGTAAGATTTTTAAAATTTAGGGCCTATCATGCCTGATAGTGTCGCTAAAAATTCGAAGAAGACCTCTGAATGCGCTCCCACCTTCTCTTCTTCTTCCATGAAAAACTAAACAACAAAGTATTGTCACCTCCAAGCCTTATATACTTCCCCTGATAGAGAAGTAAGTTTGAAACTATCAAAATTTACATGCAACAAAGAGTAGATGGCTGGTTCAAATAAGTAGTGCTCATGCAGAGTGAAAAACATAATGCATGGAAAACAAAACAACCAAGCAAAATTCCACTTGCATGCCTTCCCAAGTAATCCGCGCTCGAGGCCTGATGCTCATTAATTGCATTTATTTTTATTATCCCACCTATTTTCCATTGCCATCGACTGCCAAATTTGGTGATTGGAAAAACAAAATAAACAAACATTCCCATCCTTAGAGATACCACCACGTAAGACTCTATTAGAAATTTTACCCACTGCTAAACCCAGCAGCACTCCCTGTCCTTCATCCTTATCCCTTCTTAAATGCCATGGAAACCACCGCCCATGACTCATGACCCTCCTTAGGTCCCCCTTCTTAGCATTAGTTAGGATATGTTAGTGACTTAGGTTAGATCATAGGATATGACATTAGTCTCATTTCCATAGGATATAACATTAGTCACCCTCCTTAGTGCTAGGTTTAGTTAACCCTTAGGAGTATTAAGCTCATAGCTTTAGGACTAGGTTAGATTAATTAATCTTGTAACATTAGATCTATTTCCAAAGCTATTTGCATTGGCATGCTAAAAAGATTTCCTCCAACTCCTGGAAATCAGATCTCCTCCCACCAATAGTTTGTTGATGACACTCTACTTCTCCTGATGGCCTTAATCATTGAGGCAAAGGCTATCAAAACTGTCCTTAGGTTTTATGAGGAATCCTCAGGACAAAAAGTTAATTTTGACAAAATCTCTATATATTTCTTCAATACTCCTATGGAAAGGAAAAGAAATATTGCTAATATTCTAGGATGCACTATTAATTCTCTTCCCGTTACTTACTTAGGTTTACCTTTAAGTACTGGAAAGATTTCTGTTGAGGTCTGGAATGATCTTATTAAGAGATTTCAAAGAAAATTGGCTGGCTAGAAAGGAGTTACACTTTCAAGTGCAGGCAAGTGCCTATTGATAAAAATAATGCTCCAAAACTTGCCTATTTACATTATGTCAATGTTCAGCATACTAGCAGCAGTGATGAACATTATTGAAAATATTCAAAAGCACTTTTTATGGCACGATACTGAGGACAGGTTCAGATATCATCTTGTGGCTTGGGAGCAGGTATGTAAACCAAAGAGGCTTGGGGGGTTAGGCATCAAAGATATCAAACATATGAGTGTTGCCCTTATTGCAAAGTTATGTTGGAGAATTATAAAAGAGCACAAGCCTTGGACAGAGTTGGTTAAGATCAAATATCTTTCAAACCAAAACAAGATTTCCTTCATTTATGATCAATCTCTTCTGAATTGTTCTATTTTCTGGAACAACCTTCTTCACAGCAGACACATCCTTTCTCAGGGGTGTAGATGGAAGCTTGGGGATGGGAAAAACATTAACTTATGGACTGATAAATGGACTGATTCTAACTAGATTTCTTCTTATGATCACATTAAAGACAACTTAATTACAAAGTATGGACACAAAATTTAGGGACACATTGAAAGGGATGGAAACAAAAGAAAATGGAAACAGATAAAAGTGGAGAATGATCATGTACAGGCTGATGTTTCATCTTTATAGAATCAAATTTCTTTAATCCATATTAGTAATCAAAATCTTAAGGATGAACTCATCTGGAAAGATTATTTTGATGGGGAATACTCTGTTAAATCATGATATAATTCTTTCTTTGTATCTATTGAAAGTGAAATTAAGTGGCATAAGTTGTGGATGCCTGAGTTAACCCCTAGAGTGAACCTATTTTGGTGGCTCATCATTAATGGTAAGATCCTAACTAACAACAACCTCATCAAGAAGGGATTCATCATGCCGAATAGATGTTGCATGTGTCAGAAAGAGGCAAAAGATATAAAACATTTATTCCTCCATTGTGAGTATGCTTCCAAAATTTGGCATCTTGTTTTTGCAAAATTTAATCAAAGATGGATTTTTCCCCTTACCTGTCTTTAGGACTGGGAACAATGGGACTCTCCATTTAAGCATTGTGTGGTGAAGAGATTGTGACAAATCGTTTTACCCCACATTTTGTGGAGAGTTTGGAAGGCTCGTAATGACGGAATTTTTAGAAACACTAGAAAGGCATGTAACAAAGTCTAAAAGGAAATTATCATTGTTGTGAAAGATAATATTTCTAGATTTAAACCTCCTAAAAATAGACTTTACCCTGAGAAGGAAGAATACATCCCGACTGATTGGAATATTGACACTTCCTTCAATAAGAATAACAATGGTATAGATAGAAACAACGTCCGATGAATTAAGCCTCCCACTGATTGGTACAAGTTAAATTTTTATGGGGCCTCAAAAGGAAATCTAAGAGACTCTAGAGGAGGGAGAGTCATCAGAGATCAAAGAGGCTATTTTACTTCTACTTTTTCTGAGAGAATGGGTAGGCAAACTAATCATTACTTTGAAGCCCTAGCAGCTCTTTGGGGTATAAGACTTACCATAGATTGTAATATTCTGAATATTATAATTGAGGGTGATTCTTTTAATATCATCAATCTATTAAACAAAAAGCAACACCCCAGCTGGTCAATTAGAGATTTCATTGGTGAAGCTATTGATATATGTAAGAGCTTTGAAAATTTTAAAATCACCCACACCTATCGGGAAGGAAATAGGGTCACAGATAGTTTGGAAAACCTTGGTGTTACTAATACTTTTCAAACTTGGATTAGGGGGGACGTTCTGCCCACTCAAATCAATAAATCCATAATCAATGATCTACATGGCCGAGAAAATAAAGACTAACGGCTATAATGTGGATGCTAATGTGTGGATTCTCAAGTACAATATGATGACATCACATAAGATATGTATGATTGATGCGATATGTGCGAACTGGACTGTCATCATTTCTTGGCATAGGAAGAAAGCCGAGGAGCGGGGAACTAATTAAAAGTATGGTATAATAATTCAATCTACTTTCACGGAAGGGAAAGATTAAAAAACCAAAAAGAAATCTTAGCCTGTCCCACATAGTGATAGCATTTTTACTGTTGAGAACAGGAACAAAAATAGTGGAAACATGGGGGGACCGCATTGCAAAATTGAACCCACCCACAATCCGGAATGGAAAGAGGATACAGTGCTTTGGAACTACCTTCAAATTGGGGGTCTATCAAATTTAATTGAAAGGATTCAAGGGTTTGATCAAGACATTTCTATTAGATTCACCCAGGGATGGAAGAATCATGTTGTCAAATATAGCAACATGGAGATTGAGATCACGGAAGAGCTCATCACCAAGATCATGGGCCTCAGCCTATAGGGCACAAAATTCTTCAATAAGAAGGTTGACAGGGAGGTGGAGACCAAGAATTTCCTGGACGATGGGGAGAATCTTGAATTTGTGACTACTGGCATCAAGGTGGCGTCGATTCCTGAGCCTTTTACTGAGCTTCCCAGGATGGTTGTTAGGTATGTAACTCTTGAAGGAAGATTTGTGACTATACCTCAAAAACATTTAATATTTATTAATCACTTTCGTAGAAATATTATCATCATCTTCCCTCACTACTTGATAAACTCACTGGAGAAATCAATTAGGGAAGTTCAGAGCCACTCTAGGGCTATCCCTTTGCACCAAGGGCTAATCCTCCTGATCCATCGCCACTGTTCAAACTTCCCCCACAGGAATCCTACCCCACCATCTTCCTCCATACCTCCACCTGCTCACACTGCCTCCACTCCCCCTACTGAAAAGGAAGATTGAAGTTGTTGCTTCTAGCAAGAAAAGCAAGAGCATAAAAACTGAAATCCCTTCTTGTTAATGGGTCCTAAGAAGTCACAAAGACCTGGAGCTTGCTGAGAACCTCCTGCATATCAGCAAACCGATGGAGGAACCCAAAGAGGAGGACTTGATGGATAGAGTGGACAGGATGGAAAAGGAAATACAAGAGCTCAAAGGGACTATAAAAAATATGCAAAAAGCTAAGGGAAAAGGAATACTTCAAAGTGATGATGAAGAGGGGGTTATTACTGAAGTTTTCAAGAAGTTGCAATCTTTGGATAGAAGAATGGGGAATCCAAAAAGTCGCAATGACTACATACTATCTACACTTAAAAGCATTTATAATTTCATTGAACAACATGTTCATAGCGTTTGCAGTTTAAGTGGGATTAATGAAGAAATTTGGGGCCCCAAAGAGAAAAGGGATATTGTAATTGCTCATGAGGATATGAAAAACTCCTCTCAGGCCACTACCATTGCCTTCTTCAAGTCGCTGTAGGCTATCAAAACCAAGATTTACAGGGCTATCAAGTAACGGGTTGCTATGATGTTGTTTTTTGGCTGCGAAGTTGTTGTTATCTAGCGGTTCTGGAGCTGCTTTTTGGTGGAGTTTTTATATGATGAATATATTTTGTTTTCTTTTTGATCTTTTCTACTACTTTTTGGATCATTGTTCGTCTGGATCCTTTCTTCTCATGTATTGTCATATCTGGCTGATGAGCCCTCTTAGGTAAGTCGTTTTGCCCTTCTCTGGGCTATTTCTCTCACCTACACTATCTGGCTTTTGATCCCTTTTGTATACAGGGTATAGTCCCTTCAAAAATATTTTCCCTTAATAAAAAAAAACCTCCGTAATTGATCATTCAAATCTTAGTCAGTTTTTGTAACTCTCGAAAAGTCAATACAATTTGTTCATCTTGAATAAAATCAAAAAATTCCTTGGATCAATGTAAGTGATCCAAAGCTGAGTCATAAAGGTGGATAAATCCACAATCTTCCAAAAATCAGATTGAACTCAAGTGCCAGAATGAAAGAAAAAAAAATTCCATGCACATTCTGGTTCAATCAAAGATCTTTAAGAGTAGAAAGGATATAATCCATATCAAGCATGATTTCCTGAAACCAAAGGAACATGTCTTAATACATGAGAAATCATATATCAACACTTGAATGCTCAGGAGAAAGTAACAACTATTCAGGGTGTTACATGCTTCCCTCCTAAAAGATTCATCATCCCGATGATTACATCCTTTGATTTTCTAAACAAATTACTATTTCTAACTTGAATAATTTCAGAAATCAATATCGTGATACTATTCATTCAACCTGAATAAATGTTTGCCCCAAAACTGGCTTACATAAAGACATGTAAAAGATAAATTCATAATAATTTTTTTTTTCAGTCAATAAATTTAATTCTGTTCAAAAAGAAAGGGAAAAGCAGTTTTCATCTCTTCTAGATTTTCCTGAGTTGCACTTTCTTTGTTAAACTAGTCCCACTGGACCTTACATTACTATATTTCATTATTTCTCAAATGTAATTAGTGAGTTTCCAGCACTCGAGTGGTTTTAACCATGATTATTCTTGGGTCTTGGACCTGTAAGGAATTCCAATATAATACATGTGACAAGTCTGAAATGTATACCTTAAGCAAAGAAATATGAAAAACATCATGCATTCGAGACAAAGCAGGTGGTAATGCTAATCGGTAAGCTACGGGATTAATTACTTCGACAATTTCGAAAGGTCCCACATAACGAGGTGATAACTTGGTAGCCTTGCCAAAAGTTATAGAACTCTTTCTTGGTTTAACAAGAAGAAAAACCTTTTCACCAAGTTCAAATTTTTGGTCAACCCGCTTTAAGTTAGCATAACTCTTCTACCTATCTGCTGCTTCCTTCAATCATTCCCGAATCATTTTAACTTGCTGTTCCATTTCAGTAAGGATTTCATGCCCAATCACCTCTTTATCGTCAACGTTATCCCAACTAACAGGGGTTCTGCACTTTCTTCCATAAAGTGCCTCGAAAGGTGCCATTTTAAGAGAAGAGTGATATGTGTTGTATGCAAATTCAACTAATGAGAGATACTCTTCCCATTTATACTATTGATCCATGCAATACATTCGTAACATATCTTCTAACACCTGATTTACTCTCTCAGTTTATCCATCCATTTCCGGATGATATGTAGAACTAAAGTTTAGTTTAGTTCCAAGAGCTGTATTAAGCGTTTGGAAAAATCTCGATGTCATTCTAGGATCCCTGTCAGATATTATTAATTCTGGTACTCCATGTAACCTGAAAATTTCATGCACAAATCTTGTAGTTAACACAGGAGAATTATCCTTTAGATTTCCAGTGATAAAATGAGCTACCTTTGTTAGTTTTTCAACAACTACCAAGATAACATCATGTTTATTTCTCAACATAGGAAGCCCTTGTACAAATTCCATGCTTATTACTTACAATTTGTACTGCGGTATACTATGTGGATATAATAAACTAGCAGGGTGCATGTGTTCTGCCTTCACCCACTGACATTCTAGACTATGAGCCACAAAATTAATAACATCCTTTTTCATTCCCTTCCATAAATATTGTTGTTTTAGATCAGCAAGCATTTTAGTAATACCCAGGTGTCCAGAAAAGGGCGAATTATGAAATTCAACCAACAATTTCTTTCTCAAATCATTAAGCAAAGGTACGTATACTCTGTTTTCATAACATAAGATTCCTTCATTATCAAAATGAAAACCTTTATACCTTTCATCTTTTAGTTTTGCAGCAAGCGCTGCTTTTACTTGCTGAAGTATATATCAGATTCTAATGCACTTTTAACCTCATCTTTAAACTGAGTTTTTAATGTTATAAGAGTAGAAATGTGCTTCCTACGACTTAGAGCATCTGCTACTCTATTCTATTTTCCTTTTATGTAACTAATATCAAAATCATATTGAGACAAAAACTCTAACCACCTTCATTGTCTTGCATTTAGATTAGGCTGAGTGAAAATATATTTCAGCCCAAGATGATCAGTTTTCAACTCAAAAGGTTTCCCAAGTAAATAGTGTCTCCAAACTTGAAGTGCATGAACAATTGCAGCAAGCTCTAAATCATGAGGGGCATAATTTATCTCATGTAACTTAAGTTTTATATTTTCATATGCTATGACATGATCATTTTGTAACAAAACACCTCCAAGGCCTTCCCCAGAAGCATTCGTTACAACAATAAAGTCTCCATTAGGGTCCAGTATAGCTAAAATAGGTGCTGATGTCAACTGAATTTTCAAACTTTTAAAAGTAGATTCACACTTATCATCGCAAATAAATTTCTTATCCTTTTTCTGCATTGAAGTTATCGATGCAGCCACTTTAGAAAATTTTTTAACAAATTTTCTATAATAACCAACAAGGCCCATGAAGCTTCTTACTTCATGTACATTCTTTGGTGTAGGACATTCGGTTATAGCCACTATTTTAGAAGGATATACAGCAATTCCTTCTTTACTAATGACATGACCCAACTAGTGAACTACAGTATCAAAGAAAGAACATTTGGATAACTTACCGTATAACTTTATTTTTCTCAAAATTTCAAAAACTACCTTTAAATGCTCATTATGCTCCTCAACACTTTTAGAATATATGTGAATATCGTCTAAGAATACAAGCACAAACTTGTCCAAATATTCTTGAAAGATATTATTCATTAAGTTCATGAAAGCTGTGGGTGCATTAGTTAATCCAAAGGGTAAAACCGTGAATTCATAATGTCTGTACCTTGTCTGGAAAGCTATTTTATGAATATATTCTTCTTTAATTCTTAATTAATGATACCCATATCGAAGATCTATCTTGGAATAAACTGATGCTCCGTGCATCTGATCGAATAAATCATCAATTCTTGCAAGTGGATATCTATTCTTGATTATTGCCTTGTTTAACATCCGGTAATCAATACACAATATAAGTGTCCCGTCTTTCTTTTTCACAAATATTACTAGCGCTCCCCAAGATGAAACACTTGGTCTAATAAAACCTTTAGACAAAATTTCTAGCAATTGAGCCTTAAACTTGAATAACTCTATAGTAGTCATCCGATGAGGTGCTTTAGAAATAGGCTTCATCCCTAGTTTGATTTCAATGGTGAAGTCAAATTCCCTTTTGATTGGTAAACCTAGTAATTCCTTTTGAAATACATCCTTGAAACTTTGTAACAGCAGGTATCGTTTCATGAAATCACCGTCTTGTTCTGAAAATTCAGATATCTTTACTGCATATAAGGTACATCCTTTATTTTTAGCCTTTTTAAGTTGCATAGCTGACAGTTTTCTAACTGAAATTTCCCATTTTACACCTTGAATCTCTGTTGTTTTCTGTAGATCATCTAAACATCTTATATATTTTTCAAATCAATCCATTTTTTCTTTATGGTCAGCTAACCAATTAATGCCGATGACAATGTCATAGGATCCCAAAGGTGCAACATAGAGGTCAACTTCCATGGAAAAGCTAGGTAAGTCAAGGACTGCCCCAAAAAGACACATATTAACTATATGAGCAGAGTTATTACCATACTGTACAGTCTAAGATTTATCCATTTTTCCATCTTTTCTTTTAAGTTTAGAAGCGAGTTTACTAGAAATAAAACATTCAGTAGCTCATGTATCAAAAAGAATTGTTACATGTATGCCATATAACTTACCAGGAACTTCTATAGGTGTCACTTGCTTTTCAGCTTACTTGTCTGCTACTGCAGCATGTATCTTATGTTGTTGATTATGATCATCCTTCTTCAAAGGACATTGGTTTGCGTAGTGATCTTTGCCACAATTATAGCAGCCTCCTATAGGTCACTTTTTAGGCTCAAAATTACTTCTAGCCTTAAAATTATCACGTTGGCCTCCATAGGATTTCTGCTCATTATTATAATTCTTGGCAAAACTATCCCTTACATTTCCAGCAGGCTTATTCATTGTCGTTTTCTTATTATTATCCACTGAAAACTTATTTTTGTTGCCAAACATTTTCCATGGTCCCTTCTTGGGTGCAAGAGAAGTTGAAGAAGGGTTTGGAATGTTCTTCCGCACTTCCTCTTTATCAGCAGAAATAGCCTTTAATTTTTGTTCTTGCCTTATGGATTTTTCAACAACCCCTTCCATATTGGTTGGGCTGTGAACATCAACCTTTCCTCCAATCATGGGATTCAGTCCCATGATGAATTTCCATATTCTAAAATTCTCATCATTTTGATACTGTGGTACGTACTTGAGGAGTTTCATAAACTGCTCCTAGTACTTAGTTACAGTTAGCTTCCCTTGAACTAAGTTTTGGAATTCTGTCATTTTCTGATCATAGAAAATTTATGGCATCCAACGTTGTCTAAAATAGCCTTTAAATTGATCCCAAGTGATGTTGGTTTCATTAATATTTAGCTCAGCTTTACGGTTATCCCACCATGAAGATGCTTCATGGGAAAGCTGATATGCTCCCCAAATAGCTTTGGTTTCCTCCGAGAAGTTTCTTATTGCAAATTACTTCTCCATTTTGCTGAGCCAGTTCTTAGCTCCATCTACTAATGTGGTGCCATCAAATTTAAGTGGACTTATCCTTTTTATATCATTAGTGAGTTCCGCTGCCAACCTTGCCTTTTGTTTTCTAGTTGAACAGGTACATTTCCATTGTTATTACCAACACCCATATCAGGGTTGTCCTCAAGAGGTGGATGATTGTTGTTACTAGCTTCATCATCCTCCTCATTTCCCATCACTTACTATTCAAGTACAGCCAAATGATCTCTTGTGTCCAATAGGGCAGCAAGGATCTCATCAAGTTTTTGGGTTGTTGCCGCCCCTTCCTTAGGTGGAGCATTATTCGCAATGTTTCCCCTTATTCTAACCATTTTTTGTTACAAGAAAATTCAGGTTTTCATCATATTATGGACACAATAGGTCCAAGAGCTGTAACCTTCCACTCTGATACTAAGATGTAACATTCCTGTTTTAATACTTTAGAACAAGATTTTTTTTATTATGTTTTCTTGTTCTAAATACATAATTTAGAACACACATATCATAACAATCATTCTTATAACAGATAACCATATGCAGCTGTAATGACTCGAAATATGACCGATCTATTCATTCCATGACTCAGTGAACTACCAATCTATTCATGTGTATCTTAGAGTTTGGTGTTTTCAACAGAACACTTCATTCTTGTGGTTTTCTTCCCTAATCCAGGATTCTGAGTGCTATATCCAAGGAACCTATCTGAATAATTATTACCATTATTCATCGGCATCACGTCCTTTAGACTAGGTGACATAGGACAACGCAATCAACAGCTTGCGATACTTTGGCCAAAGATTTGAAACATACTGTTCATATTACTTATTCCTTGATGGAATACTCGTCAATTCAGAATACATCCTTCACCCCACTCTAATGTTATATAGAATGTCTTATACTGAGCTATGTCAGTCCCCTTGCCCCAAGTTTTCACTTTGGATCGGGTTAATATTATAATTCATGTTATAAGGATGCCCTTGAAGACTAGGGGTAAGCTGACATATTGGGTTAACCAATTTTAACCCCATGTGTCAGGTTATCTAGAGTCTTAAAGGGGCTGCCTCATATCCTATCTATGATCCTAACCGGTCTCGAAGGGAAATCTTGATCAAGTTTTAGGTGTAAATGTTAACGACCAATTCATAAGGGTGTTCCCATATGTCATCTGCATTATTGTATCCTCGAGAAGATCCTAATCTTCTCGAAGGTACAACCATGTGTCAACATGCTTGAAACAGCCTGTGTCAACATCCTATGTGTCAACATGAAACAGCCTCGGAAAGATGTACATACCTCCAAGAATTTACTTATGTTGAGTTATATTTGGATTATAGGCCCTCCTATTTGGGTAGCCTTCCCTAACCCTGAGTCCCACACTTTTTGAGTTACCTTTCGTAATTAGGTTCAGTTTCACAAAAGGGTTTTAATGAGATTTAAAGATTGTTTAAGTTACCGGTTGGTACCTAATAACCTTGTATCCACAAAATAGGACAACATCCCTAGTTTTCCCATAAGGAAGGTAACTAAACCCGTAAGGGTTCATATCAACCTCGAAGACTGAAATATATCAGACTTATTACCATTAAGACATGGTGATTTATAGCCATCAAATTACATTGCTTTGAATTAGAACATTAAGAGAGAGTAATTAGAATACTCTTCTAGTTATAGCTACATTTTCAGGCATAGTTCAACCTCAACTTCCCTAAAAATGCAGTGGTCTAATTTCCAATTTAGCCATATTCATAATATATAAGAGTTACTAACAAGAAACATGTAGTATTCAGCCACATAATTATACAAGGCTTACTTAGGGAATCCATATAGACCCCATTGCATATAATAATAAGAATGCACTCTCATTCATACAGACAAGACAAGATCAATTCAACAAATAAGAACATAAACCCGAATGCACAGTCATATTTCCCTTTCATACTTCCAATTTCCATACAACCTATTCTAATTACAGACCTATTCTCATTCACCTAGCTCAAATGCATATCAACCTTCAATCAAGAGAGTAAATACTTCAATACAAGTCCCAAACTATAGAATTCTGCACCCAACCAGAGTATACATTCTCTGCATCAAATAATATGATGTCCTACCTTTACAACTCTAAGGATGATAATAGTGGATTAAAATTCCTTTAATCAAAAAATCAGTTCAATGAAAGAGCACAACAAGCTCTCAATCCGAAGACTGAATTCCCATTCCACAATTGTTTTCAATAAACAAACATGTACAAATGAGAAGGCAATTCACCAAATCCCAAGATCAATTCAGCCACATTACCAACATCCACATAAGTGATACTGTAACTTTTCAGACCACATAGAGAATAACAGGATTGAACGACATAGCATTCTACAAAAATCCATGACGATTTCTGATGGAAGTAAATAGTTAAGTAATTCTGATAAGACAAGTACACCTATCTACCTTCTTCCAAATCGTCAGATCATAAACGTCTCTATCATAACTTTAAAATTATACGTTTCTAGCTTCATTTTAAGGTCATTCTTCGGGTAGGGTTTGTTATAACATAAATGATAGAAAGGAAGAAGTAATTCATTCTATGAACCTCTACAACTGATACCACTGTCCCATAATGAGAACACAGTTCCAGTTCTAATTACTTATAAGAAAAAATCAGTCAAGTCTTCCAACAAGATATGGGTACACTTAGAGCATATAACAATAGAATGCACTCTAAATTCTCAACACATCATCAAGTTCAAAAACATAGTGCAGTCTAAAAGGTAAGAATTAAAACAACAATTCCTTCTCAAATTCTTAAAAACAAAGGAGGCCACAAAGAAGTTATATGGTCTACTTTAACCATTTTAACTTACAAGACCCCATCCATCAGATAGTAATAAAAGAGACTGAAGTACCTTCAATTCATAAATTGTAAGTATACAACTCATCAATTTCCAAATAACAAAATCAAAACAACCATTAAGGAATAAGAGGAGTCTTTATGTTATGTGCATTGATCACAAGTTCAAACAACACAAGATCAAATATGAATTTAAAACAGAATCACAACCTACTTAATGTACTATTATGGGTTCAAGCATTCTCATCCCATATGAATTTAAAAAGAAGAATCACATGGCTAAGTAAAAGCTCAGAATAACACCAACACCCTATTACGGGTTAAAGCATTCTAGAGAAGAGCAAAAAAACCTTAGTTGAGAACTTAAGTATAGATCACAACGTAAAAACTTCAACAATGAATTCAATATTAATAAGAAACTATATACAAGTTTCCAAGGTTCAAAACTTCAATAAGTTAAACAAAGATCTAAACTCAGACCACAGTCCTGATCTAAAGCTCAAAAAAATCTACATGCTTTAATAAACCAGTTTAGAATCCCTACAGAGCTTCACTTCCAGCATCACGAAATGATTAGTCTAAATGGATATCCAAAACCCAACAAGCAATAAGCCAGCTCTTTCCAGGTTTATTATTCGAATGCAAGACCAAACCAAAAATGCTTCAAACACAAGTTAATACAAGCTTCTAAATACAAGATTCAGAAAACAAAAGCCATCCTACTCCTACCATAGTAGTTACAGTGACTTCAAATAAGCAAAATCAAGTACATCATTACAGTGTTGCATAACAAATTACATGTAAACCTCTAAATTTCAGTACTAGAGAAATTTCCCAAAACTATCAATGAACAGAAAAGAATTCACATTCCAAAACCCATATTATTTCAAAAGAATACATTGCAAGTGCAGCCAACCATATACATCACCTCAAATAGAAACACTGTTATAGTGAGTGGAATTGTTAAACATGAATTTCCATTTAGAAGAAAGATCCAAGATTAATCCACGAAATTGGGTAGAGCCTATCACTCCTGATACATTGCCTCTATCGATTCAAAGAATACGATTCATAAAAACCGAGTTTCCAAGACATACTTCCTTCTCCAAGCACCTGATCAAAACAACAATAATAACCCTTTTTCCATGGCACCTCTTATATTTCAAACAACTCGATTTCCAACTCACGCGACTAAATCAAAGAAGTTTCAATGAATAATCTAACAGTCCACGAAGTGCAGATTCATTACCTACTGGTTCCTGAAACACCAGATAGGTAACATAGCGGAGAAAAAATCACGACAGTGAAGCAAAGCAATCAACAACCCCCAATCATATTCGAGCAACAAGCATGCCTTCCAAGATGACTGGTGCTCACCAAACACGAGGCATCATTAATGACATTAATTCTAATTTTCCAGCTTATCTCTCCTTGCCATTGCCATTCATAGTTGGCGAGACCTAAAGCACTTCTTAATACTTTTCCAAACTTAGAGCATTCCTCCACGTAGATTCCTCTAAACCTTAACTAACCCCTTTCATCACTGATCCAGTACTTACTTGTTCAATTTAGAACCCCAAATCAAAATCAAAACCCAATAAAAGGTTACCAGCCAACCGCCAAAATTGCATATTTCCCCATCTTGCCAATGGCTTAGGTTCCCTAATGAATATCCCATTAGTTTAGGATAGATAGATATTTTCTTAGGTTAGATCTTAGGTTATTTTAAATAGTATTGCTAAAACTTAGGATATAAGACCCCAACAATAAATTGCCACCTTAGGATAGGATGTCCACGAAAGATTAAAAAACAATAGGTATTGAAATAACTCCATAGCATCCCCTAGGTATATTTCCTTTCAAGATAACAAATTTAAGGTTAGAATGTTGTCACATGTAAAGTGAAGTGTAGTTATAGTTAGGTTCAAATTACCTAAGTCCTGTATGCTATTAGGGTAGACCAGAATGCATGGTAAAGGGGTACAACTAAATAATTCCACTTGCATGCCTTCTCAAGATTCCGAAAGTAGGCCCTATTCTATTTCCCTTAACATTGTATTAATTTTAAGCACCCACCTGTTTTCAAGGGTCGACTACCAAAGTTGCTGAATTCACAACACAAAATAGAATGCAAACACTATTTTTTAAGATGATAACCAGTAAGATCTTGCAATACCCTCCGCAACCCTAGCAGCACTCCCAGTCCATTAAGTCTCTTAATCGACTTAAATGCCAATTTTGATAACCAAGCCCATGACTTGCGAACATACCTTAGGATCAATGGAATTGATCCGAGGATAGGTTAGTCCAATAGGTTAGATCTTAGGATTAGTTTACATTAGTCTTATTCAAACCATAGGATTACAACATTAGTCACCCTCATAAGAAGTGAAATAGGATTATTGCACCCTTACGACAACAAACCAAACCTACAAGGACTAGAGCATATATGAACTATCCATTTCAAGCATGATCTTCATACAATAAAAAGAACACATCTTTATCAAGAAAATCACATGTCAACACTTGAAATGAAAAATAGGAATATAATAATTGCCAAGGGTGTTACATGCTTCCCTCCTAAAAATAATCATCATCCCAATGTTTACCTCATTTTAGTCATTACATTTAGGATAATCAATTTTTATTCACTTTCTTAACATATGTTTGTAACAGTATCCAAATTTTTAAGTTCTAGAAATCAACATTAAATTGTTGTTTATTCAAAACAAATAAATATCTGCCCAAAACTGGCATACTTATTGTATTATAAAGATAAAATCAAAGTTTTTAGTTCAGTCAAACTTAAAATCAATTCTTTTCAAATAGATATGGAAAAGTAGTTTTCATATTGTCCTTGTTTTCATAGGTTGCACTTTATTTGTTAAACTGGTCCCATTGAACCTTACATTGTCTTATATCACAATTTCTCAAATGCAACTAGCAAGTTTCTAGAACTCATATGGGTTTAAGCACAATTATTCATGGGTCTTGGACCTGCAAGGAATTCCAATTTAACAGTCATGTGACCAAATATGAAGCACGTACTTTGTAAGCAAACCAAATATGGAACATATCATGCATATGTGATAAAACAGGAGGTAATACTAAATGGTAAGCTACGGGGTTGATTACTTCAACTATATCAGAAAGGTAACAACAGTTAAAAAAGTGATTACATGGAATCCCTTCCATAAGTTATACAGCTCCTTTTCGGCTCATCCTAATGATTAAGACCTTTTCACAAAGTTCAAAATTTTTGGTCAGTTACCCAGCTTTACAGTCAGCATAACTCTTTTGTCTATTTGTTGCCTCCTTCAATAGTTCCAGAAATCAATTTTACTTTGCTGTTCCAATTTCAGTAAGGATTTCAAGTCCAATTATCCTCTCTATTCTCAATGTTGTCCCAAATAACAAGGGTTACTGTAGTTCTCTTACCATAAATTCACTTCAAACAGTGCCATTTTAAGAGACAGATGATATGTGTTGTTTATGCAAACTCAACTAAGGGAACATACTCTTCATCCATTTATACTTTTGATCCATACAATACATTCATAACATGTCATTCCAAAACTGGTCTGATTGGACTCTTACAGTTTGTCCATCACATTTCTCAGATGATACGCAAAACTGAAGTTTAGTTTAGTTCCAAGAGTTGTATTAAGCGTATTGCCAAAATCTTGACATCATTCTAGGATATCCCTATTAGATATGATTAATTCTGGTACTCCATGTAACTTAAAAATTTCATGTGTAAAAATATTTTAGCTAACACAGAAGAATCATCCTTTAGATTTCTAGTGATAAAATGAGCTACCTTTCGTTATTTATCAACAACTACTAAGATAACATCGTGTTTATTTCTTAACATAGGAAGCCCTTGTACAAAGTCCATGCTTATTACTTGCCATTTGTACTACGGTATGCTATGAGGATACAATAAACCAGCATGGTGCATATGTTCTACTTCAACAAGTTGAAATTCAAGGAAATGAGTCATAAAATCTAATAACATCTGCTTTTTCATTCCTTTCACGAGAAATATTGTTGTTTTATATCAGCAAGAATTTTGGTAATACCTCGGGTGTCCAGCTATCCCAAAAGGGTGAATTGTGAAATTTAGCTAACAATTTCTTCCTCGAAATGCCATTTAGCGAAGGTACATATACTCTATTTTCATAATCATAACATTCAATTCATTATCAAAATGAAAACCTTTATACCATTTCAAATCATTTGGATCTGCAGCAAATGTCTGCTCTTTACTTGCTGAAAATAATATCAGATTCTAACACTTTTTACTCTCTCATCTGTTAAATTGAGTTCTATAATGTTATAAGAGCACTAAATGTGCAGTTCCTACGACTTAGAGTATCTGACACTCTATTTTCTTTACCAAAATCTTGATGTATTCTAGGATGTCAAAATCATATTAAGACAAAAACTCTAACCACCTTCGCTGTCTTGCATTAAGATTTGGCTGAGTGAAAATATATTTCAGCCCAAGATGATCAGTTTTCAACTCAAAAGGTTTACCAAGTGATAATAATGTCCTCCGAACTTGCAAGTGCATGAACAATGGAAGCAATCTTTAAATCATGTGGATCATAATTCAGCTCATGTAACTTAATTTTTCTAGTTTCATATGCTTATGACATGACCATTTTGTAACAAAACACCTCCTATGGGGGCCTTAAACCCAGATGCATATGTTACCACCAGCAAAATCTCCATTAGGATCAGAGTACAACTAAAATAGGTGTTGAAGTCAACTGACTTTTCCTTCTAGTTATGAATGAAATATTCACATTTTATCATTCCAAACAATTTTAGTTATCCTTCTTTCTGTAAAGGGTGAAGTTATGGTGCAGCCATCTTTAGACAAAGTCTTTTACAAATTTTCTATAGTATCCCAGCAAGGCCCATGAAACTTCTCTACTTCATGTACATTCTTTGGTGCAGGCCATTCAGTTATAGCCTTTCATCTTTTGAAGGATCTACAGCAAGCGTTCCATTCTTTACTTATGACATGACCCAAATAGTGTAACTTTAGTATCATAGAAAGAACATTTAGATCACTTACTTTAAACTAACCATTCTTTAGTGTTAAAGATTTCCAAATGTGCTACCTTCAAATGCTCATTATGCTCCTCAACACTTTTAGAATATATGAGAATATCATCCAAGAATACAAGCACAAATTTTTCTAAGTATTCTTTAAAGATATTATTCATTAAATTCATAAAAGTTGCAGGTGCATTAGTTAATCCAAAAGGTAAAACAATGAATTCATAATGTCCAGTACCTTGTCAACTCAAAAAGCTGTTTTATAAATATATTCTCCAAAATTTAATCCATGTAATTGATGATATCCAGATCAAATATCTATCTTGGAATATTCAACTCAATGCTATCCTACGTTTTCATCTGATCAAATAAATCATCAATTCATTGTAAGTGGGTATCTATTCTTGATTGTTTCCTTGTTTAACATCCGTAATCAATGCACACAATCTAAGTGTTCCATTCTTTCTTTTTCACGAAAATATTATTGGTGCTCCCCAAGGTGAAACACTTAGTCTAATCAAATCTTTAGACAAAATCATCCTACAACTGAGCCTTAATCTCAACTAACAATCTATAGTATTCATTTGATAAGGTGCTTTAGAAATAGGCTCCGTCCCTAGTTTGATTTCAATGGTAAATTCAAACTCCATTTTGGGTGGTAAACCCGGTAATTCTTTTAGAAATACGTCTCTTGAAAATTCTGTAACAATGGATCATCATTTCATGAAATCACCTTCTTCTTCTGCAGATTCAGATATTTTTACCGCATATAAGGTATAAGCTTTATTTTTGGCCTTTTTAAGTTACATAGCTAACAATTTCCTAACCGAAATTTCTCTTTTTACACGTTGAATCTCTGCTTGTTTTCTGTAGTTCATCTAAACATCTTATATGTTTTCCAAAGCAGTCCACTTTTGCTTTATGTTTAGCTAACCAATTAATGCCGATGACAATGTCATAGGATCCCAAAGGTGCAATATAGAGATCAACCTCCGTGGAAAATTTAGGTAATTCAAGGACTGCCCCAAAAGGACATATACTAACTATATGAACATAAGTTATTACCATAATGCACAATCCATGATTTATCCTTTTTTCTATCTTTTCTTTTAATTTTTTAAGCGAGTCTTACTAGAAATAAAACATTTAGTAGCTCCTGTATCAAAAAGAATAGTTACAGCTATGCCAAATAACTTACCAAGAACTTCTATAGCTGTCACTTACTTTTCAGCTTGTTTGTCTGCTACTGCAGCATGTATCTTATGCTGTTAATTACAATAATCCTTCTTCAAAGGGACATTGATTGGCGTAATGATCTTTGCCACAATTATAGTAGCCTCTTATAGGTCCATTTTTAGGCTCAACAATTATTTCCAGCCTTAAAATCATCACGTTGGCATCCAAAGGACTTCTGCCCATTATTATAATTCTTGCCAAAATTATTCCTTATATTTCTAGCAAGCTTATTCACTGTCGTTTTATTATTATTATCCACTAAAAACTTATTTTTGTTGCCAAAATTTTTCCATGGTCCATTCTTGGGTGTAAGAGAAGCTGAAGAAGAGTTTGGAAATATTCTTCCACACTTCCTCTTTATGAGCAGAAATAGCCTTTAATTTATTTTCCTGCCTTATGGCTTTTTCAACAACCCCTTCCATAGTGGTTGGGCTGTGAACATCAACCTCTCCTCCAATCACGAGGATTTAGTCCCTTGATGAATTTATCGTATTCTGAACTTCTCATCAGTTTGATACTGCAGTACGTACTTGAGGAGTTTTCGTAAAATACTCTTAGTACTCAGTTACAATTAGCTTCCCTTGAAGCTAAGTTATGAAATTTTATCATTTTCTGATCATAGTAGAGTTGTGGAAGCCAACGTTGCCTAAAATAACCTTTAAAAGGATCCCAAGTGATATTAGTTTCATCAATATTTAGCTCAACCTTATGGCTGTCCCACCATGAAAATGCTTTATGGGAAAGCTGATATACTCCCCAAATAGCTTTGTTTTCCTTTGAGAAGTTTCTTATTACAAATTTTTAATACATTAGAACAAGATATTTTTTATTTTTTATTAGTGTTTTCTAGTTCTAAATACATAATTTAGAACACACAGATCATAACAATCATTCTTATAACAGATAACCATATGCAGCTGTAATGACTCAGTATACCACCTGATCTATTCATTCCATGACTCGGTGAACTACCGATCTATTCATGTGTATCTTAGAGTTTTTTGTTTTCAACAGAACACTTCATTCTTGTGATTTTCTTCCCTAATCCGAGATTCTAAGTGCTCTGTCCAAGTAACCTATCCGAATAATTGTTACCATTATTCATCAGCATCACGTTCCTTAAACTAGGTGACATAGGACAATGCAATCAACAGCTTGCGATACTTTGGCCAAAGATTTGAAACATACTGTTCATGTTACTTATTCCTTGATGGCATACTTGTCAATCTGGAATACGTCCCTCACCCCACTCCAATGTTATATAGAACATCCTATACTAACTTCTGTCAGTCTCCTTGTCCCAAGTTTTCACTCCGGATCGGGTTAATATCATAATTCACGTTATAAGGATGCCCTTGAAGACTAGGGGTAAGCTGACATACTAGGTTAACCAATGTTAACCCCATGTGTCAGGCTATCCAGAGTCTCAAAGGGCTGCCTCATAACCTGTCTATGGTCCTAACCAGTCCCGAAGGGAAATATTGATCAAGTTTCAGGTGTAAATCTTAACGATCAATGCAGAAGGGTGTTGCCATATGTCATCTGCATTGTTGTATCCTCGAGAAGATCCTAATCTTCTCGAAGGTACAACCCTGTAGTTGACATGTGTCAACATCCTACGGAACAACCTCAGAAAGATGTACATACCTCCAAGAAGTCACTTAAGTTGAGTTATATTTGGATTACAGGCCCTCCTAATTGGGTAGCCTTCCCCCAACCCTGGGTCCCACACTTTTTGAGTTACCTTTCGTAGTTAGGTTCAGTTTCGCAGAGAAAAGTTTTTAATGAGATTTAAAGATTGTTTCAAGTTGCTGATTGGTTCCTAATAACCTTGTATCCTCATAATAGGACAACATACCTAGTTTTCCCATAAGGAAGATAACTAAACCCGTAAGGGTTCGTATCAATCTCGAAGACTGAAATATATCAGACTTATTATCATTAAGACATGGTGATTTATAGCCATCAATTACATTGCTTTGGATTAGAACATTTAGAGAGAGTAGTAGAATACTCTTCCAGTTAAAGCTACATTTTAGGGCATAGTTCAACCTCAACTTCCCTAAAAATCCAGTGGTCTAATTTCCAATTTAACCATATTCAATATATAATAATTATTAACCAGAAACATGTAGTATTCAGCCACATAATTATACAAGGCTTACTTAGGGAATCCATCTAGACCCCATTGCATATAATAATAAGAATGCACTCTCATTCATACAGACAACAGAAGATCAATTCAACAAATAAGAACACAAACCACATAAATAATATATCCCCATTTCATTTATTCCCAAGCCTATACAATTACAACCAATGCACTTTGGCATATTTTAATACAATAATCATCAGCAAAAGAGTAACTTTCTTCTATAGTACAATTAGAAAAATCATGTCGGAATTCTTCATTAAAAAAACCAGATTAAACAGTCTGTGCATCATTTCAGATCTGCCTGCCTTTACCACTTAAGATGACCATCTGCAAAAATTGCTAGCACGGGTCAGTTCAGTGAACTGAGCATGATAAGCACTAATTCTTAAAACAATTGCATTCCACCAATTGTTTTCATTAAACAAACCTGTTTAAATGACATCAATTTCATCAAATCCATAATCATGAATCACGCTAATTTTCTTTCTACCATTCTAATATGACTTTATAACATAACTCATATTATAGTTACTATTTCAACTTAAATCTTTTTCGGATGATTCATCTTATACAAGAAAATAAGAAGAAACAATATGAATCTTAAGTACCTAGCCATCCGAAAACCAAGAACAGTGTCAATCATGTTATAATCACTCTAATCAAAAGAATGAAACCTTTTCAAGGTATGCAACCAACAGGTTTGCATATAAACAATTTAAGCAAAGGACAGATTACTGCCTCAAGCAAGTTCATCTAACGGATTTCCTCTAACTCTTTCATATCAAATTCTTAATCATTGATAAGTATGCAAAACTTTTACTACAGGGCTACTTTTATACAAGTAGATAATACTGAAATTCTAAATCAGGATAATATTACTAAAAAAAAGGAAAGGAGACTTCTAAGTTAAGATTTCACCACTTAGCAATCTTTCCACTTAATTTTTAATAGTCTTTTCATCTCATACCCATACTGTAGAGTTCTTATAGAAATTCTAAAGAAGAGAACACTATAATTTCAAGGGAGAGTGAGTACCTTCGTATTTCAAAATCCTATAACAACTATCTTCCATTACTTAGAGGAAGGAACAGAGAAATTTTGAACTCTATTTTAATCAAGTTCAGGACTATACAACTTCCAAGAAGTAATATACATATACTCTAATCCCATCAGGGAAAAAGAAGGAGGAAGTAAAGCAATACTTACGTTTAGCCACAGGCTCAGATCAAATAGAATCACCTTCAAATTTTCCAATAGATCATTACGATCTTTCCACTATACATTAAACAAAATCCAATAACGTTTCCTTTACATAAAACGTTAAAAACGATCTAATCTCAGACCACAATCCTGCTCTAAAGTAAACAGTTTTCATTTCCTTCTTTTCTCGAACCATTTGGTCTAAGAGTTAGGATAATCTTCCCATTATCTATTTATTATTAATAGATCAAAACTAAATTATTTCTACCGTTGCACAGTTAAGTTGTTATATCATTTCAAGATACTAAACTAAAAATGCATGTACAGAGTCAATAATAGGATTCTAAATATAGATTCAACAATGCCTCAAAATCCATACTACTTATATTATAGTAGTTATCAGTGCTTTAACTGTGCAAAATAAATAAATCATTCTGTTGCATATGGATCACTTCAACCCAAATCTCAACTACAAAAAGGAAAAGCATTAGCTGTACATAAATAAACTTAACGATGTTAAAGTCGTTATTTTACTTTTATAGTATAATTCCCGACATTGTAAAATGTGGCCTTAAGAAGTAGACTTTGCAGTCACCTCAGGGTAAACACAGTCATAACTCATCCACACTTTATACATAACTTTCACTATGGCAGATCCAAGATTAATCCGTGAAATTTCCAGGAGATACAGAGTTTATCCAAATATGTTTCCTCTTCCTATATCCATGTAAAATCACAAAAACAACAGTTTAACCAAATACTTCCATGCTCACAAAACTCTGTATTCATAAGAACATTCATACCCCTTTAAAATAAAGGTACAGGCTTAGAATTCAACATTATTTCCAACTCATGCGACTAAACTAGTTGAGTTTTATAGAATGAACTAACATTTCCACCACAAAATCAACTACTTACTTTCCTGAAGATTTCCAGTAGTAGTTAGAGTTCATACGGCTAAGCAACAATCAAATAATCCAACCATATTCGAAACAACAGTTAATTACAGTGGTGTTTTCAAACATGAAATCATCAAGCACGAAGTCTATCATGGAGCCAGTTTTTAAATCCAATACCTCAGCCAGATAAAGAAAACATAAAACACTTTCATCAGAAAGCAAAACCCATATTGTATTCACAGCATGGAAAGAAGAATAAAGAAGCAGGTTTCATCCAGGATCTACATACAACTCAGAATTCCCAAATCAACAAAAAGGAAAACCAATACATTGCTACCAGCCAAACCGTCTGTGCATAAATCATCTGAACAGAGTTGTTCTAATGAAAGCATTTAAAGGAAAGCAATATTTTTAAAAGTTAGGGCCTATCATGCCTGATAGTGTCGCTAAAAATTCAAAGAAGACCTCTGAATGTGCTCCCACCTTCTCTTCTTCTTCCACGAAAAACTAAACAACAAAATATTGTCACCTCCAAGCCTTATATACTTCCCCTGACAGAGAAGTAAATTTGAAACTCTCAAAATTTCCATGCAACGAAGAGTAGACGGCTGGTTCGAAGAACCAGTGCTCATGCAGAGCGAAAAATGGAATGCATGGAAAACAAAACAACCAAGCAAAATTCCACTTGCATGCCTTCCCAAGCAATCCATGCTCGAGGCCCGATGCTCATTAATTGCATTTATTTTTATTCTCCCACCTATTTTCCATTGCCACCGACTGCCAAAGTTGGTGATTGCCAAAACAAAATAAACAAACATTCCCATCCTTAGAGATACCGCCACGTAAGACTCTATTAGCAATTTTACCCTCCGCTAAACCTGGCAGCACTCCCTGTCCTTCATCCTTATCCCTTCTTAAATGCCATGGAAACCACCACCCATGACTCGCGACCCTCCTTAGGTCCCCCTTCTTAGCATTAGTTAGGATAGGTTAGTGACTTAGGTTAGATCATAGGATATGACATTAGTCTCATTTCCTTAGGATATAACATTAGTCACCCTCCATAGTGATAGGTTTAGTTAACCCTTAGGAGTATTAAGCTCATAGTTTAGGACTAGGTTAGATTAACTAACCTTGTAACATTAGGTTATAGTTTAGGTTAAAAATATTAACCTTACTGATTCTAGTCTAGGTCCCCTAAATAGGACTAATCAGTAATAGAGTTCAAAACAGGATAAAACATTCCTGGATCAGATTCTGTTTGGCATCAAGTAATTTAAGCTTTAGATATGAAACATACACATCTTACCTGGCTTAAGGTCTAGGTCCTTCCTGATGTTATGATATCTGGAACAAGATTCTATTTACCATGATCAGCCAGAGTTAACCTCCGGAATTGATCATTCAAAGCTCAGTCAGAATTTGTAACTCTCGAAAAGTCAATAAAATTTGTTCATCCTGAATAAAATTAAAACATTCCTTGGATCAATGTAACTGATCCAAGGTTGAGTCATAAAGGTGGATAAATCCACAATCTTCCAAGAAATCAGATTGTACTCAAATGTGAAGAAACAAAAATGAAAGAAACAAAAGAGATATAATCCAAGCATATTCGGTTCAGCATCTTGATATAATCCATATCAAGCATGACTTCCCAAAACCAAAGGAACATGTCCTTATACAGGAGAAATCATATATCAACACTTGAATGCTCAGGAGAAAGTAACAATAGTTCAGGGTGTTACATGCTTCCCTCCTAAAAGATTCATCATCCCGATGATTACATCCTTTGATTTATCTTCTGGTCAATCAATTCATTGACTCACTTAACAAATTACTATTTTAAACTTGAATAGTTTCAGAAATTAGTATAATGATACTATTTATTCAACCTGAATAAATGTTTGCCCCAAAACTGGCTTACATAAAGACATGTAAAAGATAAATTCATAATAATTAATTTTTTTTAATCAGTCAGCAGATTCAATTCTGTTAAAAAAGAAAGGGAAAAGTAGTTTTCATCTCTTCCAGATTTTCCCAAGTTGCACTTTCTTCGTTAAACTGGTCCCACTGGACCTTACATTGCTGTATTTCATGATTTCTCAAATGCAATTGGTGAGTTTCCAGCACTCGAGTGGGTTTAACCACGATTATTCCTGGGTCTTGGACCTACAAGGAATTCCAATTTAAAACATGTGACAAGTCTGAAACGTATTTCTTAAGCAAAGAAATATGGAAAACATCATGCATTCGAGACAAAGCAGGTGGTAATGCTAATCGGTAAGCTACGGGATTGATTACTTTGACAATTTCGAAAGGTCCCACATAACGAGGTGATAACTTGGCAGCCTTGCCAAAAGTTATAGAACTCTTTCTTGGTTTAACATGAAGAAAAACCTTTTCACCAAGTTCAAATTTTCGATCAACCCGCTTTAAGTCAGCATAGCTCTTCTGCCTATCTGCTGCTTCCTTCAATCGTTCACGAATCATTTTAACTTGTTGTTCCATTTCAGTAAGGATTTCAGGCCCAATTACCTCTCTATCCTCAACGCTATCCCAACTAACAGGGGTTCTGCACTTTCTTCCATAAAGTGCCTCGAAAGGTGCCATTTTAAGAGAAGAGTGATATGTGTTGTTGTATGCAAATTCAACTAATGGGAGATACTCTTCCCATTTATACTGTTGATCCATGTAATACATTCGGAACATGTCTTCCAACACCTGATTCACTCTCTCAGTTTGTCCATCTGTTTCCAGATGATATGCAAAACTGAAGTTTAGTTTAGTTCCAAGAGCTGTATTAAGCGTTTGCCAAAATCTTGATGTCATTCTAGGATCCCTGTCAGATATTATTAATTCTGGTACTCCATGTAACCTGAAAATTTTGTGCACAAATCTTTTAGCTAACACAGGAGAATCATCCTTTAGATTTCCAGTGATAAAATGAGCTACCTTCGTTAGTTTTTCAACAACTACCAAGATAACATCATGTTTATTTCTCGACATAGGAAGCCCTTGTACAAAGTCCATGCTTATTACTTGCCATTTGTACTGGTATGCTATGGGGATATAATAAACCAGCAGGGTGCATGTGTTCTGCCTTCACCCACTGACATTCCAGACAATGAGTCACAAAATTAATAACATCCTTTTTCATTCCTTTCCAGAAATATTGTTGTTTTAGATCAGCAAGCATTTTAGTAATACCCGGGTGTCCAGAAAAGGGTGAATTATGAAATTCAGCTAACAATTTCTTTCTCAAATCATTTAGCAAAGGTATGTATACTCTGTTTTCATAACGTAAGATTCCTTCATTATCAAAATGAAAACCTTTATACCTTTCATCTTTTGGTTCTGCAGCAAGCGCTGCTTTTACTTGCTGAAAGTATATATCAGATTCTAATGCACTTTTCACCTCATCTTTAAACTGAGTTCTTAATGTTATAAGAGCAGAAATGTGCTTCCTACGACTTAGAGCATCTGTAACTCTATTATCTTTTCCTTTTATGTAACTAATATCAAAATCATATTGAGACAAAAACTCTAACCACCTTCACTGTCTTGCATTTAGATTAGGCTGAGTGAAAATATATTTCAGCCCAAGATGATCAGTTTTCAACTCAAAAGGTTTCCCAAGTAAATAGTGTCTCCAAACTTGAAGTGCATGAACAATTGCAGCAAGCTCTAAATCATGAGGGGCATAATTCAGCTCATGTAACTTAAGTTTTCTACTTTCATATGCTATGACATGATCATTTTGTAACAAAACACCTCCAAGGCCTTCCCCAGAAGCATCCGTTACAACAGTAAAATCTCCATTAGGGTCAGGTACAGCTAAAATAGGTGCTGAAGTCAACTGAATTTTCAAACTTTTAAAAGTAGATTCACACTTATCATCCCAAATAAATTTCTTATCCTTTTTCTGCAATGAAGTTATCGGTGCAGCCACTTTAGAAAAATCTTTAACAAATTTTCTATAATAACCAGCAAGGCCCATGAAGCTTCTTACTTCATGTACATTCTTTGGTGTAGGCCATTCGGTTATCGCCACTATTTTAGAAGGATCTATAGCAATTCCTTCTTTACTAATGACATGACCCAAATAGTGAACTTCAGTATCAAAGAAAGAACATTTGGATAACTTACCGTATAACCTTCTTTTTCTCAAAATTTCCAAAACTACCTTTCAAATGCTCATTATGCTCCTCAACACTTTTAGAATATATGAGAATATCATCTAAGAATACAAGCACAAACTTGTCCAAATATTCTTGAAAGATATTATTCATTAAGTTCATAAAAGTTGTGGGTGCATTAGTTAATCCAAAGGGTAAAACCGTGAATTCATAATGTCTGTACCTTGTCCGGAAAGTTGTTTTATGAATATCTTCTTCTTTAATTCTTAATTGATGATACCCAGATCGAAGATCTATCTTGGAATAAACTGATGCTCCATGCATCTGATCAAATAAATCATCAATTCTTGGAAGTGGATATCTATTCTTGATTGTTGCCTTGTTTAACATCCGGTAATCAATACACAATCTAAGTGTCCCGTCTTTCTTTTTCACAAATATTACTGGCGCTCCCCAAGGTGAAACACTTGGTCTAATCAAACCTTTAGACAAAATTTCTTGCAATTGAGCCTTAAGCTCGACTAACTCTGTAGTAGTCATCTGATAAGGTGCTTTAGAAATAGGCTCCGTCCCTGGTTTGATTTCAATGGTGAAGTCAAATTCCCTTTTGGGTGGTAAACCCGGTAATTCTTCCAGAAATACATCCTTGAAACTTTGTAACAGTGGGTATCGTTTCATGAAATCACCATCTTCTTCTACAGATTCAGATATCTTTACTGCATATAAGGTACATCCTTTATTTTTAGCCTTTTTAAGTTGCATAGCTGACAGTTTCCTAACTGAAATTTCCCGTTTTACACCTTGAATCTCTGTTGTTTTCTGCAGATCATCTAAACATCTTATATATTTTTCAAAGCAGTCCACTTTTGCTTTATGGTCAGCTAACCAATTAACGCCGATGACAACGTCATAGGATCCCAAAGGTGCAACATAGAGGTCAACTTCCATGGAAAAGTTAGGTAAGTCAAGGACTGCCCCAAAAAGACACATACTAACTGTATGAACAGAGTTATTACCATACTGTACAGTCCAAGATTTATCCATTTTTCCAGCTTTTCTTTTAAGTTTAGAAGTGAGTTTACTAGAAATAAAACATTCAGTAGCTCCTGTATCAAAAAGAATAGTTACAGGTATGCCAAATAACTTACCAGGAACTTCTATAGGTGTCACTTGCTTTTCAGCTTGCTTGTCTGCTACTGCAGCATGTATCTTATGCTGCTGATTACGATCATCCTTCTTCAAAGGACATTGGTTTGCATAGTGATCTTTGCCACAATTATAGCAGCCTCCTACAGGTCCCTTTTTAGGCTCAAAATTACTTCCAGCCTTAAAATTATCACGTTGGCCTCCATAGGACTTCTGCCCATTATTATAATTCTTGGCAAAACTATCCCTTACATTTCCAGCAGGCTTATTCGTTGTCGTTTTCTTATTATTATCCACTGAAAACTTATTTTTGTTGCCAAAATTTTTCCATGGCCCCTTCTTGGGTGCAAGAGAAGTTGAAGAAGGGTTTGAAATATTCTTCTGCACTTCCTCTTTATGAGCAGAAATAGCCTTTAATTTCTGTTCCTTGCCTTATGGCTTTTTCAACAACCCCTTCCATAGTGGTTGGGCTGTGAACATCAACCTCTCCTCCAATCACGAGGTTTAGTCCCATGATGAATTTATGTATTCTGAACTTCTCGTCAGTTTGATACTGTGGTACGTACTTGAGGAGTTTCGTAAACTGCTCCCAGTACTCAGTTACAGTTAGCTTCCCTTGAACTAAGTTCTGGAATTCTGTCATTTTCTGATCATAGAAAAGTTGTGGTAGCCAACGTTGCCTAAAATAGCCTTTAAATTTATCCCAAGTGATGTTAGTTTCATCAATATTTAGCTCAGCTTTACGGCTATCCCACCATGAAGATGCTTCATGGGAAAGCTGATATGCTCCCCAAATAGCTTTGGTTTCCTCCGAGAAGTTTCTTATTGCAAAGTACTTCTCCATTTCACTGAGCCAGTTCTCAGCTCCATCTCCTAATGTGGTGCCATCAAATTTAGGTGGACTTATCCTTTTTATATCATTAGTGAGTTCCGCTGCCAACCTGGCCTTTTTGTTTTCTGGTTGGACAGGTACATTTCCATTGTTATTACCAACACCCATATCGGGGTTGTCCTCAGGAGGTGGCTGATTGTTGTTACCAGCTTCATCATCCTCCTCATTTCCCATCACTTGCTGTTCAAGTACAGCCAAATGATCTCTTGTGTCCAGTAGGGCAGCAAGGATCTCATCAAGTTTTTGGGTTGTTGCCACCCCTTCCTCAGGTGGAGCATTATTCGCAACATTTCCCCTTGTTCTAACCATTTTCTGTTACAAGAAAATTCAGGTTTTTATCAGATTATGGACACAATAGGTCTAAGATCTGCAACCTTCAGCTCTGATAACAAGATGTAACATCCACATTTTAATACATTAGAACAAGATATATTTTTTTTTATTAGTGTTTTCTAGTTCTAAATACATAATTTAGAACACACAGATCATAACAATCATTCTTATAACAGATAACCATATGCAGCTGTAATGACTCGGTATACCACCGATCTATTCATTCCATGACTCGGTGAACTACCGATCTATTCATGTGTATCTTAGAGTTTGGTGTTTTCAACAGAACACTTCATTCTCATGGTTCTCTTCCCTAATCTGGGATTCTGAGTGCTCTGTCCAAGGAACCTATCTGAATAATTGTTACCATTATTCATCGGCATCACGTTCCTTAGACTAGGTGACATAGGACAACGCAATCAGCAGCTTACGATACTTTGGAAAAAGATTTGAAACATACTGTTCATGTTACTTATTCCTTGACGACATACTCATCAATCTGGAATACATCCCTCACCCCACTCCAATGTTATATAGAATGTCCTATACTAACTTCTGTCAGTCTCCTTGTCCCAAGTTTTCAATCCGAATCAGTTTAATATCATAATTCACATTATAAGGATGCCCTTGAAGACTAGGGGTAAGCTGACATACTGGGTTAACCAATGTTAACCCCGTGTGTCAGGTACCCAGAGTCTCAAAGGGCTGCCTCATAACATGTCTATGGTCCTAACCAGTCCCGAAGGGAAATTTTGATCAAGTTTCAGGTGTAAATCTTAACGATCAATGCAGAAGGGTGTTGCCATATGTCATCTGCATTGTTGTATCCTCGAGAAGATCCTAATCTTCTCAAAGGTACAACCCTGCAGTTGACATGTGTCAACATCCTACGAAACAGCCTTGGAAAGATGTACATACCTCCAAGAATTCACTTATGTTGAGTTATATTTGGATTACAGGCCCTCCTAATTGGGTAGCCTTCCCCTAACCCTGGGTCCCACACTTTTTGAGTTACCTTTCGTAGTTAGGTTCAGTTTCACAAAGAAAAGTTTTAATGATTTTAAATATTGCGTCAAGTTGCGAATTGATTCCTAATAACCTTGTATCCTCATAATAGGACAACATCCCTAAGTTTTCCCATAAGGAAGATAACTAAACCCGTAAGGGTTCGTATCAATCTCGAAGACTGAAATATATCAGACTTATTACCATTAAGACATGGTGATTTATAACCATCAATTACATTGCTTTGAATTAGAACATTAAGAGAGTAGTAGAATACTCTTCCAGTTAAAGCTACATTTTAGGGCATAGTTCAACCTCAACTTCCCTAAAAATGCAGTGGTCTAATTTCCAATTTAACCATATTCATAATATATAAGAATTACTAACCAGAAACATGTAGTATTCAGCCACATAATTATACAAGGCTTACTTAGGGAATCCATCTAGACCCCATTGCATATAATAGTAAGAATGCACTCTCATTCATACAGACAAGAGAAGATCAATTCAGCAAATAAGAACACAGACCACGTAAGTAATATGTCCCCATTTCATTTATTCCCAAACCTATACAATTACAACCTATGCACTTCGGCATATTTTAATACAATAATCATCAGCAAAAGAGTAACTTTCTTCTATAGTACAATTAGAAAAATCATGTCGGAATTCTTCATAAAAACCAGATTAAACAGTCTGTGCATCATTTCAGATCTACCTGCCTTTACCACTTAAGATGACCATCTGCAAAAATTGCTAGCATGGGTCAGTTCAGTGAACTGAGCATGATAAGCACTAATTCTTAAAACAATTGCATTCCACCAATTGTTTTCATTAAACAAACCTGTTTAAATGAAATCAATTTCATCAAATCCATAATCATGAATCACGCTAATTTTCTTTCTACCATTCTAATATGACTTTATAACATAACTCATATTATAGTTACTATTTCAACTTAAATCTTTTTTGGATGATTCATCTTATACAAGAAAATAAGAAGAAACGATATGAATCTTAAGTACCTAGCCATCCGAAAACCAAGAACAGTGTCAATAATGTTATAATCACTCTAATCAAAAGAATGAAACCTTTTTAAGGTATGCAACCAACAGGTTTGCATAAAAACAATTTAAACAAAGGACAGATTACTGCCTCAAGCAAGTTCATCTAGCGGATTTCCTCTAACTCTTTCATATCAAATTCTTAATCATTGATAAGTATGCAAAACTTTTACTACAGGGCTACTTTTATACAAGTAGATAATAAACTGAAATTCTAAATCAGGATAATAATACTACTAAAAAAGGAAAGGAGACTTCTAAGTTAAGATTTCACCACTTACCACTCTTTCCACTTAATTTTTAACAGTCTTTTCATCTCATAACCATACTGTAGAGTTCCTTATAGAATTCTAAAGAAGAGAACACTATAATTTTTCAAGAGAGAGTGAGTTACTCCATATTTCGAAATCCTATAACAACTATCTTTCATAACTTAGACGAAGGAACAGAGAAAATCAGAACTCTATTTTAATCAAGTTCAGAACTGTACAACTTCCAAGAAGTAATATATATATACTCTAATCCAATCAGGAAAAAAGAAGAAGGCAAGTAAAACAATACTTAAGTTTAGCCAATAGCTCAGATCAAATAGAATCACCTTAAAATTTTCCAATAGATCATTACGGTCTTACAACTATACATTAAACAAAAGCCAATAACGTTTCCTTTACATAAAACGTTAAAAATGATCTAATCTCAGACCACAATCCTGATCTAAGTAAACAGTCTACATTTCCTTCATTTCTCGAACCATTTGGTCTAAGAGTTAGGATAATCTTCCCATTATCTATTTATTATTAATAGATCAAAACTAAATTATTTCCAACCATTACACAGTTAGGTTGTTATATCATTTCAAGATACTAAACTAAAAATGCATGTACAGAGTCAATAATAGGATTCTAAATACAGATTCAACAATGCCTCAAAATCCATACTACTTATATCATAGTAGTTAACATCTTTAACTGTGCAAAATAAATAAATCATTCTGTGCATATGGATCTTCAACCCAAATCTCAACTACAAAAAGGAAAAGCATTAATTGTACATAAATAAACTTAACGACGTTAAATTCATTGTTTTACTTTTATAGTAGAATTCTGACATTGTAAAATGTGGCCTTAAGAAGTAGACTTCGCAGTCACCTCAGGGTAAACACAGTCATAACTCAACCACAGTTACATAACTTTCACTAAGTAAGATTAATCCACGAAATTCCAGGAGATACAGTTTATCCAAATATGTTTCTCTTAATATCCATGTAAAATCACAAAAACAACAGTTTAACCAAATACTTCCATTACTCACAAAACTCTATATTCATAAGAACATTCATACCCCTTTAAAATAAAGGTACAGGCTTAGAATTCAACAATATTTCCAACTCATGTGACTAAACCAGTCGAGTTTTACAGAATGAACTAACATTTCCACCACAAAATCAACTACTTACTTTCCTGAACATGTCCAGTAATAGTTAGAGTTCATACGGCTAAGCAACAATCAAATAATCCAACCATATTCGAAACAACAGTTAATTACAGTGGTGTTTTCAAACACAAAATCATCAAGCACGAAGTCTATCATGGAGCCAGTTTTTAAATCCAATACCTCAGCCAGATAAAGAAAACATAAAACACTTCCAACAGAAAGTGAAACCCATATTGTATTCACAACATGGAAAGAAGAATAAAGAAGCAGGTTTCATCCAGGATCTACATACAACTCAAAATTCCCAAATCAACAAAAAGGAAAACCAATACATTGCTACCAGCCAAACCGTCTGTGCATAAATCATCTGAACAGAGTTGTTCTAATTAAAGCATTTAAAGGAATGCAATATTTTTAAAAGTTAGGGCCTATCATGCCTGATAGTGTCGCTAAAAATTTGAAGAAGACCTCTGAATGTGCTCACACCTTCTCTTCTTCTTCCACGAAAGATTAAACAACAAAATATTGTTACCTCCATGCCTTATATACTTCCCCTGACAGAGAAGTAAATTTGAAACTCTCAAAATTTCCATGCAACGAAGAGTAGATGGCTGGTTCGAAGAACCAGTGCTCATGCAGAGTGAAAAATGGAATGCATGGAAAACAAAACAACCAAGCAAAATTCCACTTGCATGCCTTCCCAAGAAATCCGCGCTCGAGGCCCGATGCTCATTAATTGCATTTATTTTTATTCTCCCACCTATTTTCCATTGCCACCGACTGCCAAAGTTGGTGATTGCCAAAACAAAATAAACAAACATTCCCATCCTTAGAGATACTGCCACGTAAGACTCTATTAGCAATTTTACCCACCGCTAAACCTGGCAGCACTCCCTGTCCTTCATCCTTATCCCTTCTTAAATGCCATGGAAACCACTTCCCATGACTCGCGACCCCCCCTTAGGTCCCCATTCATAGCATTAGTTTAGGATAGGCTAGTGACTTAGGTTATATCATAGGATATGACATTAGTCTCATTTCCATAGGATATAACATTAGTCACCCTCCATAGTGATAGGTTTAGTTAACCCTTAGGAGTATTAAGCTCATAGTTTTAGGACTAGGTTAGATTAACTAACCTTGTAACATCAGGTTATAGTTTAGATTAAAACTACTAACCTTACTGATTCTAGTCTAGGTCCCCTAAATAGGACTAATCAGTAATAGAGTTCAAACAGGATAAAACATTCCTAGGTCAGATTCCATTTGGCATCAAGTAATTTAAGCTTTAGATATAAAACATACACATCTTACCTGGCTTAAGGTCCAGGTCCTTCCTGATGTTATGATAACTGGAACCAGATTCTAATTACCATGATCAGCCAGAGTTAACCTCCGGAATTGAACATTCAAAGCTCAGTCAGACTTAGTAACTCTCGAAAAGTCAATACAATTTTCTCATCCTGAATAAAATTAAAAAATTCCTTAGATCAATGCAACTGATCCAAGGTTGAGTCATAAAGGTGGATAAATCCACAATCTTCCAGAAATCAGATTGAACTCAAGTGTGAAGAATGAAAGAAACAAAAGAGTCCAAGCATATTCCGGTTCAGTCAAAGATCTTAAGAGCAGAAAGGATATAATCCATATCAAGCATGACTTCCCAAAACCAAAGGAACATGTCCTTATACAGGAGAAATCATATATCAACACTTGAATGCTCAGGAGAAAACCCTAAAAATCAATGCCTACATTCCCTCTAACCACATTCCCACATGCTTATAAGGACAAGCTTCCAGTCTAATCCATGGGTAAACACACAAGATCCTAGAAAATCAAGGGGATCTCCCTAGTTTAGTAAACCTAGGAAATCCCACCTTAACCGATGGTTACCCCTAAGTCATCGGTTAAGCCAGAATGCCATCGGTCACCTTTTAATCCCCAAAACAACCTTATTTTTGAGGTTGGCAAACATTGGAAGATTCCTGAGAGATATCACATCTTTCGAGAACAATTTCCATGAGAAAACACATGCAAAGAAGGAGATCAAGCATTTTATCCATACCAGCATTCCCATCCAACACTCACCCCAGCACCGATTTGATCCAATCAGGAAATAAGGAGAGCACATGCAGCCCATGCAGTAAGATCTTCCACATCAGTTTGGTGATCCTCCAGAAACATCCTTCAACCTCTTATCAACACCTTCATTCATCACTCACATACATCCAGGAATAGAATCCAAGTAAGTAGAACATTTACTCCTCTGGTTCATTTCATTTCATCATTATATCATCATCCTTTTGTTCTCCTATCTACCCATCAGACCTCCATTAATACTCACCCCTCCATATACCCATTAAAACCTCACCAAATCCCTCCCAAACCACCTAATACCTCATTATGACCAACCAAAGTCCTTTGTGCATTCACAAAGGAGACCCAAAACTCATTTTGTGGCATTCCTAGAATTCCATAGTAACTAGCACCGGTTACACCCAAATGCCTTCAGTCACCCTTAACCAAAATCGATCTCTGTATTTTCCCATACAACCAAGAACAATGACCTATCCACCTATTTCCACATCACCCACACTCACCTGTGATCTGCCTGAGACCTTTGTTAGACCTGTAGAGACCCAGAACCAATTACTTGACCTTTGGATCTTATTTTAACCTAGCCTATTAGATTAGATATTTCTTATCATGTTTTGAATGAGATACCTCAATCATTTTAATTACAATAGGATTTACTTTATTACCAGCATTAAATTGTTTTAAAAAGTGGATTGACAGCCATCTAGGAAGTATCACACTTCCCAGATCTAGCACACGCTAGGCAGTCCACTACATATATGTTTAACTCTTTCTGGTGGTCTTGCTTTTTATTTCAGGTAGTTCCTCCTAGCCAAAAGGAAGCTCTCACGATCAATTATGGATCAAGGAGTCAACACACATGCAACAACCTATCAACCAACATTTCAATAGGTATTCCTCCTACACCCGTTACCCTATCTATTTTTTCATTTTCAAAGAAACTTCTAAGAATCAGGTGAAACATTTTGGCATGTCTGGTGGGAACCATCCGGGGTTCCTTGCATTTTATTCATTCCTATGAAAATTTGTGTTTGTTTCCCTTTTTAAAAGTATGAACATTAATTTTATTCCTTGGTAACCTTCTTTTTCTTTCTATTTTCTCTAAAAGAAACTTTTATTTTGGTGTACTTAAAAAGAATCATTTCTTCTTGTTTTCTACATTTTAGTGAAAGAGCATCCCTCTTCCTATTCATCTATTTGTGTCATTGAATTCCATATTTCGATTTGGGCTTAAAATCATGTGCATTTCATTCTGATTTTCTGCATTAGCTCACATTAATTGAGGGCAACCTATACGCTGGAAGTCATTCCCAGCTGATGGTTGACAAATGAATCATAGAAAGCACATCTCTCTCTCTCTCTCTCTGAGTCTTACCAAACTTCACAAAATTCAAAACAAATACATATTCTTAAACAACATCTTTCCTAGGGAACACCTGTAGGTGATCACACTGATATGAGGATTGGCAGGTACTCCCCAGCTCACTTCTCTGTCGAGTCATACTTCAGAGCGAAGCCTGCCCCCACCATAACATACCTGAAACCTCACCTTTTAGATCTCCTTCTTTGTAGGAAGCCATCCTCACCAAAAAAATCTATTCTACAGTTCACGAGTCAGTCCTTAAATAGCATAAGCTAAACAAACATAATAGAAAAGGCACTCTTAGGATCACATTTTTCTTAGTGTTTCTGCTTGGCTTGTGTTTTGAGGTGAGAGGTCACGTTCTTCATTTACTTTTGTTTCTCCTTGCACGCTCCTCATCATAGTTGGTGTATTCCAGCTTCATCTGAGTGTGTCTGGACCATATTCTCATCATTCTCAGAATTTTGGGTTTGATTCCACATCAGATTTTAATTCACAACCACTTTTATTTCATCATTGTTTTAATTTCATAGTGACCGGTGTCAGTCCAGTGACTGTCTTTGGTTACCCTATGACCATCATCAGTTATACACAACCGGTGTCGGTTCTAGGTCCTTTTGGTTAACCTACCCAAAAGGACACCTATTCACCTTCTTTGACTATTCATAGTCTCCTTGTCACTACTATCATTCCATTGACCTTATAAATCTCATTATATTTGGACATACCTATCAGATTTGGCCTTATACCCTTTTTTGACCAAACTATCCACTTTCCACAGTGACTGACCACGGTTACCTGTGACTGGCATTGGTTTACCCTAACCGGCATCGGTTAGCCTGTGTCATTTTCCAACTGAAATATTTTGTACCTAATCCACCTACCACACCTATTTTTCCTATTCACTGTTGTATTTCTATGTCATTTATAGAAAAATGGTTACCTGATCAGTACTTGTTCACATGGTATTGATGCGTAGCCAAGCAAACACCCTCGTATTCCATGCTAGTTTTCAACCACTCCCACCTAGTCCTTCGCCACCTTCCATTTTATCACCTGCCATGGATCCTATCCAACCTATCACTATCACTACTAGAGATGAGGATTTCACATGACTCCTTGACCAAAACCCTGCCACCTTGCAGTTTTATCTTTCCCACTCGTCCACTCGAGATGCCTCAGGTTAGTTGATATATGACATGCCTATATCTATCCCCCTGACTCTCATTCCCACTCCTATGTGTCAGCCCCATCTGGCTCCGCCCTACCTACATCTACCTTACCCCTAGTTGTTTCATAGCTAGGTCCTATATCCACTATGACTACCACATCTGATACATCCATTGCACCCACCACATCCATCATACCTTCAACAACCACCCAAAACACAACCTCATCCTACCCCTATTGTCTCACATATACCCATAGCTACACAACCACCTCTAGTGTCGGTGACCCCTACCCTTTTCAAAATGTGGTCCTTTCTATTCCACAATCGTTAGCCCCCATTGCCACTAGGGTTACCATGACCCTTCCACCTCCATATACATACTATCAACAACCTCTTGTTTCATCTATTATTCACTCTGGGTACGTCCCCCTATTTCACTACCTTCTTCTCAATCTACCTACATGGCAGCACCATATACTAGAATGCCACCCTTGTTATATGCCCAATACCAACCCTCTTACGCTACAGGAGGCACCCAATCATCACAACCTACCAATGACCTAATCAAATTAATGATGGAAAAGATGCAGACATTGGAGGCATCGGTTTCTGGCTCCCGACAATACTCTCACCTATGATGAGATTTGTAATGAGCCTATCCACCCATCCATTCCTATTCATCCATACCCCATGCATTAGGAGATTCCTAAATTCAACTGCTTCAATAGCAAGGAAGACCTGCAACAGCATTTGCAGTCTTTCAAACACAGGTGCTACCTAATCACCCATGATGATGCTTTGCTCTTGGGGACCTTTCCCGTGTCTCTGACTGGACCTGCATTAAATTGGTATAGTTGGTTACCTAGACACTCCATATTTTCATTTAATCAAGTATCCCAAGCCTTCTTGGATCATTTCTCCATCAACATCATTAAGAAGGTTACCATGACCAACCTATACTCCACATGTCAATATGAGGATGAATCTATCACAGATTTTTTTTCTCACTGGCATAGCCTGATTAATCAACTCACCTTCTAACTACCTGCAAACTAGAACTCATCGATCTCTTCACGTGGGCTTGTGCTAGACATATCTCACTGACCTTATAGGTCCAAAATTTCTAAACCTTCAACAAAGCATTCACCATGACATGAAAGCTAGAGATTTAGGCCATCGAAGAGAAGAAAATCCAATTATGTAGTAAGAACTCGGCATTCAAGTCAAATGATACCTCTTCTTCTTCCAAACCACAAAACAATTATTCAAAGGCCAAGGGGACCGCTAATGCAGTGATACTCAAGGCCGACCCAGCTCATCCGTCAAATCAGGCATACCCCTCATCTAATCTCTCACCCATGTCAGACTTTTCAATTTAGATGAGAACAAAGGAAATATACCCCAATTGGGGAACCTTACTCTTGCTGTCTTAGAAAAGCTCATCAAATATGGGGCCATCACCCTTCCACCTATAAAACCACACACTAGTTTTGACCCTACTCACATCACCTGCATGGTATAAAGAACATGACTTTTGTAACTATCATCAGTAAAGGGTCATAGTGACAGAAATTGCATCACTTTCAAAAACATTGTCTAAGAAATGCTCAAGAAAGGTGAGTTAATTATGGATAATCCTAACACACCTAGCCAATCAAAACCTACACATATTCAATAAACCCTTTCCTAATCATGCCCCTTCATGTGATCAAACCAGTGAGACCTCAACTCATGATAGCCATACCTGTGAGGTCCATGTTATTTTTAGTGACACAACCATTGCTTCCCAATTACCTCATATTCCTTCCATAGAAGAAATTCTATTATTCCTCCTTCCACATTAGAACAAAGGAACACCTTTCACCTCCTTCCTACCTATGGAAGCCTTCTGCCAATATCGAGACTATTTCACCTTTATCTCCACATAGAGAACTGTCACCCATGGTACCTTCAGTCCATGGAGGATACTTGTTTAACTACCCTAGAGGAGCACCTTTCACCTCCTTCCTCACCCATGGAGGATCCTTCCGTAAATATCAAGACTATGTCACCTTTGGCTTCTCCACCTAGGGAACTGTCACCCACAGTACTTCTTCAGTCCATAGAGGATACTTGTTTATCTATCCTCCACCCATAGAGGAGCACCTATCATCTCCTTTACCCATAGAGGAGCTCCTATCATCTCCCTCCACCTACAGATTTAGCTTACCCATCAACTCCTCCACCTATCAAGAGCCTAGTAGAGATACCTTTACCTCTTAGGTGAGCATTCTCCATCAGCTACCCAAGATCCTCATGTCCTCCACCTATCCAAGACCTACTTTTGAGCTCTCCTTACCCATCCTAGAATCCGAAGCTAGAAAATTCCCCATCTCTAAGACACATTTTATGGGAATAGCCATTAGGTCCTTTTCAACTTCACCTACAGATGTGTCATTCTCACGCTTAGCTGATCACTTAGGTTATGTGGACAGAGCCTTACTTTGGGGGCACCTTCTGCTTCCTGTCTCAATGCAAATGCAGATGTCACTTACTGATACTTCCACTATCTACCAAAAATATTCCAGCCAGTTAAACTGGGCACAACCACCTCTATCACTACTTCTTCCATAACACCTCAGCACCACTCAACATACACCCTTACCCATAGCCCAACATACATCTAAATTCAAACCCACCCCTACAACATCTTCCTCAACTAAAACTGTTACTACCTTAGGGGTCACCCCAACCACCAACCTTACTCATCCACCTATCAAATTGGATTTAGCTACATCCTCCAAAGTCAATGCCAAGCCTACTCCAACACCCAAACAGAAGAACCAAACCCATATAACTCATACCCTAGTTACGCTAATCACACCTGCATCACTTTCACCCTCCATCCATCTTAAGGACCTCAACCTCCTAACATGGTAGAAAAACCTCCACCCATCAGTAAACCAAAAACAAAATAGCCCATTCCTTCCTCACAAACCTCTAACATACCAAATCACTTAACAAGAGTTACACCTACACCTACAATATCTTTATCACCCATACCTCCAATACCCTCAACAACTTCTTCACTACCCACTACACTTCAGTCTCTTATCCTCCACACCCCTTGCATGACCCACACGTCATCTACCTTCACAGCACCTCTATTATCTCCATCGATAACTCGTTCTCTTCCTCCATCCACTTTTCCTTTTAGATATCGTACACCCATATCACTTTACCCAATAAGTTGTAACCCAAAGACAAAAATCCACTACCCTCTAATAAGGTAGTCAAAACAACCATTCACCCTCTTTGGCCATTCATCTACCATACCCCTACCTAAGACAAACTTGACCAACACCCAAGACCACTCCAACACCAAATCCATGGCTTGATCCTACTCCCCCTCCTGCAAAGATTGTTCCTTAATAATTAACCACACCAACACCCAAACCCAATTTCACTTCCAATTATGATCCACTAGTGGGGTCCTATGCCAAAATCTTAACCAACCTCCTTGAGACTTATGTCATCACATTACCACTGCTTAGACCTTATGATCCCCTAAAACCCAACCAAAAAGGGTTTGATGACACTAAAATTTGTGTCTACCAACGTGTGCTATCGTACGATGTGGAGAACTGCAAGGCTTTGAAAATTGTCCTTATCCAGTTATGTCCTCCTGAAGCCAACATTTGATGATGATGACCTTCTTGTTGAGGACCATCATGCTTCACCAACACCCATTCCCATAGTCCTTCCCTCAATGCCTACTCAACAACCATGACCTCCACCCCCTCAACTTCTAGAGAGTCACCTCCAAGATTTGAAATAAACATGGTTCTTATCAAGAAAACTTGCCACGCCATTACCTAAATGTCATTCTGCCTAGCTCACCTCACAAGGATTTCCTCCCCCAATAGGTTTTTGCCTGTCATGTATACCACTCATCCTACACCTTCTCCATTAGCCAACTCCCCTCAGATCTGCATGATACACGTCACTACTTGTGATCAGAAATACAAGGGCAAGGAAAAGGAAACTAACTCACCAACCAATCCTATACCCAACATCTGGCTGCATGCATAATGATCCTAATTATGTTCTGTGGATCCTTCTCCTGTAACACCCTGAACTGTTGTTACTTCCTCCTGAGCATACAAGTGTTGATATGTGATTTCTTGTAAAAGGATGTGTTCCTCGATTTAGAAATCATGCTTGATATGTACTGTAATTTCTTTGCAGATTGCAGATCTTGACTGAGTCAGAATATGATTAGACTCTTTTATTTATTTCATTTTGCATCTGAGTTTAATCTGATCTCGGAATGAATTATAGAGTTATCCATCTATAAGATCTAGTCTTGGATCAGTGGAATTGATCCAAGTAATGCTTTAAGTTTTTTCGTGATGAATTAAAATCATAGACCTTGAACAGGTTGCAAGGTCTAGAAGCATTGAATAAGCTAGTCAGGAGTATGACTCAGGCTGATCGTGTGAAATGGATTGGTTCCCGATATCGAAGTATATCTGGAAGGTCTCGATCGTGGACCAGGTAATAATTTGGTTACATACGATTCTGCAGCCTGAGGCAGAACAGGAGCTAACCCTGTTCAAGAAGGTATGATGTAGGTCTTTTTCTGAGTGTACAAATGTAGACCTAACTGGAATTATTAATGGTTAGTAACCTAAAACTAAACCTAACCTAGGGGTTAGATTAGTGTTAATCTAACCTAGACCTAGGCTAAGTGCTAATGTCCTAAGTTAGTATCTATGTGTAATGTGGTTAGAATAAGTATTATCCTAAATTCTAACCTAAGATACTAACCTAACTATTGATCACAGGAATGTAAAGGGGCCTATGGAGGGGTGCGAACCATGGGCGGCGTTTTCTATGTTATTAAATGCTATGGGATAAGTATGAAGGACAGGTCTTGGCAGAGGTTTTAGGAACGGCTAACTGTGCCGACGTGGCAGGTCGCCAAAACTGGAAATGAACTTGGGATTTTATTTGACTGTCGCCAACTTTGGCGGTCGGTGGAAGTGGAGTTTGAGAGGGAAATTTGGTGTAATTAATGCATTCAATGAACTCTCGGTAGTCGAGCTCGGAACTCGCGTGAAGGCATGCAAACTGGGAAGTTGTTGGTTTGTTTGGCTTATCGCGAATTTCGGTTTTCCTTCTGCCTGTTCACTGGTTCTTCGCACCAGTCTTCTTGGTGTTGCATGGCAAGTATGAGCGTATCTAGCTCTTTTCTCTGGCAAGGAGAAATATATATGTCATGGAGATAGCAAAATTTTGTTGGTTGCTCTAACTTGGAAAAGGAAAAGAAAGTCTGAGCTCTTCCAGTGGTCTGCTTCGGAATTTTGAGCAAAAATCCAGGCATGTTAGGCCCTAACCTTTAAAAATCTTGCTGTCTTTCAAGTGATTTCATTAGAACAACTCTGTTCAAATGTTTTGAGAAAATGGATGATTTTTTTCTATGGTTGTCTTGGTGTGATTTTTCCACTGTATCTTCTTGCTGGTTCGAATTTTCATTTATTCCTTGATGGGTGTTTATTATTTTCGAACTGTGGCATTATTTCCTTGTGTTTGCATTCTGGCTTAATTATGCGAAACATGTGAAATGTATGAATGCTCGGCCTATTCGGCGTGAGCCCATGAATCATTCCTGTGATGGGTATAGGCCATTGATTGTTTGTCGATTTTTGGTCGTTGATTCTTGTTGTGGAAACAGTCGGAAGAAATACTGATGGACCTGTTTGTTTGTTCAGTTTTATTGAATCTTTGTAAGCTCTGTCGTGGGTTTTGATGAAGGTAGTTATTGATACTTGTTGGGTTTCGTTTTGTCTTTTAAGGTTGTTTTGGGAATAAACTATTGTTCGGTGTGACAGTATCTTATTGCGACTCTTTTGGAAGTTATTTTTCCTTTTATTTTGGTAACGGGATTTAACCCGTTGACAGTATGCATTATGGATATATGTATTTATATATTGGAACGACTCTGTAGAGTCCATTGAATGATTGTATAAATGGACCACTGTGGAAGCTATACATTTATATATTTGAATGTTGGTATATTGATTTGTTTGAAGTCTTGAAGAAGTAACAGGTATTTCGACCTCTGTTATTTAACGAATACTTTAGTTCCGCAAGATTTTGTGGTATAGACTCTTATGGTTGTACTGTTACGTTTCCTTCTGTGTAAGCTTGTTCGAAATATTATAAGAAGGTTCAGTTGGATTCTTGTTTACGAAATCAGTAATTGTTGAAGCCTGATTTTGAATGTTTATCATTGTGGAGTACTGGATGGAATCATTAATTATTCTTATTTATTATCCTGAATACTGTTGTATAGACTCAGTTGAATTCTTGATAAATAACCAGTGTGATCGCTTCAAATTAGGACTATTGGGTTTATTCTATTGTTTGACCCTGTGGAGTATATCTTGTTTCTTTTGGCTTCTGTATAAGCCTGAGATTGAACATGTGATGTTTATTTGGCCTTGATGGATTTCTGTGAATAGTTTGACATCTTGTATATCGGCTTTATGATCTAGTAGGTCATGGATACCATACTTTCAAACTCTGATTTCATTCAGATGTGCTAATATTCTTTGACTGTGTTTACTTTAGATGTTGAAAATTCCAGTTGAATGTGGCTGTTGTGATGGTGGGTTGTCATTTAAAATTCTCTTATTGAAAATAAGTCGTAGGGACACTGTCATTGTTTGTTTCGAGTTTCTTATTGAGTGTGGAACAATTGAAGCTGGCTCTTTGAATTCGACCTTGGGATACCATAAAGCCTTACAGTGTTGAAAAGGATTGAAGGGGCTGTAGATTGTTATTGGGATTGTAGTCGTGTTTACTCAGTCCTGACTGAGACTATCCATGTTTGAGTATGAATGAAGGCGATGGTCATCTTGGCATATTTTTCTGTACCTAAATTGCTTAGGTAACGGAAGTCTGTTGTCTTCTTGCCTGTATGCTACGGGTTACGTGATTTCGAACTTTGTTGAAAGTCTGTCTGTGTATAAAAGAACTATGTGTTCGGCATTAGGCTACTGTACTGTGGGATTGCTTGATTGTGTTAGCTGTTGATACTCGAGATTTATTTGCTGTTTTATTTCTTTATTTAAAACAGCGATTCTTCTTGTGGCTTGTCGGACTTGTTCGTATACATACCGGGTGAATGTTTTCCATATGAGGAGATGGTACAGTAGTGAACTTGTGTGAAAGGAAGTGTGAATGATTTGTTCTTTCTCTTCTATTATTATAATACATGTTGATATCTGTCTAACAGTAGGAACTGTTTTGTAACATATTGATGGATATCAAGAGTTGTTATGATATTTCCATTTACTGATGAAATGAAACGATCTGTCCAATGTTGCTGATCTTGGATTTAAGATAATTGTTTTGGATACTTTCGTTCTTTGATTCTTAATATTTGATGAAATATTTGAGAAGTGTTTAGGACTATTCTGTAACGATGATAGAGTTACACATTTGTAGTCATTTTTGTATTACAAGGCATAGTCTGAATATGTTTACTTGTTTGGATAATTGATCTCATTTAAACAGGGTGTTTAATGAAAACAATTGATGGATTGCAATTGTTTTAAAAGTTAGTGCTTATCATGCTCAGTTCATCGAACTGACTCATGTTGACTATTTTTGCAGATGGTTGCCGTAAGTGGTAAAAGCAATGCAGATCTGACAGGATGATCAGATTGTTTAATTTGTTTATAATGAATTACAGCTTGATTCTCTAAATGTACTATATGTGGAAAGATGTTTCTTTTCCGTTAAGCATTGTATCAAGTATGCTGCTTGCATAAAATGTATTTGTATAGTTTTGAAAGGAATGGAAATAAGTATTTGATACTTATGTGTTGTATTCTTATTTCTGATAGTTGACCTTCTTCGGTTTATATACCAGAATGGCAATGTTATCTTTGTGTAATTTTGGATGCTTTTGTGATTGACAATGAAAGCTTACAAGAAAATGTGATTGAATTCTTATGAGTGTTTAGTAGTTCTTATTTGTTCTATCGAAAGCTAAATTGAAATTTAAATAATTGTCTTTTTAAAAGATAGGGTTAAAATGAACCTAAGCAGAACGCTAAACAAGCTGAAGGTAAATTACTAATCCCTAGTCCTGAGTATGACAGGACAACATTAAATTGGATTCTTAATCATTTATATCTTTATACTAATAAGTATGATATAAATTCAGTTAAGAGAACTGATATAAATCTAATGGGGTTCAGATGGAAATCTCATGTGAAGGTTATGAGATATTGTCCAATTCTGTTGTTTTAGAATCATGTGTATTCTAATGACTCCTTGATGAGAGCTTGACCTTAATACCTCTACCATGTAATGGGTTTTATTGAGAAAGGTCGTCTTAAGATGAAGAATCCAGGGATTGGGAAAGGCTAACCTATGGGGAAAGTCTTTAAAGTAATTTAAACTCAACGTGCGTAACGCATATTAGTAAGTAGATCTTTGCGAGGCGGATTTAAAGGTTGACGGCACAAGTCAACTGCAGGGTTGTACCTCCGAGAAGATTAGGATCTTCTCGAAGTTACAACAATGCAGGTGACTTATGACGACACCCTTTGCATTGATCGCTAAGATTTACACTTTGATCTCGAACGAGTTACTCAGGGACCGATTAGGAATGTGGTCATGTTATAAGGCTGCCTAGGAGATTCGGGGTATCTTGACACACTGGTTAACTGCAGGGTTGAACCAGTATGTCATCATATCCCTAATCCTCGTGGGCATCCATATAACATTATCACCTTGTTAATCTGTTCTCCGAGTGATTAAGTTGTGAAAGGAAGGACTGACAGAAGTCAGTGTAAGACATTCTATATAACATAAGAATGGGGTGAAGGATGTATTCCAGATTGACGAGTATGCCGTTAAGGAATACGAGACATAACAGTATGTTTCAAATCTTTGACCAAAGTATCGCAAGCTGCTGATTGCGTTGTCCTAATTCACCTAGTCTAAGGGATGAGATGCCGATGAATAATGGTAACAATTATTCAGTTAGGTTCCTTGGACAGAGCATTCTGAATCCCAGAATAGGGAAGAGAACCACAAGAGTGATGTGTTAAATAAAAACGCCAACTCTTATTACTCATGAATAGATCGGTAGATTACCGAGTCATGGAATGAATAGATCGGATCGGAGGTACTCCGAGTCATTACAGCTGCATATGGTTGTCTGTTATATGAATGGTTATTTGATTTGTGAGTTCTAAATTATGTATTTAGAACCAGGATGCATTTATCAGAAAAAAGAAGAAGAGAGAAGTAAAAAAAAAAAAATCACTTGTTCTAAGGTATTAAATGAGGATGTTACATTTGGCATCAGAGAAGGTTGCGGAGCTCTTGTGACCTATTGAGTCCATAATCTGACTAAAAACCTGAAAACGAACTCTTGTAACAAAAAATGGTTAGAACAAGGGGGAATGTTGCGCGGTAATGCTCCACCTAAAGGAGGACTGAAGGCAACAACCCAAAACTTGATGCTGGATCCTTGCAGTGCCCTGTTGGACACAAGAGATCGTTTAGCTGTACTTGAAAACAAGGTAATGGGAAATGAGGAGGCAATGTCCCAAGAAGCTGTGTAATAATAATCAGAACCTCTGAGGACAACCCCAATAGAATGGGTGTTGATGTTAATGCTGTGAATGCACCTGTCCAACTGTGTTAGAAAACAACAAAGGGAGATTGGCAATGAAAACTCACTAATGAAATAAAAAGGATAATTTCTCACCTAAATATGATGGCACTCCCACATTAGGAGATTTGGAGCTGAGACACTGGCTCAGATGAAATGGAGAAGTACTTTGCAATAAGGTACTTTTCTCAGAGGAAACCAAAGCTATTTGGGGAGCCTATCAGCTTTCACATGAAGCATCTTCGTGGTGGGATAGCTGTAAAGCCGAATCTAAGCATTGATGTCAGACCAATATTACGTTGGGATCCCAATTTAAAGGCAATTTTAGGCAACAGTTGGCTGCCACAACTTTTACTATGATCACCAATGTAATGACGGCTAATTTCAGAACTTAGCTCAATACAGACTGAGGGTTTCCTCTGATGAGAGACCTGGCCTGAGGCTGGTTGACCATAACACTGAGCGTTGTCTGATCTGCCCGGGCTTGTAGCCGATCATTAGGAGTGGGATGGATTCCTCTTAACCTGTAGGAGATTCGTTTCAATTATCAAACTGTTGTATGCAGATCTTCATCATCTCGAAGTGAAAAGCGAGTCGGTGTCAGTAATAGAAAGTGTGATCGCTTTTAAAGCCAGTGGATTGTTGGTTTATTCATTGAATCAGTGCGAGTTGGCAGCATATCGCCCATTGCTTTTGGGCTTCTGCTAGAAGGACTGTAGATTGAACAGACTCCGATGAGGTTTGGAGCCTTGAGACCTTTGTGACAACCAGATAGAACTTGAGACCACCATCATTGATACCAAAAATGGTTTTAAAAGTAGGTTATGGAATTCCAAATCTAGTCCCGATGATCATTGGGATGTAGCTACGAATTCTGAAATGTGCTTGACCCTCATGGTGAATTTGACCATGGCTGCACAGCAAGCTATGAATGGGTTTCATTACCAAGACTGGCCTGGTGCTGTAATTACGAGGGAGATGCTCATTGTTTCGAAAAGTAATATAATGATGAGCTAAAATGAGAAGATGGCCAACAAGGTGAAGACCGCTTGTCGACTATTCGATACAAAAAGCGAATTCGACATGTGTGACTAAGGCCTAATGTGCCGCTATACAATTCCCAGCTACTAGGAGATTTTAGGCGTGTAGACCCAGAATTCCTTACTTGATACCCGGAAGGCAGAGGTTCAGTGAGCCTGACCAACCATTAGGCAATCCTATCTGTAACTGAATGAGAGGCAAGAATTAGACATTGCAACTACTTGACCAGTGGAAGCTAGTCATTAAAACTGCATTGCTGATTATGGAAGGCAAAAGTCTATGGTGAGATTACCATGTCCCAGCACTTTGGGGGCCGATGGCACTAGATAGTTGCTTGTAAAGGTCATTTAACAAAGCCTATCAAACTTCTTGCTGGCTCAAGCATCTTGTTGACATACTCCTCGTTTCTTTGGTTAAAACAGAAAATTAGCTGGGCTCAGTGGGTTTGTCGTGCACTACGAGGGGGGGTTCCTCATGCCTACTACCGGAGGCTGAATGCTTAGTCTCTCAATGGAGTGAACCCGAGGAGGCGGAGCTTAGTTACAAGTGAATTGTGAACCCATTGCAAGCTCATTACAGTTGCCTGGTTTGAATGATGCCCATGTTCCTTTCTCAAAACAACCTTAAAACTGCAACTAAAAAGGAAGATGTAACAAGCCCCAAAATGTCTGCACCACTTACTGAAATACAATATTGACCAACTAAATCCAAGGACCACGTGCTGTTAGACAGCTACTTTTCCTCCATGAAATTAACAACTGCTCCAATGTTGACCATACTTGGATCTGAAAAGTGAATTGTTTTTTATCACAAATTTTGTTTCCTTGTAGATTTCTTAAGTGATTTGGTGAAATAATTGCAGAAGTGAGCCTCGACTGAATCCAAAAATGCCAGAGTCTTTATGCCACGTTTGCCCTATCCTCACCTTTTGCATCCAAAGAAGCGCATATTTTTAATGTTGTTTTATAGCTCCCTTTGGATAATGCAGCACTCATGCTAACCAGGTCGCTCAGCAAACACGTTCAGGTCAAAAGGAGATTGTTTAACGGGGTTACAGGAATTCCTATGCTCTAGTTCATTGCAACTGACTCATTCTTAATGACTATTGAAATGCAAGTGGAAGGAAGCTTAGCCAAAGATGCGGTTGGAAGATGCTGGAGTGGATCAAATGCCTGGTCAATCCCAGCCCATAACTAGTTGTTCCCACGAGAGGTATCTGAGGCAGGATAGTCAAAAATTGTTCAGGAAGAAATCCGTGGCCGAACAGTGATTTTCAAAATGTGACTCTACTGCAAAGATGTTTCAGAAAAACGTAGCCAATCAAGTGGACTGCACCTTACATAAAATGCTAATGTGGCAGCTTATGAAGGAGGAATCAAATGAATATTCTGAGATCAGATGGTTGAATTCTGACCACTGAATTGATTCCTGCGAACACCAGCCACAGATATCGGACCAGAAGTGAGCAAACTTTCAAATTCGTAGTTGTGAACAAGCAATGCTTGAAGATCCCTACTAAAATAAGTGAAAGCTTAAAGAAAATGTGTTCCAAAGCTTTATCAATGAGAGTACGGTTCTGTTAAACCTTGGCTCATCAAATCGTCTAAATTGTATTCCTAAATAGACCTGAACATCATTTTTACCTTAAAAGCCCAATAGTGCACGGCCGAATTGCAAGAAATGCATCGTTAACTGCAGAATCCACTAATCCTTAAGCTGAGTAAATCTACTATACACTGCCTAGGTTAGTATGCTAGGAATAACACTGCAGCAGAATTTTTTTCTTAATCTAATTATTTCTTTATTCTAATAAGATGGAGCTCTAATACCATGAAATTGGGTTGGATGTGAACTGAAAGCAATCTCATGGGGTTCACGTGCAACCTCATATGCGGTCTCCCACATTCAATGCGATTCTATTGCCTTAGAGATCATGTGAGGAGCGAGATGACATCCTTGCATGCAAAGAGTCGACCTTAATAACGCCCAGATAATGGGTTTTAAAACTCTCCTCTTTCATAGATCAACAGGGTCTGTACCATGTTTGGCCAGGGTGGTGAGTAAGGACTTGGCTGCAATCTGCCCACCTAGAGATGGGGAAAGTGCTTTACAGAATAGAAGTAACAACCAACGTGAGTATGGCCGAGCATGTTTGTAAGTAAATCTTTCATCAAGTGACCCCTAAAGGACACGGACCCAAGACCACTGTGGTGAATCACCTGATGATGTGGAATATACACATCTTCCGAAGTTACAACAATGTAGGTGATTTACTTGAACACCCTTTTGCATTGATTGTTAAGATTTACACTTCGATCTCGACGAATTACTCCAGGGACCAATTAGGAATGCAATAGACATCGGCTATAAGGCTACCTTAGGAGGTTCAAGGGTTCTCCTTGACACACTGGTCTAACTGATTACAGGGTGCCAAATCAGTATGTCATCGTATACCCACTAGTCGACCCTCGTTAGCTAGGCATCGATATAACATGTGACGATTGGTTAATCTGCCCGTTCCTAAGCTTGTGAAAGTGCAGGGGATTACTGACAGTAGTCCACAGTGCCCGGCCAAATATTCTATATAACATAAGAATGGGGTGAAGGACGTATTCCAGATTGACGAGTATGTTTTCAAGGAATAAGAGACAAGACAGTATGTTTCAAATCTTTGGCCAAAGTATCGCAAGCTGCTGATTGCCTTGTCCTAATGTCACCTAGTCTAAGGGATGGATGCCGATGAATGATGGTAACAATTGATTCAGTTGAGGTTCCTTGAGACAGAGCATTCTGAATCCTGGACATAGGGAAGAGAACCACGAGAGTGAAGTACGTTCAAATTAAACACCGTCTCTATATTACTCATGAATAGATCTTCTACAGATTGACACTGAGTCATGGAATGAATAGATCGGAGAATACTCTTCAAAGTCATTATCAGCTGCATATGGTTATCTGTTATATGAATGGTTATTTGATTTGTGAGTTCTAAATTATGTATTTAGAACCAGGAAGCATATCAAAAAAAAAAAAAAAAAAAAAATTGACTTGTTCTAATGTACTAAAATGAGGATGTTACATCTTGGTATCAGAGCTGAAGGTTGCAGCTCTTGGACCTATTGTGTCCATAATCTGATAAAAACCTGAATTTTCTTGTAACAGAAAATGGTTAGAACAAGGGGGAACGTTGCGAATAATGCTCCACCTGAACGAGGGGTGGAAACAACCTAGAAACTTGATGATATCCTTGCTACCCTATTGGACACAAGAGATCGTTTAGCTGTACTTGAACAGTAGGTGATGAGAAATGAGGAGGATGAAGAAGCTGGTAATATTAACAATCAGCCACCTCCTGAGGACAACCCCGATATGGGTGTTGATGTTAATGCTGGTAAATGCACCTGTCCAACCAGAAAACAAAAAGGCCAGGTTGGCAGCAGAACTCACTAATGATATAAAAAGGATAAGTCCACCTAAGTATGATGGCACCACATTAGGGAGATGGAGCTGAGAACTGGCTCAGCGAAATGGAGAAGTACTTTGCAATAAGGAACTTCTCAGAGGAAACCAAAGCTATTTGGGGAGCCTATCAGCTTTCCCATGAAGCATCTTCGTGGTGGGATAGCCGTAAAGCTGAACTAAATATTGATGAGACCAATATTACTTGGGATCAATTTAAAGGCTATTTTAGGCAACGTTGGCTGCCACAACTTTTCTATGATCAGAAAATGACAGAATTTCAGAACTTAGCTCAAGGGAAGCTAACGGTAACTGAATACTGGGAGCGGTTTACAAAACTCCTCAAGTATGTACCGCAGTATCAAACTGACGAGAAGTTCAGAATACGGAAATTCATCATGGGATTGAATCCCGTGATAGGGGGAGAGGTCGATGTTCACAGTCCAACCACTATGGAAGGAGTTGTTGAAAAGGCCATAAGGCAAGAATAGAAATTAAAGGCTATTTCTGCTCATAAAGAGGAAGTGCGGAAGAAGACTGCAAACCCTTCTTCAACCTCTCTTGCACCCAAGAAAAGGACCATGGAAAAAGTTTGGAAACAAGAGTAAGTTTCCAGGAGATAACAATAAGAAAGCGAGTAGTAAATAAGCCTGCTGGAAATGTAAGGGATAATTTTGCTAAAAATTATAATAATGGGCAGAAGCCCTATGGAGGACAACGTGACAATTACAGGGCTGGAGGCAATTTTGAGCCTAAAAAGGGACCTGTAGGAGGCTGCTACAATTGTGGCAAAGATCACTACGCAAATCAGTGCCCTTTGAAGAAGGATGATCGTAATCAGCAGCATAAGATACATGCTGCAGTAGCAGACAAGCAAGCTGAAAAGCAAGTGACACCTATAGAAGTTATGGGTAAGTTATTTGGCATACCTGTCACTATTCTTTTTGATACAGGAGCTACTGAATGTTTTATTTCTAGTAAACTCGATTCTAAACTTAAAAGAAAAGTTGGAAAAATGGATAAATCTTAGACTATACAGTATGGTAATAACTCTATTCATACAGTGAGTATGTGTCTTTTTGGGGCAGTCCTTGACTTACCTAACTTTTCCACAGAAGTTGACCTCTATGTTGCACCTTTGGGATCCTATGACATTGTCATCAGTGTCAATTGGTTAGCTGACCATAAAGCAAAAGTAGACTGCTTATGAAAAGAATATAAAATGTTTAGATGATCGGCTGAAAATCAGCAGAGATTCAAGGTGTGAAAACGGGAAATTTCAGTTAGAAAACTGTCAGCTATGCAGCTTAAAAAGGCTAAAAACAAAGGATGTACCCTTTATGCAGTAAAGATATCTGAATCTTCCAGAAGAAGATGGTGATTCCATGAAACGATTCCCACTGTTGCAAAGTTTCAAGGATGTTTTTTGGAGGAATTACCAGGTTTACCACCCAAGAGGGAATTTGACTTCACCATTGAAATCAAACCAGGAACGGAACCTATTTCCAAAGCACCTTATCGGATGACTACTACAGAGTTAGTCGAGCTTAAGGCACAATTGCAAGAACTTTTGTCTAAGGGTTTGATTAGACCAAGTGTTTCACCTTGGGGAGCGCCAGTAATATTTGTGAAAAAGAAGGATGGAACACTTAGGCTGTGTATTGATTATCGGATGTTGAACAAAGAAACAATCAAGAACTAGATACCCACTTCCAAGGATCGACGATCTATTTAATCAAATGCGTGGAGCAGCAATTTATTCCAAGATAGATCTTCGATCTGGTTATCATCAATTAAGGATTAGAGAAGAAGATATTCATAAAACAGCTTTCTGAACTAGGTACAGACATTATGAATTCACGGTTCTACCCTTTGGATTAACTAATGCACCCGCAGCTTTTATGAACTTAATGAATAATATCTTTCAAGAATATTTGGACAAGTTTGTACTTGTATTCTTGGACGATATTCTCATATATTCTAAAAGTGTTGAGGAGCACAATGAGCATTTGAAGATAGTTTTGGAAATTTTGAGAAAAAGGAAATTTATATGGTAAGTTATCCAAATGTTCTTTCTTTGATACAGAAGTTCACTATTTGGGTCATGTCATTAGTAAAGAAGGAATTGCTGTGGATCCTTCAAAAATAGTGGCAATAACTGAGTGGCCTGCACCAAAGAATGTGCATGAAGTAAGAAGCTTCATGGGCCTTGCTGGTTATTATAGAAAATTTGTTAAGGGTTTTTCTAAAGTGGCTGCACCGATAACTTCATTGCAGAAGAAGGATAAGAAATTTATTTGGAATGATAAGTGCGAAACTGCTTTCAAAAGTTTGAAAAGACCAGTTGACTTCTGCACCTATATTAGCTGTACCAGACCCTAATGGGAGTTTTACTGTTGTAACGGATGCTTCTGGGGAAGGCCTTGGAGGTGTTTTGCTACAAAATGATCAGGTCATAGCATATGAAAGTAGAAAACTTAAGTTACATGAGCTGAATTATGCCCCTCATGATTTGGAACTTGCTGCCATTGTTCATGCACTTCAAGTCTGGAGACACTATTTACTTGGGAAACCTTTTGAGTTGAAGACTGACCACTTAGGACTGAAATATATTTTTACTCAGCCCAATCTGAATGCCAGACAGAGAAGGTGGTTAGAATTTTTATCACAATATGACTTTGATATTAGCTATATCAAAGGGAAGGAGAATAGAGTAGCTGATGCTCTAAGTCGTAGGAGGCACATTTCTGCTCTTATAACATTAAGAACTCAGTTTAAAGATGAGGTAAAAAGTGCCTCAGAATCATATGCATACTTTCAGCAAGTAAAAGCAGCGCTTGCTGCAGAACCTAAGGATATAAGGTATAAAGGTTTTCATTTTGATAATGAAGGAATCTTGCGTTATGAAAACAGGGTATATGTACCTATGCTGAACGATTTGAGAAAGAAGTTGTTAGTTGAATTTCATAATTCACCTTTCTCTGGACACCCAGGCATCACAAAAATGCTTGCTGATTTGAAACAGCAATACTTTTGGAAAGGTATGAAAAAGGATGTAATTAATTTTGTGACTCATTGTCTGGAATGTCAGCGGGTGAAGGCAGAACATATGCACCCTGCTGGATTGTTATATCCTCATAGCATACCGCAGTACAAATGGCAAGTAATAACCATGGATTTTGTACAAGGACTGCCTATGTCCAGGAATAAACATGATGTTATCCTGGTAGTTGTTGATAAACTGACCAAGGTAGCTCATTTCATCGCTGGAAATCTAAAGGATGATTCACTAGTGCTAGCCAAAAGATTCGTACACGAAATTTTCAGATTGCATGGTGTACCAGAATTGATTATATCTGACAGGGATCCTAGAATGACGTCAAGGTTTTGGCAAACGCTTAACACAGCTCTTGGAACGAAACTAAACTTCAGTTCTGCATATCATCCAGAAACGGATGGACAAACTGAGAGAGTAAATCAAGTGTTGGAGGACATGTTGCGAATGTATTGCATGGATCAACAGTATAAATGGGAAGAGTATCTTCCATTAGTTGAGTTTGCATACAACAATACTTATCACTCATCTCTTAAAATGGCACCATTTGAAGCACTTTATGGAAGAAAGTGCAGAACCCCTGTAAGTTGGGACAGTGTTGAGGATAGAGTGGTAATTGGACCAGAGATTCTCACAGAAATGGAACAGCAAGTTAAGCTGATTCGTGAACGACTAAAGGAAGCAGCGGATAGACAGAAGAGCTATGCTGACCTTAAGCGGGTTGATAGAAGGTTTGAGCTTGGTGATAAGGTTTTTCTTCGTGTTAAACCCAGAAAGAGTTCTATAACTTTTGGCAAGGCTGCCAAGTTGTCACCTCGATTCGTGGGACCTTTTGAAATTGTCGAAATAATCAATCCTGTAGCTTATCGTTTAGCATTGCCACCTGCTTTATCTCGCATGCATGATGTTTTTCATATTTCTTTGCTTAAGAAATACGTTTCAGATTTGTCACATGTTTTAAATTGGAATTCCTTGCAAATCCAAGACCCAGGAATAATCGTGGTTAAACCCACACGAGTGCTGGAAACTCGCCAATTGCATTTAAGAAATCGTGAAATACAGCAATGTAAGGTCCAGTGGGACCAGTTTAACGAAGAAAGTGCAACTTGGGAAAATCTGGAAGAGATGAAAATGGCTTTTCCTTCTCTTTTTCAACAGAATGAAATCTGTTGACAAAACATTCTTTTATGAACTTATTTTTATAAAAATATTTATGGAAGCCAGATGAAGGCAAACATTATTCAGGTTGAATAAAATGTGTTGTGACATTGATTTCTGGAACTATTCAAATATGAAATAGTCACATTATTTGTGTACTGATAATTTGATTGACCTGAAGGTTAATTTAATATGTAATTCATCGGGACGATGAATCTTTTCAGGAGGGAAGCATGTAACACCCTGAACTGTTGTTACTTCCTCCTGAGCATACAAGTGTTGATATGTGATTTCTTATAAAAGGATGTGTTCCTCGATTTAGAAATCATGCTTGATATGTACTGTAATTTCTTTGCAGATCCTTGACTGAGTCAGAATATGATTAGACTCTTTTATTTATTTCATTTTGCATCTGAGTTTAATCTGATCTCGGAATGAATTATAGAGTTATCCATCTATAAGATCTAATCTTGGATCAGTGGAATTGATCCAAGTATTGCTCTAAGTCTGTTCGTGATGAATTAAAATCACAGACCTTGAACAGGTTGCAAGGTCTAGAAGCATTGAATAAGCTGGTCCGGAGTATGACTCAGGTTGATCATGTGAAATGGATTGGTTCCCGATATGGAAGTATATCTGGAAGGTCTCGATCGTGGACCAGGTAATAATTCGGTTACATACGATTCTGCAGCCTGAGGCAGAACAGGAGCTAACCCTGTTCAAGAAGGTATGATGTAGGTCTTTTTCTGAGTGTACAGAATGTAGACCTAACTGGAATTATTAATGGTTAGTAACCTAAAACTAAACCTAACCTAGGGGTTAGATTAGTGTTAATCTAACCTAGACCTAGGCTAAGTGCTAATGTCCTAAGTTAGTATCTATGTGTAATGTGGTTAGAATAAGTATTATCCTAAATTCTAACCTAAGATACTAACCTAACTATTGAAGCAAGAATGTATGGGGGCCTATGGAGGGGTGCGAACCATGGGCGGCATTTTCTATGTCATTAAATGCAAGGATAAGTATGAAGGACAGGTCTTGGCGGAGGTTTTAGGAACGGCTAACTTGTACCGACGTGGCAGGTCGCCAAAACTGAAAATGAACTGGAAATTTTATTTGACTGTCGCCAATTTTGGCAGTCGGTGACAGTGGAGTTTGAGCAGGAAATTCGGTGTAAATGCATTCAATGTGCTTGGTAGTCGAGCTCGGAACTCGCGTGAAGGCATGCAAACTGGGAAGTTGTTGGTTTGTTTGGCTTATCACGAATTTCGGTTTTCCTTCTGCCTGTTCACTGGTTCTTCGCACCAGTCTTCTTGGTGTTGCATGGTGAGTATGAGCGTATCTAGCTCTTTTCTCTATCAAGGGGAATATATATGTCATGGAGATAGAAAAATTTTGTTGGTCGCTCTAACTTGGAAAAGGAAAAGGAAGTCTGAGCTCTTTCAGTGGTCTGCTTCGGAATTTTGAGCAAAAATCCAGGCATGTTAGGCCCTAACCTTTAAAAATCTTCTTGTTTTTCAAGTGATTTCATTAGAATAACTCTGTTCAAATGTTTTGAGAAAATGGATGATTTTTTCCTATGGTTGTCTTGTGTGATTTTTCCACTGTATCTTCTTGCAGGAATGACTTGTCATTTATTCCTTGATGGGTGTTTATTATTTTCGAACTGTGGCTTTGTTTCCTTGTGTTTGCATTCTGGCTTAAATATGTGAAACATATGAAATATATGAATGCTCGGCCTGTTCGGCGTGAGCCCATAAATCATTCCTGTGATGGGTATAGACCATTGTTATGTTTGTCGATTTTTGGTCGTCGATTCTTGATGTGGAAACAGTCGGAAGGGATACTGATGGACCTGTTTGACTGTTCAGTTTTATTGAATCTTTGTAAGCTCTGTCATGGGTTTTGATGAAGGTAGTTATTGATACTGTTGGGTTTCGTTTTGTCTTGAAGGTTGTTTGAGAATAAACATCTTTCGGTGTGACAGTATCTTATTGCAACTCTTTTGGAATTGGTTTCCTTTTTCGTTGGGGTAACGAGATTTAACCGTTACAGTATGCATTATGGATATATGTATATTATATATTGGAACGACTCTGTAGAGTCCATTGAATGACTTGTATAAATGGACCACTGTGGAAGCTATACATTTATATATTTGAATGTTGGATATTGATTTGTTTGAAGTCTTGAAGAAGTAACAGGTCTTTCGACCTCTGTTAACTATAGTAAATTTTGGGTATAGACTCCCCGGTTGTACTGTTTCGTTTCCTTCTGTGTAAGCTTGTTCAAAAATATTGAAGAAGGTTCAGTTGGTTCTTTTTACGAAATCAGTAATTATTGAAGCCTGTTCTTTTATGTTTATCATTACTGGAGTAGATGGAATCATTAATTATTCTTCTTTATTATCTTGAATACTGTTGTATAGACTCGGTTGAATTCTTGATAAATAACCAGTGTGATCGCTTCAAATTAGGACTGTTGGGTTTATTCTATTGTTTGACCCTGTGGAGGATATCTTGTTTCTTTTGGCTTCTGTATAAGCCTGAGATTGAACATGTGATGTTTATTTGGCCTTGATGGATTTCTGTGAATAGCTTGACATCTTGTATAACGGCTTTATGAAGTAGGTCATGGATACCATACTTTCTACTCTGATTTCATTCAGATGTAGCTACGATATTCTATGTTGTGTTTTCTTTAGATTTCATGCCAGTTGATGTGGCTATGTGTGATGCGTGGGTTTCATTTAAACTTCTCTCTGCTTAAATCATAGGGAGATGTCATTGATCAAAAGGAGTTCGAGTTTCTTATTGACTGTGGCAACAATTGAGTTCCTTTGAATTCGACCTTGGGAACAAAAGCCTTACAGTGTTGAAAAGGATTGAAGAGGCTGTAGATTGTTATTGGGATTGTAGGCGTGTTACGCCTTCCTTACTTTGATATCCATTTTTGAGTATGAATGAATTTAGGAGCTAACTGTACCTAAATAGGTAACGGTGGTAGTTGCCTTCTTGCCTGTCGCTTCTTGCGTGAGGTCATTCTGAGTCTGTCTGGTAGAAAGACCATGTTGTTCGGCATGGGGGCTACTGTACTGTAGTTGCTTTATTGTAACAGTGTGCTGTTGATGGACTCAACTGATTTATTTGCTGTGTTTTATTTCTTTATTTAAAACAGCGATTCTTCTTGTGGCTTGTCGGACTTGTTTGTATACTAACCAGATGAATGCTTTCCATATGAGGAGAAGGTACAGTAGTGAACTTGTGTGAAAGGAAGTGTGAATGATTTATTTCCTTTCTCTTCTATTATTATAATACATGTTGATATCTGTAACAGTAGGAGCTGTTTTTAACATATTGATATACTCAAGAGTTGTTATGATATTTCCATTTCCTGATGAAATTAACGATCTGTCCAATGTTGCTGATCTTGGATTTAAGATAATTGTTTTGGATACTTTCGTTCTTTGATTCTTAATATTTGATGAAATAATTGAGAAGTGTTTAGGACTATTCTGTAACAATGATAGAGTTACACGTTTGTAGTCATTTTTGTATTACAAGGGCATAGTCTGAATATGTTTACTTGTTTGGATAATGGAACTCATTTAAACAGGGTGTTTAATGAAAACAATTGACGGATAGCAATTGTTTTAAAAGTTAGTGCTTATCATGCTCAGTTCATCGAACTGACTCATGTTGACTATTTTTGCAGATGGTTGCCGTAAGTGGTAAAAGCAATGCAGATCTGACAGGATGATCAGATTGTTTAATTTGATTTATAATGAATTACAGCTTGATTTTCTAAATGTACTATATGTGGAAAGATGTTTCTTTTCCGTTAAGCATTGTATCAAGTATGCTGCTTGCATAAAATGTATTTGTATAGTTATGAAAGGAATGAAAATAAGTATTTGATACTTATGTGTTGTATTCTTAATTCTGATAGTTGACCTTCTTCGGTTTATATACCAGAGTGGCAATGTTATCTTTGTGTAATTGGATGCTTTTGTGATTGACAATGAAAGCTTAAAGAAAATGTGATTGAATTCTTATGAGTGTTTAGTAGTTCTAATTTGTTCTATCGAAAGCTAAATTGAAATTTAAATCATTGTCTTTTTAAAAGATAGGGTTAAAACGAACCTAAGCAGAACACTAATCAAGCTGAGGTAAATTACTAATCCCTAGTCCTAGTATGGTAGGACAACATTAAATTGGATTCTTAACCAATTATATCTTTATACTAATAAGTATGATATAAATTCAGTTAAGAGAACTGAAATAAATCTAATGGGGTTCAGATGGCAATCTCATATGAAGGTAATGAGATAATGTCCAATTCTGTTGTTTTAGAATCATGTGTATTCTAATGACTCCTTGATGAGAGCTTGACCTTAATACCTCTACCATGTAATGGGTTTTATTGAGGAAGGTCGTCTTAAGACGAAGAATCCAGGGATTGGGAAAGGCTAACCTTAGGGGAAAGTCTTTAAAGTAATTTAAAACTCAACGTGCGTAACGCATATTAGTAAGTAGATCTTTTCGAGGCGGATTTAAAGGTTGACGGCACAAGACAACTGCAGGGTTGTACCTCCGAGAAGATTAGGATCTTCTCGAAGTTACAACAATGCAGGTGACTTATGACGACACCCTTTGCATTGATCGCTAAGATTTACACTTTGATCTCGACGAATTACTCAGGGACCAATTAGGAATGTGGCCATGTTATAAGGCTGCCTAGGAGGTTCAGGGTATCTTGACACACTGGTCTAACTGCAGGGTTAAACCAGTATGTCATCGTATCCCTAATACTCGTGGGCATCCATATAACATTATCACCTTGTTAATCTGTCTCCGAGTGATTAAGTTGTGAAAGGAAGGACTGACAGTAGTCAGTGTAAGACATTCTATATAACATAAGAATGGGGTGAAGGACGTATTCCAGATTGACGAGTATGCCGTTAAGGAATACTAGACATAACAGTATGTTTCAAATCTTTGGCCAAAGTATCGCAAGCTGCTGATTGCGTTGTCCTAATTCACCTAGTCTAAGGGATGAGATGCCGATGAATAATGGTAACAATTATTCAGTTAGGTTCCTTGGACAGAACTAACTGAATCCCAGAATAGGGAAGAGAACCGCAAGAGTGAAGCGTTAAATAAAAATTCCATCTCTTATTACTCATGAATAGATCGGTAGATTACCGAGTCATGGAATGAATAGATCGGAGGTACTCCGAGTCATTACAGCTGCATATGGTTGTCTGTTATATGAATGGTTATTTGATTTGTGAGTTCTAAATTATGTATTTAGAACCAGGATGCAAATATCAAAAAAAAAAAAATTCACTTGTTCTAAGGTATTAATTGAGGATGTTACAAAATCACTATTCCTAGCCCCACATACTCCATTTCTAATGGAGTCACACATCACACCATGCTCAAACAGTTACACTAGTCTCCCCTCAAAATGTTCCTTCCACTTTGCATCACTATGTAAAGTTTGAGCATGAAGGGCACACCTATCGAAATCCCATCACCTTTCAAAAGCTGCAACATGCTTTATGACCGAATGACGTGCTTAAACCTATTAAGGTGTCTATTGAGGTTCCTGCTTCCCTAATGACCAGTTGCTACACCTCAACTACACCTCCATCCATCCACACCTGCCACATCATGTAGAATCTCTTAGCTCCTCTTCCAATCCATTATCCACACATCATCTATTCCAGCTACCCACATACTAACCATCCCTTGGAAGGTGCATTTTTTAATGCCTCACTCTGGGGGAGTATCGCCTATATAGTGTCAACACATTTATTACTCCGCAAGAGTACGGAAGTCTTCACTAACACCCCCACTATGATCACCGCATAGGAGAATGCTTCCTTTAAGGTCCTCCTCACCTCTGTACAAGTCTCACCTATTGGGGACTTGATACTACCACTTACACACTTGAACCACAGTAAAAAACCCACTCATTTTCCACTGACTTCTAGTCTCTCACCAATCACCGTTTTTCCCACACCTTCCTACACCAATGTGCATGGAAGGGTTTTGGTTTTGGATTTTATGAGAAATGCCACCATACCCTTATTCCATGTACCACCTATAAACATAATGACCATAGTAGTATCATATTTCTGAACCACCTACCAAACAAGCCTGCATTGAAATCATCAAGGACATAAGCCCTTCTCCACCTTCTTCACCCACTCCACATTCATCACCACCTTCACCAACAGAGTCGATGGATCCAGAATCTATCCCTCCTAATTTTTTTTTTTCATAAACACCATTTCCTTGGGGCCTTTGACTTATCAACGTGAGGGCGAGGCCCCTTCCACTCTTCCCTTCCTGTATCCTGAAATGATCGATGATGATACACCTTCAATTAATATCGTTCAATGTTAGGATGATGAATCTATACTCACCTACCTTGGTGTAGAAGACTCATATATTCATCATTCATTACCCTCTGAGACATAAACCATGTTGAATGAATCGACTATGGAGATCAACATTCACACTCAGGATGACCCACACATCCTAAAGATCGGTTAATCTTTAGATGCTACTGAACAGGAAGCCATCACTTCTTTTCTCAAAGATCATAACCATGCTTTCGCTTGGTCTTATGCAGACATGCTTGGTATTGACCCCACCATAGTGGTCCACAATATCGTCACTGTTCCTGATGCCAAACCCACAAAACAAAAGATGAGGAAAATGCACCCTCGCATTTCCCTTCTCGTCAAAGAAGAGCTTCAGCACCTTCTTTCTGTTTCCTTCATCTTACCCATTGATTATCCTCATTGGATTTCTAACATTGTCCCTATCACTAAGGTGACAAGGGGGACATCCACATTTACATGGATTTCTGTGACCTCAACCTAGCATTCCGAAAGATGACTTTCCCTTAGCCGGTATTGATCAACTAGTTGACTTACCGTTGGTCACGAGATGCTATCACTCATGGATGGCTTCTTGGGTTATAACCAAATCTTTCTTGCCCCAGAAGATCAACACAAAACTGTGTTCATCACCCCTTGGGGGACCTTCTACTACTGAGTCATGCCTTTTGGCCTTAAAAACACTGGTGCCACATATCAGCGGCCTATGAATTATATCTTCCATGACATCATACATCATATATTGGAAGATTATGTGGATGATCTCCTAGCCAAATCTAAATGCTGCTCCGAGCACCTTATCATCCTCAAAACCATTTTTGACCACCTCATTAAATATTGTGTTGGCCTTCAACCCAAGAAGTGTGTCTTCGTGGTTCTCTCAGGAAAGCTCCTAGGATTTATTATTTCCTTATGTGGTATAGAAGTTGACCGTACTAAATTCAAGGCCATTTTGGAAATTCCTCCGCCCACTAACCTTAAACAACTCTGTAGCCTGCAAGGTAAGTTGCAGTCTATTCACCTGTTTCATTTCACAATTATCTGATCGGTGCCAACCATTTCATCATCTTTATCAAGAAGGATGTCTCCTTTAAATGGGATGATGACTTCCACAAAGATTTTGAGGCCCTAAAACAATACCTTCTCCAACCACCCGTACTCATTCCACCTAAAGACGGATCAACCTTTCTACCTATACATCTCAGCTACCGATCACTCCTTGGGAGCCATGCTCACTCATCATGATGAACAACATAGGGAGAAGGTATTTTATTACATAATCCATACTCTTTTGGACTACAAAACCCGATACACCCATCCTAAAAAAAATTTCTTAGCCTTAGTTTTTGTTGCCACCAAACTCCGTCATTACCTACTCAACCACAAAACCTATGTTGTGACCAACACCGACCCCTTACACTTCATGTATGCCAAACCTTATCAAAATCAGTGTGTCGTTCGATGGCTTATGCTTTTAGCAAAACTCAACCTTGAATTCATTCATCAAAATTCCATCAAGGGTCAAGCTATCACTGACCAATTGGTCGATGCACCTATTTCTAGGGATCAACCCTCTAATTTTGACTTTCCAGATGAGTCAATTGCTACCCTTTCCTTGGATGAACCTCCTTACCAAATGACACTCTTCTTCTAAGGATCCAAGTGTCAGCGTGGAGGTGGAGCTGGTGTTATCCTTATTCCACTTGATGGTGAGCCCATGCCTTTGTCTTTCAAACTTGATTTTGAATGTACAAACAATATTGCTTGAATACCAAGCACTCGTATTAGGTCTCCAAGCTGCCTATGCCCTAGATGTCAAATCAATCAACATCTTTGGTGATTCTCAATTGGTCGTAAACCAAGTCAATGGTATATACCAATGTCATAATGAGATACTTCAAAAATATAAACATCATGTAGTACATACTTTTGACCACCTTTGACTGTTACATCCTTCAAACCATCCCATGTTCAACCAACAAATTTGAAGATACCATGGCCTGCTTGGCTTCCCAATATACCCACTTCACCCATTGATTCTAAAATCTTTGTCACCATACAATGACTCCAATCACCTTCTTATTTACCACATGAAGTTTACTCTATCAGAACCACTACCCTGACCTGAGTGACCTTTGGTACAAACAATACTTTGACTATATTTCTCTCTCTCTCCATCTTACCTCCTAATCTCACCCATAATAGACAACGCGCCTTACCAAAAAAAGGTCTCTCATTACGTCATCATGGGGGGCCTCCTCTATAAACACGGATTTGATGGTATTCTCTTACAATGCCTGACGAGTTCTGAAATTCCTTATACCATTAAGGAAGTTCATGATGGCATATGTGGAGGTCACTTCAGTGGCCTTGCTGTTGCTAAAAGTATTCTTCACCTAGGCTATTACTGGCTGACCCTTAACTATGATTATTGTGACTACGTCAAACATTGTGTAAAATTCCAACAACATGCCAATCTTCATCATACACCCAGTCATGCCTTACAGGTCGCCCGTGACCTTTGGCCCTTCTCTCAATGGGGTTTGGATCTTGTTGGAGAAATCAAATCCCCATTCTTCCCAATGACATCAATGGATCATCACTGCTACCAAATACTATACAAAATGGGTTGAATCCATACCACTCATCTCCATGAAAGCTGAGAAAATATGTGAGTTCATCAATCATCACATCATATGTCACTTTGGTGTTCCTCATTGCCTCATCACTGACAATGGAAAATAATTCAAAAACAAAACATTACAAAAACTATGTGACGCCTTCGACATTCAACTTAGTTTCTCATCACCCTATTACCCACAAACCAATGGCCAAGCTGAATCCACTAACAAAACCCTAAACAATATTCTCTGATGTAATCAGTGGTTATCGATTCTCTTGAATATGTGTACCATGGCGTTGCACATAGCATGATTCTCATGGATACTTTTCATCTACTTTTAGATGAGATATCATGGTCATTTCACCCTTATTTTTGAACAAGCATCTTATTCTTCACCTTGGTGTTGTCTATGACTTCAAATCCCTCACATGGGACCCAAATCCTTGAGTCAAAATTATAATATAAAAGATGACTCCCTCAAAAGGACATCTTCCTCTTGACAACTGCCACTATAAATGGAATGCTCCCTTGAATGACAACTATGTAAATCCCTTTTAAAAATTGAGAGAGAGAGAGAACGATAAAATTGGAAGCTTCCCACATTGATCAGCTTCACGAAAACCTCAAGGAGTTAAATTTTCTTCATCCCATATAGACTTCCCACATCGATCAGTCTATCTCAAATACAAGTCAAAACAACAAAAATTTTAGTCATGGACTTTCCCATTGTGACCTCGGATCTCTTGCCCAAATAGCATGCTACCTCATACCATACAAAATTAACCATTTTTCACCCTTCTCACCATTCGCACTCCCATTTCATACTTCCTCAAGGGACCTCTTAGAAACTTTGACATTTGGTGATCATGTGACTACTTTTCACCGTAGAAAAATCAATCATGCAATGTCTTTAGGGTCTTACGTTCATCACCTCCTCCAAGGTATGATCTACTCGGTATGATCCTAACCAATCAGGTGGCTTTATTGCCCCCTCTTATCTTTTAACCATCTTTATTTACATTTTGATTACCTTATACACATGACTTGGTCCTCGACGCTTACCTTTGGGGTAATCTTCTTTTTCACCACAATCAACCTCACCTACTTCAATTTACCTATAATACCACCCACACCTAATAGACCTAAAACCTACACCATGCCTAAAACCTACTAACTCATTTTCATACCTCATCATATTCTTCCCTAACTCATGGGAGAACTACATCGGCCTGAGGTCCTTTTTTCCGAGACTATGTAGGCAAGCACTCTGAGGGCATGGGCCCTTAGAGGTTAGCTCAGCCACTCTCTACCTAAAAAAATTCATCTTTTATGTTCCTAACATTACATCATACCCCACTTAGTTTCCCTTTTATACCCAAAATTGGAAATTAAACCACATACATAACAAATTGCTTCATATTTTAATCCTCATCACAACATACATTTATTACACCTACCATTTCTCTATCATCATTATGCATAGATTATACCACATCTCACATATGACCCATATTATCATTCATTGCACAAAATAATAACTCATAACTTCACCTAATTTGAACACAACCATGCCTAAGACCTAACTCAAACCATGCCTAAAACCTAACTCGAACCATGCCTAAAACCTGACTCCACTCTAATCCATGCCTATGACCTGACTTGATCCATGCCTCTAAATCAGCCATGCCTAAGACCTGACTCAATCCATGCCTAAACCAACCTAACTCCATCATGCCTAACTCACCTAATTTTCATCCATATCAAAACAATAAATGAAGAATATCATCAACACATCAACAAATCAAGAAATCTCATGTATCTAGATCACAAAATAAGTGTGTATCTCAAGACAACATACATGGATGTACTCATTATGTCCATCATGTCAAAATCAACGTAGGCCGATACTCAATACAAAATATCGTTGCAGGCCGGTCTCATCTATTAAAATAATGAACCAATAAAAAATATCTTCAGTACGCAAACTGATATATGCTCGGCATATAAAAACCTCTCATACATCCTCACTATCTTTAGCACCTAAGCTGGTACATATAAAAAAATAACTATCATACATCAAAAAATAGGATGCCATATATCAGGCATCTTGGTAGATGTCCTCCATTTGTATCACTCAGTACCCTTGCCTCCTGGGTCACTTAGCACCTCAACTGAAGCTAGTCTCCATGTGTTGGTAGCCTCTACCTGGTTTGGCCTCAGAGCTCTGACCCCATGTGCTCTCCACAATGAGTGCGGGATCTTATCCTCTCACTCGACCTGTTATGTTCTACTTTGGAATAGGATATGAAGTTTATCTCGGACACTATCAGCTGGTCCTAGTAGTATCTAGCCTCACCTAGGGCATCTCGTAACCTAGATATAGGCATGGTCTATCATGGTCCCATAGGTCTCGGCCCCTGTACCTATCCTGCGATGACCCTGATCCCAAACCCTTGCCTGTGAATGGGACCTAGTCCTGTAAGACTTGCATTATGGTGGTGCCCCTGCCCGTGAGCCTATATCTAGGCATGTAAGGCCCCAATCTGTGCCTGGGCTATGGCCAACTAGCCCTATAAACCTGCCACCTGTTGCCTGTAAGGCCGTCACTTGACCATCACCCTCCTCTCCATCTCCATCCCCACCACTAACCATCTGGGCCTATAGACTAGCCACCTATACATGTAGCTCTACTACCTCTGCCTCAGAGCTCTCTAGTTGTGTTTGCACTATACCCAACTGGGTAATCAAAGTAGCCACTTGCCCCTATATGGTGTCCCCTCTACACAGTGATGGTGGCTAGATCCGGCTGCCCCGGTCTAGGTGGTATGGCTCATAAGTGAGCTGCCCACCACTGTCTATACATGTTTGTGACCCGGACATCATCTATCCACTAGTCCACTACCTAATCCTCTTTCTCATATGGGCACTGTAGGATGTAGTAGAGGTAAAGGCATCTCCATGTCATCTCTCTAATTCTATGGGAAGGGTAGAAGTACGTCTTGTAATAGCCCGAACTAATATCAGACTCTTTCCACTGATGATCATCTCGTGCTCCCTAGCACGGCGACCCTGTAACCATCTCAAAAGCTAGAGCTTAGCTAGCTCCTCATGCATATGCCTATATGAGGGGAATCCCAAATACGGCCTTCAGATAATGCCCACTCCAGACAACCCCTCCAACAACCACCATAAATAGGCCACATCATGTGTGGTCCTATCAGACCTCCGCTCCCCAATAGCTGGAACCCATCACCTATACCCCACGTGCACAAATCTCAGTGGGAATGCATCAACTCAAGGAATCCCTATTGGACACACACAAGCTATGTGCTCATAATCCTAGTAGTGTAGTAAGAAGGTACAACACAGGATGAACTTGCACAGCCACCCATAGGCCAATAACTCTCTATACAGCTACACCAGGAATGATGGCACTCATGCAAAGTTGGTCTCCTTTATCATCATATCATGGATTACCCCCATCAACAATCGGGGAAAATGTCCACCCTCTACATATGGTAGTGTAAAGCAGCACACTACCTCCACCAAAAGAACCATTAGCCTCGTCTCCTCCGGATGGGCTAGATACATCACTCCGTATCAAATGTTGGCACTATGAAATGTCATCTCAGCCATCCCCTTGCCAAACACTATCAGCATCAGCTCCTCCGAGGCCTCGGAGGATATCTAGTAGACCTGCATACCCAATATGGGTAGCCGTAGAATCCTGAACATGTCCTCCAGGGTGACAGTGATCTCACTTGTCCGTAGGTGGAACATGTTGGTCGTAGAATCCCATCTATCGATGAGCACAACCATAAAACTAGGCTACTGGAATACATGTCCAGTATCACTGGACTCCACTCAGGCCCACCACCTCCACATGCTGCATCTCCTCATGAGTCACTGTGCCACACACTATCACAAGTAGGGGTGGAACCCTATCCTGCATGCATAGCTGATCTCTCCCCTGCATCTAATACAACCAATACATTAATCTACATTTACCACACCCACATTTGCCCCTATCATTTTCTAACAACCTATTTTCACCCTACCCATCTCAACTCACCTAGCCCACATCACTTTGGACCCTTTTTCCCCAAAACCTGACTGGTGCCAGTTCCCTTTAACCAACCTCAGTCACCCCTTTACCGGCATTGGTCACCTGTTTGGTGACTAATACCGGTTACAACTTATCAACTGTTGGCCACACTTGACCAACGCCGGTCACTGTCACGGCCAAAACCCATGATCCCCAAAACCCCATTTTCTCAAAAAATTCTCCCCTTGTCCCTTTTAGCCACCTATAATTCCCTAAATTACCCTTACACCTCAACCCATCCCACCTCTCCCATTTATTACTCTCCCCATTCCTATTTTACCCACTTTTCCCCCCATTCCCAAATTTTATTCTTTTCCCCACCCCAAAAACCAAAAACCAAAACTACGACAAAACAATTTGTAAATCACTCTAATCTATTTAATGAAATACAACTAGAGTTGGATGCTTACCTCATCGTGCTACCGTCGTCTTAGTGGCACATCTAGTCACTGCACCAGTTGCCAACCTAATCCCTCTCCGGCCTCTGCCATCACCAAATCGCTACCCGTAACCAAATCAAATCACTCGCACTGATCCTATGGACCCACTTCTCACCAACCAATCACCCACCATTCACACCACCAACTCAATGCTCTGTTTCATCCAGAAACTTCTCTCTTTTCTCTCTCTTTTGTCATTTTCTCAAATTATCTAAATGACAAATGAATAACAAAAAAACATGGATTTCTTGCTTTTATAACCAACCTGACCTAACTGATGCCAATTTTACTTCACCGGCATCAGTCTCGTGCCCTACCTTACCATGGTTGGTTTCCCTATACCAGCATCAGACTACCCTTAATTGGCATTAGTCACCCTCTCTTTCCCTAATGCCCAACATTTTACACTATTACCCTACCCATAACTCTCATTTTTTTCCACACCTAACCCTTACCCTGATAATTTTCACCACCCAACCTCTCACCCAAACCATTTACCTCACCCTCCAGACCTCATCATTGACCGCATACCCTTTTCCTCCTTTTGGGACTCTTTATTTTACCCATACCTTGGCCTTACCCACGTCGTGACCTAGATATTTGGACCTAGACCATCGCTAGTGACCTTTGAACCTCATGTGTTTGCTATACCTTACGGCACTATTACCTGTGTTGATTGACTCTAATGACCTTACCTAGCCTATTTTTGTGACCGTTTATCCTGACCCTACCTTTGGTGTAACGAAACATACCTAAACATTCCTGCACCTAACCTACATCATGCATTTCCTAACCATATCCTATACCTTAGTATATCATAATCACTTCAACCTTGTTTGGATAAACCTATCAAACATTAGATGATGTAGTGTTTTCCTGCTATTCAACTTGGTAGCATGCTACAGTTTATATGTGTGTGTGTGTGTTTATACGTGTGCGTGCATTTGATTGTTGCTACCTTTGACCCTGAATCATTACCTAGATTATTCCGCATAGACCGTTAACCCTCTTTTGCACTCATTCCCCACCTTCCCCTTTCTCACACTTACCTTTCATCAAACCACTCACCGATTCTACCTTTGGCCTCGTCAGTTATTGGTTTGAGGGGGATCACCTTCACCCACACTTGGGGTAACCAGATCTTTTTTTTGTTAGTGTTGCTTACTAGTAAAAGCTACTTAAAAAAAAGGGGCAAAATGTAGACACTAAAATTAGGTCACACTCCCCTTTGGTCCCTTCATCAAATAAACACGCATTGAACACATTCACCTAACCATGGCCCCCTTCACCCCACTAATATTAATTTAATTAATCTAATTAAATTAATTCATTATGCATCACCATATTTATTATTTAAATATCTTAATTTAGATCATATCCACACATGCACCTCACCTGGACACCTCATCAAGCCAACTCACCCTAATACCTATTCTTAGTAGGTATGTCATAACTAACTAAGACTTACCAAAACCCTAAAAATCAATGCCTACATTCTCTCTAACCACATTCCCACATGCATACAAGACACTTCCAATCTAATCTACAGGTTAATGACACGAGATCCCAGAAAATCAAGAGGATCTCCCTAGTTTAGTAAACCTAGGAAATCCCATGCCTTGACTGACATCGGCAATTACCCCTAACCATCGCCGGTTAAGCCGGAACCGACCGTCGAGTCACATTTTAATTCCCAAAAGACTACCTTATTTTAGAGGTTAGAAACCATTGGCACATTCCTAAGAGATATCACATCTTTTAAGAATGAATTTCAATGAGAACAATGCATGTAAGGAAGGAGATCAAGCATTTTCTCCTACCTAGCCATCCAGCAATCACCCCAACAAGGAGTTGATCCATTCAGGAAAGAAGGAAGTACATGTAGCCCAAGCAGGATCTTTCTAGCATTTGGTGATCATCAACAACATTTAAACCCTTACCAACACATTCAATTATCACTCATAGGAACCCATGACCAAATTCTAAGTAAGTAGAATGATGTACTCCTTTGGTTCATTTGGTTTCATCATTATATTGTCATCATTTGTTTCTCTTAGCCACCCACATACCTCTGTTGATACTCATCCCTTCATATACCCATTAAAACCTCGCCAAATCCCTCCCAAACCACCTAATACCTGCATTCTGACCAACCAAATTCATTTGTGCAATCACAAAGGAGACCCAAAACTCATTCTGTCACATTCCCAAAATTCCACAGTAACCAGCACCGGTTACACCCAACCGACGTCAATCACCCTTAACCAGCATCAGTCTCTGTATTTTCCCATACAACCCAAAACAGTGACCTATCCACCTAATTCCACACCACCCTTATTCACTTGTGATCTATCCTGAGACCTCTGTTTCAGACCTACAAAGACCGAGAACCATGTTACTTGACCTTCAGATCTTATTTTAACCTAGCCTGTTAGATTAGATCTTTATTATTGTGTTTTAAGTGAGATACCTAAATCATTTCAAATTATAATAGGATTTATTTTTCTACTCACATTAAAAAATTTTAAACAGTGGACTGACAACCGTCTAGGGAGTATCACACTTCCCGGATCTAGTAGACATGCTAAACAGTTCACTTCACATATTGTTCAACTCTTTTTGATGGTCTTGTTTTCCATTATAGGTAGTTCCTCCTATCTAAAAGGAATATCTCATGATCAGTTGTGGATTTAGAAGTCAATACGCACGCAACAACCCATCAACCAAAATTTGAACAGGTATTCCTCCTACACCCGTTACCCTATTTGTTTTATCAATATTTCAAAGAAACGTCTAAGAATCAGGTGAAATAGGCAAGCCAAGAGAAAGAAAATAATATGAAGTTTGTTGATATTGTGGCTTGATACACCAAATTTCTAGCAGAAGTAAATGCTGCTACATAAGTCATTTAATTTACCTATGACAACTGCACAGATAGGGATAGAGTGGCAAGCATATTGGTTTCCACCCATGAAATAAAACTTAAGGAGTTCCAAGAGAAAAATAAGGGGAATAGAATAGAGAGAGATAAGATGTTGGCCAAGGTGGAGAAATAATTCAGAAGTAAACAAGACCTTGCAAGGGTCGATCAAAGATCCGGCTAAAGGAATTATACCCCCAGATCACCTGTAGGATGGATGCGCTTGAGGACTTGGGAAAGCAATTGGATAATGTCATTGAGACCATGAGAGAAAACGGAGAGGAGCTGATTTTTTAGGAGGTGAGTGCCCTAGTGGGTCACCTCTGTTAGCAAGCTCAGAATGAGGTCGACGCTTGTGAGAAGTTAGAGGTAGAAATAGGGAAGGATTTCCCTCTCCTTCTCCAGTAATAAAAAAGTTCCCTATTCTTTCATTCTTTCTCCTAATTCTTCATTCCTTTATTCTTTCTTTCCAACCATGTTAAGAAACCGCCATCCTTTATTATTTGAAGATTTTTTTTGAGGATGGAGAATAGGCGTATTTTGGGGTGATGTTGGGCCCTAGAATGTATGTTAAGTATAAGAAGGTGCATGGGCACACGAGACCTAGTTGAAGAAGGGTGTGCAGGTAGAAGGCACACAGGGAAGGGTTCTAGCAAGGGTTTTACAAAACACACGACATGTGCACACACAAGGCAAAACAGGTTTTGGTTCTTAGCTATATTGGCATCCTTAGGAAGCACATGAGAAAAGTGTGACCTATCTAAAAATGTAGAGTGGATAAGGTGCCAGCCTGGTGACTATGGGATAAAAAAGGGAATATTCCATGCATGTAATGGAAGGTTCTAGAAGAACATCATCGTAAAAAGTGGATAGCTCAGATCTGTGAGGCATGCTCCATTGGAGGACCACTTCGACACTTGGCGACCGATCTATAACCTCTTGAAGGCATGACAGTGGAGGAGTGCTATATAAGGGGTTATATAGTAAGAAAACACCCTATAGCTAAGAAAGGGATAGAGGGTACAAAGAGAGATAGAGAAAAGAGGTGAAGCTCTGTAGAAAAAAAATGGAGGATGTCTATGGGTTATGGATTAGGAAAGATTTAGGAGTGATGGCACATTTAGGGGGATGGGTTTTCTTTTTTCTTTGTAATATGATGAGCATAATGTAGCTCTGATGCATGACTTGGCTTTACATAGTTATATTAGGATCTGTTATGACCTTAAGGGATGTAATGTGAGTTATTAACTTTGTTAATATGAATATAATGCTCTGTTATAAATCATATATGTGTTCATGAGTATAATCCTTATGCATTTCCTTTATGTATGAACCAGTTCCATATGTTGTTTGTTATTTCTCTTTTCTACATGCAATGAGATGACAACTCATTCTAGGTTCTTAAAAATGATGTATGGTTATTTTCTATTCATTTGCTACATTTGATTATATGTTCATAAGATGGTTCATTCTCACAAGAATAACATAAAGGAGGGACTTGACACCCACGCGTGCCTCGGGTGAGCTCCCAGTGCCCACTGGGTGATAGGCCGACACGCATGGGATTAGACTATTGGTCTAAGGGTATAAAAATGACTATTGTTGCTATTGTTACATCATCTATTTCTTCTCCACTCCCATCTATTAAGTTCCTCCACATCCATTTCCTTCATGGGAGTCTTCTCCATTACATAACTCCTTTATCTCCTCCTCTGCATTGGGCTCCACCTCATAGCTCTACATATCACAAGAGTCATTACACTTTTATCATCATGCTAAAATGTGTTATGACCTTTCTTGACAAGAATTTGATTTGCTAACCTTTAATCAACATCATCCACCTCATCATTTGCAATGCCAACATGATCAAATCTATTGCAACTATCATCATATTAATGGCCATCGTGACAATTATTTTTACACCCTTCATGATAGACTACAACAACTAGAAGATAAGGGTGTCATTTCCTTTGGCTCTTGCTCTTCGTGAGCGCTCAACATGTCACCACTACCATGTAAGTGTGTTGTTACTCTAGTTGATTTTTCTCCTAGTTCTAAGGTCATTATTCATCCATCATTAACATGTCATATATTGCACTCTCCATCTCATCCATCCACCATTGCACCATCTCAACTGCCACGCCATGTTACTACTACACATTGGATTCCTTAAGCCATCATCATCTCACTTCCCACTACTCCATCTCCCATCATTGGCACCATCTCATCTCACATTCAATTCAGTTCATACACTCATGTTTCTTACGCCCCACATGTTTCCTTCATACTCCACTCCCTCTTGGTCTTTGGTAGGTGATTTTATCACCTTACCCCTCGATGACATGCACTCATGTTGCTTTTGGTTCTTACATGAATATTGAGGGAACCATGTGCTACCCCAATAAAAACCTCTCTACTTTTATGTTACACATTAAGAAGATTTATTCTATCTAGCGCACATTATCATATCACTTAGAATGAGTCACACTCTTGATTTATGGTTCATTCTTGACTGGAACTACTGGGGGGTCTTATTTAAAGAAACTTATCATTTATATAGTGAGGGGCATCGTTATTCTCCCCACCCTCTTCATCATACTAACACATGCTTCATTTTTCAACTATTTCATTCACATACTCTTTCACATTATTCATTTTCTAATTCATCATTTGTCGCATACAGTACATTAGCACTTTTTCATCATTTATCTATTACACATACTCCCATTTCATACTACATATTGTTCATCTATGCATCATATACATTATCTCATCATATCTATTTTATCAACAACTACGTGATGCAAATTAAATAAACATATATGAACACTTCTTCAAAACATCAGACATTAGAAATAACAACAATAATCAACACATCATACAAGTACCAATCATCACATCACACATAAATCAAAAATTAACTACAACAATACACAATAATCCACACATATATATAGGCTTAATCATCCAAATTTCATAGTTACAAAAATCCTATTACTACGAGGAAAGTTCCCATAAATCATTACATCACTAGATATCATATCTCATTATCACTATCACTATCTAGGAAACTGTGGGAGCTCTAAAACTAGAGGCTTCACCACTCAATCTGTGCTGCTGATCGCAGCCCCCTATATCTCTCTACCTTCTTATGCAAAACATTCACCTCAGTCAACCGATCCGCAAAATGACCCTTTGAAACTAACTCCACGAAGGTGAAAAAACACATCCTATGCTGTAAGGGACCTCCACTCATAGACCTCTCTAACTCGTTGTCTCCTCTCATGCCACATCTCATTCACTCAACAACACGGTGCACTATCGCCGCCACTAGCGCCACTGGATCAAATAAGTGCACATGTTTACCTTCGATAGCATTCACACACTTAAGCATACCTCCACCTATAAGTACATTGGTGGGCATATTCCACATCAATGTACAGATAGATGTGTCCAGGAATGAATGACCAATACACATAACCTGCACCCATAGATCAATGCATTAGACAAAGACAATTAGGTTTAACCAAATAACCAATTAAAAAAATCACTAGTACAAATACTTACACTCTATTATTGTTGTCGCTACGCTATCAAGGGCATATGATTTCCCCTCTAATCCTCCTGGTGGTGTCCCTACCACATCTATAAAAACTCTGAAATAAAAATACCCATCGATGTGATTGACCACCATGCATTTTTAGTAGGCCTCCATATACCCCATAAGTTCATCCACATCTATCGGCTCTATCAAATATATTGGGAGGTAAATGTCTGGCCCAGGAGCTATATAGTTACGAACCATGTGGGCCCTGGCCTAGATATAACCCTCCTAATGGTGCCCTTCTTTCACCCATACATATGGCTTCTATGTATGCACATCCTGAGCCATAACAAACTTTCATCCAAACTTGCTCTAATCCTGGAATAGCTTGGTCATTTCACTGGTGAAACATAATCAACAGCCACATAGTTCGCAAAATACATCACACTTGTGCAATAATCAAATGAATTTCCTATTCACTTTTTCACATTACTATTTATAGTAACTTTCCATTACTTACCATGATAAATTCATTCTTCACACTTATCCTTTGAACTAATACACATCGTATAATTTCAAACATATATTGGGAATCCTTACTCTAATTACTATCTCGTTTATGTCATTATTTTTAAAATTTTACCTACTATTGTATCATACACATTTCAACAAACATCTATATTCCTCTTCTTGACATCATTTAAAATCATATATACACACACTTTTGGTATCAAATCATACATTCACTATCACATCATTAACACACTTACTTTCATCTCAGCATTCATTCTCATCATCACTCTCCCTTTTCACAAAAGGGGGGCATCAATTGGGGTCATCCTACAATCCCCCTTACATGTTATGCGATCATTCTAAATTTCTAATTCCTCATTATCATAAAATTTCTTGTACATCACATGACATTTCACACCACTTTCTAGTGATTCCCCCTAATGACCTAATCTGGGGGAAACAAACATATTAATATTCAATGAGTAACCAATCAATCAATCACACATCATGTCAAATCTTGAAAATGAAATTTTATTACTATTTGAAATCACATCAATCAATCAAAATGACACAGAAAATTTATCCTCCCAGATGACCTAACTTGGGAGTTACATCACCACTTTCCCATATGACCTAACATGGGAAGTTATTCTACATTTTCTACTACTTCTAGATGACCTAACATGGAAGCCATCTCATACACATTATGAAAACACCTGTGGAGTGGGGAAATGAGACATCATTTCCTTTCCTATACTTCTATCCTATATGGGTTATTCACGTTTTAAAAATCAAAAATGGATCAAAAATCAAAAAAATCAGTTTTTGTTCGTCTGCTGTGACTAGAACCTTTTGAGGATGTAGTTAAATTTGGAGAGTAAAACTACACCTCTCTCCCTAAACTCTTCCTATTGGTAAGGATGTCCAAATCATTAGTTTATCACACACACAAATTTTTAGGGTTGGAACTGATCACTCCTTACCCCAACACATCTCCATCAGTGGAAAAATAAAAATCTCCAGTCACTCAATAAAAAAATCATCAATCATAGTTCACTTAGTGCTCCTCATAATGTCCCACATCTCTCATTACACCACATGGATTCGACATTGATCCATGGTTTTCCATCTATATGTGTTTCATTCTTAGCATGTACTTCTACCAATATGTATGTACTTCTAGATAACATGGGCTTCTCCATACTTCTCTCAAGTATGCATCTCTATCTACTTTATGTTACCAAGATTTCACTCACCAACATAAAGTGGGGGAAAATGTAGACACAAAATCACACACTTACTACTATTTACTATACCGCCAAGTATGTTGTTTTTAGATATGGATCTTGTGTAAGAAAGGTATTCAATAGTGACCCATTCCATAGTCCATCCTCTTGTCTTATTGGTTTATATTTATTTTATCTTTCACACTTGTAACTCATGACACCAGTTCTGATCAGAGGTCACAGGGATCCTTGTCAAAGTCAGTATCCACTGCATTTTTCATCATTTGTCTCTGGAAACTAGCTCCCAGGATGGACACTAGTGCTTAGGTGCTCCTATCCATCTTGAGCACCCAGTGTCCTCTTTATGTTTGATATACATTTTTGATATTTGAGGTCAGTATTTTCAAATTTTTCCACTCATATCCCAAGGTACTAGTTGATCATGTGGGTCATTAGTGTCAAATTCAAGCAATCAGATCCCTATATAAACACAACATACATACCATTATAATGGTGGGAAATTCAGATTATCAAGGGTTATCTATCTACATATCTCAAGGGACTACATTTGGGCTCATTATTCTAGACATACACAGTGCATAGGAAGGGGAGTTCATTTTATTCCATCCACACATTTGCATTTTATCTAGCTATTGCCCATTATCTTGGCATCATTGGCATGAGGGAGACCTAGGAGAACTATTACACACACAAGCACATAGAACTACATTGGGTATGAGATGTAGTGTAATACTCAGTCATAAGTTCACTATTGATGACAGCTAAGGACAGTTTGACCCCTCATTTTTCATCTTTATTTTTTAGGATTTGATGTCTTTTTTAGGGTTTTACGTAGGAGTATATTTGTGTGTCAATGTTTACAGGTACCTCAGTGCAATCTAAGTGTGACATACAGGTATGACCAAAGGAAAGTAAGTTTGAAACCCTATGTGACCAGTATCTAGAACCATAGGTTATGACCATTCTTATGCAGACTCCAATGCCCCTACAGAGGTCTTGGGCACCCGCGGGTTCTCCTATCCTTGTCGAGGCACCCATGTCCAGGAATTGTGAGCATCTCTACATTTTTATCAGCTTGATTATGATGATACATGTTCTTGTTCCATCACATTCTCCTCAGTTCAATAATCACTTAAAAGATAAATGATAATGGGGAAGGTAAGTTCCCTATATCTTTCATTTTATTTTATATAAATATCAAATAAATTGTCAAGCATTTGTATTTCATTGTATATCAGTTATAACAGATATTTGCATTCACATTTTCATGAACATTAGTGGAGGACCCTGCAGGTCAGTGCCATGGAGTGGTGGTCTAGATGATGTGATGTCCTAGGAGCCTCTAGCCACTCCATGGAGACTGAATCCCCTGGAGATCTTGGAATCAAGTAAGCCAGGTGGGCTACATTACTGAACCTAGGTAGACGTTTTTTGAAGTTTAAGACCCATCAAGGAGGTCCTCCCGCTCGATAATATCATGAACAATAGCCTTTCTGTCAAGCCCTACAGTGCTCCATGTTGTGACCTGGATGTTGTGATGCAAAGATCACAAATTGGGGTTAATTGATGAGAAATTTAACCATGATTGCTTTGGTATAAACCAAAACATTAACACAAGTCCCCAAAGCTCCCATGATGGAGGAAGTAGCTAATGGTACGAAGTCTGTAGTAAGTTTTGGAGGACCAAACGAGTAAATAGGATTAACATAAAGTAAAATACGTTTGAGGTAGGGTTCCTATTCGGGACGATATAGGAAGTTGCGAGTTGATGAATTGGGATGGAATGTAAACATTACAAAATTTATCCCAAGGCCAGGCTCAACCAACCACAACAATTCTTATGTCGGGAGAGAATAAACTCCAAAGGCTCTGGATCTGACTAGATATTGATGAAGGTTCATCTAGATTTATTAGGATTAATTCAATTTCTCTACTTTGAGAGAATCGAATGTTTTAGATCGTGATCCCAGGAAGTTTTGCCTAAGATGGATTTTAGTTAAAATAACCCATTCACTCTCTATAAATTAATTAATTGAATTGATTAATTTAAAATAGTTAAATTATGTAAAGTAAATTCATGGATTTAATTAATGAGGATCTATTCAAGGGATCCATTAATGGAATTTACTCCAAGGTATTTGGATTTAGATTTTTGAGGAGTTCCATAGTTGATAGGAGACTGACAATGAATTCTACTATGGGGACCCCTGGTGATGGTGAATCTAACTAGCTAAATTTGCATGAGTAGAATTCATAGGGAGGTATTTAATACTTAGCTAATTTAGATATGGGGAACTAAATCTAACTTGCTTCGTGGATGAGATTTAGGAGGAGCACTCATTAAATTAACTCTCTGAACCTAAGTAGAAAACCTAGGGTCTAATATTTTCATTATTTGATTAAAAGGAGAGAGTATAACCTCAAATTAAATTATTTAAGTTGGGTGGGAGATGGAGCATTCATCTCCCACCCTTGGATTCTTTCTATCTCCACCCAGAGATGTAGTTAGAAGCTATGGAAAGAGGGGCCTAGTATTGAATCTATGAAAGGCTAAGACATTAAGGTGGAATAGATGTGTGACAGAGGAATACTCATATGCTTCCTCCTAGATTGTGGATGGAGACTTTGCATAATCAACGTGAAGCTTTCATGGACGTTTTAAGGTAGATGAAAGGTGTGGGATCTACAATAGGTTCGGGTGTTGGGAATGATGAGAGACATCTAGATGATGTGGTTCATTTTGCTTCACTCTAAATGAGATGGGGAAGATGGTAGACACGAGATCAGGATAGGAGTGGAAGATATTAACATTCCCATTTTAAGACTTTAGAAACAAGGGAATTTTTTTTTTGCATAATGTTCTCTGTTCTAAATTAACATAATTTAGAACACACATTCCAAAGCCAATCTATCTCATAACAAAAAACCATATGCAACTGTAAATGACTCGGTGAAACACTGATCTCTCATTTCATGACTCGGTATCATACCGATCTCTCATGTTAACTTTATAATGTGTATACTATGTATACTTGGTTCTTTTACCCTTTTAGAGGTATCAAGTGTTCTATTTAAGAGGCCTATCTGAATATCTGTTACCGATATTCATCTGAAATCCTGCTTCTTAAACTAGGTGACATAGGAAAACACAACCAACAGCTTGCGATACTTTGGCCAAATATTTTAAACATATTGTTCATGTTTATATTCCTAGATGACATACTCATCAAATGGAATACATCCTTCACCCTACTTTATATGTTATCTAAAATGGTCTTCACTGACTTCTTTCAGTCCACTTGTTCAAGGTTTAACCCTAGCCAAGGTTAGCAACATGGCCTAGTGTGGAGGACTACTTATGGTGACTAAGGGTACTTAGACATACTCAATTGACTTATGTCAATTGGGCATGTCTATTTATCCTAAGTCAATGTGAGTTGACCTCGATACTAGATCATGCCCCTATCTGTACCTAGGGAAGAACTGTGATCAAGTCAAAATTTATGTTAGTCTAGTTGATTAAACTCTGAAGGGTGTTGAAACATGTCAAATGCAACATAGTATCCTCATGAAGACCCTAGTCATCACAAAGGTACTACACTGCAGTTGGCATGGGTCAACATCCATCCATGTTTTCCCACCTGGATGAACATACCTTAGGTAGAAAGTTATATCTTATTAATTTCCTCATTACAGATTAATTACAAAAACCCTACTGAACAACTAGGTTCCTTAATTATTAAGATTCAGAGTTAAAACTGCATTAGATGAAGTTATGCAGATAAATCTGCTTTCTATCCAATTCATATGCAATGATTTGAACTATTAACATCCTGATTCAAATTTTACATAAAAGGCCCAACACACATGGAAGTGTCATTTATTTACTCACTTAATTCAGCCCTAGCTTATATAAGTTCTGAGCAGGTCCTTTTCCATATTAGACTTCATTAAAATGAAGTCTAATTCCATTTTATTTTTCTTTCCCTACATCCCTATTTTGGTTAAGGAAGTCTACATGAGAAAGCACACCTTCACTAACTACAGATAGCAATCAGGATTCATATTAAAAGGGTCTTAAATTAAGACTATGATTCATTTCAAGGGAATTGTCTTTCCTTTCCCTTATTAAGGGTTAAAGTCTATTATAAACCCATTGTACATTATAAATTATTATCAAAGTTTAATTCTCATACAAACATTTGATTTAAATATAGTCATAATGATATAGTTGGATATCAATGTAAGAATGTCAACTTTATAAGTTGCATCTTCACTAGAGAGGGTAGTACATCTAACACCTCAAACTTCTATTTATTCCATTCCAAACCATAAAAGTATGTTACTGTTTGTAAAATAGAGTAATATTCATTATTTCCACTCATTGCATGCCAAAAGGAATTACATCAAGTACAAACAAATTTCACACATCTTTCATTCAACAAGGAGGAATTATACATTTACAAGTCCAAACACTTCAGACATTACTAATATCAAACAACACTATTTCAATCAATTTCAGATACAACTTTCTTTTCCATCAAATACATTTCAGTAATGAACCATATTTCATCATAAAAAGATCCAGTCTCTTTGATAAACAAATGTAACTTCCTAAATATATTTCTCCTTTCATCACTTACGAAGTCCATCTGCAAAATTGCTAGCATGGGTCAGTTCATTGAACTGAGCATGATAAGCACTAAATCATTAAAATGATGTGCTTTTAACTAACTATTTCATAAAAAGAACTCTACTGTTATGAAACAGTCCTAAAGCAATTCAGAAAGACATAGCCAAAAGGAGTTACAATACTCAAATAAAAGAGAGAGAAAGAGATATACAACAAATCAAAAGTAAGGTTAGGTCTTGAAATATAACAACTTCAACCATCCATACTATTGTCTTTTATCAAAATAATTTAAACAGTAATTCAGATAAGTAACATTTCATCAGAATTTCACTACTACTTTCATACATTTCTTTTCATGATCACTCATTCGATTAGATCCATTTCATAGAAAAAGGTAACTATCCTAACTATCTTTTAGGCATAGTTCAACAGTAGATCATTTACAACAATACTTCCATCTCAATATTTCCTTAACCTAAATTCATCCTAAAATTTGAGCTGCCAACAATTGAACTTAAATATCATAAGAAATAAGTTAGAATAACCAAATCATCATAACATTTAAGTGTCCCAGTTTAGAGTATCCTAATACTCAAACTCAGAACTAGGAACTAATTCAAGTTAACAACCAAACAAGATAAATCAGACCACTTAAAGATGTAAGGTTACTTCCAACAAGAAAAAGAGTTACACTCCAATCTCAAAAAGATGCACCATTGCAATTATTACCTTAAGTAGTTAGAATGGTTAAGTTTATACTCTAGCTTAACTCATTAAACCATTCAATTACTTCCAGCCTAACACATTATTCCATCTAATTAATTTCAACTTCAGCTATACTTCCCTAACATTATTCTCCAATCATTCTTACCTAGACAGTCAAGAAGTTGCATAAAGAAACAAACTAGAGTAATACAACATCTTCACCAAGTTTGAAGTTGAAAGAAGATTAAATGAAGGAGAGGAAGATAGATCACTACCTCACAACTCTTGTATGATTAAAAGAGAACCATAAGAAACCAATATATTATATTGACATGGTCATTTATCTAATGTTTCAAACCAAAATCCCAAACAGAGATCTAATCTGGGTTTGAATTGATTGAACAAAAAACTAGGAGAAGGAAATGAAGAACAACAACATTCCATTGACTTTCATCATTCAAGGAGATGGTGAAGATAGCCTAGATTTCTGAAAGATAACAATAAACCATTTCCCCAATAGATACAGAGATTAAAGGAAGGAATTAACAATAGGGTAAGTTTGAACAATCTTCCTAACTCAGATCCATATAGGAAAAGAAGTATACAAGATGTTTTAACCTAATATAATTCATCGTTCCATTTTCATGAAGAACATTTCCTAAGATCTGAAAGAATCAAAACCGGGTTTGATGGCCCAAGGTCAAAGAAACATGCAAATACAATACATCAAATCAATATCAAAGGAGCTTTCAAGAAGTTCAAGGTAACACCAATAACCAAGATACAGGTGAACCAATACCCAAGAGGGTTTTCCCATCTCAGCACCAAATGCTACAATTTCATTGGTTACCCAAAATCCTAATGAGTAGAAAACAGAACAGTAATTCATATCCTCATACTTACTTCAAAAATCAAACTTTCGTAAACAATAATTTCATTCAAGAAGCTAACACCAGTTATCCCTTTTCCGATCTTCAATTAATAACCAAAAGAGAGTTCAAGTAAGTCTTAACAGATGAAAAATCAATTTCCAAGAAAATCCCCTAACAATTTATCATTTGGTAATAGTCACAAGGTCATAAGTCTGCAACTGAAAGAATAAAACAAAACCCATAATCACAATCACAGATGTGATAAGAAATAAACATATTTCCCAAATTTAAGCATTCCATCAGTACCCATAAGAGGATGTTAAAGCAAGTGTCACACAGTTTTATCTTCCCTAAAGAAGTATGTAAGATCCAACAATAGTCAAGGTATTTCAAACCATTTTTATAACTAAAGTTTTCCAACAGAGATGAAACAAGAACAATTAGAACCAGATCTTCAGATATAAGAAAACCAAGCTACCTACAAGGTTAGAGTATTTTTAACTATGAACATTCACAGATCTAGACTTTGTTCTCAAGCCTCTATAGGAAAAATGAACAAAACGAGATACTCAAGAGTATGAAACTCTCCACCCAGAATACTATATCCACATTTAAAATAGGTTCGATAAACATTCCCAAGAAAACAACACAAAAATCTCAAGCAGAGTAATTTTATCAACAGATCAAAAACCAGTCTATTCCAAAGAGTAGAGTTGTTTTTATGAAAATTTAAGTAAAAGCATAAAACTTAAAAGATAGATCATATCATTCTTGATAGCAATTTTCCTTCACCGATTCATAGAAGTATCCAAGTAGAGCTTCAATCCTCCTTTAGAAATACAAAAACCACACAAAAATTCCTCTATCTCCTTCTTATAGTCTCACAGTGCCAACCCTTTCTTCCACACCATGCAAGGAAGGAAAAATCATGCATTGACACATTGCATGCAAAAATCAAACTGGAGGTTTGAAAAAAAACAACCACATGCAGAGCTCTAGCTCCAAAACCAAATGAATCGACAAAACCAAACCCTCTATCTTCTTCCTAGGTGGTTTCACCAATTTCCAAAAATTAAATGTAGAGTAGGACTGTCAGTCCTTCCTATTTTCCCTGCCACCACCATCTCCAAATTTGGAGTGGACTTAATTCAAACAAAACATGCCTCATAAAACTTTGGCAAAAATTCCAACTCATCCATCTTAAGTTTCCAACTGAATTTGCCAAATTTGGCTGCAAAAAGAGATAAGGCTTAATAAATTGCCTTAAATTCCTTGAATTCATTGCCTCTCACTTTCCTCTTTCCCCATGTAATTTCATAGGCCCCCTTAGGTTAGCCATTCCCTTAGTTAGGTTAGACACTAATTTAAGAATCAACATAGGTCCATAGGTAAGTCCATAGTTTTAGTCTAGGTCCCTCTTAATTCTTTTTCATCCCAATTAACAAAAGAACATATTAACTTAGGTTAGGTTTAACCCTTAGGATAGAGTTACTAGTTTTAGAACATAGTTATATTAGGTCCTAGGTCCCCAATGAAAACTTCATCATACCATAATAGAAAAGAAGAACCAAATTGTTACTTGATTAAATATGAAGCAGAGATCCATGGAGAGGTTCGTTCATAACCTTTGCACATTCAAGATCCAGAACCCTTCCACCAGTTCAATTCAGACATCATGACAACAAGACATGAAAATTAAGAGCATACCTTGGATCAATGGAATTGATCCAAGGTAATGTTGTTTGAAACCCCATAAATTATGAAAACTGAAACTCAAATTCATAATCCCTAGCAGTGAATTTATTCTGCATAAAAGAGATGGATTGCTTCATTTTCAATTAAGAAAAAACACAACAAAATGTACCTATTCCCAATAGATAACTTCTTATCTTCTACAAACATGATTTCCTAAGTCATAAGAGTACATGCAACGAATACCAGAAGATTTGATGAACCAGATTCTGGTACCTAGACCCTAAATTTCAGAATTAGGGTAACTTTCCTGGAAACTTTCAGATCACAGTGATTGGGTCATGACAGAACCTAGGAAACTCATAAGCTATCTGTCCAGGGCTAGTGACCAGATCTCTCGAGGGAATGGCCACTTTCAACAAAAGCATTGGTTGGGACATTCTATACTTACATTAGGAATAATTTTCAAGGGTCAGCTTTCAGTTGTCAATTATGAAATTCAAGAAAGGGAATCATATACATAAAAATCTATATGACCAAAATAAAGGAATAAGATCTAAGCATCTATTATCATTACCTAAGCTTGCATCCAAAGGCATCTGAAAGTACTCAAAGGAATCCATCTAGCATTCGTTAAAGGGACAAGGGACTCCATTTTCTACATACACTACACAGGAAGGGGAAGTTCAATATTCCATCCATACATCTATCTACATTGCTACATCTAGATACTACCCGCTATCAACTGCACTTCACAAGGGTATTCTAGGGCACAATTATTTCACACACTCACAAGAACTACATTGATTCTGAAGATGTAGTGCAGCACTCATTCGTAATTTTACTCAATCGAGTGAGCACCGAGGTCATTTTGACTCCCCATATTGCATATTTATTTTTGGTATTTGATTTGGTATTGTGGGTTTTGTAGGTGAATATGTGTTTTACAAGTTAAAGGTAAATTCAACGATCATATTGTGACATACAGGCGACCAAAAGTGACTATCAGCAACACTTTTGGGACACTGTAAAAATCAACTTCTGAGCATTTCTGTATTCATGCGCACCCAGTAGTAGACTCTAGTTCACAGGTACCCCTGACCCAGTCTAAGTGCCCTAGTGCGAACTTATTTGACAGTTGCATAATTTTATCTAAGAATCGATGACACCATTATCTTCATGTTCATCATTTTTTCAACTCTAGATATGTTCCAGGAAAAGTGTGAATCAGCTAAGTCCTTTTCTCTCTCTCTGGCACTTAGGGTTTCATACTTAATTACTTATTACTTGTGTCAGATTATATAGTAGTTGTATATCATAGTTTACATTCATGTTACTCTGTAAAATAGGGTTTAGCATTATCATATTTTTTGTTAAATCATATATAAACAATATACAAATTCTTTTGTACTCAAACAATGTATAACTCTAAGAAAATGATAAGGATAAGAAACTTAGCTCAATAATTTTCTAATACGATCTGGGGAGAGTCTGGACTATGTAGCTTATTAGATTATTTGGAAACTGATTTATAGTGGCTGACAGAAATTTATCTGACTTAGGTTTATGAAAATGATCCCCATGGGATATAGGAGCGCTCAGATTATAACATAGGTCTAATCTAGGTGTTGGTAATTGATAAATATTCAGGATTGTGTCTATTTTGGGGTCTAAGGGTCTTCAATCCAACTTTATTTCTACTCACCTCATGTTGTCAACATCTATTTCTATCTTCACTGTTATGATTCTTTGATGTCCATGTAACCTGCATGCTTATGGGAATTATCACCTTACCTCTCATAGTTCTCCTAAAAATCTCTACAAACACATTAGATTATCAATAAAACAATGTAATATGTTAATTGCTTAGACTAGATCCAGTGGCTTCACTATGCAATTAGTAGCTTATTACCAAGTTCACGATGCATTAAATTCCAAATGATCCTTGCATATTTTTATTGCTTTATGTGTGAAATATTTTCCTTAAAGGTTTCCCTACGTGTTGCATTGACACCAAGATACAGCTGGGATATAAATAGCTTAGGTTCAAATGTTTGATATGAAATTCAATACTTCCTACATTCCTATGAAGTGTATGTAGCCCAAAAATATAGTCCCTTGTGATAGTAGTCCATACTTCCCTACCACCTGACAATAGTCCCTCCATAGAATATTTATGCCCCATTAGATATCATGTGCTTCTATTATGTATATATGTAATCTACATTATCTCCTCCTTTCAAATGCACTACTTTTGATACAAAAGGCCTTATGAACCTCATATTCCCATTAAGAAAAGTAAAAAGGCCAACACAAATTCAAAATAAAAAGAATGGCTTAAACAGAACAAAGGTTCCCTAATGGTTTCACCAACTTGATTAATCTATCCAGAGTCCACCTATTCTCCTTAGGATAAAATCATGATAATGTGAAAATATAGTAAAGACTTATGGATCCTGTGACCTTCCATAAGTGAATCAGTATTTAGGAAAAATGTCGAAGATTTCACTCCAGAAAAAAATCTTGGGAATCTTGGATAGATACAAAGATGTATCACTTTAGATCATAATCACATTAAGATTCATCATATAACATTTACTCATTCCTTTTGGCCAAATTTAGCAATATTGTAATGATTCATTTCTCTACATAGCTCAAAACCTCACCATTGGTATGCACATTTATACCCTAATTTTTTGAAACAAGAATATGCAATGGGCACTTGTATAATTATGATTGCACAATGTCTCTTTATACCTCAGTTTACTAAACTAATTCTCATCAAGTTTCCACTAGGATCAATTGAACCCTAATAATTTCAACTAATGACCATCTTCTAAATGAGTTACTTGACAATTTTATACACATCATACACTTAAATAGATGAAATCATGACTTGCATATTTTTATAAAGGATCATCAGTGATCATAACATAGACATACTCAAAAATTTGTGACAAGTCTTTCTATTATTATAAAATAGATACATGATGTAAGGTAATATAGTAAGATATAAAATCTATAGATACATGGTTCTTTACACTTTGTATCCATAACTACCATAGGGGAGTAAAGGGAGTCACACATGACTGTTGAGGGTAATACATTAAGGCAAAGTGAGGGTCATGTAATATCCTTAGTGGACACATTTCATGAGACACATTCTAATTGAAAGGATATGAGTAAGGGTTTTCATCATTTAAGTCTAGTAACCCTTGTAGATGAGTTCGACTTTGATGGTAACTAGTGAAGTAATCACCACATTCATCTCTAATCTTTCTAGGAAATATATTTCTATGCACACTATCTTGTAAAAAAATTTTCCTGATGACTCAGTACTCTTCATTCTAAGATTTCATTCTTGAATATGAGGGGTATTTTATAAAAAAATCATTTAATGATATATATATGTCCACATTTCTGAAAAAATTACCACACCCCAAAGGATCAGAATTCACATTGCATATCCATTCCATTACATCATTTACAAATATATAGGAGATCTTGGTTGAAATATTATTTCATACCTTGTTTTTATATTTACATTTACACTTTGTTAATTTCCTATTTTGTTAGTATGTTATTATATTTTCCATATACATATGGATTTCACTTTTTTTATTTTGTGAATTTATAATTCTTCTATACATATTGGACATGCAAAAATGATAGTTTGGTATGAAATAGTGACTAAGTCACACCGAGATATATTTCATCTATTTACTCTCTTACACAAAGGAGAATTGTTTCAAAACTACTACTTCCTTAGATACATGTAGCACACTAATACTTTCCATTATCTATACAGAGTGTGACATCTTTTCATCTCTAACATGCTAATGTGTACTTCAATGTGAGATTTTGATCTTGGGATTTGGACCAGATACAAGGTTAAACGTGAAGTAATTCTTAGATAAATCATAAAATTCCATTATATGTATTATTTGAAAGGGGGTTTCATATAGGGATTGTATAGAAACAAACTAGGTAGTAATTTTGGATTGCTTAGACTTATGATCGTAATAGACATTGTGAGTGTATGTCCCATGTATAGGTCTAACACAGTCTTAAAAAAAATGATACTATTAGAATGAAATATAAGAGGGTAAAATGGATAGATAACATACCACTAACACATGTTACAAAATCTTGTTTGGCATTGATAGACCCAAAGGTTGTCACAAGGAGTCTTAAATCATATTGAAAAAGGTTGGATATAGACTTAAGAAAGGGTTACTAAAATATTGGAAATAAAGAAATGGTATAGATAAATGTCAAAAGGATACCCAAAAGGAGGCATAAATTGGGTAATAAAAATATTGTAAATGGATTAGCAAAATTTACCAAAAGCTCGAGACAGAAACAATTAGAAAAGAAAATCCAAAATATGTTACAATTATGTAAATTATAAATATAATGTAATCTGACTTGGAGTCAACACGTGTGAGCTAACTATTCTATGTAATAAATACCCATAATATTGGATTGTACCTAGGGGTAGCTCACGATCAACATACTAATTGTGCCTATGTCCTAAACTATCATTGTATATAATTAGCCAAAATATCTTATACCAAATGACTTGTCTAAACTATAGATGTATGGGCTAGCTGAAATATTTGACTATACTAGTCCTGAGGTTGCAACTGCATTCTTTCTCCATGAAATAATAGTAAACTGAAATGCAAATAAAATATATATATGAGGTCAAAAAGGGGCATATGAGATAGTCTTAAGATCACACCATCTGCAGCTCATGAACTAATTTGAAAAATTCATGGAAGTTTTCTACATCAGACCTCTCTCTCAATACTCGCTTCAAGGACATGTGATACATTTTGATAAATGAATAAAAAATACACTTAATCCTCTAATCATATGAAAAATGATATAGTGTCCCTTGGTTCATGATCACCTAAAATAATTCAAGTGGTTGGTAGGGATCTCCCAAAGGATGAGGGATATCCACTTGTGAGGTATACATGTGAGGACAAAACCTCAACGAGTATATAGGTTGTGTGTACATCATGTTCCATGAGAAAGGAATACTTTTAAGTAACATAAGAGGCATGGGGGAACCAATTCTTGGCAAGAGTTTGGATAATACATGACCACCAAGAATACTTTTTTCTACTCTTCTTTTAGAGTGCCCATCCTTAATAAATAGATAAGTAAGCATCCATAAATCATAGTCAAAATAAAAATTTTACAAGAGGGATAATGATGAGGTGATTCCTGTTATAACTTTGCATGCTTCAACTTTTAGTTATTTCATACTTTCATTGTATAGAATTCGGCAAAATATTGTAAATACATTCCTTGGTTATCATGTCATGTGCATATGAAATAAGATACTTTACATATCAAGTTTGACTCAACAAATAGTGGGATATAATTAGATGTAACATAACACAGCTTATGGTTAGACCTAGCTCACCAAATCAGACTAAGCATCCTTTTCCTAGAGACAAGATCAAATTATTTGATTTTTGTATATAAGAGATGAAAGATTTATACTATTAAAAAATTGAGAGATTGTTGTAAAGATTCAGGGGAAGATGTAGAATTGTGAATATAGAAGGAAGAGTATAAGGATTATTTGTATAGAAGTATTTTTACATACTTTTCTTAGGAATATATAGATAAAAATGGGTCATAAAGTGAATATCCATCATCATACTTATGGGGTGGTGATATCAATGTGAAGATATTAAAATATTGTTTCATTAGGTGCTAAAGAGGGAAACTCCTTAGGAGTAGTAAAATAAGAATAATAAGTGACAAGAATTGTGTCACATGCCTTCTTATGATAACTAGGTCTATCTAAGTAATGATATAATTAATAATGTGGGCATAGACTTTATAACAACATAAATCATGACTCACTTTTACATTCCATTCCATTTAACACTCAAAAACATAACATATTGCATATATTGATTACACATATGTATATCTATGCTTACTTATGCTCGCATGTTACATATTTCTGTACTATGTTAGCTAGATACATTGTATATCATATCTTTTCTAATACAAACATGTGCGTTCACTTGCCTTAAAATAGGAAGTTATAAATCACATAAATTTACACTATATGTATTACATGATCATACATCCGGAATCATTTGGATTCACTTACCTCTTATCCATTCCCGCAACAGGATATATATATATATCCTGAGGGCATCCACTATATCATATACACTATAGGTGGTATATGTATATCTATATATAATATCATGCATACACATTACAGATATCGTATTATACATGATTTGACATAACTTTTAATCTTTATAACTATGCTAACGAGAGATGCAAAAATTCATGTGCAACTAGAGTTTTATTTGAAAATGGAACTTCCATAGGATGAAGATTTATTCTCTAAGTATCCTGCAAAACAAAATTAGTAAAACTTAGATACTTAAAGAAAATCCAAGAACAGATTCCCAAAACAACTATAATTTATTTAACCATATCACACCAGAAAAAAAATACATCTCTATTTATTTTCACACTAAAATAGAATTCTTAAAGTTTCTAGTTTCTACCAAGAACTATGATGGATTCTACCACAACAAAGAAAACTAGAAAGAAAATGGATTAGATGGTAGATGGGGGTTTCACACTGAAGTTGGTTCCTTAGAAGCGTGATACTTACTTCCATGTGGATGTCAACCCCTATATTGATAAAAGAGGATACAATAAATGACAAATGACTAAATTTAACATGCAGAAGTATACAAGTTTCCCTAGAATGATGGAAGAAAAGTGCCAAAATTATGATCTAGATTGACACCAAAATGAAATATGATCCTAGACTGGTTTCCCCTACAAGCAACCCCAGCTATAGAGGTCTAGTCAATGAAAACTAGGGCTGATGGATAAAAAAACTAACAAAAAATTCAGATCTGAAAATATTTGTATGTAGATCTGAAGCTGATGCAACCCTTTAATGCCTGATAAAAAATTACAGAGACTATTTGAAATAGGAGAAACATAAAGGATGCAAGAAAATGGGGATCGAAGGAAATAGGATGAAAATACGGAACGGGTCGATGGAAATTACGTTGAGTTGGTGGTGATTGAGAACTGACAGACTGGATCTAGACTAACAGAATGACAAAAAGTCGAATATAGTAGATGTATGGTATGTGGAAGAAAATACATGGAAATGGAACAAACAATCTATCAAGGCAAAACAATGTCCTCTAAAAGCACCATAAAATTTACAAAGAAAATTCCATGAATAACTAAAGAAGGCTAACACCATTGCAATATCTAGTTAATGCTCTAATTCTAGGAATGTAACATTAAGATAAACTCTTAAAGGAATGCTTAACTAACATGAATACTATTCAATATCTAACTAAACATGCCTACTTATATGTTCAATTACCTAACATGGGCGTAAATGGACCTAGAGGGAAATCAAATGGTTATGGTTGATACTCCAAACAATGGTGAAATGACTTTTCCAAATGACTTGTTAAGTCACTTTAGATATTCATCTACTAACCTTGTTGAAGACTTTAGGAAAGGATTGAACTTGGCTTATAAATCATATGTATTATATGAGATGTAAATGAAAGCATGGTGTGAAATATAAAGGAATGAGGTGAACTCTTTTTTATACTTTTTCTTTTGAGGAAAACTTGCATCTTGGGGCATGTGGGACTAAAAGGCCCCAAAGAAATATTAAGAATTGCTAATCAATGAGTAAGGCTTTTCTAATCACAATTAGTGAATTAACAAGTGATTAAGATGTGAGGAGCCCTAATCAACCAATTAGGCTTAACTAAGAGGCTAGGATAAGATTTTGAAGCTTGTTAAGAATTTGTGGAGGTGAAATGGGGTGATTTTGAATGGCTAGGAAGAGGGGGGTTAAAGCCAATAATATGGTGTATTGACCAAAAAAAGGGGGAAATAGGACTTAATTAGCTAATAATCACTAATTGTCTGTTTGGCAGAGGGTTTTAACTTATGATTCACTCATAAAGTGACATCATGAATGCGAAAGAGGTTAGGCATAATCAATAATATGCATTATTAATTGGATAAAGTGGTAAGAAATGTTAGTTAACTAATGGAAATCACTAATTATAATGAAATTGGGAAGAATGAGAGTGATTTATGTGCGTTTTGGCAATAAAATTGCAAAAGCAAAATTTTGGTTTCTACATTTGCCCGTGTTTGCGGTGAAGTAAGTGAATTCACTTAAAATATAGTAGACAAGCATAAACAAGTAAATTTTTTGAAGAAACATTTTTAGAATGAAGGATTCTCCCTCGAGTGTCGATTAGGTGATAGAATAATTCAATTGACGATCAAAAATATGATCAAAATGGATACCAGAAATATGATAGAACGGGCACGAAACCATTGGTTAGTTAGAAGGAAAAAAGATATCGATAAACATGTTTGTTTATTTCCCTAGGTGAGTTAGAAGAAAGATTACTAGTGATAATAAATGACAACAAAGAAGAAATGATAATGGAGAATATAGGACAATCCCAATGTTTTCATCCAATCCTTTCAGTAAGAAACATGTGTTGTATCATTTTTCCCCTAGATCTACATCATCGTCCTTTATTTGAAATAAACAAAAGTGTAAGATAACATGAAAAGCTAAATTACTAACATCTTGTTCATTGCTAAAAAGACATAACCCCGATGCAACATACATAATGTAATGCAATACGAGAAAGCATTATAACGATGCTTAACTCCATGCAACATACACAATGTAATGCACTATGAGAAATTAAACTAACTAACTTAATAGACAAACTATTATAATCAAACGTACTCAAACAAACAACATTCAAGACAGTTGCAACAAAGTTTTTTTGTTATCAAGCTGTCAATTCCTGAATGTTTATGTTGTAACGACAAGGGTTAAAAATGGTTTCCTAAGCAAGGATACATGCTAGGGGAATAATAGAGGACACAATTAGTCCCATAGAAACCATTTCGTTTACACTATGACATATTCTCTAGGAAACTCACTATTGCACGGGAGTACCGATGTAGTAAACAGACCTAGCTTTTGTTAATAGAGGTAGATCTTGGTGATCTGCAACTTCGTTTGAAACCAAAAGAATGAACAATAACCTAAGAAATATGTCTTTTGTAGGACATATTTTGATGTTTGAAGGACAATGCAATTGATACAGTGATTCAACTCTATGCATGCCACTAATGTTGAGAAATGCACTTTGGAAAAAATATGACATGTTTTAACTTTTTTTTGGATTTTTAATGATTTTATCATTTTTTTGGGGTTTTTTATGTTTGTTTACTGAATTTTTTGGGTTTTGTTTTAAACATATTTGAATGTTTTTTTAAAATTTTTGAAACATATTTGAATGCTTTTGATTTTTGAAACATATTTGAATGTTTTTTATTTTTTATAATGTTATCTAAAGCTATGTACAAGAAACGAAGAAACGTGGATGCCCCAATGACATATGGGATATATAAGGGAAAAACACCATGCACATGTGAAAGAAAATGAAGATGAAAATTTTCCCCTACGTTAAATGGGAATATCCAAAGGAAAATCCTTCGCATCTAGAAAATAGGATCATTTGGATCAAGGATAAGACAAATAAGTTCAATGTGATGATGACCACAAGAAAATGGTGTGTTAGGAAGGAACAAGGATTCCCCCAACATGAGTTGGCCAAGAAACATATGATAAAAAGGAAGTAGAAGATTGTTTTATTGAAGGAAGGGGACAAAGATGCCCGTAAACATGACAAAAAGACAATATTATACACATGGATGTTCTAAATGAAGTAGAAGAATAAAGTGAATGTATGTAGCTTAGAAGCCTTGCGATGAAGAAGTGATTAACCAAAGGTAAGAATCATGAGACAAGATACCGACTAGAGTAAGAGTTTGAACAAGGTCCAAAACAGACACTTGGTAACATAGTAATATTTTTTTCTCATGAAGGTCTAGTGTGTACACATGGAAATTTATTACCTCTTAGAGGGAATATTTTATAGACAACAAGTGAAGACACCCTAGCCAATGTGTAGGAATGATTTGTTTTTCAAATTTGATTTTTATGAATGGATTGCAGAAGGAGAGTTGTACATTTTTCTACTACCATCCAGGCGTCCATAGCCCTGACAGAGATGAATTTTATTCTAATCACAACATTTCTCTAATTTCATTTAGGTGTCCATAGCCCCGATAGAGATTATTAGAAATATCCCAAGAGATAATTATATATCAATTTTCTTTTTCTTTTAGCTTTTTTCTTTTGATTTGATTGATCTTTTTTTCTGAAAACTTATTTAGGATATATTGTTTGATAAGGGGTTAACAACCACTAATGGCTTGATGGAAGGAGATGAAAGTGTTTGTGATGAAGACATTGGCTATTATCAAAAAATATGTCCAAAATTTCTTCGCAACAAGTTTTTAAGATGTTGATTCTGATAGGATCCCTAAGAGGTCAATCATTATTTAATTTACCAAGGTGATAAAAGAATAAGGTCAAATGGATACCATAGAGATAAATGATGCAAAATGTGTGTGAATTGGCTAACAAAAATATCATCAAAGCGATGAAAATGGTAGGAAGATGTTGCAGAAGAAGAGCAAGAAAGGGAAGAAAGAACATCCATGTGTATGACAATACCTGATTGCAATGTGTGATCTTGTTTACCTTTGATATTTTTGAAATATTTTCTCTTTTTCATTGGTTTTATATTTTGTCTTTTTTGAAAAGTGGGACCGAAAAGGTCACTTATTTATGATAAAATACAACAACAATGTTAGCAATTTATTTAATAAGGAAGATTAAGCATGTTTTCTTAACAAGATTTATATCATCCCTGATCTTGATGATCATGGTGAGATCATCCTCAATGGATGACTACATTTTATCATGAAATGTGGATTTTTTAAGTGGGAGACTTGAGTGTCTCGTATCCAGAAGTTTATGCTGTACTTTGCACCATACTTGATGGGTGCATTGATTGGCACTTTTGAATCGTGTTTGATTCTAAAATTTAAGATAGTTTGAATTGTTAGTGATATTTAGAGCTCTTAGAAGTTATTGGTCTGATTTTGATGAAGGAACCATGTTTGGGTTTCTTATAAGATATGTATGTGACCTATTTTGTCCCGAGAAGTGGGATAAAAAAGTGGACGCATAGAATTGATGTGAGAAGTGACGGTGGGTTTGACACAATCATTGATAGAAGGAAAATGTGATAGAATGCAATGGATATAGTCCAGTAATTGAAGAGGATGGGCTACTAGGAGGGGTCCCATAGATTTAAAGATAATGGACTACCAGGATGTGGCCCTAAGATTGAAGATGAGGGACTTGCTTGGAGGTGTCCCGTAGATAGAAGATAATGGACTACTTAAATGCAGCCCAAGAATAGAAGATAGGGGACTTCTAGGACATGCCCCAAGTATATATGGAGAGAATTTTATACCAGGAGGTTAGCCACATATATATGATGAAGTGGCTACTTTGAGGTGGCCCACATATAGAAGAAAATGATGGGATACCAGGTAGTGACCTAAGGTGAGATTGCAACAGAGGAATTTTGATAGATAAAGAATGATTGGGTAAGGAGAAGATAGGACATGGATCAATGTTAGATCCAAGAATTTCATCACCTAATGAAGAGTGTGAAGATGGAAGAATAAGAGGAGGATCATGTTTGATGATATTAGGGTCTTCCTCTTTTTTTTTTTTTTAAAAGGCATTAATCTATTCTTCCCAATATGCGGACGTGATCTTAGGGTCTTCGTCTATTTTTTGAAAAAAGGTATCAGTCTCTTCTTCCCAATACATGATATTAGGTTTTTCCTCTATTTTCTAATAGAAGGCATCAATCTCGTCCCCCCAATATGCAAATGTATTAAGATATAAAGAGGTCTCTTGCTTGCAAACTTCTAGAGGAATGCCTTCATGTACCCTAAAAATTCTCTAATTGATTCTTCATTATGAACTGAATCAATCGGTGTGGGTTTACGTTCAACCACAAGAGGTTGATTGGATGAATGCAACACGAGATTCGACTTGGATGATTGATTAGAAGGACTTTGAATTAGAGAGATGTTCGATGGAAGAAGGGTTCATTGAGGCGACTGAGAAATGGAGTCCTGCAAAGACATGGAGGACCGTGACTTAGGAGTCGTATTAGTGGAATAATTTGGATTAGAATCTTTAGAATAATTAGAAAACTTAGAATCATTAGGATTGAAATATTTAGGAGAATAACAATAATCATAATCATACTAGAATTACCATGATTTGAAGATGGGGGAAGAGGTAAGTGAACAGTTTATTTAGCGTGAAGAATCAAACGAGGTCTACTTATGATAGACATAATTTGATGGGAATGTTGAAACATAGGTTCCATACTATCATAAGTATGCATAACTACAAGATAATCAATATTTGTTGGCACATTCCTAGACATAGATAGTTCAGGGGATATCACACAGGTTATTGTGTTGACATGTTCAACATGTGTATCTACACAACCAATGAGATCATTAAAATGATTATACTCATTAGACACATACTTATCATTCTTATCCTGATTATGTTTCAGAAAAGTATTCATATTAGAGGATTTTTTAGGAGTTGATGAATCCATCTCCACATCGCTACTTTTAATTAAGTCTTGGATGTTGTGCTACAACTTCAAACACTTATATGTTTTGTGACCTTTAACATGGTGGAATTGGAAATATTCATTATATCTAAACCATGATGGCTTAGGTGCATCATCCTCATAAGGTGTAGTTTTAAGATATCTAACCATGTTAACTACCTCTATCTTTTTTAGTATTGATGATATTGAGTCAGATAGAGGAGTGAAAGTATGACACTTATACTCCGCAGGTAGAGCTCCCTTTGCAAGCTTCAAAGGAATGTGGTTTTTAATGGGTTGTAATAGCTTAGAGTCTACTATTCCATCACCAATGACGTTTTTGTTCTTATTAGGAATAAAATTTATTGTTCATTAGATTTAGTTTTTTTAATCATTGGAATTGTTATCATCGTGTGAGAAAAGTATTTAGAGATCCCCCTAGCTAACAATGCTTTTTAAAATTTGACTCCCTTTTTTTATTACCTCTTCGAAATGTGTTGGTGCAAAATGCATTTGCAAGTGGAACTTATTGTGTGGATGGAGGTTGGGAAAAATTATACCTGATTAAATTCTTCTCAGGTATGGAGTAACGAAAACGACTAGCTAATCCCCTCCATCATTGTAAAAATGCTACAAAATTTTCATTGTTTCATTACTTAGCATTGCAGAGATCCAATATGGTGACATCACTCTCTTTATTAAAAGAGAAGTTATCGTATGAAAGTGTTATGCTAGTTATGACCATGCTGGATATGGATCCCTTGGGGATGTGCACAAACCACTCCTAGCAGGCATTGTCCTCCCAAGCTTCGTGGGAAGAGGCAAATAAGATAATTGTCACTATACGTGCCACCTCTTGAAATGACATATAAAAAGTCTTTCATATTCTCATCAGGATTCACCTATTCCCTTTTAGTCAGTAATTTCAAATTTTGGACAATAAAAGTGTCATGGGAAAGGTAATTGTAACATGGATATATCATACATGGATAAGGTAAACAACTCAAAAAACAAGTATTTCTTATTGTTATTATTACCAGGTTGGCCTTCTTGTAATGCTGTGAAGAGCCATTCTTCATCAGTGGACCACTCTTGATTGAAGAGTGTGTCTTACATGTAGGTGGTGTAGGTCTATACAAAGGGTTGAATCTAGGCGTATTACCACCTCTATTATCCGTGTAATAATTTCTTCATAAACGTCTCTACGTGCTTCTTTCGATGAGGAGTATATTGGTTGGTTTTCAGTGGTATGCAGCCTTAAGCTTTAGCTATTTTGGGATGTCTTGTTTCACAGGTTTTGGTTGTTCCTTATTTATGTGTGATGCCAAACTGGCCAATTGGTGTGTGAGGGCTTGCACTTGTTCCTCTAGGGTCACCTCGTTAGTAGGTATCTCTTTACAACCTTCATTAGTAGAAGGTGGCTCATGATGAGCATGCTCTTCGTGGTCCTCACAATGAATTCTAATTTAAGGTAGACGATAGTTACCATCACTTTCAAAAGGGTATCTTCCTCATTATTATATCATCCAGAGGTAGAAGCCATGATGCCCTGGGTTTAATATATCATTGATATTCCTATGATGAGTACGTTTCATTTATTCTTCTCCACAAACCATATTGAGGATACGACATAAGGGTACAACTTGTAGGATGGATAATTTTTCTCCTGGCTCTACGACACATCTTAGGATCTCATGTTTATTTTGGTATATATATTCATAAAAGTGGGCGGAATGTAGTTCCATGTTCAAACGAGTAGTATCCCCTTCACCACCACTATGATCGATCATGAAATTTTCTTCCAAGACATGGGTTATTGTTTTGAAAGGGACCCGTTTCCTAATTTTTGATGACCCCATATCTATATTAGGCATACTTGAAATAGGGGGAATAATGTGAAAGGTTCCCACTAAAGTTTTAAGACATGGACCCTAGGTAAATTTTTGCAGCGTAATGACACTAAGATAATGATCAAAGGATGATGACTATAGCATAGCCCCATGAATCCATTAGGTTTAATGTGAACTCTAAGGATCTAAATGAACAAATAATAAGATCTACCCTAGATAAGGTATAATAGGACATCAAGAATCACTCTAGGATATATAGAATGATGTAAGCACACTATCTACGAAATCACAATCACAACAAATAATTTACTTCCCTAATGTTCTATTTAGAGATAGGTTTAAGAACCGAATAGTGAAAATAAAATATTACCACTTATGTCGAGTTTAGCAAATAAGCAAGACCTAAATGACTAAGAGAGTATTAATGCAAAATCCTCCAACAAATATATACTAAAAACTAGTTTCTAGGACACTAACATAATGTCTAAGTCTTGTAAAAGTTAAAGTTACCAATGCGAGCAACGTAACAACACTATTTTGGTACATCAATAAATATTTTTAAGAAAAGCAAGATTATAGTACCAAAACAATGGCATCCCAATATTAATAATGCAACGTCAACACCCTCAAAATCTCAAGACACAGCTTGGAATGTAAAAACTACGCCTAAGTATAACTAAGGAATTATCTAACCTGTGCGAGACAGCGTAACACTACAATATGAGAGACTTAGGTCCAAGTTCCACAAAGGAAACAAGATGTACGTATTACAATTGTAAATCTAAAATGTGGGCAACGTAAAAAATCTAAGGAAGAAAATGATAAGACCACCTTACTAAAATGATGATAAGTCTCAATATGGGTGTTGAAACACAAGGGGGTTGCTAGAATGTGAGCACGTTCCATTCACACTTTCAACTATTGCATTCTGACATTTCAACCTAGTCATGCAAGAAGATTTAAAAAGTGGTGGACACATTATTTCTAGTGGTATCCATGTATATTTGTTATTATTTTGTCTCAAAAATGAGAAACAAGAAAACAAAGGATTATACCAAATGGTGGTGAAAAAAAATAAGTATACTTTACCAAAGTTTTGCCTTGCCTTAGGGAAAATGAAAAACTAGAGAAAAGTAACACATCGCAGGTTTCATGATGAAATTTCAAGTGGTTTCAACTTTAAGAGATTAATTCCCTTTTTTGAAAAACAAGATTTTGAATCCAACAAATTTGTCACTTTGTGAGAGCTCTCAATTAGAACAACTAAGATATAAACAGTGGCTCCAAGCTGACAAGATTCCTAGGTGGTTCTCTCTCTAGGTGTCACAAGATATCTAAGGCAAGCTCATTTTACCCAAAAATTAGCACTGACTAGTTTGGGGTTATCTCCGATTTACTTTATCCACTTCATTATAATGAGCACCAAATTGCATTCAATTATTTTTTTACTGGGGTCACGATACATATATCTTTTACTCTAATCTCACCAAGGTGTAATAGTAAATTTGGTAGCATGGAGTAATTTCCTATTTCTATCACAAGGTTCCCTCTTGCGTGAACTAATATAGGGTTCCTAGAACCACCCCTCTTGTGAGCTTAAGGATTATGCCAAAGAGGTTATGTTCTAGCTGAATGGATGATTTTTAGCTCTTAACAAACCTACAAATCAAGTGTTTTATATAGTGGTGTATTTTAAAATCTTTTGGATTAAGTAATTTGATTTTGACCACCTTTGGCAACCTACAAGCACACATGAATGTTAGAGTTTGGTTTGAAGAGAGCCCTTCTTTTTTTTACTAGTGTTTTAGGTATTCCAAACAAATGATTAGTAGTTTACAAAGATTCACAATATCATAGAAAGAGGATTAGATGTCATTTTTGGTTCTCACTATCATCCAAGGACACGAGAGAAGAGCATACACAAAAAAAATCCAACTAAATAGCAATGAAAAATATTTGTAAATAAATAACTATTATACAACTTTTGCAAAGTAAGGTTTATTCTCAATTAATCCAAGTTCTTTTTAATGAAATACTAAAATTGCTTTTGATTCCCAAGATCACACTAGGTGCAAGGGAAGAGCATACAAATTTTTTAGCCTTGCTTCTTTATCAAATGAAAAATATCTTAAACTAAAAGATCAAGTACATGTCAAAAATAAAATTTCATTCGCTTGAGAAAAAAATGAATGATGATTGTTCCTACTTACTACCATGAAGCAAAAATTAGTTTAGAGGTGCTTTTGGTTCTCAAGATCACACTAGGTGTAAAAGAAGATCATACACAGTTGTATTCCAAACTCAATCAAAGTATGAAAACATAATCACTCCTCAAACCCTAACCCAATTTAATCAAAAATACTTTATCAAGCACTAGGAAATTTTTATTAGGAATATCTCTCTAAAATCAATAAATTGAAAAAAACAACATCTAAAAACCTATGAAAAGTAACGGAAATCCTAAAAACAAAAAATGGAAATTTTGAGTTTGTAGGAAAATCTAATATAGACACAACTATGTGCCCCTATGAGTGTATGTGTGACTATTTAGATGCGTGTATGCCCCTGATGACGTATGCACACCTCTATGTAAAAATAAATGACAGCTGAAAAAGATGAGCTACGTGTGCACTTCTAGAGAAGTGAATGTGTGTCCCTGTGAATGCTTTCCCTCCTCTTTTGACACCTACATGCCTATTTCAATGCCTGCACATCTATTTCGATGCATGTACTCCCCTTTGCTGGAAGTGGTCAAAATATGAGATTTGACAAGAATTTCTTCAAAAAGATCAAATATTTAGTATTTTGGGGCAATTTTGATAGGGCTTTGCCTCCTTATATCTTGCAAAAAATATTAAAACACAACTTCTACCACTAACCTAGATGAAACAACTATCAAAAATGAAAATTGATCTATAAAAAATTGAAAATTACTCTAAAAATTAGAAATTAATATAAAAATCTTGAGAAACTAATCTAAAAATCTTGAAAGTACTCTAAAAAGCTTGAAAGTAAACTAGAAAGCTTGAAATTAATCTAGGAAACTTGAAACTAATTTAAAACTTGACATTTCTGAGCTTGCATTGTGTGCCCTAATTTTTCATGTCCGATTTTGCTCAGAAACATTTTATTTCTCAAATTGGTGATCTGCATTTTCTCCCCCTGGTTGAATGTTTCAAAAATGCCCATAAACTTGTTATTCTACCCTGGTTTAAAAGAGAAATCCATGTGTGCTCTTATTTGTGCCCTAGGTTTTTCCAATTTTCATGGGCTGTGTCATTTTCCCTTTACTAGATCGTGCAAAAATTGAAATTGATCAAATCTAAATTGTATGGGTTAATTTCCCAATCCTAAGGTTGAAAATAATGTCAAAACATGATTCAGTTGATTTAAAATCAAAAAATTCGCAATCCTTGTTGAAAATTTTGATTTCTAGGGCATCCTTTAAATTTTTCATGATTTGACGGTCATATGGGTGTCGTTTTCCCATCAAATTTATCATCACAAGGTAATGGCGATGTGGCTGGTTCCTATTGGCTGGGGTTGTTGGGAAATGTCTCTAACTTATCATTTTTTGAAATTTTGGCAAAAGGGAAAATTTTGATCCATGGCTCCACCTTCTGCAATGAAGTGCCTACGTGGCACATTTTGATTGGCTAGGGGATTGGCGGGTGGGGCTTTCCTTAGGAAATTTTTCTTTCATTATGCAAAATTTTCAAAATCAAATTTTGGCCTGAAGGCCCACAGTGAATAGGGAGAGGACACGTGGCATGGAGGGCATGCGGATGGTGGAGGGACTTGGAGAATTTTGATGTTTTTTGGCTCAAAATGATGAAGTGAAATTTTGGCCCGAAAGCCCCCAGCAAATCATCGGTGGACACGTGTCCGGGAAAGGATAGGATGGGGTAGCGGGTCTTGTAATGAATTTTAAGTTTTTAACTTCAAATGGTAAAAAATCAAATTTTGGGCTGAACCCGCAACAATAGGAAGGACACGTGTCCACAGAAAAATGGAGAGGAAGGGACCTCGAAGGAAGTGAATTTTTCCTTTGTTGTCTAAAAGTGCTAAAAAATGAAGAATGCTCCTACTCCTATCCAGATGGACACATGTCCAAACATTCTAAGAAGTCAAAGGAAGTGGTGGGCCCGCGGTAAGTTTTTAAAATTTTCAAATTTTTGGCAAAAAGGTTTAAAGTGTAAATAGGAGGCTTGGCCCCGCGGTGAATCGGAGAGTGCCACGTGGTGGAGAAGAGATCAAGCTTCAGGGCCCATAGAATTTTTGTGGCAAAATTTACTTTTTTCAAAAAAGTTGCAAAATTGATAGAATTGGTTCACGTTTTCAATGGGGCCCACATATGGACACGTGGCGGGTCTAAGGGAGAAGCGGGGAAATTTTGCAAAATTTTCCAAACTTTAAAAAGGTCGCAAATGCATTTTTTAAAGGCATGGGCCCGATCCTAATCATTTTTTGACATGTGTCCCGCCTTATCCAAAGTTTAAAAAGGTAATTTTGAGCTTATTTTTAAATCTCATTTTCCACGTGGAGGGCTGATATTAAAAGGTACAAGATCGATGGTTACTGTGCATTCATCTATTTTGGCCGCCATGGGAGCTCCAAGAAGCTTGGAATCATGATTTCTTCATCAAATTTCATCAAATCTTATATGATTTTGTGTTGTCTTGGCCTTCTGAGAACATTGGCATCATTTTCATGACCTAATTCTTTGATCTATGGTGTTTTTGATGTAATTTTGGCTCAGGCCCGAGAAAAAATGTGAAATGTCAACATCAAAAGTTACAGAGGTAAAATTGAAAAGGGGAAAAGGTAAAAAATGATGAATGAAAGATGCTTGCATGCTTGAATGATAAAAACATGCCCCTGGGGTGGATAATGATCCGAATTTGTGTAATGATTTAACTTTTTGTGCATACCTGGCAACCTGTGAGTTGTTTTTCTGTTTGGTGTCATTGTCATTAAATCATGAGGTTTTTTGTGACAAATTTGATCCCATAGCATATTATTTTCTTGGGAAGGAAGACTCCAATGTGGCATGAGGTATATTATGCATTTTGGAGAAATTGTGAAAGGTCGGGAGTTGAAAATCATGAGAAAATTTTGAGAAAAAGATCATTTTCTGAGAAAATCCACAAAAGAACCAGGTTAATGTCTCATGTGTTGGAAAATTCATGTATGTGGGTTGGTTACAAGTGTATAGCCACCACACAGCTCTGAGATTGTTCATGTAACTCTCCCCTGCTGTTGAATCTAACAAGTTTTGAATTAAATCTGTGTTTTTCTTTGGGCAATATGATGTCTGTTATCAATTTTAAATGCCTGCAAATAAATTTTATTGTTCTTGTTGCAATCTTGCATTGAAAGTCTTTAGAAGTCACACAGGATCTCCATTTCTGGTTGATAGTTTAGTGGCATTTGCAATCTCATACTCAGAAGAGCCTTCATCTGATAAGGAGATAAACAAATTTAAAATCACTTTACCTTCCTTGACTGCAGAGATTTCTTGTAAGCCTTTGGGGGTACCTTAGGCATGGTTTGATCATGGATTTTTGTGTTTAATTGAGTTCTTTACTTCAAGATTTTGTGGTGAGTTCTCAAATATTGTGTGAAGAGTGCAACATGGGCTTCCATTTGTGCCTCTTCTGGTTGAAAGAACATCCTGATTATTTTAGGCATTTCATCTGATAGTTGTTCAAGTATTGTACAGATTGTCAAAGATCTGATCTATCCCAGTTTGTCTTATCAATCCCCCACCAAAAATCATCTAACAACAGAGATCCTATCATGTACTATCCCTGATTTGCATGTGTATACCCACAGAAGATCAAAATCTATTTGCAAAAGTATGCATAACAGATCAGGATTTCCAATGTCTCTAGTAACCTTTGCCTTGTTTTGAGAACATACCCATGTTTTGAGAAGTGACAACTTGTGAGAGTTCAGATCTGGGGTGTTGATCATGTTTTCATCAAGGTCTCCATCATAGAATTTCAAGCAAAGAGAAGGACATCTTCATCTCCTTCACCATTACAAGGTTACAAAATAGGTCCTCTTACCTTGGTTGCAAGGCACAACCTAAAACAGCTAGGACAAGATCAAGTCCTATTGGAGTGCTATCCATTTCTCCACAAACCTGAGTGCTAGCTAGACCATATCCCCAGCTACCAATGACATACAACATGGTCTAATCTATCTTTAAGCTCCATGACATAACTGTGGTGCTGCTCAGACTGAAAAGGAGAACAAATTTGGATACCAACACGAGTGGCGCCGTTGCCCGAAAACTTCTTGGAATTTCTTGGTGTTTTTGAAGTATTTGAAAAGTTTGAGCATTCGTGTATTCAAGTATTTGAGCTGCTACATTGTTAAAATATCATCCTATGCTTCAGATCTACAAGTTTTTAAGCAAGGGTTTCAAGTTTTGTCTGCCCTTTTTCATTTACTAGCAGTTCATACACTTTGGGTGCATTGTGATTGATTGATTTAAGAAGAAGAAGGTCTGATTTATAAGGCTTTGCAAGTTTTTCAGTACTAGAAAACATTTGACAGAATTATTTTAGTACATTCTTGCACAACTAAGGTGAAATTCCTTAGTGGCGACTCCATGCTGATTTGAATTTGGAAATACCAGTGTCTTAAGCTTTCTGTCATTTATTTTTGTGTTGTTGATCTCTGCAAAACTGGAGGGAAGAAGATCTCTCTTCCTTAAAGACTCTGCTAAGAAATTGTTCTCAGATTCAAGAAATTCAGAGTTGGAAGGGAGAAGAGTTTGGAAAGTGGTTAAAGGTCAGACATCAGGAAAAGATATAGCCATTGGTGAGAGAGATCAGCCTTTGGTAGAGGACTATCACTCTTCTTCAAGTGATTCTGATTCAAGCAATCCTCTCATAAACTTGTTTGCCTCAGCTAGTGAAGGTCCTTCTGCTGTACCTGGTAAGTTCCTTCTCCAATCTACACCTCTGTGTTTTAATTTGAGTAAAATTTCCAAGAAAATCAGCACTTAGAGGATACCAGTCTTGTGAATCACATTCTTGAGCCCCAAAGATATAGCACCCCTCATCAGCTTCTCTCACCTCCAAGATCACCCCCACCAAACAATATGGCTCAGCCTAGACCTCCATTTGTTGTTAACACCTTTGGTCCTATAAATTTTAGAGGAATGGATGGTTACCCAAATGTTGTCCCACAAGATGTCAGAAATAGGTTGCCAAAATTCCAGGGTAACAATGCTATTACTGGTGATCAGCATCTCAAACTTTTTGATAATATGATGGAAGATTTTGAGATAGAGTTTGAAGATGTGTATATTAAGTTATTTATTCATACACTAGAAGAAGATGCTAGGGATTGGTACAAGGCTCTACCTGATAACTCTATTGATTCATGGACTGAAATGAAAAATGCATTTAGGTTGCAATATGGTGACAGGACTGATCCTAGATTTCTTTTATCTGAGTTTGAGAATATCAAGAAGAACCCTAATGAATCAGTCCATGACTTCAACACAAGGTTCAACAAAACTTTGAGAAGGCTTCCTGTTGGTTTGAGGCCTTGTGATGAATCTTGTTTAATCAAATATGTAGATGCATTTGATAAAAAGGCAGCCTATTACCTAAGAGACAAGAACCCAACCAATCTAAGACAAGCTTTCACCATGGCACTTCAAATTGAGAACAATATCAAGGCTGTTGGGAAACCTCTTAAGAGAGATGGTGTAAAATTGATAAAACCTGAGAAACCTCAAGCTAGCAAAGGTGCTGATTTAGAAGAGGTTGTGAAGATTTTGGCAGGAGTTATCAAGGAAATCTCATACAAGTTGGCAGGTTCTGAGAGGGGAATTGGGAAAACTTCACAATGTCAGCCTAGGCAGCAGGCACAAGATAGATTTGGCAATCACCATAGGAATGAGTAGAGGTTTGATGACAAGGGTAAAGGGCCTTGTTGGATCTGCAAATAGACAACCCCAAACATGTGAAAATAGATTGGTTCCTGACCCTCTAACTGCCAGGGTTGTTGTTGTTGATGAAGTTGCTGATATGGATTGGTGTGATAGATGTTTTCTTCCTCATCCTCCATGTGAAGTGGACCAACAAGTTGATGAAGCTGATAATGAGGATGGAACTGATGATGATATTTGCATGGTGGGCTGTTCTTCAAGCTCACAAGGAGGAGCAACATCTACTGAAGTAATAAGTGCTAGGACTACCTTTTGCTGCTACCTTTTGGGATTGCATCAAGTGGGTACAAGTCTTTCTCCCCCCTCATGCTCTTGAAGTTGATGTAGTGCAAGATTTTGAAATTCCTAACAATGACTTTGAATACTTGAGAGCTTTGATGATTAAGAAGTATGATGGTGGTATCCCTTCGGAGGAAGATAGACAATTGTTGATGAATGTTGTTGTAGCTCAAGAGAAGGACTATAACACTAGAAGCAAAGTTGTTAAGGGAGTTGGGCCTCAAGCCAAACCTAAAACACCCTTGCTCACAAGCATTCCAAAAGAAGCTCCTAGGAAAGAAACACTTGCTAGAAGCTCTGTTGTCCCGAGCAAAAATTACAGTCCTCATCATGCCCAAGCTGCCAAGAATCCTTTGCCATCTGATGAATCTTCTTGTATCCCTTCCAATGTTGTTTTTCCAAAGAGTGTCCCCTATGACATAGCCTAGGTATTGAGCCAAATTAAAGTGAGTGTTCCAATCATTGAGTTGCTTAGAATTCCTGAGCATAAGAAGAGAGCATTTGAGTACTTGGGATTGAAAGAAGAGAAGATCACCCCAAGCAGAAATGTAAATGTTGTTGAGACTCCTCTTCAAATCATTGTCTGACCTTGAAACACCACCAGCAGTGGAAGATCTTGGAGAGACACCTGAGGTATATTTGGGGACATCCTTGGTTGATTCCCAATTGAATGTTGATCCATTCTTTACAACTTTGCTCATAAAAGATAGGCTACTTCACAATTGTATGTTTGATTCTGGTGCATCATGTAATGTCATGCCTCTAGAAGTCATGAATGAGTTGGATATCAAGGTGAAAGCTACCTATGGGAAGTGTACTACCATGGATTCAAGGGAAGTTCCGGTGGTTGGTTGTGTGAAGGGTTTGGTAGTGCAACTTGCAGCCTATCCGGGTAAGAATTTGAAACTGGATGTTGTAATTGTTGACTACCCTGCCAAATGGGGTATGATTTTGTCAAGAAAATGGGCTGCAAGTGTTGGTGGCAGTGTTCAGATGGATATGTATTTTTCCACCATTCCCATTGAAGGCAGCCTGGTCAAACTTTATGGTGAAAAGAAGATGTTGCACCTAATTGAAGATCCCAACAATGCTTCCTATGAAGTGTTGTTTGCTGATGTAGATGCTGAGAATTTCATTGGTTTTGCTGATGGAAAAGAACACAAGATGGATAGATCAAAGTGCCTTGATATGGTAGGTTCTCCTTGGACCTTGCTATTTGATGGAGCTTGCTCCAAATTTGGAAATGGTGCTGGTATAGTTCTGCTTTCTCCTAGTTTGGAAGAGTTTGCTTTTTCCTTCAAACTTAATTTTGAATGCACTAACAATGTTGCTGAGTATGAGGCATTGTTGTTGGGGTTAAGGATTGCATGGAAGTATGGAGTGAAAGATATTGTTGCAAAAGGAGACTCAGAGCTGGTTGTCAAACAAATAAGAAAATTGTATGCTACAAAAAATCAGCGTATGAAATAGTATAAGCATGCAGTTTGGGATCTAATTGAAATGTTTGATTCCTTTAACATTGTTTACCATGATAGAGGTCTTAATGTTGCTACTGATAAGTTGGTAGTGTTGGGTTCTAGATTTGAAAATTTCACCATTTCACCTTATTGTGAATACAACATTGAAGTGCTGACTAGGCCAGTTGTCCCTGATAATGTGAAACATTGGCAAGTATTTAACAATGATGCTCAAGTGCTAAGGTTCTTGCAAAACTAGGGTGAGTTTGCAAATCAGAATATTGATTGGGAGCCAATGGTATGCATGACTGAAGGAAGAGAAACTTTGTTTGGAAAAGATATCATCCAATTGAAAACAAACACCATTCCTAGAGGTCTTGTTGCACTTGAGTCAAATTTTAACAATGTTGATTGCATCATAAATAGAAACATGTCTACCTCAAGGGATGTGGAAGAGCATGACTTGGGAACAAAGGAAAAACCAAGGAAGGTTTGGTTGGGCAAAAATTTAAGTAAAGAAGAAAAATAGTCCTATGCCCAACTCTTGAAAAAATATCAAGACTGCCTTGCTTGGTCCTATTCAGAGCTGAAAGCATACAGAGAAGATTTATTTCAGCATGAGATCCCTCTTGAAACAAATTCCAAACCATTTAGATAGAGGAAAAGGCCAATTAATCCACTTCTCTCCATGAAAATGCAAGAGGAGTTAAGGAAGTTGAGAGATGGAGGTATTATTCAGCCCACTAGATATTCATCTTGGGTTGCAAACCTTGTGCCAGTCAGAAAGAAGAATGGAGACATCAGACTTTGTGTGGATTTTAGAAATCTAAATAAAGCATCCATGAAGGACAACTATCCCTTGCCAAATATGGAAAATATGTTGCAGCTTGTGACAGGGTCTGAATTGCTTTCTACATTGGATGGTTTCTCCGGATATAATCAAGTGGTTAGTTAAAGAATCAGAAAGACTTAAGACAACATTCACTACTCCTTGGGGGACATATGTTTTTGTTAGGATGCCCTTTGGTTTGATGAATGCTGGTGCCACTTTTCAAAGAGCAATGGATGTTGCTTTTTCTGGTTACATCAATGAGTTCATTGCAGTTTACCAAGATGATGTGACTGTATTTTCAAGGTAGAGAGGTGATCATTTGCAGCACTTGGAGAAGATGCTGATCAGATGTAGGGAGTATGGAATTTCTCTTAATCTGAAGAAGTGTCATTTTGGCTTGAAAAAGGCCAAGTTGCTTGGTCACATTGTGTCAAAATATGGTGTTATGATAGACCCTGAGAGAGTGGAAGCAATCAGCAAGGTACCTATCCCAAGAACCAAGAAAGGCATCCAGTCTTTCTTTGGTCAGATTAATTTTATTAGAAGGTTTGTTTCCAACTTTGTTGAGTTGACTCTTCCAATCACAAGCATGCTAAAGAAGGACCAAGTTATCAAATGGGAGGAGGCTTCCATTCAAGCTTTTGAAGGAATTAAGGATGCACTTAAACATGCACCTATTTTAGCAGCCCCAAACTATAAGAGGCCTTTCCAAATCTTTTCCTTTGCTTCTGAGTATACCATTGCTTCTGTTTTGCTGCAAAAGGATGAGAATGAGGCTGAGAGGCCTATTGCCTTCTTTAGAAAGGCTTTACAAGCTGCTGAGTTAAAGTATACAATCATGGAGAAACAAGCATTTTCCTTGGTGAAAGCAACAAAAGTTTTTAGGCCTTATATATTGAGTTCAAAAGTTGTTGCCTATGTTCCCCACACCATGGTGAAAGACATCTTATCAGAGATGGAGATCTCAAGTAAAAGATGTAGATGGGTGAACAAACTATAGGAGTATGATATGGACATCCAAACCACAAAGTTGGTAAGAGGTTTGGGTCTTGCTAAGCTCATGGCTGAGAGTAACTTGCAGAATGTGGAAGTGAATCAGCTAGAGGAAGAAAGGATAGATATGCTTGTAAAGTTGGTAAATTCTAAGTGGTACAAGGATGTAATCTTTTACCTTAGACACCTTTGCTTCCCTGATCATTTAAATAAAAATTAGAAAAGATCCCTCAAGCTGGCTTCTCAAAAATATATCCTTACAAACCTTGGGCTAGCTTGGAAGAACCCTGAAGGTGTCCTCTTGAAATGAATAACTGAAGATGAAGCTCCCAAGATAGTTGTTGATTTCCATGGGGGAGGTTGTGGAGGACACTTTGCTGGAAGAGTAACAACACATAAGATTTTAAGAGCTGGTTATTGGTGGCTTACTCTTTTTAAAGATGCAACCCAGCTGGTTAGAAAATGTGATAGTTGCCAATGTTTCTCTGGAAGACTGAAAGCTTCAGGCTCCCTTCCTTTGCAGCCTGTATCAATTGAAGCTCCTTTCAAGCAATGGGGAATGGACTTCATTGGTGAGATTTCAGATCCTTCTAGTGCTGGTCATAAGTGGATCCTTTTAGCCACTGATTATTTTACAAAATGGGTTGAAGCAATCCCATCTAAAAAGGCAACACACCAAGTGGTAGTGGACTTCTTATTGAATCATATCATATGCAGATTTGGAGTTCCAGTTAAGATTGTATCTGATAATGCCATGTGCTTTAGAGCCAAACCTTTAATGGCAATGTGCAATGAATATGGAATCAATCTGACTTATTCTTCAAACTACAACCCCCAAGGGAATGGACAAGCTGAGTCCAGTAATAAGAACTTGTTGAAGATCATTAGAAGAACCTTGGAAATGAACAAGAAAAAGTGGGGAGAACAATTGAAGTTTGTAGTTTGGGCTGATAGAATAACTCCTAAAAGATAAACTGGTAAAAGCCCATTTGAATTGGTGTATGGAACTCAGGATTTGCTGCCCTTACACCTACAATTATCTTCATTTCAGTTTTCCCAACAGTTGGAAGATCAAGAGCATGGCCCATATGAATCAAGGATCAATAGATTATTGAGCTTGATGAGGAGAGAAGAGCATCCCATCAAAGGCATATCAGATTTAGAGAGAAATTGAAGAGATTGTTTGACAAGAAGGTCACTCCTAGAGCCTTCAATATTGGAGATCTGGTTTTGTTGTGGGATAGTAGGCATGAAGACAAGGGAAAGTATGGCAACTTTGATGCATTATGGATGGGCCCTTATGCCATTAATATCAAAAATTTTGAGCATTACTTTTTTCTCAAAGATCTAGATGGGGAATTGCTAGAGCTGCCTGTTAATGGCAGACATTTGAAACATTTCTTGGATTAATCCCGAAATTTGAGGTATGCACAAATTGTACAATTGTATAGTCTTTATTTTTTCTATTTTTTGTTTTTGGTGGTTTGTGGTTTGCCCTTTGTTCTTGGCAGCCATTTTGGTTGGTTTCTCGAGATTTTTATTGCTGGTGGTTTTGGTTTTTTGGGCTGCCTCATGTTTTGAATCCTTTTCCCAATGGTATTTTGGCATTTGGTTCTATGTTTTGTCCTTGTGGAACTCACTAGGAGTGCCCATCCCCAGGCAGGAGCCAATGTTAGTGCCATTTTTGAGCTAACATTGTGTGCCCTAATTTTTCATGTCTGATTTTGCTCAAAAAGTGTTTTATTTCTCAAATTGGTGATCTGAAATTTTCTCCCTCTAGTTGAATGTTTCAAAAATGCTCATAAACTTGTTGTTCTTGGCCCTAGTTTTAAGAAATGTATGTATTCCTTGGTTTAAAAAGTCCATTTGCTCTTTTTTGTGCCCTAGGTTTTTCCAAATTTGTGGAACATGTGTCATTTTCCCTTTTCAAGATCATGGAAAAACTCAAAATTGATCAAATCATATAAATTGTATTAATTGAAAATCCCAATCCCAAGGTTGAAAATGTTGTCAAAATCATGCTTTAGTTGATTCAAAATTCAAAAATCTGCCATCCTTGTGAAAAAATTGAATTCTAGGGCATCCTTTAAATTTTCATGATTTGACAGGTACAGGTGTCATTTTTCCATCAAATTTATCTCAAAAGGTATTGGAAAAATGCATTGGTGGGTAGGGAGGCGCTCTATTTTCATTTTTCACCTGTTCAAGCAAATGGGGATTTTTGTGTTTTTTCAAAATTGCCTACATGGTGTGTTGATGGTGAATCACAGCACCCCTGAATTCTGCAACTCGATGGGTTGAGACTCTCAGTGCGATTGCATAACATGGAGCTTTTCCCAAGTGTGGGACCTCGTGCGAAATTGGAAATAGCTCTCTGGATGAAGGCCGGTTCCTATTCCTCTTGTTCAGATGCACACATAAAAATGCAGAGGGTTTACTCAAAAACCTAATCTAACTTGCCAAGGAGACAGGGTAAGAAGATGCATAAAAAATAAACCTAAACTAACAAAGGTGATGCACCGAGGAATGAAGAACATCTGTCTTGCCAATAAACACAAACCATTAAAATGTAATGCAAGATCATGCACAGATAACCATATTTGTAGTGAAAGATCAGGAGGATGAAAATGAGCATAGAGAGGGTTGAGAATCATCCACAGATATGCATTATTTTCTCTAAAGATTGACACAATACACTACAAAATGCCAAGAGGCAAAGTTGCATTACAGTTTTAGATGGGAGGTTTGAACTCCACAAATTCACCTGCCAAAGAGAAGAAGGGAGGGGGAAAAAACAAGAATGTCCAACCTTTAGAAAGAAGCCCCTCCTTACAATTTATAGGAAGAATGAGAGAGGGAAGAAGAGGAGGAATTCGAAATCTACCCCAACCACCTCCAGTTGCATTTAACTCATCTCATTATGGTGGTAGGTGAGAACCTTGGTTAGCAAACCCAAAAAGTGGCGAACTGTATTTTGCATTTTTAAGAATTTTTCTCACCCAATTAAAGATATCCAGTCGTAGTTGGACAGAGGACCTTGTAAGCTTTCCAAAAAGTCCAACCTTGCATGAATCTGAGCTCCCTGTGAAAAGTTATGGCCATCTGAATATCTGCGTCAGGGTCTTGCTTCCTGTCAGGGTGCTCCAAAATCTGGGTTGATGCCTCTTGAAGATGCGCCAAGGTGCGCATTCATTTTGTGTCAACAACCTTATGTGCGCCACTAGGGTATTTCTGTCAACATCTTCTGCTCTCGGCGTCCAAATGGCCTTGTGCATTTTGGAATGTCGACATGTTTTTCTGTTTGTGCCTCCAAGACCTGCGCCTAGGTAGTGTTTTTCCTCTGCGGACACTCTGTGTCGTCCCATTCTGTGCGCCATGGGAGCACCATTTTTCATGTCTTCATGTCTCATGTGCCTCCAACCTGAAACCTTGGGCACAAATTCCTTGTCGACATCCATGTCTGCGACACTTCTTGACATGCGCCTTTGTGTCAGGGTTGAGATTCTTTGAAATTCTCCGACATATTCTACCTGGGGGTTTTTGATATACAGGTGTGACTTTTCCATGTCGACATATTTTTTTGAAACATCCAACCTGGCACCAGGGGTAGCCTATACTAGTATGTGAGGAAATATTACAACTTTGATTTTTTTGAATTTTGGCAAAAGGGAAAATTTTGATCTTGCGGCTCCACCTTCTGCAATGAGATGCCTACATGGCACATTTTGATTGGCTAGGGGATTGCGGGTGGTGGGAAACTCCTAACTTTTTTTGCTTTCATTGTACAAAATTTTCAAAATCAAATTTTAGACTCCCCGCAACAAATAGGGGGAGGACACGTGGCACATAGAGCGGGTTTGAGGGCATGCGGATGGTGTTCTTAGGGGACTTGGGAATTTTGATTTTTTGGCTCAAAGTGAAAAAGTAAAATTTTTGGCCCGAAAGCCCTCAGAAAATCATCGAATGGACACATGTAACAGGAAAGGATTTCAAGATGGGGCAGCAGGTTTTGCAATGACTTTGAATTTTTTAACTTCAAATGGTAAAAAATATTATGTTTGAAGGAAGCCCGAAGGCTTACATAGCGAATAGGGAGCGACTTATGGCAGGCATAGTTTAGAGGCGCGGTACAAGGGATAAAGTAAAAACTTTTTCCTTGTTTGCTAAAAGGTTGATAAAATGAAGAATAATCTATAGCCTCCTCCATGATGAGACACGTGGCACATTCTAAGAGGGTCAAAGGAATGCGGGCGCGGGCCCATCAGGTAAGGAAATTTTTCAATTTTTGTGGGATGGTTCAAAGGTAGAAAATTTGATGGCTTGGCCCCTGGCAAATCACAAGAGCACCACGTGGCAAGAGAAAGATTGAGGCTTCCGGTACCATAAGTGGTTTTGTGGAAAATTTTCAATTTTTTCAAAAAAAGTGTCAAAATTGCACAGAATTGGCTAGCGTTTTCAATGGGACCCACCATGTGGACATTGTGTTACATCAAAAATCCAAAGGGGAGAAGGAGGGGAAATTTTCAAAAATTTTCCAAAACTTTAAAAAGGTTCGAAAGCAAAATGCATTCTTAATCCTAAGTCAATTTTTTGACACGTGTCCCACCTGATCCAAAGTTTTGTTCCCAACTTATTTTAAATGACATTCTTCCACCTTATGGCTGATAATAATTAAAAGGTGGATAAGATCAACGGTTACTATGCATTCATTTTTTGGCCGCCATTTTTCCTCCAAGAAGCTTGGAATCATGATTTTTCATCAAATTTCATCAAATTTATATGATTTTGTGTCATCTTGGCCTTCTGAGAACATTGGCATCATTTTCATGAAAACCTAATTCTTTGATCTATGGTGTTTTTGATGTAATTTTTGGCTCAGGCATGAGAAAAAATGTGAAATGACAAAATCAAAAATTTGAAGGTAAAATTGAAAAGGTGAAAAGGTAAAAAATGATGAATGAAAGATTCTTGCATGTCTGAATGATAAAAACATGCCCCTAGGGTAGATAATGATCTGAATTTTTGTAATGATTTAACTTTGTGTGCATACCTGGCAACCTGTAAGTTGTTTTTCTGTTTGATGTCACTTTCATTAAATCATGAGAATTTTTGTAACAAAATTGATCCCATGGCATATTATTTTCTTGGGAAAGAAGGCTCCAATGTGGCATGAGGTATATAATGCATTTTGGAGAAATTGTAAAGGGGCTGGGAGTTGAAAATCATGAGAAAATTTTGAGAAAAAGCTCATTTTCTGAGAAAATCTACCAAAGAACCAGGTTAATGTCTCATGTGTTGGAAAATTCATGTATGTGAGTTTGTTATAAGTGTATAGCCATCACACAGCTCTGAGATTGTTCATGTAACTCTCCCTTGCTATTGAATCTAACAAGTTTTGAATTAAATCTATGTTTTTCTTTGGGCAATGTGATGTCTGTTATCAATTTTAAATGCCTGCAAATAATTTTTATTGTTCTTGTTGCAATCTTGCATTGAAAGTCTTTAGAAATCACACAGGATCTCCATTTCTGGTTGATAGTTTAGTGGCATTTGCAATCTCATATTCAGAAGAGCCTTCATCTGATAAGGAGATAAACAAAATTTAAAATCACTTTACCTTCCTTGACTGCTAGAGATTTCTTATAAGCCTTTGGGGGTACCTTAGGCATGGTTTGATCAAGGATTTTTGTGTTTAATTGAGTTCTTTACTTCAAGATTTTGTGGTGAGTTCTCAAAGATTGTGTGAAGAGTGCAACCTGGGCTTCCATTTGTGCCTCTTCTGGTTGAAGGAACATCCTGATTATTTGAGGCATTTCATCTGATAGTTGTTCAAGTATTGTAGAGATTGTAAAGATCTGATCTATCCCAGTTTGTCTTGTCAATCCCCCACCAAAAATTCATCTAAATAACAAAGATCCTATCATGTACTATCCCTGATTTGCATGTGTATACCCACAAAAGATCAAAATCTATTTGCAAAAGTATGCATAACACAATATCAGGATTTCCAATGTCTCTAGTAACCTTTGCCTTGTTTTGAGAACATACCCATGTTTTGAGAAGTGACAACTTGTGAGAGTTCAGATCTAGGGTGTTGATCATGTTTTCATCAAGGTCTCCATCATAGAATTTCAAGCAAAGAGAAGGACATCTTCATCTCCTTCACCATTACAAGGTTACAAAATAGGTCCTCTTACCTTGGTTGCAAGGCACAACCTAAAACAGCTAGGACAAGATCAAGTCCTATTGGAGTGCTATCCATTTCTCCAAAAACCTGAGTGCTAGATAGACTTAATATCCCCAGCTATCAATGACATACAACATGGTCTAATCTATCCTTTAAGCATCCATGACACATCTATGGTGCTTGCTCAGACTGAAAAGGAGAACAAATTTGGATACCATACGGATGCAAACAAGTTTGGTGGTTGATATGGATACCTTTAATAACTCTCAAAGGTTTTTATTTTAAGAATTTGATTAGCCGTTTAAAATATTGATTATTTATTGATATTGTATTAGAAGTCAAAGGAAATAATTAATAGATTCGAAACTATTAAACATTCAAATTTATTAATGGAATGCTCCAAATTAAAAGATAAAAGGAAAAAATCATTTATCAGGGATTTTGTTTCATTGGTGAAGTTGAGTGGCTTTTAATAAGCCCGCCAGGATTTATTGGTGACTTTGTCGGCGTGGATGTGTTTTACTCATATTAAGTTGAAGGTGATCGCCAATTCAGTTGGTCACTTACTTGTAATTGTAAATCCACTATATGTTTCACTCAAAAGCATGAGCAGAGATGCAATAACTACTTACGCTAAAGGTGATCACAAAATTTAGTTGTTCGCTAACTCGTAATTGTAAATCCACTATATGCTTTTTCTACAACATGAGTAGAGATGTCGTAACTGCTTACGCTAAAGGTAATCACCAGTTTAGTAGTTCGCTTATTCGTAATTGTAAATCCATGCTATATGCTTGATATCCAAAGCATGAGCATGAGATGCCATAACTGTTTAAGCTGAAGGTGATCACTAGTTTAGTTGTTCACCTACTCGTAATTGTAAATCCACTATATACTTCCTCCAAAACATGAGCAGAGATGCTGACGTTCTATGTAATCTAGTGCCCAATTGAATGCACTTCTCAATTACATGAAATAAAAAATCTAAATAATAATTAAATGAACACCAAATTTCAAATTGAAATTTCTTTAGAAATAACGTAAAATATACATAAAATTTGAAATCAACTATAAAATGCACAAGGTCACACAATTGGATTCTTTGTTACTATCGTAAGATTCTTGCCTTCGAATATTAACAAAATGCCCCAAGATAAACTATAAATAAAATTTCTACTTGATAAGACGGCAACATTACTTTTTTATCATTTTGATTACATAATTAAATATCCAAATAAGATGATAAACTGTTCCTATCCTTTTGCATATTATGTTCTTGGATTAATGGATTTTAAAAAATACTCTTATGCTGTCGGAGACATCGAACATGCATTTTAGAAATTGTGAATGTTTTAAGCCACATCAAGCATGCAACCAGCTGTATTCCAAAGATTAGAAAAATCCTTTTTAGTTTGCCCGCAAAATTTGAATACTGTGTTGTGTTAAGCCACAAAACCATGTAAGCATGCATGCCAATGGTTCTAATTTTTTAAGTTGATCACATTGATGGGTAAGTAGAAGGCCATCATAAGGGTAACGGTTCTTAAGCTTCTGAAGTGTATAGGACTGCACTCCTAGATCTATACATTTTTAAAAGTATTTACATCATTTAAACATGTGTTTTTCTTTGCACAAAACTATCAAAAAAACAACTTTAATTTCAATTTTTTGTTTTTCTTGCTAACTCAAGTAATAGAGTAGCATCTGTATATCTTAAAAAATTGATAGCATTTGGATGTAATTCATTCAGAAGATATAAAAAAAAAAAAAGATCTCTAATGATTGTTGTTAATAGCCGTTGCCAAAAACAAACAGAATTTAGGGCACATTTTATTCCATTGGCAATTTTTTATATTTTTGTGTTTAAATCGAGTTCTTTACTTCAAGCCTTTGTGGTGAGTTCTCAAATATTTTGTTAAGAGTGCAACCTGGGCTTCCATTTGTGCATCTTCTGGTTGAAAGAACATCCTGTTTATTTTAGGCATTTCATCTGATAGTTGTTCAAGTATTGTACAGATTGTCAAAGATCTGATCCATCCCAGTTTGTCTTATCAATCCCCCATAAAAAATCACCTAAACAAAAAAGATCCTATCATATATTATTCCTGATTTGCATTTGTATACCCACAGAAGATCTAAATCCATTTGCAAAAGTATGCATAACAAATCAGGATTTCCAATTTCTCTAGTAACATTAGCCTTGTTTTGAGAACATATCCATGTTTTGGGAAGTGACAACTTGTAAGTGTTCAGATCTAGGGTGTTGATCATGTTTTCATCAAGGCCTCTATCACAAAATTTCAAGCAAAGAGAAGGACATATTCATCTCCTTCACTATTACAAGGTTATAAAATAGGTCCTCTTACCTTGGTTGCAAGGCACAACCTAAAACAACTAGGACAAGATCAATTCCTATTGGAGTGCTATCCATTTCTCCACAAAATTGAGTGGGAGCTAGACCATATCCCTGGCTACCAATGGCATACAACATGGTCTAATCTTTCATTAAGCTCCATGACATAACTGTGGTGCTACTCAAACTGAAAAGGAGAAGAAATTTGGATACCAACAAATACAATTCAAAATCTAACTAAACATGACTACTAATATGTTTAATTACCTAACATGGGCCTAAATAGAACTACAGGGCAATCAAATGATTATGGTTACTACTACAAACAATGGTGAAATGACCTTTCCAAATGACTTGTTAAGTCACTTTAGATATTCATCTACTAACCTTGTTGAATAATTTAAGCAAGGTTGAACTTGGCTTATAAATCATATGTACTATATGAGATGTAAATGAAAGCATGGTGTAAAATATAAAGGAATGAGGTGAAATATTTTTATAGTTTTCCATTTGGAAGAAACTTGTATTTTTGTGCATGTGTGACTAAAAATCCCAAGGGATATTAGAATTGTTAATCATGATTAAGCTTTGCTAATCATAATTAATGAATTACTAAGTGATTAAGAGGTGTGGAGCCTTAATCAACCGCTTAGGGTCAATTAGGAGGCTAGGATAAGATTTTGAGGCTTATTGAGACATTATGGAGGTGAATGGGGTGATTTTGAGTGGTTGGGAGAGGGGTTTAAGCCAATATTAGGGTGTATTGACCAAATCAAGGGAAAAATAGGATTAATTAGCCTATAATCACTAATTTTCCATTTAAAAGAGAATTTTCACCTACGATTTGCTATAAATTGGCATCTTGAATGCAAAATGGGTTATGCAATTGTGGTGTCAATTGGCTAAATTGGTCAGGAATATTAATTATAATGGATTTGGCAAGAATGAGAGTGATTTTCATGTGTTTGGCAATAAGATTGTAAAAGTGGAATATAGGTGTCTACATCCTTGATGCGCAATATCGTGATCTACTAATCAAGGGTAGGGAAATCCTCTCTAACCACAATGCGCCTAATGGATGGATAAAAAATGATGGCCACACATAGACTATAATAAGCATTGATATTCATGTAAATACCTTCCAATGGTTGTGAGATTCGTGGAAAACAAAGGGGAACCTCGTAATAATTTCTACACAAGGTCATGGAATATGTGAGGGATGTGTGGATCCTGATAGCTCTATGGTCAGTTAGTTGTAGCAGTCCAAAAAGTGAGCGATGGGTGACATTCCTTGTTCAGAATGTTTAGTTATTGAATGATGTATGGTGGAATTGGTGATGACCTTAAAAATAATGAGTGAAATCTTGTGCCAAGGTCTAACTAATCTTTAGGCCCTTGTAGTTGAGGAACCTATGGATCACAATCATAAACTCTTGGCAGCTACAACCCTTATATGGTCATGTACATTTAAAATATTTTTCCAGGGGTGGTCCATTATCGTAGGCCTTATCAGCCATGATGTTCAAAATGTTTAACTGTTCAATTTTCTCAGTGTATCATGTTTGTGTTCTAAGGACAATCAAACAAAGTCTCGTATATATGTCTATAATCATTTCAGGATCGTTTGGTTATGGGACTAATGGATCACTAGTGTTTGTTTTCTCTTTTTGTGGTTCATTTATGGTCATCGATTGCAATAATTTAATTTAATTAAGAAAATAAAAACTAATTTAATTAAACTAAAACTATTCTATGTTTTTGGTATTTTCAAGATATAAATGAAATAAAACAATACAAAGCAACTACTCTAATAAAATAAACATTTTTTAAACTTTTATGGAATTTATAAGAAACGAATAAATGACAAAGCTTCTAATTTAAAAAATAAATCCTATACATATAAATAAATGAATGTAATTATTTACCTTTGCAATGGTGCAATTAAATCTATGCTAATCAAATTAAAGCCTCCCTAATTAAATCCTATGCTTTTCCTTAGAGGCATGGGAAGAAATCAAATATTCTTAGAGAAGCGTTTCTTCCCCTGCAACTTCCCCGACAAAAGTAAAGTAAGATTTTATGGAGGATTTTATATATGATTTGATGCTTATGTTTATTTCTAAACTAACATAGAATATTTCTTCCAAAATCACCTATTTGTAAATCTACAAAGATAGGAAAAGGAAGCTATCTTTCCTAAGGAAGCTTTGTTGAAGGAATTGATCTACTGTAACTATTCAATGATTGCAATAATTAAAATGAAATTCCTTTTTTAATCTATTGAATAATATGAATAATATTCTCAAACAAGGCATTAAATAAACCCAATTACAACCTTGACTTATTATTTGCAGTACTTTGGAAATCCACTTATGGTGTGCTTTTGTGTCACCTCAGTTTTTCTTTTCAATCTCTTGTGTTCGTGTGAGTCCAAGATGTTGGGAATGCAATAGAAGTAGTAAGGTACACCCTGTTATTCAACCATTTGCAATTAATTGATTAAATTGATTAATTAATACATATCGTATCTTGTTGGATTAATTAAATTAGTCCCATGTACCCTTTGTACCCCTTTTGGCTAAATTAATTGTTATTTATTAATTAAATAATTAATTAATTAAGTGTGTGCACATCCTAGTCATCTGCCACTTGATCAAACTCCACTTAGACTCCATTTGGACTCCTTATCCTTACCCTAGTTAACTGCACTTCTAGAATCCTAGAAAGGTGGGGGCAATTAAAATGCACGTACAACCACCTTTCCGGATGCAATCTTTTTGTAATTAATTCATTTATTGCCCCCGACACTATTGTAACTTCCCACAATGCTATTTTTAGCATGTTCATTTATCCGTGTGTAACCAATTCCAACTACCTTTGCTTCTATAAATTACAGGCTTACCTTCCTTTCAAATCCTCTTGAATTTGAACATACAAAAACTTTGTTGAACTGTGTCTGTAGCATTTTCCTTCAAAGCTTGGAGAGCACTCAAGAGCACCCACAAATCATTCTGACATTCATTTTGCAAGGTTTCACAAGGAGACCCTTATTGAGGTTTGCACAAAGGTTGCTGGAAGGTTTGCAAGGTTTGTTTGCATTTTTCATTTACAGTAATTTTACTTTGTTTTTCACATACATTTTGGCACGCCCGGTGGGACTCACACCCCTCCTCTTTCATTTTTGGTTTCATTTTTTTTTTCTGTGTTTTTTTTTTCATCATAACCTTCTTGTTTTGTGAAGATTTCACAGGTGAGGTTTGGAGAAGTTACCATTGTTTGCAGTTGTTTTACAAAACAAATAGTTTACTTTACATTTTTTGTTTTCTTTTAAAGTACTAAGTTTCTATTGTTTTCATATTTATACTCTTAGTCTACATGTGTAGGTACGTTTTCCATTCACTTACTTTTCTGCACCACCTGCACACAAAAAAAATACAGTTAGCTTTTGGTTTTTTTATTAAACAAAACCAATCTTATTGAGAAAATTGCTAATTTCCAAAAAAAAAAAAACTTGTTTTTTTGTAAATCTAACAACTTTTAATATTATATTTTAAAAAACAAAAAAATTTAAAAAATTTTTGTTAAAAAAAAAATCTAAACCCTAACTACCCCTACCCCCCTCCCTACCCAGCTCGGCCAGCTCGGCCGAGCCACCTCCCTCACAAACCCACCTTAGACCCCCACTCCCCCCCCAACTCCGATCCCCATCCCACTCCCGACCTCCCTCCCTCCCCTACCCCATTCCCAGCCCTCCCCTCACTCACTTCCAACCCTCCCCATCCCCTTCCCCCTCACTACCCACCCCATTCCCTACCCCTACCCTCCCCACTCCTCAGCCCTACACTCCCCTAACCCCCTTCCCCCTCCTCACTCCCACCTCCCCAACCTCGACCCCATCCCTATGCCCCATCCTGTTCCCTCCCTACCCCTAACATCCCACCCCCCTCTCCCTACACTCCCTCCCTGACCACATGTCCCCCCAAACCCGATCGAGCTCCCCCGATCCCTGGCCCCCCCCATCCCTCCCGACCTCCACCCCAGCCCCCTACCCCTCTCACCCCTTCCCCCAACCCCTCCCTCATTTCACCCTCCTTCCCACCTGCCTTCACCCAACCCCAACTCCCTCCCCTGGCTCTCCAACCTCCACCCGCTGAGTCTCCTGCCCCTCCTTTACCCTTAGCTTCCCTTCCCACCTGAGCTCTCCTCCACAAGCTTCCCTGCACACACACACACACATAAAATACATTTTTTTTTTTCATTAGTTTATTTCATTTAGTTTATAGTTTTAGTTTTTTTTTTTTTTTTTTTTATTTTATTTTTATTTTATTTTATTTATAATTTACATTTCATTTATTAATTTATTTCTTTATTTCTTTCTTATTGGCCTAACTGTGTAATTTCCTTTTGTAGGGTTTGTGGATGCTTTTAATCTCTCTATGTGGACTACTTGTAAATGTTGAAATTTTAGTGTTATTGGACTTTTCGGTTCCAATTTTTTTCACTTTTTAATCACTTGTGCACATTTTCATCATTTTTTTAATGGACTAACCCTTTCTAACATGTTTTGCATACTTTTCCTTTGTCATTTTCTTTTGTTTTTGTGAGACTAACACGAATCGCTCATGCGTATGCTCTTCCCTCAATTTTTAAAGTGATCTTGGGAATCAGAAAATGTGGTCGTTTCTTTCTTTTTGTTTTTGGGGAATTAATGTTTCACTTAACCAAAGCCAACCCACATGTATGCTCTTTCCTCGCACTTTTTAAGCGATCTTGGAAATCAGAAATGTGGGTTCACTTCTGTTGTCTTGTTTATTTGTTTTGTTATTTTTACCTCATTCCAGAAAACTTTCTAATCATTGTTTGCAGGACCCACTCTCACACAAGGTGGATTAAAACATTGAAAACTACTAACTGTAGGTTGCCAAAGGAGTTCAACCAAACCACACCTAAATCAAAAGATAAAAAAACACCACATTCAAAACACTTGATTTGCAGGTTCGGTTAAGAGCTACGGCTCGACCGCTTAACTAGAACATAACCCCCTTGGCATAAGCCTTAAGCTACAATAAAGGGGGTGGTTCTAGGAACCCAAAAGTAGTCCACACCTTGAGGGAACTGGTGGATGAAAATGGGAACCTTTTATCCTACCTGACTAGTAAATCCTTTGTGAGTTAGAGTCATGAATATCCTTAGTGGTGACCCCAGTGTGATTCATTCTGAGTAAGATCTTTTCTCAGGGTTTCAAAGGGGGTTAAGTAAATCTATCAGCTAGTAATAGCGTTGTGCTCACTTGGATATTTTGCTGACACCTAGTTGAGAGAGCCACCTAGGAAGCCAAACATTTTCCAAGCCAATCTAAGGTAGAGGCCACAAACAAACATTCAAACAAAAACTTCTTTTTTGATTTTCTTCTTTTGTTTTTCTTTCTTTTTGTAGTAGTGTTCCACACTCACTTTTTCCCAAATACTCCTTGTTTGGGATCCATCTTTCACTTTTCTTATCTTTTCATCTTTTTTCCAAACTATCCTTGTTTGGATTCTACTTTCATCCTCATTTCATCTGTTCTCATCTTCTTTTCTTCTCATCATCAGTCATTCACTAACCTTCATTTTACTCTCAATTTTCCCCTTTTCGGAACTTTCATCTCTTTTTCATTATTTCAATTTTCTCTTCTTTTCATCCTCATTGTCTTCTCCATTTGAGCTTCTTTCACTCATTTGGAGTTTTTATTCACTTATTTGATTCTTCCCCTTTCGTGATTATCAAATCCTTCTATCTTTCATATTCACCTCCTTGAGTTCATCTCCCATTTCATTCAACACTTAAACATTTGGATTACATTTCCTAAAGTTTAAGTTTTCATCCTCTTTTCGACATCAAGTCTTGAGTTGTGGATATCCACGTCCTCGCTCAAGCACTTTCATCTTACAACTCACATCTTAGCGGTGTTGTGTTTCACTTTTCCACAACTTATTTCATCACATTTTATCTTCATTCTCCTCTTACGACCTTTAGTTTGACAACATCATTGTTAAACTGTATATGTTTGCTTTCTTCACGTCTCTAACTTGACAACATATTTGTTGCATTCTAGACACTTCATCATATCTTCTTTCCAATGCTTACACTATCAGTATTTGAGTCTTATCTCTTCATTAGCCTCTTCCTTCTTAACTAATTCTTGTTAAGGGTTGAGCACATCACATATGATTTGACTCCTTTTTTCATACCCTCTTCCCATTTAGCATTCATTTTTGCTAGGTGGTAGAGTGCATTTGCAATCAATCTATCCTCGCTTCTTCACTCTAGCATTCACATTGTTAGAGGTTGAACACATTTGGAATTTTGTCACTATAACCCTCCTCCATTCTAGCATTCACTTTGTTAGAGGATGAGAACCTTCATCACATCACCACTCTTCCATCTTGGAATTCACTTTGTCAAGGGTTGAGTTTATCAAACACTTTCACATGCTTCCATCTTGACATTCACTTTGTTAAGGGTTGTGTCACTCATATATTCCAAACCTCTTTCCCATCTTAGTATTCACTTTGTTAAGGGACAAGTTATTATCAAACTTAATCACACACCTCTCTTCCATCGTCGCATTCACTTTGCTGTGGGTTGAGTTATCTTTCGCATCTCTTTTTCTCCCTCCCTCTTTTAAAAATGGTGGGAACATGACACAAGAGATTATAGTCCTTTGGAAGGGGTGAATGAAATCCTTTTGGAAATTTTGATAGTGATAATGACCAAAACTCTGAGGATGATCAGAATGACATCTCACTCGAAGAACAATCCCATGTTGAAAATATTTTACGTATGAATAAAGACCAATTTTTGCTTCATCTCCTTGAGATGGGAGAAAAATTACCCTCTGACTTTGATGAAGCTAGTTTACAAACATTACTTGGAAAACCACCACCTAACAAGGGTGAACCTTTCATTTTGATAAACAATGATGATGAGGTAGGACCTAGTCACACGAATAATGATGATCGAAACAAGTCCACCTCGAACAATGCCAAAGGCAATGAATCAAACAAAGAAAAATATGATGAAAGGAACAAAGGAAAATCAACTGATTCGGCCACTGATCCTACTCAAGCCCTCATGAATAAAATTAATGACATGGCTAAACAACTTGCTATTTTAAATTCCAAAGTCACCAATGAATCTCATGACAAGGAGGCACCAAAGAAATCTAGTGATGCTTCATTTAAGAGTCATACCACACACCAAAGATAACAATAACTCTACAAGTGATGGCTCCTTATATTTCTTACAGAACAACTCACCATTTTCCCAAGAATGGAAAATGATGAAGGATACCATCTCTAGTATGAAACATCAAAGCAAACAATTTAGCTTTGAAGAATTGTGTCCTTACCCATTCGATAAGGACATTTTGCATGTTCCTTTTCCAAAATATTTTGAGATGCCCAACTTTGACAAATACAGGGGCAAGAGTGACCCTAGAGAGCATATCAGGGAGTTTTATATGGCTTGCCAAGAGGTGGCCTATAGTGATGTCTTCTTAATGTGTCTCTTTCCATGAAGTCTAGGAAGACAAGCCTTGGACTGGTTCCTACTCCTCCCCAAGGGCTCTGTACAAACTTTTGTGGACCTCTCAGAGAAGTTCGTCAAACATTTCTCATTCAACATAGAGTCTGAAATTACAATGATGGACTTTTGTAATTCCAAACAAAAAACAAATGAAACCTTCACACAATTCCTACAAAGATGGTGTGGGATTGCTAGCTGTTTCCCATGCTCCATGCCTGAGAAGCAGCTCGTGAGCATCTTTGTACCCAATCTCAATAGTGAGCTATCCTTTCACATGCAAATGCATTTCCTTAATACTTTTGAAGAAGTTATTGAGAAAGGATTGTAGATTGAAAAATCCCTTATTGCAAAAGGTTTGATTAAACCTCATTCAAAAGACAATGGGCAACATAGTAACCATCCTAATAGCTCTCACCAAGACAAATCTAAACATGTTAACCGCAATCGTAATATGGTCAATGATGGTATTATAGACAACCACAATGTCCACAATGTCCAAAACACTCAGACTAGACCAAACAAAGGTAAACAACCTCTTGTTGTTTCTAGCAAAGAGGTTTCCTCCTCTCCTGATTCTAAATGATGTCATTTCACTCCTTTGGGAGAACCTCTATCAAATGTCCTTCAACAACTCATTAATGCAAACATGGTTACTTATCCCATCACCAGACCTTGGGTTGAGGGAGAACCCAAGCCTACTTGGTACAAGGCTGATACTTATTGTGATTTTCATCACATTGACGGTCACCCGACTGATCGATGCTTTCACTTACGTCACTTTTTCCAAGATCTCATTGATAGTGGAGATATCACTGTTGAAGAATCATCACCAAATAGAACACCCAATGACAATCTTAAGGTGTTCTCAAACCCATTTCCCAAACATGGTGGTGACGATAAAAATGTTGACAAAGGTCCTTCTGCCAATAATGCTGATTTTAGTTCAATTATCTCATTTATTGAGGAAGTACCATCTACAATGGTGACCATTAAATTCACACCTTTGAGTAATGTTGTGACCACATGCCAATGGAAGATATGGGTTCCTGTGGAAAACCAACCTTCTACGTCTTCTGTAGAACCTCAAATGTCCAAACCAACAGCTCCTTCAAATCAAAAGTCAAATTCTAATGCCAAATCTTCCACTCCAGGTCAGTATGACTTCATCAAACAATTAGCAACCATGCCAGCACATATCTCTCTCATGGAACTACTGAAAGAGTCACCTAGCTTTCAGGATATTCTCACTCGTGCTCTAAATGAATCACGTGTTCCTCATACTCTCAATGTTCAACAGTTTCAGGCTATGATCGTGAACCTTACACCTGAAACTCCTATCCTATCTTTTGGCCCTCAAGATATGTTGAACCCAAATCTGATTAACAACAACTCCTTGTACATCGAAGCCTATGTTACCGATCATAAAGTCAAGAGAGTTCTTATCGACAATGGAGTGGCTCTTAACATTTGTTCTATAAAATGCTTCATTGCCTTGGTCATACAATAGATGAATTAGATGCTAATATCATTACCATTCATGGTTATGATAATACTGAGTGCCAGTCCTGTGGCACCATCACTCTTTCCATATAAGTAGGTCCGCAGCTCCTTGACACTATGTGTCATGTAGTTGATGCATAGACACATCATATAACCTTCTTCTAGGTAAACCTTGGATACATGTGATGCACACAGTACCTTCCACTTTCCATCAATGCATAAAGTTTCCACATAATGGTAGAGAGTTCACCTTGCGTGGTGATACTGACCCCTTTGAATACTGTAAGTTTTTCAAAGCAAGGTACAAAAAGGAAAACTATTGTCCATCTACTGATAGCACACAACTGAACCTAGCCCAACTCCTATTGTTACCAACCATATTGACATTGACTTCCTGATATAACTATTGATCCCTCATGCTTCCTCATGCACCTTCCTCTGAAGCATCTACATCTAAGGTGTCACCTGAAGTTACATTCTCTCATAAAGGTTTAGGCAAGTATGCACTTGACAATACATTCCTTGTTGGAAAACTCCCATTATCGCCTCATAGCTATGGGCATCCTAATGCTCCTCATCTACAAGAACATCCAGCTTACTATCTTGGAAAAACTCTTTGGAGATGATATGGATATCTAGAAGATGAACATATTCCAATCTCTGATGACTCTTGGCTATACGATGACAGGATGGCAGAATGCTATGAATCCACTGATTACACCAAGGGCCATAAAATGATGAAAAACATGAACTGGAAAGGAAGAGGCCTTGGCCCACAAGGGCATGGTGTTCTTGAACCTATGAATATCAAGTCTAACCTTTACACATATGGTCTAGGATATGAGACATATGAGAAGAGGCCTATAGTCTTTGAGGTATTATCTAGTGATGAGGACTCAGATTCTGAAATTGAGATTGGTTCCACACATAGCCTCTTTGAAGACCTAGCTGAAACTACACTTTTCCTAGACTACTTATCCATTCAAACCCTTGATGTTGTTTATCCTTCCCTCATTGATCAGGACCAACAGTGTCATATTTCCATGGATCTCTTTCAAAATGATGAGGCCATCCAGGAGTTCCTCGGGGCTTGGGACCCTTTTCCCTTGTCAGATCACAAGAAGGGTTTCGATATAAACCTTGATGCTACCACTTACTTTGGTGAAGAACTTACAATCTCCAGTCCTAAAGAAAAATAAATTAAACACAGAAAAAAGACAAATTATATCTCACATAGTGAAAACCTTTCTGAGGCATTATACGAGAAGCAAAAAATGAAAAAGAAAAAGAAAGAAAAGGATGCATCTCCTAGTGAAAACCTTTCAAAGGCACTAGAGAGAGGAGATTTGGATCCAGAAATATCTGACAATCTACACAAGCCTCCAACATCATTTCAAGATAATGACACTTCGAAGTTGTTGGTAGAAGAGATGAAAACCATTAACATTGGAACTGAAGACCAACCAAAATTGTTACAACTAGGTGCTAGTTTATCAGAAACTGAAATCAAAGCCTTCACAACACTTCTAACTGAGTTTCAGGATGTATTCACTTGGTCTTATAAAGATATTCCTGGTCTTGATCCTTCTCTTGTGGTTCATCACCTTGTGGTGCACCTAGATGCTAAACCTGTCAAGCAAAAACTACGTAAAATGCATCCCAAGGTTGCATTGCTTGTTAAGGCCGAACTACAAAAATTATTGGATGCAGGCTTCATACGGTGCATTGATTACTCAGAGTGGATATCTAATATGGTACCAGTTGTGAAGAAGACCCCTAGAATCCGTATTTGTATAGATTTTTATGACATTAACAAGGCATGTCCTAAGGATGATTTCCCTTTGCCTAATATTGACATGATTGTCGATTCTACTGTGGGCCATGAGATGTTATCCCTTATGGATGGATTTTCTAGGTATAACCAAATTCAAATTGCTGAAGAAGACCAACATAAAACAAATTTTACAACCCCATGGGGGACATTTTGTTACAAGGTCATGCCTTTTGGCCTTAAAAATGTTGGTGCAACTTATCAACGTGCCATGACTGTTATTTTCCATGACCTTCTCCATGACATAATGGAAGATTATGTCGATGATATTCTTGCTAAATCAAAGACTAGGGTGGATCATCCAATAGTTCTTAGGTGTATATTTGAGTGGTTAAGGGAGTACAAGGTTCACCTTAATCCAAAAAAATGTGTCTTTGGTGTCATTTCAGGGAAACTTCTGGGATTCATTGTCTCACGAAGAGGAATTGAAGTGGACCCTACCAAGGTCAAAGCTATAATAGATATGCCACCTCCTCAGAACCTTCGACAATTAAGGAGCCTACAAGGAAAAATACATTCTATTCATCACTTCATCTCCCAATTGGCAGATAAGTGCCATCATTTCAACCAGTTGCTTAAAAAGGATGTCCAGTTCAAATGGACACAAGACTATCAAGATGCCTTTGCAAAATTGAAAGAATACCTGGCATCTCCACCGGTACTCATGCCACCTATACAGGATAAGCCTATGTTGTTGTATACATCTACAACAGAACATGCCATTGGGGCATTATTGGCACAACACAATGATAAGGGTCAGGAACAAGCTGTGTATTACTTGAGCAGAACTCTCCTTGAACATGAGACCAAGTACTCACAGGTTGAAAAGGCTTGTTTAGCAGTTGCTTATACTTTTGGCAAGCTGTGACACTATCTCCTAAATCATACCACCGAGCTAATTTCACAGGTTGATCCTCTTAAGTACCTACTTTTGAGACCAGTCATAACAGGATGCATGTCTATCTGGATTTGCGTTGCTTAGTGAATTTGACATTGAAATTGTCAATCAAAAGGCTATCAAAGGTCAAGCACTATAAGATCAATTGGCTGCAACACCACTACCAGGTTCACAACCACTAAATTTTGAATTTCCAGATGAAGACTTGTTGTACATAGAAGCAACACCCTTATGGACATTATTCTTTGATGGATCTTGCAATATCCATGGTTCTGGAGCAGGAATTGTCTTGCGTACACTGGATGGAGACCTCATACCTAAATCTTATCGTATCAACTTCCCTTGCACAAATAACATAACAGAGTATGAAGCACTGATAGCAGGCTTAGGGTTTTCTATCTCATGGCACCTATAAGAATTGACAGTTCTTGGTGATTCTCTTCTAGTCATTAATCAAGTTAATGGAGAATATCAGGTAAAAGATGAAAATATCTTACCTTATAAAAGAATGGTTGATAGCCTTAGAGGGTATTTCTGGATTATCAATTTTGAACAAGTTCCTCGCATACAAAACAAAGCAGTGGATGCCATGGAAACTATCACTTCCCTTCTTTCATTCGACACTAATCAAACTCACAACGAGTTCCTTGTTGAACATATTTTGGTGCCCGCATATGAATTTCCAGAGTCCACCATGGTTTGTGAGATTGTTGGTCCTGATCATCCCTGGTACCATGATATATACACCTTCATTCAAACTAAAGCCTATCCTCCTAATTTTAATTCAGCTAATAAAAGAGCCTTAGCACAAATGCTTTGCACTACACCCTTCTTGCTGACACCTTGTATCAAAGAGGCTATGATGGGACTCTCTTAAGATGTCTCAATCAGGATGAAGCTAATCAGATGCTAGCTGAAGTACATTCAGGTATTTGCGGTGCCCATACCAGTGGAATAGTCCTTGCAAAGAATATTTTATGCATTGGATACTACTGGCCCACAATGGAGGAAGATGCATGCAACTTTGTGAAGAAATGTCAGGCTTGCCAAAAACACGGTAATCTCATTCATGCACCATCCCAAGCCTTGCAGCCTATTACTTCACCTTGGCCTTTTTCAAAATGGGGACTTGATTTAATTGGAAAAATAAAGCCCACATCTTCTGATGGCCACACTTTTATTATAACCACCACTGAGTATTTCACCAAGTGGGTTGAGGCTATGCCTCTTACTAATGTTACTGGGTGCAATATTTCTAAATTCATCTTCAACCATATTATCTGTCGTTTTGGCATCCCCACTGCTATTGTCACTGACAATGGTGGTTCTTTCAAAAATAAGGATCTCAAGGCCCTAGCTAAGAAATATAATATCCACCTAAAATGGGCTACACCCTATTATCCACAATGCAATGGCCAATCTGAAGCATCAAACAAGACTATCAAGTCTATTCTGGAAAAGATTGTCAATAAACACAGACGTAATTGGCATACACAGTTATATCCTACCCTCTGGGCCTACCACACTTCCTTCTGTACACCTACAGGAGCTACTCCTTTTTCCCTAGTATATGGCTCTGAAGCCATATTACCTATCAAAGTTGAGCTGCCTTCACTTCGTGTATCCCTCCAACATCTCATTCATGAAGAGGATTACCGTGTTACACGCCTTGCAGAGCTAGAATTACTAGATGAGAGATGGCTTCGTGCCTTAGACCATATGCAGGTATATCAGAATAGACTATGTCGTAATTATAATTGCAAGATCAAACCTTGATAGTTTGAAATTGGTGATTTGGTCCTAAAGGAAAATCAGAAGAACACAAGTAAACCATGAGAAAAACAGGGCAAATTTGAGCCTAATTGGTTGGGTCCTTATGTTATAACTACTAAATTTGGATCTGGTGCATACAAACTGTCTACCGAGGATGGAAAAGAGTTGAAGGAGCCTATGAATTCCATTCATCTGAAGAATTTATACTCCTGAGTCTCTGAAGAGTAACCCTTGTACTGGGGGCATATCAGTGCATCCACCTGTTTCGTCATTTCACTTTGTTTCCCGCTTGTAACTTTTCACCTTGTCATGTGTCACATGTTCTCCTTGTAGGTTGTCATGCCCATTGTCTACCACCATTTTTCACCTTCCATTTAGCATGTCGGTTTTGACTTGGGAATTTCCTTTCCCTCTTCTTTGGCGTGTGGTTCAAAATTCCAAAAAAACCAAAAACATTCAAAAAATGTCTAAAAAAAAACTACAAAAACAATATAAAATTGTTCAAAATCCCAAAAAAATATAAAATTGTTTCAGAAAATACAAAAAAAACATACAAAATGTTTCGAAAATGCTTTCCAAAAAAAAAAATCTCACAACTATGTAATTTCATTCACCATTTTCTTCATCTGATTGTTCCCAATCATCTTTTCCAATCAATCAAGCCACTCTTTGCAATGTAACTTTGCATAGGGACATCACTTGGCTTTGGCTTTCTCTTGGGGGAAACTTGACATCTGTATATATTTGCTTCTTTATTAGATTTTTTTTACATTAGTGTGTTTTTGTTCACTAGCTTGTTTGCTTGTTTAACATTTGTACATATGGAATTTTGTATTGTATATTCTTAGCTTAGTTTCTTATGTTTGATAGTTCGAATAACCATAGTACTCTGTGTATCTGGGATGTGCTCATGGACCAATTGCAAGAAATTTATGTTCTTCCTAGTTCACATATAACTTTGGTATGGTTCTTTCTTGTTCATATTGGGTTTATTTCTGTTACTTCTTTTATATCTTTTTGTCATTTGCATGTGTTGTGTTTTCCTCCTGGTTTATTTAAGCCATGGAATGTCTTCATTTTTTGTTTGCATTTGTATTTCCAAACTTGTGAAAATCCAAAAAAAAATCAAATATTTCAAAAAATAAAAAAAAAAAAAAAAATCACAAAACTTTGAACAAACATTCACTTCTCACAGAAATCATACAATTGGAAAACCCTTGAAGTAAATCATTCAACATCTCAATACAATCTTGATAAATGTCATACTTTTATCTATTACTCTAGTGCTTGTGCCAATCTTACAACTATCACTTTCTTCCCTTTGCATGATATGCTAACTCTGCTTGGGGCAAGTCACACAAATTGTTTTTCCTTCGTGATATAACTTCACCTGGGGAAATTTCAACTTTGATCATTTGCACAATGAATTCAACAATAGTGTCATAATGAATCACTTTAACTCCGCTCTTCCATTCTGATCCTATTCCCATTTGGGAGCATTTGTATCTACTTAATCATCATTGTGGCATGCATTAGGGGCATAGTTGATTGTCTTCTTTTTTGAATTTGTGTTGCTTTGTTGATGTTTACTCTTTTTGGACCACTTACAAGTAGTGTGATTACATCTTGGTTCCTTTATAACCCTGATGCCACACCTACTTTGTATATTGGGTTTGTTTTCTTTTTTATCTTTTCTTTGTTGTGTGTGTTTGTTTACGTGCATCTGGGTTAACCATCTTGATTATTTCATAATCATGGTGACAACTCTATTGTGCAACAGCAAAAATCAGGTTGCTCTAAAAAATTACTCTCCAAATAATGCTCATGCTACGAACATAGTCCTTTCCCATCCTTGTTTTAATCCCTTGCTTTCTTCCTATCAAGTGGTTGTCCACCGCCTTGTTGCATCATCCATCCCCTTGAGGGGGCATTCCTCTACCATTTTGTTTGTTGGGGCATCTCAATGCTTCACAATTTTTCCACTCGTCGATCTGCATGTGTCTACTATCTTTAAACTAGTATTACTCTATAATAGCACATTAAAGAGGTGAAACATGTAGACACCCCAAAATTACACTTTTGTTTCCACCTGTTCCCAGTGTTATCCTTGTACACCCTGTTATTCACCCATTTGTGATTAACAATTAAAATTAATAATAAATATTGTACCCCTTTGGATTAATTAAATTAATCCCATGTACCCTTTGTACCCCTTTGGCTTGATTAATTATTATTTATTAATTAAATAAACAATTAATTAAGTGTGTGCACATCCTAGTCATCTTCCACTTGTTCAAACTCCACTTAGACTCCACTTGGAATCCTTATCCTTACCCTAGTTAACTGCACTTCTAGAATCCTAGAAAGTTGGGGGAAATTAAATTGCATGTACAACCACCTTTCCAGATGCAACTTTTTGTAATTAATTCATTTATTGCCCCCGACACTTTTGCAACTACCCACAATGCTATTTTTAGCATACTCATTTATCCGTGTGTAACTGATTCCAACTACCTTTTGCTTCTATAAATTACAGGCTTACCTTCCTTTCAAATCCTCTTGAATTTGAAGCACAAAAACTTTGTTGAACTATTTTTGTAGCATTTTCCTTCAAATATTTGAGAGAACTCAAGAGCACCCACAAATCATCTCTGCATTCACTTACAAGGTTTCACAGACAAGGTCTTCACAACCCTTATTGAGGTTTGTCTATAAAGAATGTGGCATCTTAACAATACAAGAATACATTAAATGATCTCTGGTCATTTTCTTGGGAACAAGTGATGGTTTTATAGAAATTTGGTTGGGTTGTGCACTATAACACTTGTTATCGATGGGGTGCCACATCAACACATGAAGGGGAAGTTTTAATAGTCAATTACAAATTACAAGTGGAATAGGAGATTTCCACAAGTCATTCAAACTTGTAATCAACTAAAATGATTGATAAACGTGCTCTAAAATTGAAGTAAAGTGAAGAAATCATGCATTAATTATTAGGAAAATAATTATGTAAATGTGGAGTCATGCACCAAGGCTGTGATTAGTGGCCAATCTCACATTCTCTTTCATCACTTGGTGTATTTGTATTATTGAAGCCACAGTAGGAGTCCCATCCACAAACACATGTTGGGGTTAGACACACACCACTATTGTATAGATCTATATTCAATTAGGCATACAAGAAATAAACATGGAAATTATACTAGAAGAAAAATACAAAAGATATAACATGGTTCACCTTGTGTGGGATACGTCCACCAAGAAATAACCAATCTATTATTCTCTATTCATAGAGGAAATAGAATGAATATTTTTAATCTTCCACACCTCTCTTGGATGTACAATACTTTTCCTTCACAATCTTCTCTCATCTCTCTATAAGAAAATATTCTTATAATAATCTCAATTCTTTCAATTCTTTCCTTCTGACCCTAGATTTCTAGCTTATAAGCATATATAAAAACTAGGGAAACTTGGTTATGAATTTACAACCATTTGATCACCTTTATAACCAAGGGTTGGATTAAAACCCACATCTAAAAATAAAAACATTCACACATAGGTAACTGATTCCAGTTACCAAAATGATGTTGGTTGCTCCCAGGTGACCAACACTGATTACCCAACCAACGATGGATATTGTGTAAACCTGAAAGTTTGTAAAACATGTTATTTGTTAAGCCATTTAGATCCACAACTCAACATTGCACACCATCTCAGGGTTCCTATAGAGAGGGATAGTTCATTGAGCCTTTATTGCATTGATGCCATTTTGTGAGGTATATATGATATTTTTGTGATTTTTTTCTCCTTGTGAGCATTTAGACCACACCTAGAGTGTAATGTAATTATATACAAACTTGAATCATTACAATATATACAAATATATATTTTTTATTTTTCTATCCTTTTCATACAGTTGACTTTATTTATGGCTTGATTCACATGTGTACTCTTAAATATTTGTAATTTATGATTTTATATTCTTTTCAAAATGTATACAGTGGATAATGATATGCAAAATAAATTATTTCTCTTTTTTTTTTGTAATGCCGATATGTGATTATCATGCAAGAACAATGTAATGTTGAACTTTAGTTTTTCAAGAAATGTTCGATACTTCTTTTCAATTTGGCAATATGTGATGAATAATGATATGATAATAAAATGAACTCACTCCACTCCTAACCCCACGCAACTAATAAGATGCAATGGCTTAACACTAATAGCTAGAAGGGACGTAAATTGTATGATTTTGTTGAATGGAAATGGTGAGAGAAAGACAAGGTTTTGACATAAACCCAATTGAGAACTTACAACCTAAGTTCTACACAAGTTTACTACATAGTTTTAAAATGTGATTTGCTTACAAGTTTATCTAGAATTAGATCCGTAGATGGCCACTTGATTGAAAAAATTGATTTAAGGTTTTAAAATATTTTGGAACTTAGACATCTAACTCATTTTGTTGGAATTTATGATTTTCAAAGCACTTTTTATTGAATGAATTACTTTTAACTTAATTTATTTGCAAAGACCCCCTACACCTTGCCCCATACTACAAGTAGGAAGCATGGGCTCATCACCAAGGACAAGGTATAGGTGAGTAAGGGAACTTCCCTCCCTTCCCAACCTCACACCACTAGTAAGAGGTGTGAGCTCAACACCGAAGGTTGGTGAGGCAAGGAAGTGTGTAAATGAAAATTTTGTATTGATTTTGACTTGAGATATACTTTTTCTCTTTTCTTTAAAAACTTTAAGTTGTGCTTTTGGAAGGGATAACTTTCCCCTAGCCTCAAACCCATGCAACTAGTAAGATGTGAGGTCTCAACACCAAAGGTTGAGATAGGCTGAACAACAATGTATGGGTAAAATGTTTAGAATGCTTTTCATTTCCAAAGAGGTGTGTATGGGATAGATATGACACCAAGAAGCTTCTAGAACAAACTATAGGAAAAGACACCTAAGCTAGAAGAAAATTATGAGAAGAACCAAGTATGCAGGCCTTGGTAGGATTAATGTCAAAACTTTGTCTTAATTTGTTTGAACTGATGAAATGATTCATAAATGGTTTGATGAAAATATTATGAATGCTTGAGGAGATGTGATTTAATGATTGCCGATGTTTTCATAAATTTTTGAAAGCTACTTGAAAATAAGTTCTTTGATTAAAAATTTCACATAATGAACTAGCAGATGATAATGCAATGAGGATGTAATAGTGTACATATACATATGGATCATATGTAGTATCTCTTTAGGTGAAGGGAATTGACGGATTCATAAAATTCCTCACCTTCTAGTGTACACAGGTGATATGCCCCATTTTTGTAGTCCTCATGACTCGATATGGGCCCAACCAATTAGGCCTGAATTCCCTTCCTTCACCAGTTTTCTTGTCTATACGGTTGTCAAGTCTCAATACCAAATATCCAATGAATATATCACATTCATATATCTTCTTATTATACTGACGACACATCCTATCAACATAGACACTATGAAATTGCTCAGTGCTTGAGCCGAGCTTCATTGAGGGTTTCTAACTCAATGATTCATGCCTCACAATAACCTTCTTCTCCTAAAATTCCTTGTAGTGATATCCAGAGACTAGTAATTTCAACTTCAAGTGGTAAAACTACTTCTGAACTGAATACTAAAGAATATGGGGTTTCCCCCATCGGCAGTTCTTACTGATGTTCTATAGGCCCATAAGGCTGGAAATAACTTTAAGTGTCAATCTTGCTTGTTCTCCTTAACAGTTTTTAGGAGGATGGATTTTAATGTTTTATTAGTTGCCTTAGCTTGTCCATTGGCCTGAGGGTAGTATAGAGAGGCCGTGTGGTGATTTATCTTGAAATTTTCACACAACTCATGCACCTCTTAATTTTTGAAACGATGTGCCATTATCAGAGATAATGACTATGGGACCCCATATCTACAGATGATATGGTTCAAAATGAAATATGTAATTACAGATCCTGGTACAGTGGTAAGAGGCATGGCCTCAACTGTCTTCGTGAAGTATTCAGTGGTTGTAATTATAAAATTGTGGCCATCCGTTGATGAGGGAGAGAAATTTCCTTATCAAATCTAAGCCCCACGTGGAAAATGGCCAGGGTGTTGCAATCGGTTGTAGAGCTTGGGCAGGAATATGAATCTCGTGAGATAAATCCTGACATTTATGACACTTGCGTACATACTCTACGGTACGTCATGTTCTAATGTAGGCCAAAAATAACCCATCTGGTGTATCTTTCTAGTGGTTGCATGTCCTCCAAAATGACCTCCACAGACCCTCACTGTGGGCTCCATAGAGGATCTTTTCATATTCTTCATCATCGACACACCTTAACAACATTCCATTGTCAAAGGCTCTATGATACAATAACTTCTTCTATAATACGTACATACTTGGTATGCTATGACACATATCGATCTCCTGTTGCAAATTTCGCTCCCTCAAGGTATGTGTGGTCCATAATAAAGTTGACAATATCTAGAATACCATTGGACATGCAGAAATGGGAGGCTTGGTTTCTATGTAATATATACATTCATCAAGGAAATGCAAGTCATCTAAGTTCCCCACCATCTAATGGGTTATCTACCAACCAATGGAAATGATTTGTCCTTTGAAAAACTTTTGGTTGACAAAAGTTAACTAAAACTCTCCCATTAAGGTCATGAAGCATCCAACTTTCTTGGATAAATAACCTTGTGTTAGAAATGTACATAAGTGATATGTCTTAACAATGACCCTCATTTCTTTGGTTAAGCATATAATGCCTTAACAATTTTTGTGAAATACTATAGCAAGACATTCTTTTCTACCTGCGTATAACATGTCTCATAGTTGAGTAATGTACGACTGATGAAGTAAACTGCACGCTCATGTTTGTCATCGTCTTCTTATGATATCATGCAGGATAATGAGATGTTTGTAGCCCATGAATATAAAATGAGAGGGCGATCTGATTTGGGAGGCATGAGCGTGAAAGGTGACTAAAGGAATAATTTGATTGATTCAAATTCCTCATGACACTCATCCGTCCAGATGTTGCAACAATCCTTCTTTAACAACTTATTTATTATTGGATGAATAATAAATGTTAAATTAGGAATAAACCTGTAGATTGCACTAAATTTTCTGAGAAAGGACCTAATGCCTGACTCATCTGATGGTGGGATCATTTCTAGAACTACTCAGATTTTTGTTGGATCTACATCGATCCCTCATGAAGAGATGATGTATCCCATTAATTTCCCTCCTGTCACACAAAACACACATTTTTTTGGATTCAATGTAACGCCGTATTCAATTAGACGAGAGAGGATGATGTGAAGCACCTCAAGGTGATTGCAGCATTTTCTAGCCTTATCCAGAAGGTCATTAATGTATGATTCCACAATCTTGTGAATAAGATCATGGAATATGTAACTCATTTCTCGTTGGTAAGTGGCACCAACATTATTGAGACCGAATGACATGACTGCATAACAATAAGTTCCCTAAGGAGTAATAAAGGTCATCTTTGTTTGATCTTCCTCAGAGATCCTAATTTGATTGTACCAGGAAACCATCCATAAGCAAAAATATCTCATAACCAGTTGTTGCATCAATGATAACATCGATGGATGGTAATGGGAAATCATCTTTGGGACATGCTTTGTTTATATCCCAAAAGTCAATGCAGATTCAAATTTTTTTGTTCTTTTTAAGAATGGGGACAATGTTAGATACCCACATTGAGTAATGGACAGGTTTGATGAACCCCACTTGTAGGAGTTTCATAACTTCCTCTTTAACCATTAGTGCCACCTTTGGTTTCATAGGTATGGATTTTTGTTTGATGGATTGGCATCAGATTTGGTCACAAGGTTGTGGATTGTAACATGAGAAGAAATTCCTATCATCTCTTTATAACTAAATGTGAAGGATTTTGAATGTTCTTTAATAATCTTTGTGTGTATTTCCACTTCTTCAGGAGTCAGCAAAGAACCTAACTTTAGAATTTTTAGGTTCTCCTCTGTCTCGATATTGATATCAATCATCCCTTTGATCAAAGAGGCATTACCCTATTCAAACTTAGGTGGGCATGAAGGTAGTTATAACTCCCCTTCCTCTTATATCTCACAAATCTCAAAGGCCTTTCGAGGAAGAAGGGTCCATCATGTGATCTCAAAATAGGAGGAAGAGTGAGGAATGAGAGAAAATCCTCTCTTATGATGTGCAAGATGTAAATCCGTATAAGCATTAAGGTACCCTAAGATAGCCTCATCATTTTCTACATAATCTATGGTAGCAGGCTCATTCTTAGCCTCAACGTATGCCAAGATTGGATTCGTTGTTATTTGTGAACTAAGGGTTCAACACGAACCGAAACTGTGAAGTTGGTATCTTCTAACTCTTTGATCAGACAGAAGCAGGAAGCAGAAGTAGCTATCGAATCAGCGAGAAGGTTTTGTTCATGTGGGATGGATTTGATTGAAATGAAGTCAAAACCTTTACTTAAGTTGAGTACAACAGTTTTATAGAGTTGTAAGTGTTCCGCCCTAGTCTCATATACCTCTGAAACTTGATTAGTGACTAGCTGTGAATCACCCAACACTCTAATATTACAAGCACACATATTTTTTGCTACTATGATACCAAGAAGGATATCCTCATATTTTGCACCATTGTTTTGTACATTCAAATTTTAGCTTGAAGGAAAAATGCATGACCTTCCCCTCAGGAGAAGTGAGGATCACACATGCCCCAGTGCAAAGCGACATTTTTCTCCGTAAAAATTAAGATTCCAACAGTTTCTTGGGAAGATTGATGTTGGATCACTTTTTGTATCTTCTTCCCTTGATTCTAAGACTTTAACCATGTAAAATTCATTGGCCGGAAGAGATCCGAGTCCCAGGGCATGTTCTATGCCCATGGAATCAAATGGAAGGAGAATGGGTAAGTCATTTTCCAACAACTTGACAATATTTTATGTGGTTTATGTTGATACCATCTCAATGACAACAGTTTCATCTTTGACCATGAGAATCACCTCAATCAAACTAGTAGTTTCTAATTCCATTGTGGGAATTAGTTTTGTCTCTGGTGTTGAACTTGTGGGTTTGTTCAATTGGTTTGTGGGGAGATCAAACTCAGAATGTACCCTGGGATTCTTCTTTAGGTTAGCTAGGTGAATGTCAAAGGGCTTCGGGTCACCCTGTGTAATGAATAATTTCCCCAAATGTAGGAATCTAACTTCCTGAAACAATGTGGAAGGGATCACCTTCATGTGATGTATCCAAGGATGATCGAGAATCATATTATAGTTGGTTTCCTGGTCTATAATATAAAACTCTGTAAGAATCATCTTGGGCCCCAGGGTAACTGGTAGCACTATGGTTCCAATCAATGTTTCCTTGAGGCTATCATACCCTCTCAGTATGTTTCTCGTTGAAGAGTAATTGGTTTCTCCGTAGCCTAACTTTCTGGAGAAAAGAAAAGGGGAACAATGTTGACATTTCCCCATCATCAATCATTGTGCTTTACATAGTTGTTGTAAATCCAAATCTGTAGATATAGAGTTGGATCACCTCTACATGCCAACTCAACATCTGTGGGCATCTTACTGATGTCAAATATAAATCCAACATCTCTTTCTGGGTTGCCAAGGAGGATAGTACATCAGAAGTCTATGTGATTTATTTGTGCCTCCAGAGGAGGGGTGACATTGATCAAATGTCCAAGACCCAATGCTTCTAATAAAGAAGCTCTATGAGTAGGGGAGTTCTTCAACAAATCCAAGAAGGAGATGTGAGAAAAGGTCTTTGTTAAATCATTGATCAAGTCATAAGCCCCCACCAGTTTTAGAAGTGTTGGAACATCATCTAACATAGATGGGTAAATAGGAATGGGATGTGAAGATTAGTCTTGAGTTCTCGTAGTGGCATTTATTTGGGGTTCAGTTTCTAACTCTACTAGACCCACGATCTTAGTTTGTTGGCGGCCATCCAATGGAGGTGCCACCAATGGGTTTGACAAAGTCAAAGCTTCATGATCATTTTTTCCCACTAGGATACCCTTGTTTGTGTTGTTGGGGTCTAACTTACCATTTTTAGGATGTGTTGGAAGGGGATCATTAAAGATATTGAGTGGTGTTTTTTGAGGGGATATATGCCCCATGCAAGTATTTTGTGTTGGCATCGTAGGATTTTCCAAAAACATCTTGACAAAGAGTTTCCTTTGGTCCTCTAGTAAGTGTTTTAGGAACTTGTTACAGTCTCAGAAAAGTTCTAGCATCATGCCCTCGAACCCTATGGAAGCCACAATATAGGTTAGGATCATAATCCTGAGGTCTTTGGTTTGTGTTTTGTTATGGTCCAAAGTTTGATTGTTATTCAACTGTTGGTTATTTTAATTGAAGTTTGGAGGCCATTTCCTTTGATTTTGATATTTTTTTGGTACCCATTTGGGTACTAGTTAGGGCCTTGAGCCTAAACTTGTTGTTGTTGGGGTGGAGGATGATTGAAATCCACTGCATTGATCATAGGAGCAAAGTTTTTACTCCTCTGATTGTTACCATTTGTGTTGTTGTTGACATTATTTGTACTTGAGGTGTTAACAACATTTGGTTTCTTTTCTTGGTCTGTAACACCATTGGTTGTAACACCATGGTTTTTGTTGAGGACCTTAGGTCCTTGATTGTTGTTTTTGTTGTTGGGATAACTTGAATTACCCTAATTGGGAGTGATCAACCTTCCATTTGAATCATAGGTCTTTCGACCACTGTCTATTGTTGCTTGATCAATGGAGAGCACCTTCCAACACCTCTTCATAACTCTTAGGGGAACTTCTGGACTTCTTCCTTCATTTCCTAGTTAATTAAGAGTGAAGGAATAGATTGCAAAGCTCATTTGATCCATGTTGGGAGTGCTTTACCAAAGAGTAGAGAATTTCCACCATCTCTGGATGAAATGCACAATAGACTCATTGTGCTCTTGCTTTATATGTAGGAATTCCCTTGATTCTTATTCTTAGCAAACTTGTTCATGTTGAAAAGCTTTGATGAATTCAGACATGATTTTTTAAAGGAATGTATTGAAGCCTCAAGTATCCTATAATACTAATTGAGAGTGATTCCTTCAAGATTCTTAGGGAAGATATTTCCTATGACTGCATCTCATGGGAGTAGCTCTCGAATGGTGGTTACATACGCTTTGATATGCACATTTGGATCTCCCTCCCCTTTAAATTTAGGAAGGTTTGGTAGAGGTCATGGGAGCATAAAACTCTGTATGGTGAAGTTGAGGGGCTCTTTAAGATATTCAGAGTAGGTCCCCACTACGTAAGACTCAACCATTGATGACCCTTGATGGGGAGGTGGAGGTGGAATAGTTTTTGATATGGTACAGTGTAAACATTTTTGGAGGCATAAAGCATCCCTTGTGGCTGACCATACGGACTAGGAAAAGAGTACATTTCCCCTTGTGGTGATTTGGAATACATGTGTACATATGGGGGGAACATTACTCTGGTACGAAGTTGGAGGCACAAAACTAGGGAACGTTGCATTTCTAGTTGGGATGGCATTTGAGAATGCACTTCTCATTGTGAAACCTGTTGAGGGTATCCATACGTGGCATGAGGGGGCATACCCAAGGTGTTTGACCTTGTGAGAAGATCTCCAGGGCTAGGAATGCCCATGTAAACCAGAGGAGGATTTGGTGTAGTAGGACACTTGGCCATAGTTATGTGGATGATGGATAATCCTTCTTTATCCAGCAGAATATGAAGCATGAGTAGCTTGGGAAAGTTCCAATTCTCTAACCTTGTCCACCAATGTCGAGATGACCTCACTTGATGATGGCATGGTGTTTTGATTTTAGCACACATTGTTGAACCTTGTTAGGTTGCAAAGGAGTGTGATATCCTACTATGAATTGTTCATTTTTATGCCACCCCTCATTAGAAATATTTTTTTTATGGGAGGGGTAGAGGTGTTATTCTAAAGTAAGACATCGGCATGTCCTTGCATCCAATATAGAGATTGGTTCATTTTTGGAAGTGTTGCTCACTTCAAGTATAATGTGCTAAATACTCCTCGTCTAGTAATGAGAGTTGATCAGATTGCATACTAATTTGAGGTATGAACAAAACCCATGGAGATGAGTCTAAATCTCGATGTGAATGTCATATTGTTAGAGCTTGAAATTTTAGGTTGTTTTCCATGTGTAAGTTGATCAATCTCCTTAATCCTGATCGAGGAGCCATTGGTTGGTCCTTGAGGAGGAGGAGTTTGAGACAAGGGAGATTAGTTGAGTAGTTTTCCACCCACACAGATAGTGAGGGTGACTATTGCCTACCCATTTGGTAGTAATATGCCTTGAGACCCAAAATGGGTCGGCCGTATCCATCTTGTCCTGACATATTTGGGGGGTATATGAATACCCATAGAATAATGGGAGAGGGAGAAGATGGATGAAATAAATGGAAACAAAAAGAGACTAGCTCTTCATGTTGGGTTCACCAATTTGTATGGATGAAAATCGACACGTGACCTTCAACCACACTCAAACTCCTGAGGTTGTGCTGGATAACTGATGTGGAAGATGTTGGATGGAATGGATAGTGAAATGTGAATATGTGGTATGTGGATGAAAATATATGGGAATGGGAAAACAAGTTATCAAGGAAAAACAATGTCCTTGACGCACAATATTGGGATCTTCTCGTCAAGGGAAAAGAAGGCCCTTCTAACCTGAATGGGTCTAATGGATGGATCAGAAAGAATAACCACACGAAGACTCCAATAAATGTTGAGATCCACGGAAATCCTTTCTAATGGTTTTGGGATGTGTGGAAAACCAATGGGTGCCTCATAATGATTTCCAGACAAGGTCATGGAATGAATGAGAGAGAGGCGTGGTTCCACTAGCTCTATGGTTGGTTAGCTGGAGCGGTCCAAAACATGAGGGCTTGGTGAGCTTCTTCGTTTAAAACATTCAATTGTCTAATGATGTCTGGTGGAAGTGGGGATGACCTAAAGACTAATGAGCGTAATCATATGTCAAGGTCTAACTGGTCTTCAGGCCCTTGGTTGAGGAACCCGTGGATCACAACCATAAACTCTTGGTGGACTGTGGTCCTTGTATGGTCATATGTGTTTAAACTCTATTGCCAGGGGTGGTTCAATATTCATAGGCTTTGTCAGCCTCAATGTTCAAAATGTTTAATTGTTTAATTTTCTTAATGTATCATGTTGGTGTTTTAAGGACAAGCATATGGAGTCATGTATCTATGTCCATAATTAGTTTAAGCCTGTTTGGTTATGGGACCAATGGATCACTAGCGTATGTTTTCTCTTGTTGTGGTTCATTTATGGTCATGTATTGCATCAAATCTAATTTAATCTAAATCAAGGTAAATAACAATCTAATCTAAATAAGAAAATTTACACTATGTTTTTGGTATTTTTGGAATATAAATGAAATAAAACAATACAAAGCAACTAATCTAATAAAAGGAAATATTTTTGTGCTTTTATGGAATTTAGAAGAAATGAAGAAATGAAAAGCTTCTAATCTAACAAATAAATCCTATATAGATAAATAACTCAATGTAGTTATTTACTTGTGCAATGGTGTAATTAAATCTATACTAATCAATTAAATCCTTCCTAATTAAATCCTCTATTTTTCCTCAGAAGCACGGGAAGAAATAAGAGATTCTCAAAATATATTTTTCCCCTACAACTTCCCTGACAAAAGTAAAGAATATTTTTATGGAGGATTTTCTATATGAAATGATGCTTTGTTGATTTCTAAACTAGCACAGAAGATTTCTTCCAGAATCACCTCTTTGCAAATCTACAGAGATAAACAAAGAAAGCTATCTATCATAAGAAATCTTTGTTGAAGGAAATTTTTGACTATAACTAGTCAATGATTGTAAGAATGAAAATGAAATGCCTTTTTCTACTGCAATGAATAATATGAATAATATTATCAAACAAAAATTTAAAGAAACCCAATTACAACTCCAACCTAGTATTTGCAGTATTGGCAATCCAGTTGTGGTGTGCTTTTGTGTCCCCTCAGTTTGTCTTTTCAATCTCTTGTGTTCACGTGAGTCCAAGATACTGGGAATGCAGTAGAAGCAGCAAGGAGAAAGCACTGGAGCAATGGCAACTTGATGGTAGTCTGGTAGCAATGCGGGCAAAAGAAAGATAACACAAGAGAACAAAGATTGGATATGTAGTTTCTAACAAGAATTGGCAACTCAACTAATACAAGATACACAAAATAATCTCTAGCCATTTTCTTGAGAACAAGTGATGGTTTTATAGAAGGTTGGTTGGGTTGTGCACTAACACACTTGACAGACATGGGGTGTCACATCAACACATGAAGGGGAAGTTAAATAGTCAATTACAAATTACAAGTGGAAGAGGAGTTTCCACAAAGGGTAAATTAGGCTATAAATGTAAGCTACAAAGAGGTTTAGGGAGATTGAACACTTTATAAAAGAAATGAATCATCATTGGGGATTTTTGTAACCATTTTTTGACAATGTAGCACATGTAAATTTTGGTATGTATAAGAACCACTCCCCACTTTTTGACATAAGGAGAGGGTATAAAACCATCCAGGACATTAGGTACTGTTATTTTTTAATGAAAAATAAACATAAGTACCAAACCTCCAAGTCCCCTAAACCTCCATGGAATTTTATATTTCTTAAACTCTTCCATGTTAAGGATTTTCAAGCCCATACCCTTTTTGGATTCCCTAAATCAAGGATGGGAGGAGCTTCTTCCACCATAGAAAGGAGACTCCTACTCCATCATAGGATAGAGAGAGTTCCTAAGTATGAAAACTCTTCATTTCCCTCACTATGTCCCAAAAGTACACAACCCATAAGGTGAGGATTCGACAAAACAAAAGTAACAACAATTTAATCCCAAAAGTACAAAACTTTCTTACTATAACAATTGAATTTACAAAGCTTCCATGATAGGAAACCTACCTCAAGATCCAAGTAAAAATCCAAACTTACCCAAGTTCCAAGTCCAATCTAATAAAATTCACAATCAATCTCCAAGCCAAAACAAGCTCCCCATTCAAAAATTAGAATAAGGACCAAAACAAATTGGTAACCCCGGTCCCTCCAAATTTGGAGGATAAATAAGATTAAAACCCACCAAAATAAAACCAATGGGGAAGAGGCCTGAGTGGCATCTAGTCACCATCCTACTAGATTGCATGTCACTCCTCTCACCCCAAACCCAATGCAACATAAGTGGATACCAATCAAGTGGATTCCCCAATTCCCAAGGCACATCATTCACCCAACTTGAGGTGAATCATAACTCACCTCAAGTGAACTTGGAAAACATAAAAACCATAATGGAAAAATGGGTGAGTAAATGCTCATGGGAAAGAGGTAAGACCCCTTTGCATTGAAAATATCCTACCCTACCCATGGGTATGGCTTGGGGGCTCTTTTCAAGGTAAAAATATCCCTTTACAAGATTTGCACACTTCCCAAAAATATGATTCTTCCCAAATCCGAATTTGGTGAATGGATTCCTTGGGAAGAGTGTAGCCTCCTCCTAAGCATGATTAAATCAATCCAAATGCAAAAATTATACAAGTTAAACCAACATTAAACTTAAATTAAGGTTTAGGAAACTTAAGATAAAGAAATTAAATAAGCTAAACATGGTTAATACCAAAAATATAAATCAAACTAACATCACAATATGAAATGTAAAATAAACATAAGATGATTAATCAACCACAAAATTTAAAATACAAAAGATCAAACTACCATTCAAATGTCTACAAATCAAAACCTGCCAAACATGACGAGAAGATAACAAAGGGGGTAGGTAAATTTTTCCAATGGCCAATTGTTCCAATCATGAGAGAAATCTCCTAAAACCCACGTTCGGTTCAGCCCTGTAATCTACAAACTCAATGCACACAAATCATATTTTTCCAATAAAATATAAGCAATGAATGCAACATCAAAGCATGTCAATTAATCAAATCATGAAATAATGTAATCAACATCAATCAATATGGGAGGTGTGTATGTCCCCAAAAAGCTACACATAATACAAATCATCATATATGCTATCATAAGCATCATATAAATTGAAACATATATAACCAAATCAACATGAAATAATACCAATATCATAATTCCATCGACTCAAAGTATCAAAAATAATCACACATCCTACCAACAACTTAGCGATAAACAAAATATGATGTAAATATGTAATGTCAACAAATAATCATACATCATGTCAAAAAGTTGGTAAAGACCACAATATACATCATATATGCATCATAGTATAAACATCATGTACCTAAATAATAATCAACATAATATTATAGTATCAATACCAACATGATAGATCAAAAATATAAGTCAGTCTAATCTAGAATACAATGTCAAAAAGAGGTGGGCACTACATCCCCCTCTCCTAAAATTAGACTTCCTCCTAGAAGTCACTGAAAAAGATAAGGGTATTGTGCCCTCAATGGCCCTGCATCCTCCCAAGTGGCCATTGTCTCATCATATATGTCCCACTGGACTCTAACCTGATCTAGGTATCTTTCCCTCTAAGGTCTAGCCTCCTATGCTCCAATATGACCATGGGCTCTAACATCCACTATCCGTTGGCCTCCACCTGTAAATATGACCAATCCAAAACATGATATCTATCAGGTACATATCTCTATAACAAAGAAACATGAAATACAACATGGACATGAGATAGGTATGTGGTCAGAAAAGCTAGATGGTAGGAAATCGGGCCAATGATCTCCAAGATCTCAAAGGGAGTCCAAAAAAATTAAGGGAAAGCTTAGAGCCTTTTCCAAAATGGATAGGGATCTTGTGTGGACACACTCTCAGAAAAACCTTGTCACAAAACTGAATAGTGACGCTCCACCCTCTTGTATCTACATGTATGCCTTTTGTTGCACATGAGCCTACTCTAGATGTTTTCTAATCAAAATAACCTATTGCTCCATATCCTACAAATGGGATTGGTCCCAGAAAGTATGTATCAATGTCCTATCCAACTCAAAGGTGTCTTGCAAGTCTACCATATAGTTCCTCATTTGGTTCCATACCAATCAAGTTGTAAAAACTATTGTTGTATGCGAACTCAACAAGGTAAAGGTAATCCTCCCATCTGCTTTGTTGGTCCATCACATACATCCTCAACATATCCTCCAATACTTGATTCACCCTCTTCTGATCTAACCATTTGTATGTGGTTATTCACGGAAATGAAGTTGAGTTGAGTGCCCAATGTTGTCTGAAAGGTAGTCCAAAAATATGACATATAGATCATGTCCTTGTTTGAAATAATCATCCTCAGAATACCATGCAGTCGCACAATGTCATCAAGGTACACTCTAGCAATCATGACAACATTATATGTCATCTTTGTGGGAGATAAGTGGGTGAATTTGGTCAAATTTTCCACCATCACCATAATGTCATCATGATGGTAGGAGGACATAGGGAGACCAACAAAAAAATCCATCAAAACCACATCCCACTTCCACTCTAGAATGGCATGGGGATAAAGAAGCATATGATGGGAATGCTCGGCCTTTCACATGTAGCACTCTAAGAAATGGGTGATAAAGTTGGTTGTATCTTTGCATAAACCGTGCCAAAAGTACAAGTGGTGAAGCTTGGCATGCATCTTTTTCACCCCAAGATGAGCTACATAAGGAGCTATATGAGCCTCAAATAAAATCAAACTACAAAGATCACCTATTTTGGCACATAGATGTACCCCTGGTAGTGAAAGAAGGTCATCTTCCTCCAAATAATACCCAACATACCTTCCCACCAAGGGGCTCTATGACTGAATTCTCTATCTGGCACCCTCATAAAATTTGTCCCCTAGAGGATGCTATAAAATCTTATCCCTAAGATCTATATCGAAGGGTCAAGGTGAAAATATCATGTTTTCACCTACTCAAAGTCAATCTGTGATGACATTATCCTTTCCCTTGATATATTTAATATCCATGTCATACTCACAAATAGGAACTCCATCCAATGTCATTGTTTGTTGAGGTTAGGTTGGGTGAAAAATATGTTGAAGGCTCTATGTGATCATTCCTCAAAACAAAATACCTTCCAAGAAGGAAATTCCTCCAATGGCATGCAAGGCATACATCACCACTGCAAGCTCAAGATCATGTGTGGGGTAGTTAAGCTCATAATCCTTGATCTTACCAGGACTCATAAGTGATGACACGGTGCACCATTACATAAGAACAACCCCAAGTCCCATCTAAGGAAGCATTTGTACAAACCAAAAAATCTACAAGGGATCTGGAACTTCCAAAATAGGTGTGGAAGTTAGGTCACTCCTTGAAGCAACTGAAAGGCTGCTTACACCTCTTGGACCATACAAAATTCTTCCCTTTTTCCACTAAAGAGAAGTGATTGGATTAGTAATTCATGAAATATACTAAATGAATATGTGATAATACCAAATAATCCCATTAAAACTCCTAACCTCAGTGACCGAAGTGGGGGTAGGTCAATCCATAATCACCTGAATCTTCAAAGGATCTACAGAGATACCCTCTTCTTGAAATAATATGCCCCAAATATTGTATCTCAGTCTGAAATAAGGAACACTTGTCCAGGTTCCCAAAAATATGATTCTCATGCAATACATGTAAAACATGTCTCAAGTGTACTACATGCTTTCAACTATTATGTGAGTAAATAAAAATATCATCAAGAAGATCAATACACAAAATGATCTAAGAAATTCTATGAAGACTCCATTCATGAGACTCATGAACATATACTGGGGCATTAGTCAGCAAAATTGAAGGGTACTATTGTGAACTCATAGTGGTGGTAGTGAGTTCTAAACATCATCTTGTAGATATCTACCTCTATAATAACAATTTTATGGTGCCTGGATTTGAGATTAATCTTAGATAACACATTGGCTCCATTCATTTTATCAAATAGGTCATCAATCCTAGGTAAAGGATAACTGTTCTTCATTTTTACCTTGTTCATTTGTCTAAAATCCACACAAAGATGAAGGGATCCATCCTTCTTCATGAAGATAATGGGTGTACCCCATGGGGACACACTATGATGAACAATTCCCTTCTCCAAAAACTCCTCCAACTGAATCTTGAGCTCATGAAGCTCAAGTGTAGTCATCTGATAAGGTTCTTAGGAAATGGGAGCTATGTTAGGCACTAGATCAATGGTAAATTATACCTCATGACATGTGGTGGCATCCAGGAAGCTCCCTAAGAAAACATGTTAGTAAACTCTCTCAAAAGTGGGTAATCATCTAGTGGCAATATCTCAGGGATCTCATTGGATATATCACTGATATTGATGGAAAACATCTAACATCCCTGATGCATACATCACTTAAGCTACATAATAGATATCATACGAATGGAAATAGGTCTTTGAACTCCATAAATGACATGCATGCTACCAATATCATGTTTGCACTCTATCATCTTGAGTATGATAATATAACTTGGCTTAATGAGTCAATCCAATCCATCCCTAAAACTACCTCATAAGATCCCAAGGGTAAGATACATGGAGGTCACAAGTGGTGGGAAAACACCCCTAAGTCTAAGACAACTCTCCACATAGGTTTTCCATGGTGAGCTTGGCCCTAGTAAGCCAAAAAAATTTACCTACCAATAAATCAAGACTGTCTAGCTACCACCAAAACCACATCAGTCTATAACTGGAAGTGAAATAAATTAATATCTAAGTACTGGAGTCAAATTAAAATGTAACAAACATATATGATCATACAGTTGAAGTCTCAAAAATTGGGTCTTGGTTCTCAGAACAATGAAATCTCCATCTACAACTTGTCATAGATCCCTCAATGAGTTTGCACCCTATGTCAATGATCTATATGCTAACATACTAGAATTGGAAGACTAGTTGGTAGTGAAATGAATGTGCAATATGAGGGAAGTTAGGAGCTATAATGAAGAAGGTCTCCACATAACAAAACATCCCCATCAATGGTGTAGAATGCGCCTTTACTTTGTTGTAATGATCCTACAAGCCCTAACTTAGTTGACTATTCATCCACAAGTTACCTAAACATCTTCTCTCCACTTTGTCCTTTACTTCTGAAGATGCCGAGTCAACCTGGCCTAAATCTACATCGTCTAAAGCAATTTCCAAATTTGATTGATCTAGGTCTAGATATCACAAGCTAGGTAGAAAACGATGTGTAGTTTGAGGCCACATTGAAGTAATGCCAATGTCAATGGTGCATGAGGGTACTCCACAACCTTTATAATGTTTTTTTGCTCATGGACATATTGTCATGATATAAGGGTGTACGATATCCTGAGATAAATGGTTCTAGTTCTATATCTAGAGAGCCTTATTGCATGTGCGACAACTAGTGTTTCAACGAAAGATAAATCCAAGAAGGCGACAACAACAAAAAGTTATGGAAGCCAAAGAAGAGTAGGTCTAAGAATGTGTAGTAGGGTTAGGACCATATGGTATAACAGTTTGGTACAACACTATCCCAGGTTGATTATGTTGGCATTGTTTTGTCATTGATGTCAAAGTGTGATGATAAAGGTGTTAGAATCTAAGTCCCTCTACTTAACTAGTGTAGCTACCGTATGTACATGCGCATGAAAAGGTGGATTTCTGTGGTGGCCTTTCGACTGGGGATCCAACAGGGGCACTCCACTGACCCTGCGGCAAAGCTAGCAATCTCTTGCTAGGGAAGACTTTGTCTGAAGAGTGGGAAAGGGGAGTGAGAAAAGAGGTAGGAGAACTAATGTTGTAGGTAGAAAATCAGATTCCTACACACACACTAGTTAGAAACTTCAACACATGCATTTATGAGAAGAAACAACTCTGCAAATAGCAACAAGACCAAATAGAATTTGATGATCACCAAGTATCAAGAAACCCCTTAGTCAAAGAAAGCTAGAAACTCCTTCTTGTATTGATTTCTCAAATCAAAGTTGTACATAAGTGGAGAATGGAAGAAATTTGAGAAGGGGGAAAATAGAAGAAAATGGCTATCTCCTTTGCTTTCTCTAGGTACAATGCACTCTTGAGTTTACAAGATCAATTGCCAACCCTTTGAAATGGGAATGGCGTTACAATTTATAGAATGAGAGGTGACTTATCATCTTCCTCATGACCTTTCATATACCTTAATATGACTTAAGACTATTCATATTCCACTTTAAATATTTAAGTCCCTTTTATAATAGCAAGGCGACTTAATTTACATTATATTTCTAAAGTCACTTTTAAGTGACTTAAAGGCATATAAAAAGTGCAAACCCCAACAAAAAATTAGAACATTTGAAAGTGAGAGAAAGTTGGGGGAAGAGGAGAGAGAAAAGAGAGAGAAGAAGAAGAGGAGATGTCATTCCCGATGAAGTCCGTTTCCCCGTTGATGGAAAGCTCTGATGCGAATGAAGTTCTAAATATCCCATTATGCCAAAATTGTTCATTGAGCGTGGCTTACTATTTTTAGTAAATGCCCAGATGGGGGACTTACTATTTTTAGTAAGTGGCCATTTTCACTATTTTCTACTCTGGATAATCATTCTGACCTTTTGGAGATCTTCAGTGCACACTGCTCTTTCCATAGCCGCTTTTGATGAAGACTTACCAAAAATAGCAAGCATGTGTAGGAAAACTTACTATTTTTAGAAAGGGTGTTTCCAGTACTTGATTTGTGATGGAACATAATTTTTTGGACTCTTCTTGTCATTACGATCACACCCTTCGAATTTCACATAGTTTTTCCCACTAGAATGCCTGGAAATAAATTTTGAAATTTTGACCTGGCAGTGGCTTCGGGCACGGAGCTGCCATGGTGGCCATTAATGGAGCTCAAAATTTACAGGTATGGTTTTTGTCTCCATTTTCAATGAAAACAACTCCATTGTGATAGGTTTTTTATTTGGAGCTCGTGTGCAAGTTTTTAGCTCGTTTCCATTGCCGGAATGACGGGAAATCCAACGAATGTGAGCCGGTGCACGAAGAGAGGATTTTGTTGGAGAAAATGATTCTAGGAACCATTTGACCTCTTGTTTGTTGCATCTTGATCACCTTGAAAAATGAAGAATTCTGCAAAAAATGGCATCTCGATCCGACTTGTATCTTGTGAGATATGAAGATTTTTCGATCGGGTGACTTCATGGTTATCTGGCAAAAACCCTTCATTTTCTCCCCGTTCTTCATCATTTCACTCCATTTTTCTCTTAAGACCTACATATTTCTATGTATTCATGGTGTGGAGAGTTTATGTGGCCATGGAAGAGCTGGTTTGGAGCAACAATGGTGGACCGGGTGTCTGGACAATCATGCACGGAGCCATGGCAAGGTATGAAGCTGTGAAGGAGAAATGAGGAGGAAGAAAATGGCTAAGTGCCAGATTTAAACTTTAAAAACATGCACATGGAGGGGCTGGGTGAATTTTTATGTCCCTGATGTCCCTGACCTTAGGGATGTGAGGGACATCAATTTCCATGGTGGTCAAGGTGATGCCATGTGTCCTCGATCCGACGACAGGGGATTTGCTTGAAAAATGCACCTGGGGGCTGAAGTCAGTCACGTGGGTGTCCAAATGACTCCCCATAGGGTATGGGTACATTTTTCCATGTCTTATGTCCCCCACCTTAGGTACATAAGGGACATTAGTTTCCACGGTGGTCCTGGAGGTGACACGTGGCACCCGATCCAACGGAAGGGGATGAATGCTTCAAAAAAACACCTGGGGGCTGAAACTTGGTCACGTGGGTGTCCAAATGACTCCCCATAGGTTATGGGTGCATTTTTCAAGGTCTGATGTCCCCCACCTTAGGTGCATAAGGGACATCAGTTTCCATGGTGGTCCTGGAGCTGACACGTGGTGCCCGATCCAACGGTAGGGAATGGATGCTCCAAAAATGCACCTAGGGGCTGAACTGTCAAGTCTGGAGGTCATATGAGGGTCCAAGAGGTCATATGAGGGCTGAGAGGGCTTTCAAGGGGGATGGGTGTAATTTTCCAACCTTGATGTCCCTGACCTTGGGGGACGTGAGGGACACAAAATCCCGCCAGGCTCCTGGTGCTGACACGTGTCCTCCCAAAAATTTGGCTAAGTCCTGAACTTGTAACAGTGATAACTTGAGCTCCCGATGGACTTTTTTGGAAAAAATTTATATGATAATGACTGGAAATTTCCTTTTGAATCCAATGGTGGGGGTTTCATGTCTTTATTATTCCATTTGATCCCTGAAAAATTGGATTTTTGATTTTTTACTCCACCTATGCCTGAGAAAAACTACCTGCAGACCTGATGCGCCAAAGTGTTGTGAAAAATATTATTTCACCATAATGTAGGTCTTGAATCCTATTTTTGTATATATTTTTTTTTTCTCCTAACTCCATCTGGAGCTCCTAGAATCTTCTTCTGAAGCCCAACAGCTGTTTTAGGCCTGTGTACCGCCTAGGCTTGTGAACCCTGTTTTTTACTCAGACTGCTCCAAGTCTTGCAAAACTTCCCCAAACCTTCCAAAATCATTTCCATGATGTTTTAAGGTCTTCCATTCACCTCCATGTTGAATTTTTCCCTTTGTTCCTACTCCAGGGGTTGATCCAGTCCTGGGAAGGCCAGCGATAGCCCTTCCCAATACTGCCAGAAGATAGTATCTTTTCAGAACTCCCTAAAATCACCTAGGGGAATGAATAGACTTACCTAAATCACCTAGGGGGATGAATTTGACATTATTAGGAGGTCATTTGGACTAATTGGATAGACTTGGGGTGTCTTGGAATGATGGGACTTGAAAAAATTAACACTGGGGTATAGTTGTCATGCTTGGAAATTATCAATTTCCCTGTTGCACATTTACACGACAACAACTGGCTCTAGCTTGGGGACATGACATGGACTGAGCATAGTGAAGACATGACATGGGAATCAGAATCTCAATTTTAGACCATATAATTCATTGACCAGTGCCTTATCCATTGGGCCCTGTGGAGTCATGTACAACTTCTAGAAAGGAAGATTAGAAGAAGGAAACACACACACACAAAACAAAGGAAAGGAAACACACGACACACAACAGGAAGGGAAACACACGCAATAGAAAGGGAAACACACCTATCAATCACCTATGGTACAAGGTGGGGGACAACCCACTTTCACTGAAGTACTTTTCATTTCTCAAAAGTTACCCCTGAAGAGGTAACACCAAATGATGATGTTCTGCAAAGCCGTTGACGGGTTCCAGAAAGTAGCCTCCTTTCCTTAATTTTTTATGGAAGCCAAGTTCTTCCATGATTTTCCTTTTACTTTATAGGAGTGAGTCCATGTGAGCTTCTTGATGCTCTAGTCCTTGCTTGGAAATTCCACTACCTTCATGTTCTTTGAAGTTGGTCTCATAGTGCCAGTTGCCTTCCATGTTTATCTATATAGCTGATTTTCCATTGAGCATCTCATCACTGCCCCAGGGCTGATTTTCATTCAAAATCCTTGAACATTCTTGATTCTTTTATTTCCCAGGCCTATGCTCATTGACATCTTCTCCATGAGAAAGATTTGATTCATCCTTTATCTCTACTCCATGGTGAGGCATTTGAGTACTGAAGGAAGGATTGGAGGAAAACTCATACTTGTCTCGTATGTTCATGGCATGAGTGAAGAGATCAAGAATCAACTCAGGGTCTTCCACAACTTCTACTTCATTCAAGATTTCTTGCACAGGGTTATGCTTCGTCGGTTCCTACAGGTCATCTTTATGCCTTTGAAGAATCTTTATTTTGCAGCTCAAGGAAACTATCTGGAGGGATTACCTCATCATCTCAAGAATCACTGCACTCTACCAATCCTTCATCAAAAAGAGCTTCATCTTTAGAGGTCTCGAAACTCCTTTCTTCAATTTCTTCATCATGGAAAGAGTCTTCATCTTCAAATGGGAAAGAAAATATCTCCATTTTGGTATTGCATCCATCAATCATTAGCTCAAGAGTGGCATCATATATTTCATCTTGCCTTATCTCAATATGGCCAACCTTCACAGTTAAGCTTCATCAGCTTGTCTTATCTTGCAAATTTGTGGCTTGCATCAGGAGCTCGAGGCTGAGCTCAGGATCTTCAGTTTCTTCTGTGGCTCTAAGCAGTTCTTGTACAGACATTTCTTTCTCATTTTTGAGGGCTCATTATAGACTGATTTGGTCTCTTCCTAGATGTGACATGATCAAGGGAGTCCTCATCTTCAAATGGGAATGAGAAAAATGTCTTCATCACGAATAAGAACATGAGCTAATTTTTATTTTTGACAATTATCAAGAACCATCTCCTCTTCTTCATGGTTTGCATCATCTAGACAATTTGGGGCTGCCCTCTTGTAACTCGAATCTCCTCACTGCTTCTTCAAAATCCAAATCTCTCTGGGAAGGCATGTCTGGCCCTATCAAGATGGGAATATCCTCTTCCTCCTCAGTTTCCACAAAGTGATTCATCTACCTGCTACCTTGATACAAGATGTTAGCTTCCGGGCTTCCAGAATTTTCATACAGTGTACCTCATTTTCTTCTCGGGAAGTAATTTCTCCATGTCTCCCTTCACTGGTATGGTTGCAGATGACCAATTCATCTGAATTTTCCCTCCCAAGTCTTGATAGAAACTTCTACTCAACAACATTCTGAATGAGGCTGGGACATCGGCTACCAAAATCATCACTGAAATTTTCTTGTCTAGAAATTTGGTGAGAGACACTTGTGCATCTTTGACCTTCCCTACAAGTGGGACCTTTTTTGACTCAAAAGAGTAACAAGAGCCACTAGGTGGAGTCATTGTAATTTTAAGAGCCTTGGCAACCTTCAAAGGCATCACGTTGTCTGAGGCACCATAATCTATTATGCAATTGTTCAGTACATATTCTCGAACAAAAAGGGAGACATAGAAAGGTTCAACTTTATCAGTCTTTGATGCACTCAGAGAAAGCATGTTCTGTGAGGGAGGTGTAGGTGAGTTTGGTAGCATGCCTTTGGAACTAGAAGTTACAACATTGGGTGTTAGACTACCACTCCTGATGTATCAGATGAACCTCTCAAATTGTTCAGGATGAGTCCACAAATATTCAGTTTCAGTAATCTACACTTTGGCTTTGTTTGCATATTCTATGAAGTCAAAGGGACCAGATGCGGACAAGGGAAGTGAAGGGACTGATTTTGGAGTCTGGATAGGCTTAGGAGAAGGATTTGATGTTTGAGTAATGGATAGTATTTTGAATGGCACACTAGGATCTTTCAAGGAATTACATTTTATAGGAGCAGATTTGGGTTTAGAAATGGAAGAGACATTGGAAGACTTACTTGGGATTTTGGGAGTCTTCTTACTTGCTATGGGATCAGGATCCAACAATGTAGACTTCATGGAAGATGGAAGTGGGGATCCTCGACTGATTATTTTATTTTTTGGAGTCACCATAGGAGGATCATCAACCTTATTTTTCTTTTGCAGTAGTGGAGGGAGATGCTCTTTTCTCAGAATGAGAACGAGTGAATACCGCACATGAGAAACTGGGTGCATCTTCTTCATCTTCTTCATAACCTCCAGAATACTCACAAAATCTGATTTGTGCATCATTCTCAAACTCATCACTTTCTAGGAAATCACCACCTTCACTTTCTTGTTCAAGCTCTTCTTCATCTTCTTGAAATCTGTAATTTATGTTCATGGGTGGGGCCTCCAAGGTGAGCCTTTGGGGTGCTCCTACAATCTAATTTCTGTTGCTTATTTGGGAAGAAACACGTTCAAATATTTCCCTCTTCAAAGATGTTATCTCATTTGCCAAATTTTGCAATGATGGATTGGTTCTCTCATCTTCAGGATGTTGGGCCTTGCCCTTTGATGGATTCTTGATCTTTCCAGAGAGGATGAGATCATCATCCAATTCAATGGCCCTCCTTTGTGCTTCTACAATGTTCCTTGGTTGAACTCTTCATAGGAGAAATCCTACCTCTGGTGATTGAGAATTTATGAAGAATATTTTGATATTGTTCTGAGAGGGTGAATCTTCTTCCGGTATCCTACGAAGCAACCATTCGAAATGAGCCATGAAGTCTCTCATCATTTCACTTTCTCCTTTCCTCATTTGAGCCAACTACACCAAGAGGTCTTGACAATATTCAGTTGATTTAAATCTTTCCTTGAAGGCAGCCTTGATGTCATCCCAACCAGTGATGGATCGGGAAGGTAGGAGGTAGAACCATTCTGCTACTTTTTCTTGGAGGGACTCCATGAACAATCTTACAGCAACATCTTCATGTTGGACACCAAGAATTCCACATGATGTCATGAAAGCAACAATGTGTTCTTCAGGATGTTGTGTGTTGTCACCTTTGAACTTTGGAAAGTTCTTTGTGATAACCCATTGGTAGATCATGAAGATGAGGTTCAAGAGCAAGCAGGCCTGTATTCCTTCCCCATGGAACAATGGGTCGAGGTATTTGTTCTTCATCTTCCATTGTTGTTTCTATTCTTTTCAGCTCTTGCTTCTACAAATTCTTCTTCAAATTCTTCTTCTTCTATGAACTCAATGTTCAATGGTGGTTGAAAAATGGGAGAATTTGAAGGTGGAGTATCCACATGAGTTTTGATAGCATTACCAAGTGAACTTCTTGAAGTTCCAGATGGAGAGGAGGCTTGAGAGAAGAAGTATGGATTATCTCTAATTCATTCTCACTGATTTTTCAAAGCTTCAAAATTGGAATCAGCAACACCTCTCGACCTGCTCAACCTGGTGTATCTTCTTTCAGCCAGCTTTTGAAAACTTCTATAGTCAGAACACGAAAGGGAACTGTGGAATGTGAAAAGTCATGTGCAAAAATCAGCAGTGTATCTTTCGGCAATGAACTTTCATGAACTCCTTTTTTTTTTTTTCAATATTTGATTTTTTTTGTATTTTGAGACCTTGTGGTCATATTTTGGGTGTAGATGCTGCTAAATCTACCCCATGGTGGGTGCCAAAAACTGTTGGTGAGAAAATTTTTCAGGTGGAAAAACTTGTGGATTTCTTGCCAATGCTCTAGGAATCTAAGTCCCTCTACTTAACCGGTGTAGCTACCATATGTGCATGTGCATAAAAAGGTGGATTTTTGTGGTGGCCTTTCGACCAGGGATCCAACAGGGGCACTCCACTGACCCTGTGGAAAAGCTAGCAATCTCTTGCTAGGGAATTCTTCATCTATAGAGTGGGAAAGGGGAGTGAGAAAAGAGGTAGGAGAACTAATGTTGCAGGTAGAAAATTAGATTCCTACACACACACTAGTTAGAAACTTCAACACATGCATTTATGAGAAGAAACAACTCTACGAATAGCAACAAGACCAAATAGAATTCACTGATCACCAAGTATCAAGAAACCCCTTAGTCAAAGAAAGCTAGAAACTCCTTCTTCTTGTATTGATTTCTCAAATCAAAGTTGTACATAATGTGGGAATGGAGGAAATTGAGAAAAAGGGGAAATAGAAGAAAATGGCTATCTCCTTTTCTTTCTCTAGGTACAATGCACTCTTGAGTCTACAAGATCAATTGCCAACCCTTTGTCAATGGGAATGGCATTACAATTTATAGAATGAGAGGTGACTTATCGTCTTCCTCATGACCTTCCATATGCCTTAATATGACTTAAGACTATTCATATTCCACTTTAAATATTTAAGTCCCTTTTATAATAGCAAGGTGACTTAATTTACATTATGTTTCTAAAGTCACTTTTAAGTGACTTAAAGGCATATCAAAAAGTGCAAACCCCAACAAAGAATTAGAACATTTGAAAGTGAGAGAAAGTTGGGGGAAGAGGAGAGGGAAAGAGAGAGAGAAGAAGAAGAGGAGATGTCACCTGATGAAGTTTGTTGGTCCCCGTTCATGGAAATCTCTGATGCGGCGAAGTTCTGAATGTCCCATTGTGCCAAAACTATTTCTTTGAGTGTGGCTTACTATTTTTAGTAAATTCCCAGATGGGGGACTTACTATTTTTAGTAAGTGGCCATTTTCACTATTTTCTACTCTGGATAATCATTCCTTTTGGAGACATATAACCTTTTGGAGATCTTCAGTGCACATTGCTCTTTCCATAGCCACTTTTGATGAAGACTTACCAAAAATAGCAAGCATGTGTAGGAAAACTTACTATTTTTAGAAAGGGTGTTTCCAGTACTTGATTTGTGATGGAACATAATTTTTTGAACTCTTCTTGTTGTTATGATCACACCCTTCGAATTTCACATAGTTTTTCCCACTAGAATGCCTGGAAATAAATTTTGAAATTTTGACCTGGCAGTGGCTTCGGGCACGGAGCTGCCATGGCGGCCATTAATGGAGCTCGAAATTTGCAGGTCTGGTTTTTGTCTCCATTTTCAATGAAAACAACTCCATTGTGATAGGTTTTTTATTTGGAGCTCGTGTGCAAGTTTTTAGCTTGTTTCCATTTCTGGAATGACGGGAAATCCGATGAATGTGAGTTGGTGCACGAAGAGAGGATTTTGTTGGAGAAAATGATTCTAGGAACCATTTGACCTCTTATTTATTGCATCTTGATCACCTTGAAAAATTAAGGAATTCTAAAAAATAGCATCTTGATCTGACTTGTATCTTGTGAGATATGAAGATTTTTCGATCTGGTGACTTCATGGTTATCTGGAAAAAACCATTCATTTTTTCCCCATTCTTCATCATTTCACTCCATTTTTCTCTGAGACCTGCATATTTCTATGTATTCATGGTGTGGAGAGTTTATGTGGCCATGCGGAGCTGGTTTGGAGCAACAATGGTGGACCGGGTGTCTGGACAATCATGCACGGAGCCATGGCAAGGTATGAAGTTGTGAAGGAGAAATGAGAGGAAGAAAATGACTAAGTGCTGGATTTAAAATTTCAAAACATGCACATGGAGGGGATGGGTGCATTTTTATGTCCCTGATTTCCCTAACCTTAGGGATGTGAGGGACATCAATTTCCATGGTGGTCAAGGTGATGCCATGTGTCCTTGATTCGATGGAAGGGGATTTGCTTGAAAAATGCACCTAGGGGCTGAAAGTCGGTCATGTGGGTGTCCAAATGACTCTCCATAGGGGCTGGGCACATTTTTCCATGTCTTATGTCCCCCACCTTAGGTACATAAGGGACATCAGTTTCCACGGTGGTCCTGGAGGTTACACGTGGCACCCGATCTGACGGTAGGGAATGGTTGCTCCAAAAATGCACCTGGAGGTCCTGGAGGTGTCTTCATGGGTTCATGGTAGGCACATGTATCCTTATCTATAATTTCCAAGACCTTGCGCACCCCTTGTGAATGTTCAATATCTAATTTCTCAACTTCCTCATCAGCCACGACGTAAACCATCTTTCCTTTCTCTTTCTCTAGGAAAGCGTGTTTAAGTAGTATGGAGTCTAATTATTTTTCATTTTCAAAACATGCTCTGAATTCTACCTCACTGAATAATTCTTGAATATGCTCTTCTGATTTTTTACTATCTCCCATAATTAAGCTCTTGACAAATTTTAATACCTTTTCTACAGGAGGTATATTCGACAAGTAGTTGAAAGTCTGGATCATTCTTGTAATCAAATCTTGTCAGTTTCTAGTCTCTCGATGTAGTTCTACATATACATACTAGGCACGTGCACATCCTTGTAGCGTAGGATACAGTCGATGCACCCAGAGTGAAGGTGGTAATTATTTATGTCTTTCTATCTAGAGTCTCTCATATTGCTGAATGTGATGCTGAACAGGTTGATCACCATGATAATTATATATTTGCATAGGTGCATTATTCCTTATAAACCTAGTAGACAAAGTGAATCCAATTTATTCCTATTTTATAATATTATCTCTGTGGACTACCAACCAGCGCGTTGCTATCCCACGTAGTGTATATACTAACATATCTCTTCTCTTAATTTCATTTGTCCACTGTGTTTCCATGGTATTAAAAAACAAAGGAAGATATTCTGCCCCTACATACCAAGGTACTGTGCTACCTATCCATCGGATTGAACAAAGTCCATTCTTGCGTGTAACCACGCTTTTCACCTCGTGTCCTACTAATTCATATGTACCATGAGCCCAATTATTGCAAGAAATACTCATAGTATCACTAATAGAATGAGAATCATCCCACTGTAGGATGCCTTCTTTTGATGGCTCACTGACCTCAGGGTCTTGAATAGCACGTACATAAACTCTGTTTAAGTCCTCCTCACTTAGAGGCTCAACATATGGTGTAGACTTTCCATCTATCAAAGGTATCACAACCCTTTCCTCCTTTTTTTCAAAGCTGATATACCCCTTATTGAATCTCAAGTCAGCATTATTTACATAACACAAAGGGCATCCAAGCAAGGATGGAAAATTGTCTACTTCTGCAAGTGCTAATACCTCAAAATCCCCAATGAACTTGGCCCCTTGTATAGTTATAGATGCATCTTTCAAAACTCCTATGGGAGTGGCCTTAATATGGTTTTCCATAAATAATCCACATAATCCTCATGTAGAAACATTGATCTAAGAAATTATCAAAATAATTTGCAGTTAGTTGGAAAGTGTGGAGAAAAATTAGATGAATCTGTCGATATCTTGTTTGTAGGAAACAGAGCTCATTTGCAAAAGTTATAGCCCGCTAAAATTTTCAGGAAACTAGAAAAAATTCGAGTTTTGTGCAAGTTAGATGTGTGCACACTCACCAAGTGTTTCAATCATATTGTGGCACATGGAAAATTTGTGTGACAGACTGAAATTGGTTTTTGGAATGCTAATCTTGGACACACTTGATTATGGAGGGGTGCCTTGGCCTCCTTCTCATATTATCATTATTCCAACTTATGTATATATATACCTATAATTGCATTTTTACTATGCATGTGGGACTAATTGATAAGTGCATATTAAACCAAGACCAATTCCAAATGCCACACATTACATAAACTTTTACAAAATTTCATGCACTCCTCCATCCCATTGTTCTAGAACAATGTGACTATCCCAATTATTTGGCCTAAAAGCCAAGCGCATAAATGTTGCAAGGAAATATTTTCTAATCCTATGCTTATGTACAATAGCATAAAGAGACTATCTAATGTCATGAAATGAAATACCCAATGTAGCCCTAATGATTTTCCCAACTTATTCGTTGACCATTCCAATGGCTTTCATAGCCAAGTACATGTGTGGAAATCCTACTCCCATTTAATTAGTGCCTAGAAGAATTTTTCTTCTAAGATCCATCAGTGTTGCATAAGTCCCAGTTGGAAAAATATCGATTATTTTAGATGGACCCTAAGGGTAATTGATTTTTTATCTTTCTTAGTATAATCGTGTAAGAGTCTGGAGTCACTATAGCCAAAAATTTAGAAACATTCTTTAAGGAGCTTTTGCTTTTACAGGTTACAGGTAATACCATGCCTTCTGTCACAATATTCAAATATTTTGTGACCACCTTGAGCTTGTAATGGAATGTTTCATCCAGAAGTAAATAGATAACCTCTATTAAAATTTCCTATATTGAGGTAGACTGTCAGAAGGTCCATAATTTTGTACAATGTGAGTAATCATCAACGAATGATTCTAAAAATTCTATTGGTAGTCGTTATCCAATTTTACACACAGGGACCCAAAGACGTTGGACAACAGGGTGCCAAACTACGATTAAATCATGAAATTGGTGTCCAGGGGCCCAGTGAATTCTCTGGTCATTTCATGGAGATAAAATGACTAAAATCATTAATAAATTTATAAGTGAGCTCTCCTAGCTTTAAACAGGATCAACTCAAAGGCCATACTCGAGTTCAAATCAGTTGCCAACTCAGATAGGGTGCTCGATGTGTAGCTCAATAGGTGGGAAGGGGTTGGCCTTTTGTCATGAAAACAATAACAAGGTAAATGTTGATTATTTAGATCAATAACTAACACATTAGATGCTGGTTGTACTTAGCTAGGAAGGTAACTTGGGCTAGGTGTACCCATACATCTAATGTAAGCACATTTACTTCCGCACCTGAAGCAATCAATATGTTACTCAACAGCCACCCATCCACAACAGCATTCAGAGTAATTTCCTTGTCATAGTCAATGCTATCAGGGGGAAGATTTACATGTAGGATTTGTCGTCTGGTCTCAATACTTGCGTGCAGAGTGTTCCCTTTTAACCAACTTCCTAATAGTGGAATGATGTTCTCCTAGCGCAACATTTTATACACTTCTCTCGGATCATCAATATCAGTTTGGACTATCTCTGATGCTTTCTTCTGCTCCTTTAAGTATTATATCTCACCCTAAATATTCCTTAGCACTTCCATCGTATCCTGGAAAAATTCCTTCTGAAGAGTAGGATCTGGGTACCTTACATGCAAAACCTCCTCTTGGTGATCAAGGATTCTAGTGTAATGCCTCTCTTGCGCGCATCACTTCAGCTCATGTAGTAATCTTTATTGTCGATGCATTAGGTCCTTTTGCTATCTTGGGCATCCACTAATCTTCTACCGTGCACTAGATTCTAACCATCCCAGCACCTTTGTTTTCTTGCTTATGTTGCTTACTCAGATGCTCATATAAGTTTGGGAACTCTTCATAGCTATGGTTCTTTCCGTAGAAAGAACATGCAATATTCTAAAGGCATTCACGCCTATAGTGGTCAGGATATCTGCATGTATAACATGTTCCATGAGGGAACTCACCTCTTCCTCCACCACGGCCTCATCCTCCATATCCACCATGATATCCATGTCCCCTTCCACGACCTCCTTCAAAATGCCCCGCATTCCTGTCATAGCACATTTGATTATAATACCAATCCTGGTGCTCATTCTTACCCTTAGAATTATCTGTTACACTTGTCTGTCGTACCCCAATTTCTATAGCATTCTCAATCTGACCAATCAACTAAAAGTCAATATCATGGGTCGTGGACAAGAAAAATTTACAAAAGTAGGATACATTCTTCCTTATCGTGCGTTGTAATAAAGGACAGTGACTAGCATCATGATTCAAATGACAAATCTCACAATCCAACAGTAATCAGCATACAGATCTACGAAGGAAACTATCCTTGGTGTGACCTTCCACTTCACAATTTGTACACCAAATTCCTAAGCGCGTTTCATGGGCTGAATTTGCTGATAGCTTCTCTAACTACTTTTCCATAGCTAAAATTTGTGCCTCTAATAATGGACTAACACCAATGTCAATGCTCCCAACTACCTCAGCATGCAAAGTTGCTTCCAGTGCTTCACGTGGATCAGTGTATGTCTTATGTGACAACGCCCTTATAAATGGTGTAATCAATCCTCTAACAAACCATTGTGCATGTTGGATTGCATGAATATCATAAGATAGCTTAGATAGAAGTGTCTTAAAATGGGCATCATACTCACGTACACTCTCAGTAGCACCTTTCTTAATATCCTTGAGCACACTTATACTCTTTTGCTCAAACTCAAGGATATAGAAATCTTTCAAAAAAGCATCCTTCAATGCTGCATAATCCACGCAAGTTTGATTAGGGTCAAACTTCCTATACCATCTATGTGCACATCCTTATAATGTATTAGAAAATTGACTTTCCTTTCACTTAGAAGTTGTGTTCCCTTTAGCGCGCCATAAGATTTCACACATATGCACATGTTCGACAACATCCTCTATACCTCTATATTTTGGGAGATAAAGAGACATCTCCATATAGACATTCAGTGGTTGTTACAGACCTTGACCACCTGATCCAGAACCTCCTATGCTTCCTCTACCTCCAGAACCACCAGATCAACCAAAACTAGAACCACCTATACCTCCTGATCCTCCACCTGTAGCTGGAATAATACTTATAGATGTACTTACATGTGCTCTTATAGTAGTACTATACTGAACCCCTACAATCTATGAGGTAGTTCCACTTCCAGAGGTGAATCCAACATTCTGTGTGGATGATGCACCTAAGAATATTCCTCTAAATATCATTGAATCCATCTTTCCTGCCATTGATGTACTTGCTCCCTGACTTACTCCTACTCTCCTACTTCTTAAGTTAGCTTGTTGGTTACTTGTTGTACTTGATACTGGAAAACCAAGCACAAGGGCTAGGTCACAAGGTGGATTAAGATACGTTCCCATGGCCCAGGTAATCTCTACTGACACACTTGTGTGAGGCCAAGGGGGGATCTCTGTCATGTTTTCCAAAATGGGGGAGTTCATGATGCGCTGCCTCTAAGTCTTCTACGTGAGTCGTAAATCCTTCACGAGCCATATCTCTCCTCAACTCCATACTTTCTACAACGGAACATTGATTCTCTATCTCCCTCTCGTGCACCTCATTATACTTAAGCTACCTCTCCTCTCTCTTCCTCTCTACCACTAGGTATGTCATCTTTCACCAAACCTATTCGTGCCCTCACGTGTGCTAAAATTTAGTTAGCCATCAGTTTACTCTCCAGGATCAAAGTTACCATCAAGATCTTGATTTTCAATGTAATACCTTTCAAATATGCTCCTCTTGGATACCGCAAAAATTGGAATTCAGCTACCTCTGAGAAAGAGTACGTTAAACTTGAATATTCTAGAATATAACTGTTTAGAACACCACGTATCCATTGTGTGAGTCCAGATCAAATCAACATCATAAAGGGCCTGAAATTCTTCCTGTGTACAGATAAGTGCACAATACCTCCAATTCCGTTGAGATGCATAAGCATTAAGCCACTCGTATAGTTCTACTGTAAATATAGAAAAAAGATCTCATTTAGGTTTTCATACATATTTTGTTCTACCCAAGTGCGTGCGTTAAAATCAAATCCACTATTGAACCGCCTTGCATATTCTTCCTCTAGATCGTGTATCCACTCAATACTTGCTAGAGTTAACTGATATGTCTTCATCACGAACCATCCTGAAAACAACTGAAAAAGAGGTCTCAACAACAAAACCAATGATGCAACCTAGAATTTACCAGTTAACACCCTAGTTCAACACTGGCACATCACTCAGCCTAGACTTAGCACTCACCCAAAGCATGCAAAGGTACCAGGTCCCTCTTTAGGGTTGTTGTAACAAGATGTTAGCATGATGAAGGAATAAACATATAGACCCATAACTAATCCATCATTCTACAATGCATGCTACCCTCAGATCTATGAAAGAACAAGCTTAAACAATTTTCATGATTGAATTACTAACATGCACTACTCAATTACACACAGGAATGACACTTAGATTCAAGCCAATATCTTCCATCTATTAATAAACACAGAAGCTCCTTACAATAATGTCAATCTATACCAATGCACGCATGGATCTGATACAGTAATTCAATCATATGCGTATATTACACATACATATTCCTTAATACATCCATCTCTCCATGACACACACATACTACTATGTGATTCATAACAATATATATAGGGTGGGGACTTTCCCTTCACCGCTTATCTATTCCAAAATTAGGCTACATGTTATTAATAGCCACACGCCATTTACAGGAATAACCACACATGCAAGTGTGCTATCTATAGACCTCTTACAGTTAACTGAAGTGTCAATCCTATTCTCAATCTCGTCTCCATGCAAAATGCTTTGAATCCGATTCTCCAAAGATAGAAAATGTGTGGCACACACATCTCTACATATTTGATGTGTTCTGCACGCCATCTTCTAAAAATAGGTCTTCATGCTCAAAATCAGCTATGTCCCAAAAGATGAACTTTCCCTCCGCGCATAGGTTCTTCTTGTCCTTCTCCATGCCCTTGATTCTAGCCTTCTCTCCCGCACGGACTCCTTGTGTGATCTCTAATAAGTATTCTTATGATCAACAATCCTCTCCCATTTTAGTTTCCTGAATCAGTACTTCTTTCTACCTATCTTCTCATGCTTAGAAACACATGTAAGCTTCAGGAATTATATTATCAGGTTCTTGGAGTTCATTCCCCTTATTCAATGATAAGATTATTAATTTAGTTGATTCGGTGGGACTTAAATCCCAACCCTACTTATTTCATCCTAGTTTCCCTGGAAGGAAATCAATTTTTTTCCTACCGGTTGCCACTTCTTGAAGAAATTGAACCTTCTGCTTCAGAGCTAGGCCTACCTGGGCCATATTTTTTACCCTTGATAGAGTTTACAGTAGGTGAAGTCTGACTTCGATAGAGTGCATCACACCTCTCTTCAAATTAACCTCATCCTGACGTGAGTCTGGAAATCCCTTTATTTTTTGTTTTAGAAATCACCATCCCTAGCTATGAGTTCCTCTATTTCTTGCAATTATCCTTATCTCTACCATCCATTAAAATTTATGCCATAGTAATACCATAACTCATTATATTTCCCTGAGGAATAGAGAACAACTTCAACATATCCACCATAACTTTTGAGGTTTCCTAAAATAGGGTATCTGGGAGTAAGCTTCACTCCCTAACCTTTTTCCCACTTCTGGAGGTGATCCCATGATGCACCCAATTATCAGAACATCACGTTCACTATCTGACTGCCATCCGCAAGGGTGTCATATGATTTGCTGTGACAACTCGAGGCTCCTTTGGGATAGATAAAAATTGAAGCTCTTCTCACTTAGTGACATTTCAAATTGTATTTGAAGAAGACTCTTTCATACTCCACCTGATGTCCAAATCTTCTAGGGATTTGATAGAAATTAACTATGGAAAAGGAATTTAGACAAATCTTCTTCAAATAGAGGGAAATTAGTGTAGCGTCATCAACTTTCCTTCAAGGTTCCTCCAAAGAGAAGAACAACCCAGGCATTTCAACATCACCAGTTCTGGACTTTACCTCATAGGGTCATTCAACTCCTTCATATCTGGAAGTTCCTCCACCAAGGAATAATCAACCTCTTGTTTTTATGGCCTCTAAAACCAATCAGGGTCAAATTTTCCATTTCCTTTCAATGCAAGCAATGTTCCACAAAATATTCCTCTTCTGTTGGGTCAATGTGACCCTATACCTATTGTGGCACTCAAAATTTTACCCTAGAAATTGTACACGGAGGAAACTCACATTTTCCTTGGAACATATTTTTGATGTAGCCAACATTTTTCAGTACATAATATCACATAGGACAACATTGTTGTTATACTTCTTGCTACCTCTTTCAAGTGAAAAACACTTCAATGGTTTTGAGGTCTAAGTTTTGGCACTATAACCACTTGGGATGAGTTAGGAGAAAATATCTGTAAAAAAATTGAAGACAAAAGTGATCACCTATCACTTTTGGAACAACTCACTACCATGAAGAGATCTCCCCGAGAATACATGAGTGATTTAAAATATTGATTCCATAGGACCTAGAATAGGATTCTGGCACTCATAAATCCTTCTCCAAATAATGCATTCTAGTACTATTTGTGAGCCTTGAATAGTGATGTAGCAGTTATGATCTAGTCTATGGGAGGGACTACACTACCTAATGCCTACAAAGCTGCCATAAGAGCATAAGATTCCTTAATTTAGGATGGAAAGATAGCTCTGTGAACGGAAATGCTATTGTCTCTAGATCTTACGAACAATAAACCTATCATTTCTCCTATTCTAGGAGCCTCTAATTAACTAGCTCAGTCTACCCCTACCTCTTTAAATGATCTATTTGAAGTCAAGTCATTACTGTAAACTTTTGGAAACAAGCTCGTTGTACTCAAGAGGCAAGAGTTTCAATACAATCGTCCATATCAGCCAAAAAATCAGCAGTATTAGGCTAACCATCCTCCTTTTAAAGGGAAAAATAACCCACAAAATCAAGCTACAAATCAAGCTATGAATGTTAGGCCTTTGAAATTTCTGAACCCTCTTGCTGTTAGCTCATCTAAAGCCATAGTACTTAGTCAAAATAATCTAGTTCAAGACTACAAATGGTTTATCCTTGTTCTCAACCCCATCAATCAAAATCTTTTCCCAAATGGAGTTATTGGCTAGGCCCTTATCGGTAATAAATAATTATCTTCCCCTTCGAGAAGTTAACAAAAACATGCATCTACGTAAGAAACAATAGATTAATCACAGGGACTTGAAGAAACCACTTTGTTAAACTGACAAGAAGAAGATTTTTTTAGGTTAAATAAATATTCCTCATCAGTGGTGGAAAACACTCGTTCAAATAATAGAGAAATGGAATCTCAATCCTCCAAATCATGATCAAGCATCCACTTCATAGCCTCAAGGCACAAGTGGTGTTGATAACCTATCTTGGGAAAGAAATTTCATAGAAATATTGACTAGCCAAGCTACAAGGAAAGAAGGTTACTTTAGGCATCACTTCGTACCAGTTTAACAATACATTTTCCAAAAGGTATGTAGGCCCTAATGACCAAAGAAGTTCAAAAAAGTTAGAGCAATTTTCTTCAGCATAGTAGAACAAATGAAGAAACCAATCCTGAGCGTTACTATGTGGGATTCACACTTTCAATTCCTTCTCAAAGGAACTTGCTGCGTGAAGCTTTGAATAATTTTGGTACAATTGATGTATCATTGGGTCGTGGAGTAGAAAGTGCTACAATTTTGTGTCAAACAAATGGGAAAAGTATTCCTAAGGAAAAAAATTACCACTATTCTATATTTCCCTAATTATTGGTGACCACGTGGTGTATAATTGCATGATCAATTCTATACCAATAGCTCAGTCATGCCCAAACAAATTGCAGATGTACTAGCTATAAAATATACGCCAGTTACAGGAGGAGTTATACAGCTGGATGGCACAACTATTAATATTGTTGGAGTTATTAAAGGACTTAAACTTACCATCCATGCATGCTTGAGTTTTTCATTCACCCAAGACATGTCATTCATTGATCTCCCTCCTATATTCACCATCTTCCTATAATGAGATTCCATGCCGGCAAGATGGGTGGTTATCTATCAGCTAATTAGTCACATATGATTCTCAGGACTCGATACGGAACCAAAGTGACTATAAAGGCGGAACTAACCTACCATAATACTGAAGAACCCTACACTACTAGACTTATAAATGGGAGTTACACCATCGAAGATCCATAAGAAGAAGATGATGATCATGAACCAACCACTCTCGTTGAATAAGTCCCTGATACTTTGCTAGATGAAGTAAGTGGAGATCATTATTATGATCCCTATGCTGATGTGTTAGTAGAATAAGAAGCTAGTTTGTTGTTGTTGGAAGAAATGGGATTGGGTACATATTGCATTCATTAAGAAGATATGATCATACCATAACTTATTAAAACACCAATCGATTCAGAAGGACTATGGAAATTATTCTTCGATGGCTCGAGAAGTAAGAATGGATCTAGTGCTGGTGTTATGTTAATTTATCTAGAGGGAGATAAGTACTTCTCATTTTTCTAGTTGTAATTTAGTTTCACTAACAATGTTGTTGAATACGAGGCCCTTGTGCAAGGAATTCAACTAGCCCAAAAGAAGGAAATCAAAGCCCTGACTATTTTTAGAGATAGTGAGTTAGTTTTTCATCAAGTGATAGCATGCAGTGCATCTAAAAATGATCTTTTAAGATCATACAAGAACTAGGTCTGGGACTTGATTGAAAATTTCAAAGCTTTTGGGATCCATGTAGTTCCTAGAAATCAAAATCAAGATGGTGACAAGCTTGCTACAATTGACTCATAATACGACACGCCTATTGATATCATGAAAGAAGCGCATCAATTTTTCAAAATAGTGGTTTGACCTACAGTCCCTAATAATGTGAGTAGATGGAAAGTGTTTGATAGTGACAAAAAATTTCCTTTTCCTATAAGAAGAGGTGGAGTTTGCTACAAAATATCAAGATAAGTTAAAAGAATCATACGGTGATAAAATCATACAATTGAAAAGAAAAAAACTACCAAAAGGATTAGTCAATCTAGAATCCATCTTCAATTCAAATGATCAAGCCAAAATATAAAGATCTAACATGGTGGTCAAAGAAAAATATTTTGAGGAAGTCAAGGTAGCATATGAAAAGTTTTTGAAGATCAGAAAGTGTGTACTTCCGAAGAGAAATAAGCTTTCATCAAACTTTGCCAAGAGTATCACAACATTTTTTAGTGGATCTATAAAGATTTGTGTGGTTTTGATCCAGGTCTTGCATAACATACCATCAAACTAGATCCTAATTCCAAACCAGTTCGTCAGAAACAAAGGCCAATTAATCCCAAAATTGAGCCACTAATGAAAAAGGATCTAACCAAACTTATGAAGGCCTATATTATTTTTCCCATCAAGCACTCCTCTTGGGTAGCCAATCTGGTGCCCGTAAGGAAGAAGAACGAAGAGATTTGGTTGTGTGTAGATTTCAGGGATTTGAATCATGTGTCATTGAAAGACCATTATATTCTTCCATCAATGGAGAAGATCCTTCAAATAGTGGCATAAGCCCAAATATTTTCTTTGCTTCATGTATATTCAGGTTGCAGTAAAATTCTGGTCCAAGAATCTGATCAATTTAAAATGGCTTTCACTACCAATTTTGAAAGTTGAAAAATTTGAAAATTTTGAGTTGGCACCCTTCAGTAATGTTTCAGTGAAGAGGAAATTTGAAAAGATAGTGAAAATGTCATTTCTTGGGGTCATTTTAAGTAACTTGCGGGTCTGTCAGACATTTTTGTCCCTCATGTCCCAAAGTTCCTTCGGACTTTGTGTTCCCTGATTCCCCGCATCGCCCATTCACATGTTTTCTTGTCCCATCTGTCCCAAGTTCCATTAGGCTTTCTATTCGCCAATCGACTGATTTCACAAGTCTTTGTCTGTTGGTTTTATAAGAATTTTTTGCCCATTTGTCCCAAGTTCACCTGGACTTCTTTTTCCCCGATCACCCACCTCAGCCGCATCGGGTTCTTCGTGTACTTTTGACCCATCTGTCCCAAATGCATCTGGGCTTTCTGTTCACTGATTCCCCACATCACCCGAATCGGTTGAATCACGTGTTCACATCCCTCACGTTTCTGTGTCCCTAGACTACCCGTGCTCATTTGGCCCACTTTCCCCGCATTCACCCATCATCGGCCGAATCGTGTCTTCACGTCCCTCATGTCCCAATGTCCCATGGACCGTCTGGGCCAGTTTTTTCCACTTTTCCCACATTTCATCTTTTCGAGTTGGTGCAAGGTGTATTTAATGCTCATTAATGATCTTCTCTCTCCTGAATGGCTATTTAAAGGGACTACCACCTATGCATTTGTCACATTGCTCGCTTGCTTTTTCTCACCCACATCCTTGCAATTGAGTCATTTGTTCATCTCCCTGTATTCCTTTGCATTCTCATCACGAATTTGTTCTTGGAAGGTCGTCCCTCTGTGCATTGCAAAAATGAAGATCAAGTTTCAAGGGCAGGAACATCTGTCACCTCTCGAGACCTCTGTACCTGATATTGGGGATAGTGAGGTTCATCACTTAGATTTTGGTGATTTTTGGGGTAGACTAACATGTGCCAACCCTGCTCCCATGGCCCAAATGATCAGTGATAGTGGAATTGAGTATGCGGCTGGTTTTCCCATCTCTGTGTAGTGTGCCGACACCGTGCTTGCTTGCGGAGCTCATTTTAACCCAGACACCAGAGAGCTTGTTAATGTGCATGGAGAATTAATTGCTAAACTAGATGCTGCCACCATTATTGCTACCCTATGCATTCCTGAGACCGAAGACTCCATCGTTCTCACTCTTGCTCAAGCTCAGACTCTATTCGATCAAGACAGTGAAAAATACAAGGCACGAGTAGCGAAGTCATGGTTAAAGAACCCTAAGAAAGGAGCATCCCGACTCTCCAAAGCATTATTCAGGGTTGATTTCAATGAGGAGTTTTTTGATTTCATCATTTTTCTTGCTCGTATCATGGGAATGCCCTCCACCAATGAATTTCATTTTTGGATGTGCCCTTTTATAAATATCATATGCGAGGGCAAGCAAAACATAAATTGGGCTGAAATTATTTGTATGAATCTGACTGAGCAATTGTCAAATGTTCAGCAGACTAAGAAGTTCTATATGACTTCTTATCTCATGTATACCCTAGCTGCGTCCCGGGAGTGGTTCGGTTTCACCTACATGGAGGGCAAGAAGGATGAGCCTATCTACACATACTGCCCTCAGTTTACCCTCGAGGCCAGCAATCACAATTTCAGAAGGGTCAATGATGCTTTCACCATGTATATTGTAAGACTCTTAGAGGGTGACACTGCTAGGAGATTTTTTGATGAAGCTATGACTCTGATAGCCAAGTATGGGGCTTTCTTCATCCAATTCAGAAGATTCTCATACATCAGGTTAGCTTGCTTTGAAAGTACACCCCTCAAGCTCCCCATGTTTTGCAATGATAAAATGGCTCTGGTTGAGGTGTGCAGGTAGCTTGATAAACTACACAGAACCTGTAGAGACAAGAAGATCACTGGTCTTCATTTCCCTATCTCCCTGGGAAATTATACATGCAAAATGGCTCTAGATGCCCAAAACATAGAAAGGGCTATTGCTCCTCTCACTGTCCATTTCTTCAGACCCAGGACTTGTTTTGATCTGAAGAAATTTATTGATCAGAACCTCAGAATAACTTATCATCATAAACCAGACACTGAGGATTACTGGGCTGATTGTGCTAATGATTTTGAAGCCAGAAGGAGGCATTATGGCAGACTCTCTCTGCAACAAATTATAGATCTCAATCTCTACCAAGTTCCTGAAGGGCTTAAGGATGATGATGAGGGCTTGCAATCCTTTGAGTATGAAAGATCCATCAAGCACACACCTCTAGAAACCCTGGATTGGTATGTGAAGGAGAAAGATGATTTGAGTGAGATAATTGCCCCCGTCCTCGTCAGAACTAAAGTTTGGTTTGACAGGAAAGTTCGTGAATTCAGGAAAAGCCAGGGCAGATCTCCTTCAAGAGAAACTTCCACACCTGGGAAGGAAGTACATACACCCAGTACTGAGGTACCTGAGCAAACCCCTCCTTCTTCTTCAATAAAAGAGCTTGAATCATCTACTCCTTCTTCCACTCAAGTGTATCAAAAGAAGATTAAAGAGGTTAAGCAAGAACCAATTGAGGAAGAATCTCTTCTGGAGTGGTCAGAATTGCCTTCAGGGCCAGAGAACATTATTGTTCTTAGTGAAAGTGATGATGGTGAAGTGCCAGATCCTACAGGAGCTCCTGAAATCACTGTTGAAGAAGGAAAAGAGGTTCCAAGTACTGAACCTCCTAGTATAGTAGACTCCTCTGCAAAGGAAGTTCCTGAGGTCTCAAGTACTTCTCTACTGGAGGCAACAGTGGTTAATACTTTGAGTGCCATGAGTTCACTTGCTCTTGGGCCTCTTGTTCCTTCCTCTTCTTCTTCTACCTTTTCCTGGGTGTAACCCTTGGTTGACAGTAAGAAGAGGAAATCTTCTTCTCATTTAACAGGGCCAGATTTTGATGTTGTAGCAGCTCTGTTGAGTACTGCTCCTCCTCCTCCAGCAAAGAGAGAAAAGATTACTTCAAGATTAGTAACTGATGCTCAGGGCTAGCTATTCCTTGGAGGTTGCAAAGCCCAAGGTTGATAAAGCAGAGAAGGATCTTTTGGTCTCTGATTTGGAGCTTTCCAGGATCCCAATGGGAGAATCCACTCCTGAGAGTGAAGTTCATAACCTTCAGGAAATAGTAACTAAGGTTATTGAATGGGTTGAGAAAGGCAAGCAGACCATAGAGCAGTTGGAAGAACAGAATCAGGTTCTTTCCAACTTTATCAAATCTTTGTTGGCCAAGGATAAAGTTTTGGATCCAGCCCCACTGGCTGCTCTCCCACCCCCCATGATTCTCAGCCAGGATGAAGTTCAGAGCATCAAAGACATATACAAGTATTCAACTTATGGGAAGGTTGTGGAAGCTATGGTGGATGATATGACTATAGCAGGTTTGAACTTCATTGAGGAAGCCTTCAAAACCAATGAAAAAGTGATTAATTTGCAGCAGAAACTCTCTTCCTCAATCAAAGCCATGGATAAAGAGCTGAAGGTCTAGAGTAGTTGTATTACAGATCTTCACCTAATGGGCCAAGCTGATGAGAAGATCCTGTTGGTCAACAATGTATTTGATGATGCCAAGAATAACTTGTCAAAGACATGGATTTTCAGTGTTGAGTGGAAGATAAAGGTTCTGGAAGAAGCACTGGGAGAATTGAGGAATGTGTGGCAAAAAGGAGAATCTTTTAAAACTTGTGTCTCATCAGCCTTCAAAGATATTCACTGCCATCTTCAAGATGAAACTACAGGTGTTCCCTTCTCTCTTCAGGAAATCAAGGCTCAGTTTAGAACTTTTGTCAAGGATGATTTGTTTAAAGAAGAGTCATTTACCAAAGAGAAGATGGAAGACATTTGTTCCCTCCATTCAGCTATTGCTGAAGCTAATAAAGAATATCTGGAACATACTGAGTTTGATAAAGATATGGAGAAATGTCTAGGAACGTGGACTCATGCCACCTCTAACACCACAATTCCAAGAGGCATGGAAATAGTAGAAGCATTGAAAAGATTTAGGCATCAGATTCTCAAATCAGTGGGCCCTCCTCAGCCATAATCGGATGTCTCTTCTTCAAGATTTTCTTTCTCTTCTTCTATTTTTAGTGCCGAGCTCCTTGTAATTTAAATAAGGACTTTGTATTATGCATTTCCTTAATTAATATTTTAATTAAAAGAAACGGTTACCAAATGTAACCAATTTGTAAGTTATATAATGAGCTCTCCTCACCATTTCAAGGGGCTGGAACTCTGATTATTTTTGAAAGTGTAAAAGAGTCAAAAGCTATCAATACAAGGATATTTTCCTTTCTACTTCTATCTATGTCTATTCATTCCTTCTTATCTGTCATAAATTATTGAATCATTTATCTATTTGCACTGAGAAGCTTTTTATTCTTGTGGATGTTATCTCTGGAACTTTGTGTCTGCAAAATAACATCTAATAGTTTTAATACGAATGATTCTATTCTATATTATCCTAGTTCAACATTTATAGGGAACTATTTTGCTATCTATACTTCCTGAAGAGTGTTATTCTACCTTTCCCCTTCCTTAGTTCTTCTGTTCTTTTGTATTGATAATCTATCTTGGAGTTTAAAACACTTTCATGATATCAGAGTTCCTCATTAAAATTGAAAGTTGTACATTTGTGAATAGTTTTTTTTCTTTCAATAAGGGCACCTCTCCCATAAAAGAGGAGGGACTTTCATCCCCTGACTGTTGCTTTCATTAAAGTCCTATTTTGACAACCAACAGTTTTTGGTGACTCTACTGGGGATTCATTTTAATGGATTCCAGTTTTTAAAGAACAATTTCTTGATCATTTTTCTGATCTAGTGACTCTAAGGTTTACCCATGGTAGAAGGGCTCTCGGAATTGAAGATTCTCAGTTTCAACTCTTTTAGCAGAAAGGATTTTCCTCTTCCTTCAACAAGGAGGAATAGAAGAACTCATTCTGTAAGCACACCACCTGTTGAGGACAGAGCTTCTGGGAGTGGTGTCCCTCAAGAGCAACCCAGCCCTAATCTTTGTGCTTTGGTTCTTGCTGGTGTTTCAGTTCCACTTCAAGAAATTTTTCCAAGGATGGCAGTTCCATTACCTTGGGGTCAATGAGTTAGGACTCTTGCCCTCCCTCAACCTTTGCATGAGTTACCTAGGGGTAACAGGAAGAACTTTCCCAAGTTCAGAGGTGATGGCAAGGTACATCCTGATGAACACATTGCAGCCTTCATAGTTGCATGTGGAGTCCTTGGAGTTGAACACGAGGATGTCTCTGTGAGGATTTTTGTGGAGACTTTACAGGACAATGCAGTAGATTGGTTTTATCATCTCCCCACTGGGGCCATCACCAATTGGACCACCATGAGAACTAGATTTGAAAATCATTTCAAACCTGCTGAAGATGTGCATGCTTTACTAGCCCAGATTTCTCAAATCAAGAAAGAACCACAGGAGCCCATGAGAGAATTTGTGGCCAAGTTCAATAAGCTGATTAATAAGATCCCACAAGACACCTGACCTATGGATTAAATTCAAAAATGTTTCTTCCTAAATGCTCAATTTCCTGAAGTAAGTTATGCGCTGAGAAGAGAAAATCTTACAACTTTGGATGCTGATCAGAGATTAGCCGTCAGTGTTGAAGATGACCTGATCATGTCTGGTAAATTGAAAAGAGATCCTTCCAAATCTAAAGCTTCTTCCTCCTCTTCCTCTACCCCTGGAGCTAATGCAGATCAATTAGTACAGAAGCTTGCTAATGACCTCATTGCCATCAAGAAACAATTGGCTCAGCATGCTCCTTATCAAGATGTTCCAAGGAGGAATTTTCAGCCTAGAAACCGTTTTCCTTCTTCTCAGACAAGACTGGAAATTGAAGGACCACCCATCAAGGTCCCTGTTAATGCAACTTGTGAGGTTGAAGAACCTGATGATGAAGAATTTAATGAAGATTTTGAAGAACCTGAAGAAGAGGCTGATGAAGAACTGGAAGAACTTGATGGATCTCAAGTTAATTTCCTTACTACTGAGGGCATTGATGGAGAAGATGATTATGATGAAGTAGTGGCAGAGATGAATAGTGAGTCATATGTTGTTATGACCCAGGAGCAGACCAATAAGAAAGAAAAAGTGATGCAGCCTACTAAAAAATCTAAGGAGTATCCCACAACTATTCCAGTGGTGGCGAGAAGAGGATCCCCTGTTCCCACTGCATCCATGCAAAAGGTCAGTTCTGCTAATTCTTCTTCTCCTACTCCTGCTTCTAAAACTTCTTTTTCTCCAGCTTCAAAACCTGATAGGCCTAAGATTCCTAGTGATGATTCCCCATCCACTTCTGGATCTTTTGATATCATCGATCATCTTAAAAAGACAAAGATCCAGATTTCAGAGGCTGAGTATTATCAAACCCATCCAAAAGCCTTTGCTAAAATGGTCCACTTTGTCAATTCCCATTCCAAGACTTCATCTAACACTTCTAAAGGTATTTTTCCTACTCCATCTTCCACACCCCAACCAAATCTTGTGGCTGCAGTCACCTCACCTAATGAGAAAATCAAACCATTTTATGTGACCCTCCTTATAGCAGGCCATAGACTAAGCAACTGTGTCATAGACTCAGGAGCTTCAGAAAATGTAATGCCTGCCAAAGTGGCTCATGCTTTGGGTCTTACCCTCACATGCACTTATGGTTCTTGTTATTCCATGGAGAGTAGGGAGGTGCCCTTAGTTGGAAGAATTAAGGATGCACAAGTAGCTTTTGCTGCCTTACCTGAGAAAAAGGTTTTAGCTACTATTCTAGTAGCTGATATCCCTCCTTCATATGGCATGTTGTTGAGTAGGAACTTTTGTAAGGATGTGGGAGGAGAAATTCAAATGGATTGGTCACATGCCCTTATACCAGTCAATGGAAAGATGAAGAAGTTGTTGCCTGAGAAGAAAACTGAGTATATTGTGCAAAAGACGGATGATCCCAAAGCACAAATACTTTATGAAGATATTGGGCATGGAAACTATATGATCATGTCACAGGATGAGGTGGAACATCCCAAAGAAGTACTTCATGATCCTAATAGCATTTGGAATTTGGAATTTGATGGAAGTTGCTCCTCAGCTGGTGCTGGGGCTGGTGTGGTATTGATATCCCCAGAGGGAAAGATTCATCCTTTCTCATTCAAACTACAGTTTGAAAATACAAATAACACAGTAGAATATGAAGCTCTCATCCTTGGACTAAACGTGGCAAAAGAGAGAGGTGTGAAGAATCTTCCAGCTCGTGGAGATGTGGAACTGGTTGTTAAACAATTCAGAGATCTGTTCCAAGTAAAGAATAGAAGGTTGAAGCACTACAGAAACCTGGTTTGGGATTCTATTGAATTTCTTGATGCCTTCTCCATCGAAGCAGTGCCAAGGGAAAAGAACACTAGGGCTGATTCCCTAGCTATTTCAGGGTCTTTGCTGATACCTCATCCTGATTTCTCTCAGGATAAATTCACCATTGAAATGATCCATAGACCAAGTGTACCGGATAATGCAAGCAACTGGAAAGTTTTCAATGATGATCAACATTTTCTCTCTTTCCTGGAGCTCAGGGATAACTTTGAACAATTGTATTTTGAAGGAAGTGACAATCTGCCTCGTGAGAGTGTGTCTTCCAATGAGGAAGGTGTCAAAGAGGAGACAGATCAAGATGGATGCATCAGGCTAAAAGGTAACAAGATCCCTAGAGGGCTGGTAAGCTTGGAGGAATTGTTTGATAAACATGACAGATATGTCAAGTCCAGAGCTTCCACAGGACCCCAACAGTCTACTGAATATGAAAAGATTAATATTGGGAACTCTGCTGAGCCCAAAATGGTGAACATTGGAAAGTGTTGTACCCATGAGGAGAAGAAGAAGGTGGTGGATCTTTTGAAGAAGTACGTTGATGTCCTTGCTTATTCTTATGATGATCTGAAGGATTTTCAGCCAAAAGAAATGCAACATTTCATTCCCCTCAAACCTGGGATCAAGCCTTTCAAGCAGAAGCAAAGGCAGTACAATCCAAAAATTGCTGACACCATTTTCCAGGAAATACAGAAGTTATTGAAGGCTAAGATTATCTTTCCCATTCATCATTCAACATGGATTGCTAATATTGTGCCTGTCAGGAAGAAAAATGGTGAGATTCAGATCTGTGTTGATTTCAGGAATCTGAATCAAGCTTCTTTGAAGGATAACTACCCCCTACCCATGATGGACCAGGTGTTGCAAGATGTTACGGGTGCAGAGATGTTGTCCATGCTGGATAGATTCTCAGGATATAACCAAGTAGAAGTTAACACTGCAGATCAGCACAAGACTACCTTTACCACTCCTTGGGGTACTTTTTCCTACAAGAGGATGCCCTTTGGTCTCATTAATGTTGGTGCTACCTTCCAGAGAGCTATGGATTTGGCCTTTGGAAGTCTGAAAGGAAAATGTATTGTTGTGTATCTAGATGATTTGACTGTGTTTTCCAAATCTAGAGCAGATCACGTTCAACATCTAGAAATGGTCCTCTTGAAATGCAGAGAACGTGGAGTTTCTCTGAATCCCAAGAAATTTGTATTTTGTGTCACGGAGGGAAAATTTGTTGGGACATGTTGTCTCCAAAGATGGAATCAAGATTGATCCTGAATGAGTTCAAGCTATTCAGCAGATTCCTCTTCCCACAAGAAAAAAGGGAGTGCACTCCTTATTTGGTGAGATCAACTTCCTAAGAAGATTCATCCTTGATTTTGTAGAGCTGACTTTGAACATTTCCCAAATGATGAAGGGAAAGTAGATGTTTGGTTGGTCCTCTGAAGGAAAAGAAGCATTTGAGGGCATTAAGAAAGCCATTGCTAAGACTCCTATCTTAGCATGTCCAGATTTTAGCAAAGATTTTATTATCTATTGCTATGCCACAGAGAGTACCTTGGCCGCTGTGTTAACTCAGAAAGATTCTGAAGATCATGAGCTCCCCATTGCATTCATGAGTTATATTCTGAAAACTCATGAGTTAAAGTATACTATGATGGAGAAACATGCTTTTGTAGTGGTTAAAGTTGTTAAGCAGTTTTGATTTTATATTCTTAACTCTCACTCTGTTGTGCTTGTGCTTGATACGACTATCAAGTCTATTCTTACACAATAGGAGTTTGGAACCAAAAGAGGAAATTGGGTAGCAAAGGTTCAGGAGTATGATCTTGACATCAGACCAACAAAACTAGTTTTGGGGTAAAGGCCTGTGTGAACTCATTGCCGAGGGAGCTAGTCATGAAACACCTTAGGATGAAGTTGATATCCCTATTGTTTTGTTCCTCATCTCAACAGATGAATGGTATGCTGATATTGCTCACTTTCTCACCTATGGTGAATGTTCATCTTGCTTGACGACCAAGGAGAAGAGAGCTATCAAGCTAAGGTCAGCACAGTATGTGTTATGGGAAAATGCTTTGTTCAAATGGGGAGTGGATGGAAGATTCTTGAAGTGTGTTGACAAAGTGCAACAGAAGAAGTTGTTCTCAGCTTTCCATGACCAAGCCTGTGGGGGTCATTTCTCATCTACCATTACTACTCACAAAATTCTTCATGCAGGGTACTATTGGCCTACTTTGTTTAAGGATGCATCAAAGTGGGTCGACAAATGTGAAGCTTGTCAAACCTTTGTGGGAAGACCAAAGTTGGCTGCTTTGCCACTCAAGCCAGTTGTGATTGAAGAACCCTTTCAACAGTGGGGTTTGGATTTCATTGGAACACTCAACCCATCTTCGAGTGTAGGACATACTCATGTGTTGACTGCCACAGATTATTTCACTAAGTGGGTAGAAGCCATCCCAGTTAAAAGTACCACTTCAGAGGTAGTATGTAATTTTATCAAAGAAAACATCTTGATAAGGTTTGGAGTACCAAACAAGATCGTGACTGATAATGCTTCAAATTTTTCTTCTGCTGAGATGATGGATTTCTGCTATGGATATGGTATTTCCCTTGCTCATTCTTCAGATTACTATCCTCAAGGGAATGGACAGGCAGAATCAACAAACAAAAATTTGGTGACCATTGTAAGAAAACTTGTTAATGAATCTCAGAGAAACTGGCACAAGAAGCTCTATGATGCTCTCTAGGCAGATAGAATTACACCCAAAAGAGCAATTGGGATGTCCCCTTTTCAAGTAGTGTATGGTGTGGAAGCCCAATTACCAGTGACAGTTGAACTACCAGCTTTGCATTTGATGAAAGCTATTGAGGACACCAGTTTCAGTGATTCTTTGGATAAGAGGATCATGTATCTCCATAAGCTAGATGAAGACAGGCTGCAGGTTTTTGATAGAATATCTACCCATCAGCAGAAGGTGAAATATTTATTTGACAAGAAAACCAGATCCAGAGAGTTCAAGGTTGGAGATATTGTTTTGCTATGGGACAAAAGGCATGAACCTCATGGAAGCCATGGTAAGTTTGACTCTCTTTGGCTTGGTCCTTTCAGAATCAGGCACTTTGCTGGTGAAAATTATTTCTATCTTGATTACATGGATGGATCTTCTCTCCCACTTCCTTATAGTGGGTAGTACTTGAAATTGTTCAAATCCTAGGGAAATAGGAAGTCCTATGTATATTATGTACAGTGTGTGTTTGCTTTCCCTTGTCTTTGCTTTGTTGTTTTCCTTTCCTTGTTTTTGGTGTGTTGCCTTCTGTATTGTTTTCCTTTGACTCTTTGGCCCAATGGATAAGGCACTGGTCTTCTTCCCCAGAGTTTTTCTTAATTCTTGTCTTGCCTGGTTCTTGTGATCTAGTCAAGTCATCCCCAGAAAGAGCCAGCTGTTGTCCCCTCAAAAATTCCCCTCTTTTGAAAGTTGAAAATTTTGAAAATTTTGAGTTGGCACCCTTCAGTAATGTTTCAGTGAAGAGGAAATTTGAAAAGATAGTGAAAATTCATTTCTTGGGGTCATTTTAAGTAACTTGCGGGTCTGTCAGACATTTTTGTCCCTCATGTCCCAAAGTTCCTTTGGACTTCGTGTTACCTTCCCCACATTCACATCATCATCGTTTTCTTGTCCCATCTGTCCCAAGTTCCGCCAGGATTCACTGATCGACCATTTTCCCCACAAGTCTTTGTCTGTCAGTTTTATCAGAACTTTTTGCCCATTTGTCCCAAGTTCACCTGACTTCTTTTTCCCTTGATCACCCACCTTGGCCACATCAGGTTCTTCACATACTTTCGACCCATCTATCCCAAATGCATCTGGGATTTCTGTTTTCCGATTCCCCGCATCACCCGCATCGGCCGAATCGTGTCTTCACGTCCCTCATGTTTTTGTGTCCCTAGACCACCCGTGCTCATTTGGCCCACTTTCCCTGCATCGCCTGCATCGGCTGAATCGTGTCTTCACATCCCTCATGTCCCAATGTCCCATGGACTATCTAGGCCAATTTTTTTTCCACTTTTCCCACATTTCATCTTTTCGAGTCGGTGCAAGGTGTATTTAATGCTCATTAATGATCTTCTCTCTCCTGAATGACTATTTAAAGGGACTACCACCTATGCATTTGTCACATTGCTCACTTGCTTTTTCTCACCCACATCCTTGCAATTGAGTCATTTGTTCATCTCCCTATATTCCTTTGCATTCTCATCATGAATTTGTTCTTGGAAGGTTGTCCCTCAATGCATTGCAAAAATGAAGATCAAATTTCAAGGGCAGGAACATCTGTCACCTCTCGAGACCTCTGTACCTGATATTGGGGATAGTGAGGTTTGACACTTAGATTTTGGTGATTTTTGGGGCAGACTAACATGTGCCAACCCTGCTCCCATGGCCCAAATGATCAGTGACAGTGGAATTACGTATGCGGCTGGTTTTCCCATCTCTGTGTAGTGTGCCGACACCGTGCTTGCTTGCGGAGCTCATTTTAACCCAGACACCAGAGAGCTTGTTAATGTGCATGGAGAATTAATTGCTAAACTGGATGCTGCCACCATTGCTACTGCCCTACGCATTCCTGAGACTGAAGACTCCATCATTCTCACTCTTGCTCAAGCTCAGACTCTATTCGATCAAGACAGTGAAAAATACAAGGCACGAGTAGCGAAGTCATGGTTAAAGAACCCTAAGAAAGGAGCATCCCGACTCTCCAAAGCATTATTCAGGGTTGATTTCAATGAGGAGCTGTCTGATTTCATCATTTTTCTCGCTCATATCATGGGAATGCCCTCCACCAATGAATTTCATTTTTGTATGTGCCCCTTTATAAATATCATCTGTGAGGGCAAGCAGAATATAAATTGGGCTGAAATTATTTGTATGAATCTGACTGAGCAATTGTCAAATGTTCAGCAAACTAAGAAGTTCTATATGACTTCTTATCTCATGTATACCCTAGCTGTGTCCCAGGAGTGGTTTGGTTTCACCTACATGGAGGGCAAGAAGGATGAGCCTATCTACACATACTGCCCTCAGTTTACCCTCGAGGCCAAGCAATCACAATTTCAGAAGGGTCAATGATGCTTTCACCATGTATATTGTAAGACTCTTAGAGAGTGACACTGCTAGGAGATTTTCTGATGAAGCTATGACCCTGATAGCCAAGTACGGGGCTTTCTTCATCCAATTCAGAAGATTCTCATACATCAGGTTAGCTTGCTTTGAAAGTACACCCCTCAAGCTCCCCATGTTTTGCAATGATAAAATGGCTCTGGTTGAGGTGTGCAGACAACTTGATAAACTACACAGAACTTGTAGAGACAAGAAGATCACTGGTCTTCATTTCCCTATCTCCCTGGGAAATTATACATGCAAAATGGCTCTAGATGCCCAAAACATAGAAAGGGCTATTGCTCCTCTCACTGTCCATTTCTTCAGACCCAGGACTTGTTTTGATCTGAAGAAATTTATTGATCAGAACCTCAGAATAACTTATCATCATAAACTAGACACTGAGGATTACTGGGCTGATTGTGCTAATGATTTTGAAGCCAGAAGGAGGCATTATGGTAGACTCTCTCTGCAAAAAATTATAGATCTCAATCTCTACCAGGTTCCTGAAGGGCTTAAGGATGATGATGAGGGCTTGCAATCCTTTGAGTATGAAAGATCCATCAAGCACACACCTCTAGAAACCCTGGATTGGTATGTGAAGGAGAAAGATGATTTGAGTGAGATAATTTCCCCTGTCCTTGTCAGAACTAAAGTTTGGTTTGACAGGAAAGTTTGTGAATTCAGGAAAAGCCAGGGCAGATCTCCTTCAAGAGAAACTTCCACACCTGGGAAGGAAGTACATACACCCAGTACTGAGGTACCTGAGAAAACCCCTCCTTCTTCAATAAAAGATCCTGAATCATCTACTCCTTCTTCTTCCACTCAAGTGTATCAAAAGAAGATTAAAGAGGTTAAGCAAGAACCAATTGAGGAAGAATCTCTTCTGGAGTGGTCAGAATTGCCTTCAGGGCCGGAGAACATTATTGTTCTTAGTGAAAGTGATGATGGTGAAGTGCCAGATCCTGCAGGAGCTCCTGAAATCACTGTTGAAGAAGGAAAAGAGGTTCCAAGTACTGAACCTCCTAGTATAGCAGACTCCTCTGCAAAGGAAGTTCCTGAGGTCTCAAGTACTTCTCTACTGGAGGCAACAGTGGTTAATACTTTGAGTGCCATGAGTTCACTTGCTCTTGGGCCTCTTGTTCCTTCCTCTTCTTCTTCTACCTTTTCCTGGGTGCAGCCCTTGGTTGACAGTAAGAAGAGGAAATCTTCTTCTCATTTAACAGGGCCAGATTTCGATGTTGTAGCAGCTCTGTTGAGTACTACTCCTCCTCCTCCAGCAAAGAGAGAAAATATTACTTCAAGATTAGTAATTGATGCTCAGGGCTAGTAGTTCCTGGAGGTTGCAAAGCCCAAGGTTGATAAAGCAGAGAAGGATATTTTGGTCTCTAATTTGGAGCTTTCCAGGATCCCAATGGGAGAATCCACTCCTGAGAGTGAAGTTCATAACCTTCAGGAAATAGTAACTAAGGTTATTGAATGGGTTGAGAAAGGCAAGCAGACCATAGAGTAGTTGGAAGAACAGAATCAGGTTCTTTCCAACTTTATCAAATCTTTGTTGGCCAAGGATAAAGTTTTGGATCCAGCCCCACTGGCTGCTCTCCCACCCCCCATGATTCTCAGCCAGGATGAAGTTCAGAGCATCAAAGACATATACAAGTATTCAACTTATGGGAAGGCTGTGGAAGCTATGGTGGATGATATGATTATAGCAGGTTTGAACTTCATTGAGGAAGCCTTCAAAACCAATGAAAAAGTGATTAATTTGCAGCAGAAACTCTCTTCCTCAATCAAAGCCATGGATAAAGAACTGAAGGTCTGGAGTAGTTGTATTACAGATCTTCACCTAATGGGCCAAGCTGATGAGAAGATCCTATTGGTCAACAAGGTATTTGATGATGCCAAGAATAACTTGTCAAAGACATGGATTTTCAGTGTTGAGTGGAAGATAAAGGTTCTGGAAGAAGCACTGGGAGAATTGAGGAATGTGTGGAAAAAAGGAGAATCTTTTAAAACTTGTGTCTCATCAGCCTTCAAAGATATTCACTGCCATCTTCAAGATGAAACTACAGGTGTTCCCTTCTCTCTTCAGGAAATCAAGGCTCAGTTCAGAACTTTTGTCAAGGATGATTTGTTTAAAGAGGAGTCATTTACTAAAGAGAAGATGGAAGACATTTGTTCCCTCCATTCAGCTATTGCCGAAGCTAATAAAGAATATCTGGAACATACTGAGTTTGATAAAGATATGGAGAAATGTCTAGGAATGTGGACACATGCCACCTCCAACACCACAATTCCAAGAGGCATGGAAATAGCAGAAGCATTGAAAATATTTAGGCATCAGATTCTCAAATCAGTGGGCCCTCCTCAGCCATAATCAGATGTCTCTTCTTCAAGATTTTCTTTCTCTTCTTCTATTTTTAGTGTCGAGCTCCTTGTAATTTAATTAAGGACTTTGTATTATGCATTTCCTTAATTAATATTTTAATTAAAAGAAACGGTTACCAAATGTAACCAATTTGTAAGTTATATAATGAGCTCTCCTCACCATTTCAAGGGGCTGGAACTCTGATTATTTTTGAAAGTGTAAAAGAGTCAAAAGCTATCAATACAAGGATATTTTCCTTTCTACTTCTATCTATGTCTATTCATTCCTTCTTATCTGTCATAAATTATTGAATCATTTATCTATTTGCACTGAGAAGCTTTGTATTCTTGTGGATGTTATCTCTGGAACTTTGTGTCTACAAAATAACATCTAATAGTTTTAATATGAATGATTCTATTCTATATTATCCTAGTTCAACATTTATAGGGAACTATTTTGCTATCTATACTTCCTGAAGAGTGTTATTCTACCTTTCCCCTTCCTTAGTTCTTCTGTTCTTTTGTATTGATAATCTATCTTGGAGTTTAAAACACTTTCATGATATCAGAGTTCCTCATTGAAATTGAAAGTTGTACATTTGTGAATAGTTTTTTTTGCTTTCAATAAGGGCACCTCTCCCATCAAAGAGGAGGGACTTTCATCCCCTGACTGTTGCTTTCATTAAAGTCTTATTGGTCTACAGATTATTTCAGCGCCTATCTCTCACCTTTTTGAATTCCTTATGGATTCGATATTTAAATCTTTTGTGTGAATGTAATGTCCCTCATAGACTACAAGTTTGTGGAGAATACTCAAATTCTTCCCACATGAATGACTACTGTGATGATTCGAAGATGGCGTATATGCTTGTAGACACCAAAATTGGGTCACACTCCCCCTTGGTCCCCTTGTCAAATAAACACCCTTGAACACATTCACCTAACCATGGCCCCTTTCATCCCACTAATATTAATTTAATTAATTAAATTAAATTAATTCATTATCCTCAAAATATTTATTATTTAAATATCCTATTTTGGATAGTATGCCACACATATCCACCTCACCTATACACCTCATCTAGCCACCTCTCCTTAAGACCTATTATTAGTAATGTTGTCATAACTAACTAAGACCTACCTAAACCCTAAAAATCAAAGCCTACATTCCCTCTAACCCACATTCCTACCTATGCTCAAAAAGGAAGCTTCCTATTATAATCCACGGGAGTGAACAATGAATGAGATCCTAAGGAAATCAAGGGGATCTACCCTAGTTTAGTAAACTTAGGAAATCCCACCCTAACCGACGCTGGTTACCCTAAACCACCACCGGTCAAGCTCAGAATTGCCGTCGGTTACCATTTTAACCCCAAAACAACCTTATTCTCAAGGTTAGAAGTTGAAAGAAAATTTTTTGGTGAGTATTATCACATCTTAGAGAGATAAAACATATTTAGAGAGAAAATTCCAAGAAGACCACGCATGCAAGGAAGGAAAACAAACATTCTTTACACTGCATCAGAGCATCCACAGCCAACACCTGAAGCTAACCAAGAAAAGCCATTTACCTTCATGGGAGCATCCAGGGAAGTGCCTGCATTCACACCAAATTCCTTTTAGTTTGTGATCACTTGAAACCATTACCAACCAAACATCAGCAGCTCGATACAACAGTCATAGTGCATTTATTAATAAGAACTTGTCCAATTACCATTTTTAGTAGATTCATTTTATTTCTGTGATTAGTTTCATGCTCCCATGTGTCCCATTTACCCAGCCACCTATTGACCTCCATACAAACATTGACCATTCTTTCACCCACACCGATTGAAGCCTACCCCATATCTTGGATTTTAATCCACCCATGAGTATATGTAAGACCTGACACAGACCCTGTCATAGTCCCTCTCCATTTCCATTTAGCCTTGGATCTGCCCTCACCTCAAAGCTTTTTATGTGACATTTCCATGATACCTCAATCACACCGACACCGGTCGCACTCTCAACACTCGTTCGGTTCACTTAAACCGACATCGTTCCTATTAGACATAATGTTGATCTCTGTTTTTTTTACCCACACAGACTAAGAACAAATACCTAAACTCTCTACCCAATATCTAAAACATCCCAGAACTTGACCCTGACCAATACCAATACCCTGGCAAATACCTTGACCCTCAGATTCAGTCATAGCTTACCCTGTTATGAACAAATTTGCTTATTGTAGATGAATGAGATACCTAAATCATTTTAACTACACTAGGATTTCCTTTATTGTTTGCATTAAGTTGCTTTAAATAGTAAATTGACAACCGTCTAGGGAGTATCACACTTCCCGTATCTAGCATACGCTAGGCAGTTCAATGCCCATATTGTTAGATTCCTTCTGATGGTCTTGCTTTACATTACAGATAGTTCCTCCTAGCCAAAAGGAAGCTCTCATGATCAGCTATGGATTCATAAGTAATAGTCATGCAATAACCCATCAGCCAACATTTGAACAGGTATTCCTCCTATGCCCATTACCCTATCTATTTCGTTAACACTTTAAAGAAACAATCTAAGAAAAAGGTGAAACATTTTGGCATGCCTAGTGGGACCCATATGGGGTTCCTTGAATTTCATTCATTCCTAGGAAACTTTTTTTGTTTATTTCCCTTCTGAAAAGCATACACACTAATGTTCTTTCTTGGTGACCCACCTCTTCTTTCTATTTTCTCTAAAGGAAACCTTTCTTTTGGTGTAATTAAAAAGAATAATTTCTTCATGTTTTCTACATTATAGTGAAAAAACATCCCTCTTCCTCTTCATTTTATTGTGTCATCAAATTTCACATTTTGATTAGTGCTTAAAAATAAGTGCATTCTATTCTGATTTATTGTATTAGCTCACATTAATTGAGGGCAACCTATACGCTGGAAGTCATGCCCTACTGATGGTTGACAAACGAATAGTACAAAATCACTTCTTTCCTTTTCTCTTTCTTTGAGTCTTACCAAACCTCACAAAAATTCAAAATACATACATTAATAAAAAAATCCTCCCTAGAAGAAGTTGTAGGTTATCACATGATCATGGTACAGTGGGCACCCAGCTCGCTACTATATCGATTCATACTTCAAAGAAAAGCCCACCCTGACCATAACATACCTGAAACCTCACCTTTTAGATCTCCTCCTTTGTAGGAAGCCATCCTCACCAAAAATTCTATTTCACAATTCATGTGTCAATCCCTAAATAGCATAATCTAAACAAACATGATAGAAAAGGCACTCCTAGGATTGCATTTTCTTAGTGTCTCTGCTTGGCTTATGTTTTGAGGTGAGAGATCATGTTCTTCACTTTTTTTATTAATCCTTGCATGCTCCTTATCACAGTTGGTGTATTCCAGCTTCACCTGAGTGTTCCTTGGCCATATCATCATCATTCTCAGAATTTTGGGTCTAATTCTACATCAGATTTTAAGTCACAACCACTTTTATTTCATCACTGTTTCAATTTCACAATAACCATTGTCATTTATTTCTAACCATCGTTGGTTATACCCAACCAACATCGGTTCCAAGTCCTTTTGCTAACCTACTCAAAAGGACATTTTTATTCATTTTCTTCCACTTTTCACAGTCCCTGTCACTACCATCATACCCATTGATGTTGTAAACATCATCATATTTGGCATACCTATCAGATTTTACCTTCTACCTGTGTTTTCACTCACTGTCCATTTTCAACAGTAACCAACAGTAGTTACCCCTTACTAGCATTGGTTTACCCTAATCGGCATTGGTTAGCCTGTTTAACATTTCAGCCATCATTTAGTACTTAATCTAATTTTTGTCATCATATTCACCTATTCCTACTGTTCTCTGTGTCATTTACAAAGAAGTAGCCCTACCTAATTAGTACTAATTCACATGGTGCTGACCCAAAGACAAGCAAGTGCACTCATATTTGATGCTAGTTGTCAACCACTCCCACCCAGGCCTTCACCACCTTCCATTTTATCACCAGTCATGGATCCCATCTAGCCTATTACTATCACTATCAGAGATGAGGAGTTTGCATGACTCCTTGACCAAAACCCTACCGCCTTGTATTTCTACCTTTCCCACTCATCCACTCGAGATGCCTCGAGTCAGTTGATATATGACATGCCCGTATCTATCCCCCTGACTCTCACACCCACTCATGCATCAGCCCCTTCTGACTTCGTGCTGCCCACATATATCTTATCCCTAGTTGTTTCAGAGTTAGGTCCTCTACTCGCTATGATTGCCATGTCTGTTACCTCCGTGGCACCCATTACATCCACCGTACCCTTGACAACTACCCCAAACACAATCTCATCCACCCCTAATATCTCACACATACCTATAGCTACATTACCACCTCCAGTGTTGGTGACCCCTACCCCATTTCAGAACGTGGTCCTTTCCATTCCAAAATTGTTAGCCCCTATTTCTACTAGGGTTACCACAACCCTTCCACCCCCATATACATACTATCAACAACCTCTTGTTTCATCCATTATACATTCTAGGTATATACCCCCTATTTCATTTCCTTCTTCTCAATCAACCTACATGGTAGCCCCATACACTGGAGTTCCACCCCTGTTATATGCCCAAAAACAACCCTCCCATGCTATAGGAGGCACCCAATCATCGCAACCCACCAATGACCTAATTAAATTGATGTTGGATAAGATGCAAACATTAGAGGCATCAGTTTCCAGCTCCCACAACACTCTCACCTATGATGATATTTGTGACGAGCCCATTCACCCATCCATTCCTATCCACCCATACCCAATGCATTGGGAAGTGCCTAATTTTAATCGATTCAATAGTAAAGAAGACCCACAGTAAAATTTACGGTCATTCAAACATGGGTGTTATCTAATCACTCATGATGATGCCTTGCTCTTGAGAACCTTTCCCATGTCCCTCACTAGACTTGCATTAGATTGGTATAGTGGGTTACCTAGACACTCTATATTCTCATTCAATTAGGTAGGCCAAGCCTTCTTGGATCATTTCTCTATCAATATCGTCAAGAAGGTTACCACGACTGATCTATATTCCACACGTCAGTATGAGGATGAATCTATCATAGATTGTGTAACTCGTTAGTGTAGCCTGATCAACCAACTTACCTTCCAACTACCACAAATAGAACTCATTGAGATCTTCACATGGGCTTGTGTTAGGCATATCGCACCGACCTTGCAGGTCCAAACCTTCCAAACATTCGATGAAGCATTCACTATGGCAAAAAAGTTAGAGATTTAGGCCATCAAAGAGAAGAAAATCCAATTACGCAATAAGAATTCAACATTAAAATGATACCTCTTGTTCTTCCAAACCACAGACCAATTATTCAAAAGCTAAGGGCACCGCTAACGTAGTGGTACTTAAGGCCAGCCCAACACATCTCTCAAATCAGACTACCCCTTCATCTAATCTCTCACATGTCTAGACTTTTCAATTCAGATGAGAGTAGCAAAAATATAACCCAATCGGGGAGCCTTACTATTCTGTCTTAGAAAAGCTTATCAAATCTAGAGCCATCACTCTTCCACCCATGAAACCACACACTAGTTTTGGCACTGCTCACCCCATGCCCGCATGGTATAAAGAACATGATTTCTGTAATTATCATCGAGTAAAGGGTCATAGTGATAGAAACTGCATCACTTTCAAACATATTGTCAAAGAAATGCTTGAGAAAGGTGAGTCAACCATGGATAATCCTAATGCACCTACCAACCAAAACCTACACATCTTCAAGAAACCATTTCCTGACCATGCCCCTTCATCTGATCAAACTGGTGAGACCTCAACTCATGATACCTATACCCACGAGGTTCATGCTATCTTTAATGATGTACCTGTCACCTCCCAATTACCCAATATTCCTTCCATAGCGGCTATCCTAGCCCAAAATTCTCCTTCCACATCAGAACCAACCTCCCATGTTCCTTCACCAATAGAGGAACATCTTTCATCTCCTTCATCACCTACAAAGGAATCTTTCGCTAACATTGAGACCATCTCACCCCTAGCTTCACCACTTAGAGAGCCTTTAGGTACAGTACCTCGTCCACCCATAAAGGAGCACCCATCATCTCCACCACCTATCATAAACCTAGTTGAGATACCTTTTCCTCTAGGCAAGCATTCTCCATCAGCCACCCAAAATCCTACAGACCTACTTTCGGCTCTCTTACCCACGGAAGTTAAAGCTAGCCAATTCCCCATCTCTAAGACACATTTTATAGGAATTTCCATTAGGTCCTCACCAATTCCACCTATAGACATGTCATTCTCACATTTGGTCGATCACTTAGATTATGTGGATAGAGCCTTACTATGGGGGTTCCTTTTACTCCCCATCTCAACACAGATGCAGAGATCCCTTATTGATACCTCCACTATCTACCCAAAAATATCTCTACCAATCAAACCAAAACCAACCACCTCTATCACAACCCCTTTCATGACACCTGTTAAAGCTCAAACCACACCCTTACCCATAACTCAACCTACAGCTAAACCCAAACCCATACCAACAAAATATGCCTCGACTAAACCCATTACAACTTTAGGGGTCACCCCAACCACCAACCTTACTTATCCACCTATCAAACTGGATTTAGCTACATCCTCCAAAGTCAACACCACACCTACTTAGACACCCAAATAGAAGAACCAAACCCATCAACCTCATATCACACCTATGCTTGTCCCGTCTATCATAAGACCTCAGCTACCCAACATAGTCAAACAAAATCCACCCATCAATAAACCAAAAACACAACCCATTCCTTCCTTATAAACCTCTGACCTACCCAGACACCTAACTTGACTTACACCTACACTTGTAGCCTCTTTACCACCCATACCTCCGATACCCTCAGCTATTGCTTCACTACCCACTACACTTTACTTGTTGTCTCGTGCACCTCAAGCATGACTCGCATCATCTACCTTCATAACACCCCCATTATCCCTGTGGGTAACTTGCCCTCTTCCTCCATCTGCTTTTCTTTCTAGACCTCATACACCCACATCATCTTTACTTAAGAAGGTGTAACCCAAAAACAAAACTCCACTACCCCACAATAAGGTAGTCCAAATGACCGCACACCCTCCTACCCGTCCATTTACTATACCCATATCTAAACAAACACGATTGACACCTAAAACCACACCAGTACCCAGACCCATGGTTTGACCCCCTCCTCTTCTAAAGGCCATTCCTCAATAATCACCTACACCTACACCCAAACCCATGTTCACTTCCCATTATGATCCACTAGTAGGGTCTTATGCCAAAATTTTAACCAACCTCCTAGAGACCTCTGTCATCACATTACCACCACTCAGACCTTACAAACCCCACAAACCCAAGCTAAAAGGGTTTGACGATACTAAAATTTGTGCATACCATCATGTGTTTGGACATGATGTGGAGAAATAAAAGGTCTTGAAAACCATTCTTATCCAATTGTGTCCACCAGAAACCAACTTTGACGACAATGACCTTCTCGACAAGGACCCTGCTTCATCGACACCCATTCCCACACTACCCACTCAACAACCATAGCCTTCACCCTCACCGCTCCTAGAGCCACCCCCAAGATTTTAAATTAACATGGTTTGCATCAAATAACTTGCCATGTTACCACCCAAATATCGTTGTGCCCAACTGACCTCACAGGGTTTTTCTCCTCCAGTAGGTTTTTGTTCATCATGTCATTATACCACTCACCCTAAACCTTCTCCATTTCCAACTCCCCTCAGATCAACATGATACATGTCACTACATGTGATCAGAAGGACAAGGGCAAAGAAAAGGCAACTAACCCACAAACCAATCCTATACATAGCATACCATCTACACTCATACCTAAAATCACTATCTGTATCCCCACGCACCCCATTTCTAATGGTGTCACACATCACGCCATGCTCAAACAATTACACCAGTCTCCCCTCAAAATGTCCCTATATGACCTCATCCAAACCTAGAAATCCCATCGTTAAGATCTCATGGAGGTTCTTTAATCTATTGAGGTTTTACCCAATGACCCAACACCCGTAGCCTCCATTATCACACCCCATCATGTAGCCTCTCTCACCAAATTACCACCATCTTCAGCCCACCTTGTTCATCAAGTGGCCTCCCTTAGCTTCTCAGAGGAAGAGAACGCACCACACCAAAATGATGACCCAGACCCATCCCTCTTCATCTCTGTCCACATAAACGACATATGGGTACACCGTGTGATGATTAATGGGGGCACTAGCATTAACATAATTTCATCCCATGCATTTGCTCAAATGCACATACCTGATAATTGTATGCATAAACACCCCATCATGTTGCATTCATTCAATGATGTTATCACCTCTACACTAGGCATCATCATCCTCCACATTCACGTGGGCCCCCACATTATTCCCAAATTGTTTTATGTTTTGGAGGGGGAATTCCAATATAACTTGTTACTTGGTAGACCCTGGATCCATGTCATGGGTTGTGTTCCTTCCACTTTGCATCGTTGTGTAAAGTTTGAACACAAAGGACACACCTATACCATACCAGCTGACCCATCACCTTTTAAAACATGCAACATGCTTTACTAACCTAATGATGTGCTCATACCTATCAAGCCATCTACCTTCGTAAACACTACCACTTCACCTACACCTCCACCTACCAATATAGCCATTGCTTCTACCGCACATACCCCCTCCATTCCTACTGCTGCCATAACCTCCACGACTGACCCATCATCTTCCCAATCTATTAACTCCACCTCCACATTGACCTCTAACACATTATCCATACCAACTACCTACATACCAACCACTGATCCCTTGGAAGGTGTTTTTCAACACCTCACTCTGGGGGAGTACCACCTATATAGTGTCAACACATTCCTTACTCTGCAGGAGTATGGACATCTTCACCAACACCCTCATTATGATCACCGCATAGGAGAACACCTCCTTTATGGTCCTTCTAATCTTCACACTAGTCTTACCTATGGGGGACTTGATACTACCACTTACACACCTGAACCACCATTACAAACCCACCCATTTTCCACTAACTTCCAATCACTTACCAATCAATGTTTCACCCACACCTTCCTGCACCACTATGTGTGGAAGGGTTTTAGTTTTATATTTTATGAGCAAGGCCGCCATACCGTTATTCCATGTACCACCCGCAAACATAATTACCATAGTGGTATCAACTTTCCCAAACCACCTACCAAATAGGCCCACATTGAACTCAATAAGGACACTAGCCCTTCTCCACCTTCTTCACTCGCTCCACCTTCATCACCACCTTCACCAACGGAGTCGATGGATCCTGAATCTATCCCTCCTAACTTTTTTTTCATAAACACCATTTCCTTAGGGCCTCTAACTTATCAACGTAAGGGCAAAGCCCCTTCCACTCTTCCCTTCCTGTATCCTGAGATGATCAATGACAACACACCTTCAATCAACAGCCATTCAATGTCAGGATGATGAATCCATACTCACCTACTTTAGTGTAGAAGACTCATATATTCATTGTTCATTACCCTTTGAGATGTAAACCATGTTGAATGAATCGACTATCGATATCAACATTCATACTCAGGACGACCCACACATCCTAAAGATCAGACAATCTTTAGATGCTACTGAATAGGAAGCCGTCACTTCTTTTCTCAGAGATCATAACCACACTTTCACTTGGTCTTACAAAAACATGCCTAGTATTGACCCCACCATAGTGGTCCATAATATCATAACCACTCCTGATGCCAAACCCATCAAACAAAATTTGAGGAAAATGCACCCTCGTATTGCTCTTCTCGTCAAAGAAGAACTTCAGCATATTCTTTCTGTTTCCTTCATCTTACCCATTGATTATCCTCATTGGATTTCTAACATTATCCCTATTACTAAAGCAACAGGGGGACTCCACATTTACATGGACTTTCATGACCTCAACCTAGCCTACCTGAAGGATGACTTTCCCTTACCCGGTATTGATTAGTTGGTTGACCTCACCGCTGGTCATGAGATACTATCACTCATGGATGCCTTCTCTGGTTATAATTTTTTTTTTCTTGCACCAGAAGATCAACACAAGACCTCATTCATCACCCCTTGGGGGACCTTCTACTATCAATTCATGCCTTTTGGCCTTAAAAACACCAGTGCCACATATTAGTAGGCGATGACTTACATCTTCCATGACATCATACATCACATATTGGAAGATTACGTGGATGATATATTGGCCAAATCTAAATGTCACTCTGAGAACCTTACCATCCTTAAAACCATCTTTGACCACCTCATTAAATATTGTGTCTGCCTTCAGCCTAAGAAGTGCATCTTTGCGGTTCTTTCAGGAAAGCTCCTAGGATTTATCATTTCCCTCCATGGTATAGAAGTTGACCATACTAAGAGTCAAGGCCATTCTCAGAATTCCTCTTCCCACTAACCTTAAACAACTCCGTAGCCTACAAGGTAAGTTGCAATCTATTCACTATTTCATTTCACAATTATCTAATCGGTGTCAACTATTTCATCATCTACTCAAGAAGGATGTCTTCTTTAAATGGGATGATGACTATCGCAAAGCTTTTGAGGCCTTAAAACAATACCTTCTCTAACCACCCGTACTCATCCCACCTAAAGACGATCAACCTTTTTACCTATATATATCCTCTACAGATCATTCCTTGGGAGCCATGCTCACTCATCACGATGAACAACATAGGGAGCAAGCGGTTTATTACATAATCCGTACTCTTTTAGACTATGAAACCCGATACAACCATCCTGAAAAACTCTACTTAGCCTTATTTTCATTTCCACCAAACTCCACCATTACCTACTCAACCATAAAACCTATGTTGTGACCAACACTGACCCCTTAAACTTCATGTATGCCAAACGTTATCAAAATTAGTTTGCCACACAATGGCTTATGCTTTTAGCTGATCTTGACCTCAAATTCATTCATCAAAAGTCCATCAAGGGCCAAGCTATAGCCGACCAATTGGCCGACGCACCTATTTCTAGGGATCAAACTTCTAATTTTGACTTTCCAAATGAGTCAATTGCTACCCTTTCCCTGAACGAACACCCTTACCAAATGACACTCTTCTTTGACTATTCTAAGTGTCAGCGTGCAGTTGAGGCTGGTATTATCCTCATTCCTCTTGATGGAGAAACCTTGCCTTTGTCTTTCAAACTAGATTTTGAATGTACCAACAATATTGCTGAATACAAAGTGCTCATACTAGGTCTCTAAGCCGCCTATGCCCTAGATGTCAAATCAATCATCATCTTTGCTAATTCTCAATTGGTCGTAAACCAAGTCAATGGTATGTACCAATGTCATAACGAGATACTTCAAAAGTATAAACATCATGTAGACATACTTTTGACCACCTTTGATCGTTACACCCTTCAAACCATCCCACGTTCCACCAAAAAAATTGTAGATATCATGGTCTACTTATCTTCCCAAATACTCGTTTCACCCACCGATTTCAAAATATATGTCACTGTACAACACCTCCATTCACCTTCTTATTTACCTCACAATGTTTACTCAATTAGAACCAATACCCCTGACCTGAGTGACCTTTGGTATAAGCAATACTCTGACTACCTTTCTCTCTCCATCTTACCTCCTTATCTCACCCATAACGGACATCGTGCCTTCCTTAAAAAGGTCTCTCATTACGTTATCCTAGGAGGAATCCTCTATAAGCACAGCTTTAATGGTATTCTCTTACAATGCCTCAAAAGTTATGAAATTCCTTATACCATTAAGGAGGTTCATGATGGCATATGTGGAGGTCACTTTAGTGGCCTTGTTGTCGTTAAGCGTATTCTTCACCTAGGCTATTACTGGCCAACCCTTAACCATGATTGTTGTGACTATGTCAAACATTTTGTAAAATTCCAACAACATTCCAACCTTCATCATACACCCAGTCATTCCTTACAGGTCACTCATGACCTTTGGCCCTTCTCTCAATGGGGTTTGGATCTTGTCATAGAAATCAATCCTCATTCTTCCCAACACCATCAATGGATCATCACTGCTACCAAATGCTACACAAAATGGGTAGAATCCATCCCACTCATTTCCATGAAAGCCAAGAAAATATGTGATTTCATTAACCACCACATCATTTATCACTTTGGTGTTCCTCATCACCTCATCACTGACAATGGAAAACAATTCAAAAACAAAACATTGCAAAAACTTTGTGACACCTTCAACATTTAGCTTAGTTTCTCATCACCCTATTACCCACAAACCAATGACCAAGCTGAATCCACTAACAAAAACCTCAACAAAATTCTCATGAAAGTGGTTGACGATACTGGAAAGGATTGGCATATGCACATTCCTTTTCCCCTGTGGGCATACCGCTCTAGTATTCGCACTTCCACTGTAGCCACACCCTTTTCTCTGGTCTATGGTACAAAGGTTGCTCTACCTCATGAATTCCAGATCCCCTCACTCCGTATTTCTCTCCATGACATGCTCATTGATGATGACTTTTGTCAGAACCATTTAGCACAGCTAGAGTTATTATACGAATGTTGTCTTAACACTCTGGATCACCTTCAAGTTTACCAACAATGTATCAAATGTTCCTATGACAAACATGTTCATGAATGAACATTTCAAGTTGGTGACCTTGTTCTAAAAGAAAATAAACACGTAACCAAAGCAGAAAAAAGTAAACAAGGAAAATTTTCTCCTAATTGGCTTGGACCATACATCGTGACTCATACCTATGGATCAGGTGCTTATCGTTTATCTTCTCTCGATGGTAAACCCAAGCCTGATCCCCTAAACACCTTACATCTTCAACCATTCTATTATTGACTCGTTGTCCTACCTCACCCTTTGTCTCTCTCCAGGATCATCCCTTGAGCGCTACCCACTCCATACACCTCCTTAATGATTAAACTAGAATCATGTGAGTACCTGTCACTTATTATCTTCCCTTGAATATGTGTACCACGGCGCTACCCATAGCATGATTCTCATGGATAATTTTCATCTACCTTTAGGTGAGATCCCATGGTCATTTCACCTTGCCTTTTGAACAAGAGTCCTATCCTCCACCTTGGTCTTGTCCATGACTTCAAAGACCTCACATGGGACCAAACTCCTTGAGTCAAACTTCTCATAAAAAGATGACTCCCTCAAAAGGATATCTTCCTCTCGACAAATTGCTACTATAAATAGACTTCTCCCTCGAAGGAAAACTATGTGAAGCTCTAAAAAATTAAAAAAAAAATGAGAGCAACCAAAGCTTCCCGCATCAATCAGCTTCACAAAGACCTCAAGGAGTTCCATATTATTTATCTCATATAGACTTCCCACATCGATCAGTCTATCAAAACACTCAACCTTTTTGTCATGGACTTTCCCATTATGACCTAGGTTCTCTTGCCCAAAGCGCATACTACCTATACCATATAAAAATTTAACTACCTTTCACCCTTCTCACCCATTCCCACTCCCATTTCCTACTGCTTCAAGGGACTTCTTGGAACTTAGACATTTGGTGATCATGTGACCACTTTACATCATAGAACATGTCAATCTTGCAATTTCTTTAGGGTCTTATATTCATCACCTCCTCCAAGGTATGATCTACTCAGTATGATACTACCAAATCAAGTGGATTTATTGCCCCCTCTTATCTTTTAACCATTTTTTTTACATTTTGATTACCTTATACAGGACTTGGTCCTCGACACTTACCTTTGGGGTAATCCTCCTATTTTTCCATAATCACTTTCACCCACATAATTTTACCTACAATCTACCCACACCTATCAAACCTAAACCCCCAACATGCCCAAACACCTACCGTCTCATTGTCATATTCTTCCCTAGCTCATGGGAGAACTACATCAGCCTGAGTTCCCTTTTTGCCAGGACTATATAGGCAGCACTCCAAGGGCATGGGGCCCTTAGAGGTTAGCTCAACCATTCTCTACCCTAAACAATTCATCAACCACGCCTAACTCACCATTTACATCACATTTCACTTAGTTCCCCTTTTATGTACAAAATTGGAAATTAAGCCACATACATAACAATTTGCTACATAACCATTATACATTTATTACACTTACCAATTCTCTATCATCACTATGCATGGATTATACCACATCTCAAATATGACCCATAGTATCATCTCATTGCAAAACAATAATGAATCACAACTTCACCTACTTTTACGTACGACCATGCCTAACCAAACTTGAAAATAAAATTCAACCATGCCTACCCAACCTAATTTCATCCATGCCTAAACTTAGAACCTGACTCCATCATGCCTAAAACTCACTTTTAATTTCCATCCACATCAAAGTAACAAATCCATATCTCATCTAACACAAGCCATAAACCAATATCTCATAAATACATCAACAAATCACAAAATATCATGTATCTCATCATATAAATCAATCAATATGTATCTCAACATACATGCCCATCTCATCATGTCCATCATCTTTAAAATGTCAGCATGCAGGCTGATATATAATACAAAATGTCATCAGCATACAGGCCGATCTTATATATACAAAAAAGAATGAATCAATACAAAATCTCTTCTACACACAGGCTAGTATATACTCAAAATATACAAATCACTTATACATCTTCACTGTATTTTCCATGCAGGCTGGTATATGCTCAAAATATACAAATCACTCGTACATCCTCACTATCTTCGGCACACAGGCCGGTATGTGATCAAAAGTACAACCATCTTCAACACACAAGCTGGCATATATATATATATATATATATAACTAATATACATCAAAAATCAAGTGACTGCATATCAGGCATCTCACTAGATGTCCTCCATCTCTATGTCACCTGTACCGTCAGCCTCCTATGTCCTTGTTGGCACCTCACCTAGCTCTAGTCATCGTACGCTAGTGGCCTCTCCATGATCATGCCTCAGAGCTCGCTAACCTCCTATGCTCTCCACACTATGAGTATGGGATCTCATCCTCTCACTAGATGCCTGTTGTGCCCTGTACTCGGTATAGGATATGAAATCTATCCTGGTCACATAAGATGGTCCTCATAATATATCACCTCACCTAGGGCATCTCGTAACCTAGATACAGGCATGATCTGTGGTGGTCCCATAGGTCTCAGCCCCTTTACCTACCCTACAGCAACCTACCTTGTGCCTACCTGTGAACTGGGACCTGCTCCTGGTTCCTATAGTGGTGCCCCCCTACCCCTGTGCCTATATCTGAGCCTATAAGGGCCCAATCTATGCATGGGTTGTGTCCAACTAGCCTTGTAAACCTGCCACTTGAGCCTGTAAGGCTACCACCTGACCATCCCCCTTGACCATCTCCATCTCCTCCATCTCCTCCATCTACCATCTAGGCCTACATGCTAGCTACTTGTATGCGTAGTAACTACTACCTCCACCTCTAATCCCTCCAGCTATGTTTGTAGTATACCTAACTGGGTAATCAGCATAGCTACCTACCCCTGTAGGGCATCTCTCTATACTGTAATGGTAGCTAGGTCTGGCTGCCTTGATTTGGGTGGTATGGCTCATAACTGAACCACCCACCACTGCCTGTATCTATCTGTACATCTTGCGTCATCTATTCACCTATCCACTAGCTGATCCTCCTCCCCTATGGGCACTATAGGTTGTGGTAGAGGTAAGGGCCTCTCCATGTCATCTCTCTGATACTATGGGAAGGACAGAGGAATGTCCTGTAAGCGCTCAAACTGCCGTTAGACTCTATCTACTAGGATCATCTCATCCACCTCGGCATGATGACCCTATATCCACCTCTCTAGCTTGAGCTCAGCTAGCTCCTAAGGCATATTCCTATATGAGGGGAATCCCACATATGGCCTCTAGATAATGTCCACTCCGAACAACCCCTCCAATAACTACTGATAATGGACCACATCATGTGTCGACATATCCGATCTCCACACTCCTATCATCAAAACCCATCTCCTATATCCCACCCATAAAAATCTAGGTTGGAATGCATCTACTCGAGGCATCCCTTTAGGTCATATGCACACTATGTGCTCATATGCCCAACAGTGTAGTATAAATGTACAACATAAGTTAAACCTGTGCAACTACCCATATACCTACAACTCTCTATATAGCTACACCAAGAATGTTGGTGCCCAGGCAAAGCATTTCTTATAAACCATCATATCATGGAGTACCCCCATCAGTGATCAAGGAAAGTGTCCACCCTCTACATCTGACAGTGCATAGCAGCACACTTCCTCCATCAACAAAACCACTAGCCTCGTCTCATCCAAATGGGCTAGGTACATCTCTCCATAGCTCAAAATGGCGCTATAAAATATCAAATCAGCTGATCCCTCACCAAAAATTATCCTAATCAACTCATCTGAGGCCTCAAAGGAGATAGAATACACCTGGGCACCCAATATGGGTAGCTGCAAAATTTGGAACATGTCCTCCAAGGTGATGGTCATCTCACCCATTGGAAGGTAGAACATTTTGGTCATGGGATCCCATCTATCGATGAGCACGACCATTAAGCTAGGCTACTGAACAACATATCGGTAGCGTCGATTCCCACTCAAGCCCACTACCTCCACATGCTAAAGCTCCAAAGGGGTCACTATGCCACACAATGTCACTAGTAGAGGTGGAACTGTATGTACCCAAAATTGTAGTGTACTACACCACCAAAAGGATGTTACATATGCCCCAATGATGATACAGGTCTCCTCGCAAGGTGTTCAGGATCCAAAAGATCTCGCCAAGTATACATTTGTATCCCGTATGCCTCACCCAGCCTCCGTGTGCTTTATTCTACCCTCTACCCCCCCTTTTCCTTACATTTTGGTCTTAAGTGATGAGACCGCCACCCTGTCTAGGAGGCGGTCCCATCAATCGCCACCTAGGATAGGGCGGTGGTCCTATAACCATCGCCTTACACAAGGCAGTGGTCCTATTTGCATTTTCCAAAAACTTCTGACGATCATGTCAAATGTAAAATTTCAATTTCTATCTGCATTTTTCAGCTACTTTACTTTGCATTTATGTTTTGGCCACCCTGTGAATAGTGTTTTTCACTTTGTTTAATGGTAAAAGAGTTCCATTCCAAGTTACCTTCTAGTGAATGTATTTGCTATAAATAGCCAGCTTGTTTTCAAACAAATGGCCCCTCTCCTTCTCTATTTAATCATTCAATCTTTTGAGTTTCTTGCTTAGAATTCCAATAGTTTCATGTTTTGTATCCATTGTTGGTCTTCCTTTGTTGTTTAGAAGTCATTCAATCTTCTTGTTTCATTCTTGCTTCATTAATGTTCCATGCAAGTCATTTTAGAATAAGATAGTTTCATTCTTAGATTGGAATCCATTTAGAGTTGCAGGTTTTGTTTAATCACAAAGGATAGTTTCTAAAACTCTCGACGCATTTGTGTTGTATTCCCGTAATAAATCCGCTAGGAATTGCATAGTCAAGCTTTTGTTCACTTGCACTATCTCTCTCTTACTCGCATTTTATTTGGTTTATATCCAAAGCTGCCATTGTTCAAGTACCTTATTTTTTTTATACTATCATATACACACTTTTCTAGATTCAAGAGAACACGAAGGAATGAGGAGATCACACTGAGGGGAAAAATTCATACACAACTGGATTTACCATTGTTCTATAAATGTCATGTTTGAGCTATCAAAGTTCTAGTTACAACGTATCAAATAGAGTAGTGAATTATTTTATTTTAGTCAAATCTCACTCTCGATATCACCAGGGAAGCTGTGGGGATTGATAGTTTCTGAGAAACTGTGATTCATTCCTCACTTCTGAGGTAGGATCGAGAGTCTTTCAATTTAAAACAATTAGTTGCTTAGATATTTAGGATAAATTCACAACTGCATAGGCAAATAGCCACACCAGGCTACTTTGTTTGTTTTAATTTTGTTACTAGATTAGTTGTCCATTTTCTAAATATATTAGAATAGCTGCTCTTTTAATTTTGTTAAAATACTTCATTCGAAAATAAAAAAATAAAAGAATGCATGCATAGTGTAGATACATCTTTCATAATTAGTTTATTAATGTTTAGTTAAAAGTTGAATCATTTTGTATGACAATCACAGGACCTAGAGAGCCCAGAGAATACATATTTGAACCAATAGTGCCTCAACCAAATCTACCCACAAACTTAGCTGATATAGATCAAGACCTTAGGATACAGGTCTTTCGAGCCACAATGACAAACCTACGAGCAATTAGTGAACAACTAAGAGAGAGTTAAATATTGAAGACAACAAGGCATACACATTTTGGTCAAATCATCCTACCTATAGATTACCTTGATAGGATATCTGTATGACTGTACAAGGACTCGAAAGAGAACAAATATTTGGTTGTGATCCTTTAGTTCCACAACCTAATGCAGGAGACCTCCTCATTGACATAGATACTAGCTTACGCATTCAAGTTGCCAAAACACCTGTAAGGTATTCTGAGAAAATTACACAACTTCTAGTTCTAAACATAGAGGCTGAAAAGGCATATGATTATTGGATAATCGGAAGGAGGGATTAACTCTTCACATGACCATAGGAGGTCCACACAACCACGAACTTATAGTTGTGATCCACAGGTCCCACAACCCAACGGGCCTACTAATCAATCAGACATTGATGTTGATTTACGAACACTGGTATTTAGGTCCTCACCACTTCCACCAGACATTATTTCACAATTCTCCTTACTAAACATAGCAGCCAATCAAGCTAAGGATTTCTGGACTAGACCAGAGAATCATCCATAAAACCCCAGAGAATCCACTACACCTCCCATCACCATTTTCATGACCTTGTCTGGAAATATACACGAAGCTCCCATAGGTCACTTCTCACATATCCAACAGCCAATAAACAGGATCTTGGCAGAGCTCGACATTGATTGGAGCCTCCGAACAGCTATTATATCTGAATGATCCATTACACCAATTCAGGTTGGGAGGGCCTTCTTCACCTTAGATTCACAGATTCCATTATTGCGTATTGAGGATATAAGATTACCCAACTAGTTTTTCTGTATCCATATATATTCCACATTCACCGGCCATCTCGGCACGACCTCGGGAGGTCGGGTACGAGGAAGAGTTACTTGTAGATTCCCATGCTCGCATGTCACTTTTCCATCATACAAAACTGGTGAACCCGACGTGAATCAAACAATTATTCCCCTTTTATTTTCATTTTCTTTCATCCACCTTCGCTCTTTCCCATTATTATGTGGGTATTCATATACCCCCCGAATATGTCAGGATACGATGCATATGGTAGACCTCTCTCAGGTCTTAAAGCAAGTTATAGTCAAAAAAATAGACAACCATCACCCTCGCTTTCCGCATGGGCTGATAACTATTCAAGTAATTACTTGTCATCTCAAACTCCCCCCCCCAAAGAACTAGTTCCAGTTCTTCATTCCGAATTAAGGAGTTGGATCAGCTTGCACAAACACAACAACCAGATCCCTCAGGCTCTAACAATATGACATTTACTGGAGAATCCATTTCATCTCCTTGGGTCTTGTTCAAACCATAGATCAGTAAACAGTTGGATCCACTCCCATTTTTGGATGAGGATTACTTAGCACATTATGCTAGAAGTGAACAACACTTCCAAAACATGTACCCACCTATAGGGAGTTTGCAAATACAATCTGATACCCTATTCCAAGAAAACACCCCCATTCCTCCACCTATGGGAAATGCCCTCGGTGAAGCTTAGTAGGGTACTGATCAATTCATAGCAGGGTATCATACCCCTTTACAACCTCAAGGTGTACAACAAACACCATTAAGGAAAAAAACTATGTCTTCGCCAATAGAGGTCATTTCAGCTTTAGTTGAGAAGGTTAGAGGACTGGAACTTGCTCAAGCAAACCAAAATTCATATTTTGGGCAAGTAGGAATCCCCAACCCTCTGCATCACCCCAGTCAGGCTGACCTCCTTATAGGAACAAGCATGCTAGGCATGCCTCCTCAACATCCGTATAACTACCCACAACAAACACCAACTAGGACCACGTTTTCAAACGCCGCTCTAGTTGAAAATATGATACCTCCCGGCTTGGCACCAAGCAACCCATACCAAAACAATGCTCCTCCCTACTTAAACATTTATTCAAAATCACCACAAGGAGACATGTTCTCTTCTCTCGGGATGTTCGTTCAACCACAGGGATTCCCTTATGTCCCTGCAAATACATATGCTATGCCATATCAACAACCCATTCCACCTCCACCCCCTCAGCAAGCACCATCGATGGTCAAGGCCTATGTGGTAGGGACTTATTCAGAATATTTAAAAGAGCCCCTAGACTTCACCATACGAAGTGTTATGCTTCCAAGACCTCTTCCCGATTTACCCAAATATAAAGGGGAAGGAGATCCAAATGCACACATTAAGGCCTATGCCACAGCCATACGGGAATTACTCCCTTGGGATGGGGTTGTTGCTAAGATATTCCCTAAGACCTTAGAGGGTATTACCCTTGATTGGTATTACAGAATACCTGAAGCCTCGATACACTCATTTAAACAACTCGTGTCAGAGTTCATCAAAGCTTTTGATATGAACAAATTGTTAAGAACAGGAATCAGGGAATTCTTGCATATTAAACAAGAACATAATGAATCCGTTGCTCATTTTATTCAAAGATGGCGTATGGTTCTCTACTCATCAGCAAGTGCTCCAAACATGGATCAAATGGAACTATGTGATTTATTCCTCCATTCTCTCAACAGAGAGATAAAGGAAGAAGTCCAAAAGTTCCCACTAAGAACTTACGATGAAGTACTCGAAAGTGCTCTCCGAATTGACCAAGCAGTGATAGATAGTGGTCGTAAGACATATGGGACAAATGGGAAATTAACCACTCCCAATCAAAACACCACGGCCTATCCTAACACTAGGAACGCTAATCAAGGACCTAAGATCCTTAACAGGAACCACGGAGTTACAACAGATGGAGTAACTGACCAAACTAAAAGACTAAACGTTGTAAACATTTCACCACCTGTTAATAATCAACGAAATAACAATTTTACTCCAACAATCAATGTAGTGGATTTTAATCATCCACCACGATCACAACAACAACGATGAAGATGACGATGACGATGACAAATCCAAACACAAGGTCCAAATCGAAACCCAACTAGATATCAGAGTCAAAACCAAAGGCAACAACCTCAAAATTTTAACTCTAACAACCAACAACCTTATCATAATTTTGGGCCACAACAGGATTCAAATCAGCAGCCTCAAAATTATAATCCCAATTTGTATTGTGGCTTCCACAAAATTCAAGGCCATGATACTAGGACTTTTCATGACTACAATAAATTCATGCAGCGCTTTCTAGAAGATCAAAAACAACTCTTTATAGATATGTTTTTAGCAAATTCTGTAGTACCCACACCAAACACTTATACAGGGGTAGTTTCCCCTCAAAATGCACCCCTCAAGATCTTTAATGACCCACTCCCAAACCATTCTAACAATAACAAACTAGATCCTAGCAGAACAAACAAGGGTGTTATAACAGGAAACAATGATCATGAAGCTTCAACTTCATTAAATCCACCAGTTGCACCCCAACTAGGAACTCGACCCCAAACTAAGATAGTTGGTCTAGTGGAGTTAGACACCGAACTACCCATAGAAACCATAACAAGAACACGGGATTATTCTTCTCAACCAACTCCAAGTTATCCATTGGAACTAGACAACATTCAAAAAACGTTGGTAAAACCCATAGGTGCCTATGATTTAATTAATGACTTAACTAAAACCTTCTCTCACATCTCCTTTTTGGATTTGTTAAAGAACTCCCCCGCCCATAGGGCTGCCCTCTTAGAAGCATTAGGCCTTGGTCATTTAATCAACATCACTCCTCCGGAAATGCAAGTAAACCATGTAGACTTTGACGTCTACCCTCCAGGGTAGCCAGATAGGGATACTGAGTTTATATTTGATATAAGAAAAATGCCAACAAATGCTGAGATTGCATGAAGAGGTGACCCAACTTTACATTTACAAGTATGGGTTTACAATAATTATGTTAAACGTCAATGATTGATGATGGGGCAGCAGTTAACATAGTCCCCTTCGCTTTTCTTCAAAAGTTAGGATATGGAGAGACAAATTGTTCCACAACACGAAATACGCTAAGAGGTTATGATAGCCTCAAGGCCACTTCAATTGGAACCATAGTTTTACCAGTCACTTTAGGACCCAAGATGGTCCTCACCGAATTTTATATTATAGATCAGGAAACCAACTATAATATGATCCTCGGTCAGCCATGGATACACTGCATGAAGGCAATCCCTTCCACATTATTCCAAGAAATAAGATTTCTACACTTAGGAAAAATATTTGTGGCACAAGGTGACCCAAAACCCTTCGATATACACCTAGTTGATTTGAAGAAAAGACCAGGTGTTCACTCCGAGTTTGAACTCCCAACAAATCAACTTACCAAACCAATTAATTCAAAACTAAAAGAGAAGTTGATACCCACCACAGAATTGGAAATTACAAATCTAGCCAAGGAAATTCCAGTACTAAAAAATGAGACCAATGTCATAGAAATAGTGTCATTAGGGACTACCACAAAAATTGTCAAGTTGCTAGAGAAAGACTTACCTATTCTCCTACCATTTGATTATATGGGTATGGGATGCACCCTGGGAATTACTTCTCTTCCATCAAATGAAGTTTTTATGGTAGAAGTAACCAAAGAAAAAGAAATAGATACGAAAAATACCCCAACTTCCATTTTTCCAAGCAAATATTGGACTCTCCACTTCGATGGAGCTAGATGTCACTTTGGAGTTGGGGCAGGAGTGATCTTTACTTCACTTAAGGGAAAAGATCCTACCTTTCACCTTTAAATTAAACTTTGAATGTACAAACAATGGGGCTGAGTACGAAGCTCTCCTCCTTGGCCTCATCCTAGCCAAAAGAATGGGTGTCGATAACATTAGAGTGCTAGGAGACTCGCAACTAGTTACAAACCAAGTCTCTGAGGTATATGAAACTAGGGCTAAACATTTACAACTCTACAAAACAGCGGTGTTAGATCTAAGCAAGGGATTTAACTTCATATCAATTGAAGTAATCCCACAAGAGCAGAACCTTCTCGCAGACTCAATAGCAACCTCAGCTTCCCGTTTCACTCCAAATAGTGAGTTGGAAGATACAAATTTCACAGTATCACTTCATACCGAACCATTAGTGCGTAAAATACCAACAAACCCACTCCTGACTCATGGAGAAGCTGAGGATGATTTTTCTATCATGGATCACTCTAAAAATTATGGAGTCACTCTTGAATATCTAAACACCTATGCGGAGCTACACCTTGCTTACCGCATAGTGGATCTTTCCCTAATACCACATTCCTCTTCCTATTTTGGAAATCCCATGGTAGAGTCTCCTCCACAAAAGGATCTCGATATCTATGAGATAGAAGATGGAGAAAGCTTGGAACTACCTCCAGCCCCACCAGAATTTGAAGAAGGTAACGCTTCTTTAATAGAAGAAACCATTGATATAAACATTGGAACGGAGGAAGAACCAAAAATTTTGAAGTTGGGATCCTCGTTAACTCTGAAGGAGATAGAAATACACACCCAAATCCTCAAAGAACATCAAAAGGCCTTCACATTTAACTATAAAGAAATGATGGGCATTGCACCACACATCGCGGTACATAATCTTGTCACTAAACCAGATGCAAGACCAATTAAACAAAAATCAAGACCAATGAAGCCAAAAGTGGCTCTCATGGTAAAAGAGGAAGTAATAAAACTTCTCCAAGTGGGATTCATCAAACCCATTGACTATTCACAATGGGTATCCAATATCGTCCCTGTTCTAAAAAAGAATGGGAAGATACGCATCTGCATAGATTTTTAGGATATTAACAAAGCTTGTCCCAAGGATGACTTCCCATTACCATCCATTGACGTTATCGTTGATGCAACAACTGGATTTGAACTATTGTCCCTCATGGATGGGTTCTCAGGGTATAATCAGATTAAAATATCTGAACAGGATCAAGCCAAAACTACATTCATAACTCCCCGGGGAAGCTATTGCTATGATGTCATGCCATTCAACCTTAAGAACGTCGGCGCTACGTATCAGTGGGCAATGACATACATATTCCACGATCTTATCCATAAAATTGTGGAATCCTATGTGGATGACTTATTGGCCAAGGCCAAGAAGCGTTGTGATCATCCAGAAGTACTTTGTATCATCCTCTCATGATTAATTGAATATGGCGTCACATTAAACCCAGAGAAGTGTGTGTTTGGTGTGACAGGAGGCAAAATTTTGGGCTACATTATATCTTCACGAGGGATTGATGTCGATCTAGCCAAAATCTGGGTTGTTCTTGAAATGATTCCACCATCGGACGAGTCTGGAATCAGGTCATTTCTTGGGAAACTTGGTGTAATCCGAAGGTTCATCCCAGATTTAAGTTTTTTCCATTCATCCAATCAACAATCTATTAAAGAAAGATTATAACATTGATTGGACTGAAGAATGCAACGAGGCCTTTGAAGCAGTTAAATGCTTCTTGTTATCTCCACCCACGCTAATGCCTCCTAGATAAGACCACCCTTTGATCCTATACTCACGGGCCACTGATGTCTCGCTAGCCTGCATGCTGGCTCAAGAAGACAATGATAAATGAGAACGTGTGGTCTATTTCATTAGCCGAATGTTGCTTGATTATGAAACACGTTATACACAGGCAGAGAGAGAATTCCTTGCCATAGTCTTTGCAACAAAATGTTTAAGACATTACATGTTGAACCAAGAAACAAGGGTCATTGTAAAGACAGATCATTTACGAACATTCCTCATGCAAGGGTCTTTATCTAAAAAGGTTGGGCATTTCATAACCTTAATGGGTGAATTTGAGTTAACATTTGTAAACCAAAAATCCGTTAAGGGAAAAATCATTACAGACTGGTTAGCTGACAATCCACTAGATGGAGGCGATCTGGTAAATCTGGACTTTCCTGATGAGTGTATATACTTTGTCGAAACCAGGCCCCCCATCTCTACATGTCCCTGGTACACTGATATCATCAATTTTATCATGGACCACACATACCCGGAAAGTGCCACATCACAACAAAGAAGGCGGTTACGCATTATCACCGCTAAATATGTTGTTTTAGAACAAGTACTCTATCGTAAAGCCTTCGACGGCATGCTTCTAAGATGCGTCGACACAGAAGAATCCAAGAAGATTCTTTATGAATCCCACAGTGGGATATGTGGAGGCCACTTCGGTGGTCATGCCACTACTCACAAAATACATCGGATGGGCTATTTTTGGCCCACTCTCGAACATGATGCAGTAGAATTTGTACGTAAGTGCCACAAATGCCAAGAATTCTCTCATGAGATTCACATGCCAGCATAATCCCTGCAACCAATAGCAACCCCGTGGCCCTTCTCCACGTGGGGTCTAGACTTGATAGGGAAATTATCTCCCTCATCAACCGATGGCCATAATTTTATAATTACAGCCACGGAATATTTTACCAAATGGGTAGAGGCCATGCCTCTCACCACCGTACCAGGTTCAGTAATTGCCAAATTCATTCTGAACCAAATCATTTGTAGGTATGGTGTCCCACAAGTCATTATCTCAGATAATGGCACATCCTTTAAAAATGATGAGGTCCATGAATTATGTAGCAAATTCAAAATAAACCATCACATGGCCTCTCTTTACTACCCTCAAGCCAATGGGCAAGCTGAAGCAACAAACAAAACATTAAAGGCTATTCTCCTCAAAACAGTCAAGGAGAACAAGCAAGATTGGCATTTAAAACTATATCCGGCCTTGTGGGCCCATCGAACCTCAATAAAAACACCAACAGGAGGAACCCCTTTCTCACTAGTATTCGGGGTAGAAGCAGTTCTCCCACTTGAGGTTGAAATACCCAGTCTCTGTATCTCATTACAAGGGATTTTGGACGAAGAAGCTTACAGGGAGCACACCTTTCTCAACTAGAAAGCCTTGATGAGGCCAGGCTAAACGATAAACAAAGACACAAAGCTTATGCTGACTGGATGTGCTCGGACAGTATAACAAAAAATTATATGAGTGAGAAATATATGAGGGAGATCTAGTTCTAAGACTAGACAGCCAGATTGATAAGAAAACCGATGAAGGAAGGAAGTTCCGGCCCAAGTGGTTGGGCCCATACCGAGTCATGAAAGACTACGGAAATGGTGCGTATCTCTTATGCACACTAGAAGGTGAGGAATTCAATGAAACTATCAATTCCTTGCATCTTAAATGGTTTTACGCATGAGACATCGGAATCACCACTTGTACATTATAGCTACCTACATTGCATTAGTCATCTTGCTGTTTCATTTTTTCCACTCATTTCATAAAAATTGTAGTCAAGGAACTTACTCTTAAGCAATCTATTACAAATTTTTGAAAATATTGGCAAAAGCATTCAAATCACATCTCTTCAAACATCATCAAGTAATTTCAAATCTTCTCATCAAGTTTGACAGACAAGTATTGACAAAAACCATGCCAAGGCCTACATACTTGGTTTTTCTCTTTCTTTCTACTAGGTGAAGTTGTCCTTACCTACGGTCTATTCTAGAAGCTTCTTGGTGTCACATCTATCCCTCTAAAATCTCTTTGAAAGAAAGGATATCCAGATCAAATGTCAAAATAAAATCAAAAGTGCCAAGCAAACAGAATATTTTATTTTACACACTTCTTTGCCCCATCAACCTTCGGTGATAAGCCCACATCTCTTACCGGTGGTGTGAGGTTGGGAAAGGAAAGAAGTACCCTTACTCGCCTATATCCTGCCTTTGGTGACAAACCCATGCTTCTTACTAGTGGCATGAGGCAGGATGTGGGGGGTCCATTCACACAATTTAACAAATCTTGGTATTCTAGAAATACAAATCAAATTATATTAAGAGAAAACAAATGTCCAAATTCCAAAGAGATCAAATCCTCAAAACCAGATTTTGTCAACCAGGTTGCCATTTATAAATCTAAGTCTAGATAAACTAGAAAGTAAGTGGCCTATCGAGCTTGGTGGTAGTTCTAAGTAGGGTGTGTAGGTCTAAGGTTTGGTTTCTAATACTAATTTGGCTATCTCTCATCATTCCATTCAGTCAACTCATACAATTTGTGCCCTTCCCAACTCTTGGTGTAGAGCCCTCGCATCTTACTGGTTGTGTGGAGTTGGGAATGGGGCAAGTTCATCTCTTTATCACTATATATTCATCACGTTTTGCCAACATAAGAAGAAATCATAGACATTGCCCAAAGAGGTCAAAAGTTCAAATACTACAATGTGTTTGTATCATCTCATATCAGCATTACAAAAACATACAAAGTAAAACATTTTGTTTACTATCATTTTTCATCCATCACATACATTCTGAAAAGCATGAAAACAAATACTCTAAAAACATCTAGCATACATATGGAAACGAGTCACAAAATTCTAGGCACCAAGAGTCTAGATCCAAAAAGATATATATATATATATATATATCAAGTTTTATATACAATGCCATCATGCACTAGGCATGGTCAAAACACTCAATGAGCCCAAAAAGTACAAAAACACTCATATGAATATCTGACAAAACACTACAAAAATGGCCTCTCAACCCCTATGGGATCCCTTAGAGGGCACACGACCACGTCTAGGACTCTGGCTACGCCGGCACTCCGAATGTACTGAGGGCTCACGGTCATGACCAGTAGCTGCCGTCTCACTATGAGAATGACTCCTCCTCATCAAGTGCTCAGCCATCCTATATCCAGCTACCTCAGCATGGAGAGAAGTCATGATCCTTGCCACCTGCCAGATAGGGGTAAAAACATCGGTATGCCTACCAGCTGCTGAAGGCTCTCCCACATCCTCAGAAAGCTTAGCCTGAGTCTTCTCTGAGGGGAGCAACAAGGTATCTACACATACTCAGTGAATCAAGTCTCGCCACTCATCAGCAGTCGCTGCAAATAAAGGAGAAAACAAGTTAGAAAACTATCAAAAATAAAACCAAGAATAAACGAAACAACAAAAGGAAATAACAACTAAACAATTCTAACTAAAGCAAAATCAAGAGAAGAGTGGTAACTCACTCGGATCTCCAGGCCTCCAGGAAGGGTCTCTAGGATCCGCACCTGCCATTGATGTTGCCACTGACTGTCATCCCTCTCCCACATCTGGAGCAATGTGACTGCCTGTGACGGACTTGCCATCTCCCCCTAAATCCTGAGAGGGAAACTCCTCTGAAATCAGAGTCACCCTCTCTGCGCTCCGCTCCGCCCTCTCGGCCCACAAAATATCCTGAGTGTCATGCCACTCAGAATCACTGTCATCCTCCCCACCTGTCCCTCCAGTCTCCGTCTCCTCTGTCTCCTCCTCTATCTCTCCCCCAGTGAACTCCTCAGACTCAGAGTCCACGTTAATAGGCTCATCTCTGCTATGGGTAGGACCGGCGGCAATCCAAAGTAAAGGTGCCCAAGGAGCACTGGCTACCCCTCGAGCACGAACCACCCTCCTAGCTGCGATGGGAACACCAGGAGTAACCATAGTCCAACCCCGAGCCTCTAGGACCTCCCCGAGCCTCACGAACAGATCTATACACTAGCCCCATGCTAGAGGAAACATGTCGATGTATGGGAGGCCAAACTGCTGTGGTACTCTTTCAAAGGGGTGGATCTCCAACTTCCCCGTCCTGTCTACCAGCTAACTGGTAGTGTGGCAAATAATCAATGTAATAGTCTCCTCTCCCCATAACCCTGCCATGGCCTGATAAGGAGTAGCCTCCATGTCTGTAGTGGTCAAAGAGGCCACTGGCTGGTGAGGTACTCTAAGAATGGTCATCCCTGTCCACCTTGCTTCCCTGATGGCCCCGGGATCCTCTGCCTCTATGCCTCTCCCATACGGAGTGATATGCTCATACACAAAACTCATGACAAGAGTAGGGTGGCTCAGTGACTGTCCCTGTAGTCAAACCACCTTATATAAATCATGGTAGGTGGTCCTCGAGGATGTCTACTCCCCGGGTGTAAACACATCCATGGCCCTCAATCTGTGCAATGATGGGAGCCCAACAATATAAGAGAGTGTCCCCTCCCTTGTCCCCAATCAATCTCGAAGCAAGGATGCCCATGATAGCCTTGCGGAGCACAAGAATATCAGACTCTACAATGGAGCGGACCTTCACCCCCTTCTTCGACCCCATGGAAACAACAACATCCCCCATATAAGTGGCCCACTGAACCACTTGAGATATGGACACTGTTGTCTTGAGAGACAGCCGCCTCCCAAGAATCGGGACCCCCAATATGTGATAAAAATCCTCCAGGGTGATGGTCCACTCACCCCTAACTCTCGGAAATTGGAAAGTGTTCTGATCTACATCCCAGTATGAAAACAAGTCACATAATATGTGACTAGCAGGTGCAACGTGAGGGACCTGTGCAATCCTCCAAATGCCAACCCTCTGAAGAGTATCTCACTCTGCCTGAGTGAGTTCCTCTAACACTACTGGGAGCCAATCACACTCCCTCTCTCAGCTCCATCTGATGTACTCCTCCTTCTGCATACACCCAAAAACATGGAAAAAGAGTAAGTTAGTAACAAAATCCGACTGGAAAAGCTATCAAAAACATGTAAAAATGCTAAAAATGCAAAAAACAAGTAAGTAAAGCATCTTTTTTTGCATTCTGTTGTGAACCACCACCCTGTGCAGAGTGGCGGTTCCATAACCACCACCTTCTAGGGTGGCGGTCCCATAACCACCGCCTTGTGCAGGGCAGCGGTCCTGTCCCAAACCCGCGAATGGCTCGGAAGCCCTAAAAATGCCTAAAAACAAGCAAAATACACCATTTTAACTAAAATAAAGACCTACCCTATGGGCGCCCCCCCTAAAGACTCATTTAAAACTAGTATTTTCAAAAATAACCCCCCCAAGACAAAGATTTTATCATTTTTACATTTTAGGTTCAAAAATAAATAAATTGAGAAGAACTAACCTGAGACTTCATGGGTCGATGTTCCACTCTCGGAGGCATGATCACTATCTCACCACGAACATTTTGACTATACTCTCATCGAAAACCATCACCGTGGGTCCCAGAGCTCAAAAACTATCAAATCAATCCGTGCAAATGAATAGTAAAATGAGTTCATTATGATATATATATATATATATATAGCTTTCTAAAATTAATTTTGAATGTCTTTCACAGGGTTGGAGCGTCGATGGAGGTAAGTTCTAAACCCCGCATAGATGGTAAGTCCTCATTTCATATCAATTTAGTTTTATTTCTCAATTTATTTTATCTATCTGCACTTGAGTCCCCTTTTCATTTTACAGATAGCGAGATTTTGGATGGTGACTTTCTGACACATAGGTGTGTTAGGTATAACCCCTAACTCCCCATTTCGGGACCACCATACTCAGACCCACCATTTTACACCTCTTCATGGCTAAGATGCTTCTCTAAGGGGAAAATATGTATGTACCTAAAATTACAGGGTACTGTACCACCAAAAGGATGTTACACATGCCCCAATGATGATACAGGTCTCCTCGCAAGGTGTTCAAGATCCAAAAAATCTTGCTAAGTATACATGTGTATCCCATATGCCTCACCCAGCCTCCACGTGCTTTATTCTTTCCTCTGCCCCCCATTTTCCTTACATTTTGGTCTTTAGTGATGAGACCACCAGCCTGCCTTAGTGGCAGTCCCGTGACCGCTACCCAGGACAAGGCGGCAGTCTCGTAACCGCCGCCCTGCATAGGGTGGCGGTCCCATTCATATTTTGTAGAAAGTTCTGACGATCACATCAAACGTAAATTTTCAATTTCTATCCACATTTTTCAGCTACTTTGCTTTGCATTTATGTTTTTGCCACCCTGTGAATAGTTTTTTCACTTTGTTTGATGGTAAAAGAGTTCCATTCCAAGTTACCTTCTAGTGAATGCATTTGCTATAAATAGCCAACTTGTTTTCAAACAAATGGCCCCTCTCCTTCTCTGTTTAATAATTCAATCTTTTGAATTTCTTACTTAGAATTCCAATAGTTTCATGTTTTGTATCCATTGTTGGTCTTCCTTTGCTGTTTAGAAGTCATTCAATCTTCTTATTTCATTCTTGCTTCATTGTCATTCCATGCAAGTCAGTGTAGAATAAGATAGTTTCATTCTTAGATTGGAAACCATTTAGATTTGTAGGTTTTGTTTAATCACAAATGATAATTTCTAAAACTCTCAAAGTATTTGTGTTGTATTCCCACAATAAATCCCACTAGTCATTACATAGTCAAGATCTGTTCACTTGCACTATCTCTCTCTTACTCACATTAGATTCGGTCTATATCCAAAGCTGCCATTGTTCGAGTGCCTTATTCTATTGATGCTATCATATACACACTTTTCTGGATTCAAGAAAACACAAAGGAACGAGGATATCACACTGAGGGGACAAGTCACACATAACTGGATTTATCACTATTTTGTAAATGCCAGGTTTGAGCTATCAAAGTTCTAGTTACAATGTATCAAATAGAGTAGTAAATTATTTCATTTCAGTCAAAGCTCACTCTCGATATCGCCAGGGAAGCTATGGGGATTGATAGTTTCTGAGAAACTGTGATTCATTCCTCACTTCTGAGGTAGGATCGAGAGTATTTCAATTTAAAAATGATTACTTGCTTAGATATTTAGGATAAATTCACAACTGCACAGGAAAATAGCCACACCGGGCTACTTTGTTTGTTTTAATTTTGTTACTAGATTAGTTGTCTATTTTCTAAATATATTAGAATAACTTCTCTTTTAAATTTCATTAAAATACTTCATCGAAAATACAAAAATAAAAGAATACATGCATAGTGTAGATACACCTTTCTAGTTTATTAGTTTTAGTTAAAAGTTGAATTGTTTTGTATGACAATCAAGGGACCTAGAGAGCCTAGAGAATACATATTTGAACCAATAGTGCCTCAACCAAATCTACCCACAACACTAGCTGATATAGATCAAGACCTTAGGATACAGGTCTTTCGAGTAATGACAAACCTACGAGCAATTAGTGAACAACTGAGAGAGTTAAATATTGAAGACGATAAGGCATACACATTTTGGTCAAATCATCCTAACTATAGACTACCTTGATAGGATATTCATATGACTGTACAAGGACTCGAAAGAGAACAAATATTTGGTTGTGATCCTCTAGTTCCATAACCCAATGCAGGAGACCTCCTCATTGACATAGATACTAGCTTACACATTCAAGTTTCCAAAACACCTGTAAGGTATTCTGAGAAAATTACACAACTTCTAGTTCTAAACATAGAGGTGAAAAGGCATATGATTATTGGATAATCAGAAGGAGGGATTAACTCTTCACATGACCATAGGAGGTCCAACACAACCATGAACTTACGGTTGTGATCCACAGGTCCCACAACCCAACGGGCCTACTAATCAATCAGACATTGATGCTGGTTTACGAACACTAGTATTTTGGTCCTCACCACTTCCACCAGACATTATTACACATCTCCTTACTAAACATAGCAGCCAATCAAGCTAAGAATTTCTTGACTAGACCAGAGAATCATCCATAAAACCCCAGAGAATCCACTACACCTCCCATCACCATTTTCATGACCTTGTCTAGAAATATACATGAAGCTCCTATAGGTCATTTCCCATGTATCCAACAACCAATAAACAAGATCTTGGCAGAGCTTGACATTGATTGGAGCCTCCAAATAGGTATTATATCTGTACAATCCCTTACACCAATTCAGGTTAGGAGGGCCTTCTTCACCTTAGATTCATAGATTCCATTATTTTGTATTGGGATATAAGATTGCCAACTAATTTTTCTATATCCATATATACTCCACATTCATCGGCCATCTTGGCACGACCTTGAGATCTCGGGTACAAGGAAGAGTTACTTGTAGATTCCCATGCTCACATGTCACTTTTCCATCATACAGGAACCCTATCCTACATATGTAACTATGCTCTCCCCTACATCCAATCTAAGCACAACATTAATGTACATTTACCATTACCATATTCACCAATTATCATTAACCTCTACCCTATTTTCACCATACCCATCTCAATTACCTAGCCCACATCACTTTTGGACCCTTGTGCCTCAAATCCTGACCGGTGTCGTTTCATCCTAATCGACTCTGGTCACCCTTAAACCGGCATCAGTCACCTTTTTGGTGAGTGATACCAGTTCACCTTTACCGACCATGGTTACCACGTAACTGGAATCGATCACCTTTTTAGTGATCGATACCGTTTCCACCCAACCGATGCCAGCCAAACTTGACTCACGCCGGTCACTATCAAAAAAAATCCTGCAACTTCCCAAAACCCCCATTTTCTAAAAATGACCCCCTTTCCCCTTTTATCCCACTTACACTAACCTAAACTACCCCTAGACCTATACCCACCCCACCTATACCATTTACTACCATTCCCTTCCATCTTTTTTCCCATTATTCCCCCCATACCCAAATTTTATTTTTACCCACCAACAAAACACAAAAACCTAAAATAACAATTTTCCAAACCTCTAATCTATCCAATTAACAATGTAGAGTTGGGTGCTTACCTCGTCGTGCTGCCACCATCTCAATGACACGTCTGACTGCTATGTCAGTGGCCCGTCAGATCCCTCTTTAGCCTCTACCATACTTGAATAACTACTCGCAACCTCCACCCAATCAAATCTCTCGCCCTGATCCGGTGGACCCGTTGCTCACCAACCCAACCCTTGTATAATCATACTGCCAACTCACTTTCCCATTTCTGTCAGACACTTTTCTCTCTTTTATCTCCTTTCTTTCATTTTCTGACTTCACAAATATCAAATGAATAATAAAAACATGGATTTTTTGTTTTTATAACTAACCTAACCTAACTGACGTTGGTTACTGTATGTACCCAAAATTGTAAGGTACTGTACTACCATAACAACGTGACATGTGCCCCAATGATGACACAGGTCTCCTCGCAAGGTGTTCAGGATCCAGAAAAGATCTCCAAGTGTGTGTTAACATCCCGCATGCCCCGTTTAGCCCCCACGTGCTTTTTTTCCCTTTTCCCCTCTTTTCTTGGCATTTTTCTCTTAAGTGAAAAAACCGCCGCCCTGCCTGGGCGGCGGTCTCGTGACCGCCACCCTGAACAGGGCGGTGGTCCTTTACGTGTTTTCCAGAAATATCTTTTAACATGACTCATGTAAATTCAACATTTTACCAACTTTCTTCCACCGCCATAAGCTTGCGTTTATGATTTTGGTTCCTTGGAATAGTGTTTTGCCATTGTTTATAGTTTAAGAGTTCTATTTGGTTTTTACCTTGGGTAAATGCAAATGCTATAAATAAATGGCTTGTGCTCAAGCAAATGGCCCCTCAAAATTTGCCTCTGATTTCTCTTTGCAATAAATTTAGTTTTCATTTTGCTTAAAATGCTTATTTTCTTTCATTGCATGCTTAGTTAGCACTGTTTTACTATTAGTAAGCCACATATCCATCTTGTGCAAAGTACTGCGGTTATTTTATCTAATCCATTGGAATAAAATAGTCTGTTTACCAATAGGAAGCCATTAAAGTTACAGGTTTTGCTCCTCAAACAGGATAGTTTTAGGTTTTATGTTGCATGACTCACAATAGATCCCGCTAGGAATTGCATAAGCCAAGCTTTGTACTCTTGTGCTATCCCTCTCCTACTCACATTGTATTCAGTCAGTATTCTGAGCTGCCTTTATCCCAATATCTACTTTTGTTGATGCTAACATTACATGCTTTTCTAGATCCACATGAACACGAAGGAACGAGGAGATCACACTAAGGGGACAAGATCACACACACCATCAGATTTGCCACTATTCTGCAGAATCTAGGTTCTAGCTTTCAAATTTCTAGTTAGAATCATATCAAATAGAGTAGTTAATTGCTTTATTTCAGTTAATTCTACTCTCGATATTGCCAGGGAAGCTATGGGGATTGATAGTTTCTGAGAAACTATGATTCACTCTTCACTTCTAAGGTGGGATCGAGAGTCTTGCAAATAGATTAGATAAGTTATTTCATTGTTTAGAATAGATCTACAAATTACATAGACAAATAGCTACACTCAGTTATTTTGTTTGTTTTAAGTTGATATTTAAGCTGTCAATTCTAGATATTTTAAATATCTACTTTCTTAAATTCATAAAGCTCGTCAGAAAACACAAAAAACATAGAGAAATCATATATGCTATAGATACACTTCACATAGTTAAATTTTATTTTACTGTAGTTCATGTTACATTGTTGCTTTTTTATGACAATCACGGGACCCTAGAGAGCCTAGGGAATACGTATTCGAGCCAATCATGCCTTAGCCCAATCTCATCACAGTGATAACTGATTTAGACCAAAATCTTAGGATCGAAGTCTTCCAAACAATGGTAAGCTTGTAATAAATCAATTCCCAGTTGAACGGGTTAAACGTAGAAGACGACCAAGCACACATGTTTTGGTCAAATCAACCAAACTACAGATTACCCTAGGCAACATTCATATGACTGCAGAAGGGCTTGAAAGAGAAAAAACCTTTGGTTGTGATCCTTTGGTCCCACAGCCAGACATAGGATACATTCTCACAGACATAGATACCAGCCTAAGAATTCAGGTTGCAAGAACACCTGTGAGGCACTCTGAGAAGATCACGTAACTATTAGTTTTGAATATAGAGGCTGAGAAAGCATATGATTACAAGTTGTTGGGGATTAGGAACTAACTCTACGCATGACCATAACAGGTCCACAACAACTAAGAGTCTACGGTTGCGACCCACAAATCCTGCAGCCCAATGAATCCATAGGAGAATTAGACATAGACATTGGCCTACGCACACTAGTATTCCGGTCTACTCCACTTCCACCTATAATCATCAAACAATTATCCTTGTTAGACACAGCAGATAACAAAGCTAGAGAGTTATGGACTAGGCCAGAGAATCATCCATAGAGTTGACTATATTTACCATCCACCTTATGACCCTGTCCGGAGAAATACATGAAACTATCCCGGATCATTTTTCATGTATTCCACAACCTATAGATCAAATCTCGCCAGAGCTCAATATTGATTAGAGCCTTCAAGCAGTCATCCTTGCTGACTGATATATCACACCATTTCAAGTTAGGAGGGCCTTTTTTACCTTAGACTCGTAAATTCTGCTAGTGCGTATTGAAGACATTAGATTGCCTAAATAGTTTGTCTACATCTCACATATATTCCATACCCACCGGTTTTCTCGGCATGACCTCGGGAGGTTGGGTGTAAGGAAGAGTCACTTGTAGATTCCCACGCTCACATGTCACTTTTCCGTCGTACAAAATTGGTGAACTCGACTTGAAACAAACAACTTTTTCACCTTCTCCATCTCATTAGTCATTCGTTAACAATCACCTTTTCTCTCTCCCATTATTCTGTGGGTATTCATATACACCCCAAATATGTCGGGATTAGATGCATATGGCAGACCCCTCTTGGGTCTTGAGGCATACTACTCCCAGTAAAATAGACAATCATCACCCTCACTCTCAGTATGGGGCGACAACTACTCAACTAACCAGTTGTCAACACAAACTCCGAGAATCAGATATAACTCATCATTTCAAACTGAGGAGTTAGATCAGCTTACTCAAATGCAACAAACAGAGCTTTCAAGCTCGAATAACATGATGTTCACCAAATAATCTGGTTCATCTCCTCAGATGCTGCTTATACCACAAATTAGTAGACAATCAGACTCATACCGAGGTTTAGACGATGACTATTCGGTATGTTATGCCAGGAACGACCAATGTTCTCGAAGTATGTATCCACCTATAGGAGGTTTACAAACACAACCCGAGGTCTCTTTTCAAGAAAATACCTCTATGCCACTGCATATAGGAAATACGCTTGGAGAAACTTGGCAAGATAACAATCAATTCATAGCAGGATATCACATGCCTATACAACACCATTGTATACAACAAACGCCACTACGGCAAAGCACCGTGACTTCACCAAATGAAGTCATTTCAACTCTAATAGAAAAGGTTAGAGGGTTAGAACTTTCCCAAGCAAGTCAAAATTTACAATTCATGCAAGTAGGAAGTTCCAATCCTCCACACCATCCTAGCCAAGTAGATCTCCTCACAGGAGTAGGCACGTTAGGCATGACTCCTTAGTATTCACAACAAACCCTAACTAGACCCACCATCTCTAACACTGTTCCTCCCGGTCTAGTACAAAAGAATCCATTCCTGGACAGTACCCCTTCATACTTAAACATGTACTCCAAATCACCACAAGGGGATATGTTCTCCTCTCCCGACATGTTTGCTCAAACACAGGTGTTCCCTTATGCCCCTACCAATGCATACGCAACATCATATCAAGAACCCATTCCACCACCACTCCCTCAACAGGTACCATCAATGATCAAAAAATATGCGATAGGGACTTACTAAAAATATTTGAAAGAGCCCTTGGATTTCACCATACGAAGAGTCATTCTTCCAAGACCTCTCCCTGATTTTCCCAAATACAAAGGTGAGGGAGATCCAAACGCACATATCAAAGCTTACGCTACGGCCATTCGAGAACTACTCCCATGGGATGGGGTTGTTGCTAAAATATTCCCAAAAACCTTGGAAGGAATCGCTCTCGATTAGTATTATAGAATACCTGAGGCTTCCATCCATTCATTCAAACAACTCATGTCAGAGTTCATCAAGGCCTTTGATATGAATAAATTATTAAGAACAGGAATCAGAGATATCTTACACATCTAACAAGAACACAACGAATCTGTCGCCCATTTCATCCAAAGGTGGCGTACAGTTTTTTATTCTTTGGAAAGTTCTCCAAACATGGATCAAATGGAAATATGCAATTTATTCCTTCATTCTCTTAGCAGAGAAGTGAAGGAAGAAGTCTAGAAGTTCCCATTAAGAACTTACGATGAAGTACTAGAAAGTGCTCTTCGAATAGATCAAGCAGCAATTGATAGTGGTCGCAAAACATATGGAGCAAACGAGAGGTTAATTGCCCCCAACCAGAACACTACAACTTATCCTACTAACACGAACTTCAATCAAGGACATAAAATCCTCAACAAAAATCGGGGTGTAACAACAGATGGAGTAACCAACTAGCCTAAAAAGGTAAATGTTGTCAATACTCCATCACAAATAAACAACCAACGAAATAACAAATTTACCCTGAAAATCAATGCAGTGGATTTTAACCATCCACAACAACAACAACAAAAATGGCGAAATCCCATACAGGGTCGAAGCCAAAATTCAACTAGGTACCAAAACTAGAATTCAAACCAAAAACAACAAACACAAAATTTTAATAGACAACGGTTTGATCAAAATTTTGGGCCACAATACACCTCAAACCAACAAACTAGGAATTACAATCCCATTTCGTATTGTGGTTTCCATGAAATTCAGGGCCAAGACACTAGAACGTGCCATGACTACAATAAATTCATGCAACACTTGCCAGATGAACAAAGACAACTTTTCATGGATATGTTCTTGCAGATCCTAAGTCACCAACATCAAATACCTTTTCAGGGGCAGTTTCCCCTCAAAACACACCCCTGAAGATCTTTAATGATCCACTCCCAAATCACGATAACAACAGGATAAATCTAAACAAGGGTGTAAGGACAGGAAATAATGATCATGAAGCCTCAACCTCGCTAAATCCGTTAGTTGCGCCACAACTAGGAAGTCAGCCATGACCTAAGGTAGTCAGTTTAGTGGAGTTAGACATTGAACTACCCATCGAAGCTATAACAAGGACGTGAGAGTATTTCTCTTAGCCAAACCCAAGCCACCTACCAGAGGTAGATGACATCCAACAAATCATAGTAAAACCTGTGGGTGCCTATGATTTGATTAACGACCTAACAAAAACCTTCTCGCACATTTCATTCTTAGACTTACTAAAGAACTCTCCTACCCAGAGATCTGATCTTTTAGAAGCATTAGGTTTAGTTCATTTAATTAACATCACTCTACCTCCTGAAACACAGGTAAATCATGTGGACTTTGATGTTCATCCTCCAGGGCAGGCGGATAGGGATGTCGAATTCATATTCAAGACAAACAAAATGTCAACAGATGCTGAGATCACACACCGAGGTGATCCAGCCTTACATTTGCAAGTATGGGTTTATAACAACTATGTAAAGTGTGCAATGATAGACGATGGGGCAGCAGTTAACATAGTCCCCTTTTCTTTCCTTCAAAAGCTAGGGTATGGAGAAACCAATTGTTCCACAACTCGAAACACACTAAGGGGCTATGATAGCCTTCAAGCCACCTCGGTTGGGACCATAATATTACCGGTCACCTTAGGACCCAAAACCATCTTGACTGAGTTTTATATTATAGATCGGGAAACTAACTATAATATGATCCTCAGCCAACCATGGATACACCGCATGAAGGCAATCCCTTCTACGCTATTTCAAGAAGTAAGGTTTTATACTTAGGAAAGATATTTGTAGCCAAAGGTGATCCAAAACCATTCAATGTACACCTAGCTGACTTAAAGAAAAGACCAGGTGTGCACTCGGAGTTTGAACTCCCAACAAACCAACTTAATAAACCTATAGAATCAAAACCAAAAGAAAAGTTCATACCTACAACAGATCTTAAAGCTATAAGCCCAGCCAAGGAAACCCCAACCCCCAAAGATGAGGCTAACACTATAGAAATGGTATCATTAGGAACTACTGCAAAAATCATTGAATTGCTAAAACTAGATCTACCAATATTCTTACCATTTGACTTTGCAGGCATGGGATGTTCCCTAGGTATTGGCTCTCTTCTAGCAGAGGATCTCTGTATGGTGGAAGTAGAATGCACAAACATAATAGATATCCCAGCATTCATATTCCTAGCTAAATATTCGACACTCCATTTTGATGGAGCTAGATATCGTTACGGAGTGGGGGCAGGTGTAATCTTTACTTCCCCTGAAGGAAAAGTCTTACCTTTCACCTTCAAACTAAATTTCAAATGTACAAACAATGATGTTGAGTACGAAGACCTCCTCCTTGGCCTCACTTTAGCTAAAAAGATCGGTGTTAATAACATCAGGATGTTAGGAGACTCACAATTGGTAGCAAATCAAGTCTCTGAGATATATGAAACCAAAGCTGAGCACTTACAACTTTACAAAAAAAGTTGTATTAGATCTAAGCAAGGAGTTTGACTTCATATCAATTGAAGCAATCCTGTGAGAGAAAAATCTTCTCGCCGATTCAATAGCAACTTCAGCATCACGTTTTACTCCAAGCAATGAGTTAGAGGATACCCGTTTCATGGTATCCCTTCGTGATGAACCATTGATAAAAACAATGATGAATTCTCTTTTAAATGGAAATGAAAACAAATCTACTACCCTAGACCACATTGATAGTGATATGGCCACTTTGAGTTATTTAAACACCTATGCGGCATTGCATATCTCCCATCATATGATATATTTGTCCTTAATCCCACATTCATCTTCCTACTTCAGAAATCCCATGATGGATCTTCCCTCGGAAATGGAACCTAGCATATACACAATGGAAAATGGGGATGATTTGGATTTACCTCTAGTGCCACCTGAGTTTGAAGAAGGTAACACCTATTTGATCGAAGAAACAACTAATATTAACATCGGAACGGAAGATGAACCAAGGATATTGAAACTAGGATCCTCGTTAACCCTAGAAGAAGTAGAAATACACACTCGGATCCTCAAAGAACATCAAAAAGCTTTCGCATTTAGTTATAAGGAAATGACAGGAGTTACCACATTGTAGTACACAACCTCGTCACTAAATCAGATGCAAAGCCAGTTAAACAAAAATCAAGACCCATGAAACCTAAGGTAGCTCTCATGGTAAAAGAGGAGGTAATAAAACTCCTCCAAGTAGGATTCATCAAGCCAGTCAATTACTCCCAATAGTTATCTAATATCATTCCCGTTCTCAAGAAAAATGGGAAGATACGCATCTACATAGATTTCTGGGACATCAACAAAGCGTGTCCTAAAGACGACTTCCCGTTGCCATCCATTGATGTCATTATTGATGCAATAGATGGGTTTGAACTTTTATATCTCATGGATGGATTCTCGGGATACAATCAAATTAAAATATCTAAACAAGATCAAGCTAAAACCACATTTATAACTCCCTGGGGAACTTATTGCTATGTTGTTATGCCATTCGGTCTCAAGAACAATGGTGCTACATACCAGCGAGCTATGACATATATATTTCACGATCTAATTCATAAAATCATGGAATCCTACATAGATGACTTGTTGGCTAAGGCCAAGAAGTGTTATGAACACCTGGAGGTGCTCCGCATCATTCTTTCACGTCTAATAGAATACGGAGTCACACTAAATCAAAAGAAATGTGTCTTTGGTGTAACAAGAGGAAAGCTCCTAGGTTACATCATATCATCACGAGGGATAGATGTTGACCCAACCAAAATTTGGGCTGTCCTCGAAATGGTCCCACCTTCGAATGAATTTGGAATTAGGTCATTTCTTGGAAAACTTGGTGCAATCCGGAGATTCATCCCAGACTTAAGTTTCGCCATCCATCCAATCAACAATCTGCTCAAGAAAGATTATAGTATTGATTAGACTGAAGATTGTAATGAAGCTTTTGACGTAGTTAAGCATTTCCTATTATCACCACCTACGCTAATGCCACCTAAGCTAGATCGTCCGTTAATTTTATATTCATGAGCTACCAATATCTCGCTAGCCTATATGCTGGCTCAAGAAGATGATGACAAGAGAGAACGTGTGATTTATTTCATTAGCCAAATGTTGCTCGACTATGAAACACGTTATACACAAGCAGAACGAGAATGCCTCGCCATAGTCTTTGCAACCAAATGCTTAAGACACTATATGTTGAATCAAGAAACAAGGGTCATGGTAAAAACAAACCATTTACGAACTTTCCTCACACAAGGATCCTTGTCTAAAAAGGCTGGACGTTTTATAACCTTAATGGGGGAATTCGAATTAATGTTTGTAAATAAGAAGTCCATTAAGGGAAAAATCATCGCAGATTGGTTAGCTGATAACCCATTAGATGGAGGCAATTTAGTAGATTTGGACTTCCCAGACGAGTGCGTATACTACATCAAAACCTGACCTTCTATCTCTGAGTGTCCTTGGTACATGGGTATTATTAATTATATCATGGACCATAAGTATCCAGAAGGGGCTACACTACAACAAAGAAGGTGGTTACGTATTATCGTAGCTAAATACGTCATTATAGAGCAAGTGCTCTATCGAAAAGTGTTTGATGGAATGCTTCTAAGATGTGTCGACACAGAAGAATCCAAGAAGATTCTCCATGAATCTCATAGTGGAATGTGTGGAGGCCACTTCAGTGGCCATGCCACCACTCGCAAAATACATTGAATGGACTATTTCTGGCCTACTCTAGAACACGATGCAGTAGAGTTCGTACGCAGGTGTCATAAGTGCCAAGAATTCTCCCATGAGATCCACATGCCGACACAAGCTCTATAACCAATCGCTACTCCATGGCCCTTTTCTACATGGGGCCTAGATTTAATGGGGAAATTCTCTCCCTCGTCTATAGATGGCCATAATTTTATAATCACGGCCACTGAATATTTTACCAAATGGGTAGAGGCTATGCCTCTTACTACTGTACCTGGTTCTGTAATCGCCAAGTTCATTTTGAACCAAATCATTTGTAGGTACGATATCCCGCAAATCATTATCTCTGATAATGGAACTTCTTTTAAGAATGAATAGGTTTGCAAACTATGCAATAAATTTAAGATAAGCCATCATACGGCTTCCTTGTATTACCCTCAAGCCAACAGATAGGCTGAAGCGACGAATAAAACACTAAAAGCCATTCTCCTTAAAATGGTGAAAGAAAAAAAACGAGATTGGCACTTGAAGTTATATCTGGCCTTATGGGCCCACCGAACCTCAATAAGAACACCAACGGGAGAAAATCCTTTCTCACTAGTATTCAGGGCAAAAGCAGTTCTCCCACTTGAGGTTGAAATACCCAGTCTCTGCATTTCATTACAAGGGATTCTGGATGAAGACGCTTACAAAGAAGCACGTCTTTCCCAACTAGAAATCCTAGATGAAGCTCGGTTAGATGCTGAACAACAACATAGAGCCTATGCTGACCGGATGTGCCGGCAGTATAACAATAAGGTCTATGAACGTGACATATATGAAGGTGATCTAGTTCTAAGGCTAGACAGTCGGATCGACAAGAAGACCGGCGAAGGAAGGAAATTCCATCCTAAATGGTTGGGCCCATACCGAGTCATGAAGGACTATGGAAATGATGCATACCTCTTATGTACGCTAGAAGGTGAGGAATTTGGTGAAAAATTCAATTCCCTGCACCTCAAGGTGATCATTTTGTCTGCTTGTTTCGTACACAAATTGTGATCAAGGAATTTTGTTCTCAAAGAAATTCATTACAAACTCATGATGTTGTAGGCATAAACACTCTAATCATACCTCTCCATTTTCATGATATCATCAAATTATCTCGGAATCATGTCATCAAATAAAGCTAGATATGACAAAGTCTTAAACGGTAACCATACCAAGATTTGTAGGCTTTTTCTCACTTTTGGTTTCTTCTTAGGATAGGTGTCTTGCCTATGGTCTGTTCTAGAAGCTTCATGGTGTCACATCAATCCCATATGTATATCTCTGTGGAAATAAACACATACTGACATTTTACTCAAGAAAACAAGTCAAATATTATTCAAAACAGAAAATTTTAATTTTACACATTTCCTTGCCCCACCAACCTTCGGTGATGAGCTTGCATCTCTTACTAGTGACATAGGGTTGGGAAAGGATGGAAATTCCCTTACTCGCCTATGCTTTTCCCGTGGTGATAAACCCACGCTCTTACTAGTAGCATGGGGCAAAGTGTAGGGGGTCCTCTTGACAAACAAATGCAAAAGGTCATACACAAACAATTCAAACCTTGAATCTTTGAGTCAAAAACAAATGAATCAGATGTTCAAAATTCCAAGAGAGTTAAAATCCTAAAAACCCAGATTTTGTCTACTATGTGGCCATCTAAGGATCTATGTCTGGACAAACTACAAAGCACATTGCATTCTAAACTATGAAGTCACTTGGGTAGAGTAAGCTTGTAGCCTCCCAATTTGGTTTTACCAAAAAAATTTCTATCTTTCATCACTATCGTTTCAACACATCTTATAACTTGAGCCCTTCCCAACTCTTGGTGATAAGCCCTCGCATCTTACTAGTTGCGTGGAGTTGGGGGTAGGGGCAGGTTTATCTGTTCATCATACCAGTTTATTTTCATCACTTTTCCAAAACAAATATGAAGTATCCAAAATTGCTTACAGAAACTAAGATTCAAAATCACATTATATCTACATCATCATATATCAGCATCATGAAATACAAAAAAGGAAAGTAAAACACTTGCATCATTTGTTCACCATTGCATACATTCTAAAAACATATAAACATACATCATGGTATACATAAGGAAACTAGAAATAGAAAGTGAGCCATGAATGCCAAGATTTTTATCCAGAACAAATATACATATATATAAATGATCAAAAATTATGTACAATGCCATCGTGCACTAAGCATGGTCAAAACGCTCAAAGAGCGCCAGATATACAAAAGAATGTATCATACAAAAAACTACGAGAGCCAGGTGGCTTCTCAATCCCTACGAGACCCCTTTGAAGGCGCACGCCCACGCCTAGGACTCCGGCTACGCCGGCCCTCTGAGTGTACAGAGGGCTCCGGATCCCGAAGGGTAGCTACGGTCTCACCACGAGAATGGCTCCTCATCAGGCGCTCGACTTTCCTGTACCCCACTAACTCTGTGCGGAGAGTTGATACCATCCTGGCCACATGCCAGACTGAGGTGAAGACGATAGTATGTCTACTGGCTGCTTAAGGCTCCCCAACGTCCATAGACAGCTCTGCGTGGGTCCTCTCCATGGGGATCATCAGGGTATCAGTGCATACCCTGCGAATCAAATCTCGCCACTCATCAGCGGTCTCTGCAAACCAAGGAGAAAACAAATTAGAAACCAAAAAATAAATTAGAAATACAAGATAGAAAACTAAGGAGATCCTAACTAAAAACAAACATTAAAAGGGAGAGAGGGTAACTTACTCGGATCACCAGGCCTCTAGGATGGATCTATAGGATCAACGCCTGCCACGGATGCCGCTGCCGACTGAGGGACTACTCCTGTGGCTGGAGAAATGTACTACCCCACAATAGACTCATCCTCCCCATGGCCTTGGGAGAGTGGCTTCTCTAAAACCAGAGTCACCCTCTCTACACTCTGCTTGGCCCTCTCCACCTGCATGATATCCTAGGTGTTGTGCCACTTAGGATCACTGTCCTCAGTCTCCTCCTCTGTATCTCACCCTGTAAACTCCTCAGACTTGGAGTCTACCTCAATGGGGTCATTGTTGCTATGGGTAGGACCTGTGGCAATCTGAAGCAAAGGTTCCTGAGGTGCACCTGCTCTCCCTCTAGCACGTACTATCCTCCTGGCTGCAATAGGAACGCCAGGAGTAACCACTATCCAACCCAGCCTCTAGGCCCCCCTCTGGCCTCTCAGACTGATTTTTATACTAGCATCACTGGGGGAAGCATACCCATGTATGGTAAGCCAAACTGCTGAGGAACTCGGCCAAAGGGGTACATCTCCAGTCACCCCACTCTATCAATAAGTTGCCATGTGGTGGAGCAGGAGATCAAGGTAAGAGCCTCCTCACCCCATATACCTGCCATAGTCTGGTATGGTGTGGCCTCCATGTCGGTAGTAGTCAGGGAGGCAATTGGCTGATGAGGTGCTCTAAGCACTGACATGTTTGTCCATCTGGCTACCCTCACAGCTCTAGGGTCTATCACCTCTACACCTCTGCCGTAGGGGATGAAGTGCTCATAGACCCAACTCATAACCAGGGTCGGGTGGCTCAAGGAGTGCCCCTGTAAATGGACTACCCTGTATAAGTCATGGTAGGTAGTCCTAAGAATGTCTTCTCCCCAGGCATATATCCGACAGTATCCCTCTATCTATGTAATAATAGGGGACCAGTAGTATAACAAAGTATCTCCTCCCTTGTCCATGATTAGTCTCCAGGCAAGGATCCCCATGATAGCCTGGTGAAGTAAGGGGATGGGAAACGTAGGAATGGATCAAACACTAACCCCCTTATTCGACCCCATGGAGATGACTGCATCTCCCATATATGTAGCCCACTGTGTAATCTGTGCCCGTGAACCTGCTGTCTCTAAGGTGAGTTGTCTCCCAATAATTGAGACCCCCAGAATGTGATAGAAATCCTCCAATGTAATAGTCCACTCACCGTGGACCCCTGGCAATCGGAAGGTGTTCCGATATACATCACAGTATGAGAACAAGTCACAAAGGATGTGACTAGATGGTGTAACATGGGGCACGTGTGAAATGCGTAGTATCCCAGCCCGTTAAAGAGTTTCCTCCTCATCCTGTGAGAGGGCATCTAGTACCCCTGGGAGCCAATCACACTCCCTCTCTCTACTCCACCGGATATACTCCTCTCTCGCCTGCATACACCCAAAAGCACACAAAACAGAGCAAGTTAGCATCCGAGTAACACTGGAAAAGTCATGAAAACACGTAGAAATGCTAGAAAAGAAAAAACAATTTCAAACAGATGATCCTTTTGCATTCTGTGCAAAACCTCCACCCTGAGTAGAGAGGTGGTTTTGTAACCGCCACCTTAAGGGCGGCGGTCGTGTAACCGCCACCCTGAACAGGGCAGCGGTCATGTAACCACTGCCTTGGGCAGGGCGGTGGTTGTGGTCCTAAAACGCACACGGGTTTTAAACTTAAAAAGCCTAAAAAGTGCAAAAGATTACCATTTTACCTAAAAACAAAGCCTACCCAGTAGGCACCCCCCTAGGTGGACATTTTAACACTAACATTTTCATAAATTACCCCCCCATGACAAAATATTTAGCATTTCAAATTTAAGGGGGTAAAAAGGATAAACTAAAGAAAACTAACATGTGATCTCACGAGTCAATGTACCACACGTGGAGGCATGATCACTATCTTGTCACGGATGTTTTGACTCTACTCACACAAGAAACTGTCACCGTGGGTCCCAGAGCTCAAAATCAATCAAATTGACTCGCACAAATGAATAGGAAAATGGGCCCACTTTCATATATATAGCACCCTGATTCATTTTAAATGACTTTTTCACAGGTTTGGAGCGCTGACGGAGGTAAGTTCCTATCCCCACACAAATGGTACGTTCCCATTTCTTGTTATTTTAGTGTTTATTTTCCAAACTATTGTGTCTATCTACACTTGAGTTCTCTTTTCGTTTTACAGGTAGCGGGAATTTTGGATGGCATCATTTCAACACATGGACATATCAGGTATAACTTCTAACTTCCCATTTTAGGACCACCATACTTGGACCCACTATTTTATGCCTCTTCATGGCTAAAACGCTTCTCCGAGGGGGCAATATGTACGTACCCAAAATTGTAAGGTACTAGACTACCAGAACAACGTGACACATGCCCCAATGATGATACAGGTCTCCTCATAAGGTGTTCGGGATCCAGAAAAGATCTCCAAGTGTGTGTTAACATCACGCATGCCCCACTTAGCCCCTGCATGCTTTGTTTTTCCCTTTTCCCCTCTTTTCTTGGCCTTTTTCTCTTCAGTGACGAAACTGCCGCCATGTCTGGGTGGCGGTCTCGTGACCGCCGCCCTGAACACGGCGGTGGTCTTGTAACCACTACCCTGCTCAGGGCGGCGGTCCTTTACGCATTTTCAAGAAAGATCTTTTAACACAACTCATGTAAATTCAACGTTTTACCAACTTTCTTCCACCGCCATAAGCCTTCATTTATGATTCTGGTTCCCTGGAATAGTGTTTTGCCATTGTTTATAGTTTGAGAGATCTATTTGGTTTTTACCTTGGGTAAATGCAAATGCTATAAATAGATGGCTTGTGCTCAAGCAAATCGCCCCTCAAAATTTTCCTCTGATTTCTCTTTATAATAGATTTAGTTTTCATTTTTCTTAGAATGCTTAGTTTCTTTTGTTGCATGCTTAGTTAGCACTATTTTACTATTAGTAAGCCACATATCCATCTTGTACAAAGTACTATGGTTATTTTATCCAATCCACTGGAATACAATAGTCTATTTACGAATAGGAAGCCATTAAAGTTGCAGGTTTTGCTCCTCAAACAGGATAGTTTCAGGTTCTAGACGCTTTATGTTGCATGACTCGCAATAGATCCCACTAGGAATTGCATAAGCCAAGCTTTGTACTCTTGCGCTATCCCTCTCCTACTCGCATTGTATTTAGTCAGTATTCTGAGCTGCCTTTATCCCAATATCTACTTCTGTTGATGCTAGCATTAAACACTTTTCTGGAACCACGTGAACACGAAGGAATGAGGAGATCACACTGAGGGGACAAGATCACACACATCATCAAATTCACCACTGTTCTACAGAATCCAGGTTCTAGCTTTCAAAGTTATAGTTAGAATCATATCAAATAGAGTAGTTAATTACTTTATTTTAGTTAATTATACTCTCGATATTGCCAGAGAAGCTGCGGGGATTGATAGTTTCTGAGAAACTATGATTCAATCTTCACTTCTGAGGTAGGATCAAGAGTCTTGCAAATAGATTAGCTAAGTTATTTCATTGTTTAGAATAGATCTACAAATTGTATAGAAAAATAGCTACACTCAGTTATTTTGTTTGTTTTAAGTTGATATTTAAGCTGTCAATTCTAGATATTTTAAATATCTACTTTCTTAAATTCATAAAGCTCGTCAGAAAACACAAAAAACATAGAGAAATCATATATGCTATAGATACACTTCACATAGTTAAATTTTATTTTACTGTAGTTCGTGTTACATTGTTACTTTTTTATGACAATCACGGGACCTAGAGAGCCTAGGGAATACGTATTCGAGCCAATCATGCCTCAGCCCAATCTCATCACAGCGATAACTGATTTAGACCAAAATCTTAGGATCGAAGTCTTCCGAACAATGGTAAGCTTGTAATAAATCAATTCCCAGTTGAACGGGTTAAACGTAGAAGACGACCAAGCACACACGTTTTGGTCAAATCAACCAAACTACAGATTACCCTAGGCAACATTCATATGACTGCAGAAGGGCTTGAAAGAGAAAAAACCTTTGGTTGTGATCCTTTGGTCCCATAGCCAGACACAGGATACATTCTCACAGACATAGATACCAGCCTAAGAATTCAGGTTGCAAGAACGCCTGTGAGGCACTCTGAGAAGATCACGTAACTATTAGTTTTGAATATAGAGGCTGAGAAAGCATATGATTACAAGTTGTTGGGGATTAGGAACTAACTCTACGCATGACCATAACAGGTCCACAACAACTAAGAGTCTATGGTTGTGACCCACAAATCCCGCAGCCCAACGAATCCATAGGAGAATTATACATAGACACTGGCCTACGCACACTAGTATTCCAGTCTACTCCACTTCCGCCTATCATCATCGAACAATTATCCTTGTTAGACATGGCAGCTAACAAAGCTAGAGAGTTCTGGACTAGGCCAAAGAATCATCCATAGAGTCGACTATATTTACCATCCACCATATGACCCTGTCCGGAGAAATACATGAAACTATCCCGGGTCATTTTCCACATATTCGACAACCTATAGATTGAATCATGTTAGAGCTCAATATTGATTGGATCCTTCGAGTAGTCATCCTTACTAACCGATCTATCACACCAGTTCAAGTTAGGAGGGCCTTCTTTGCCTTAGACTTACAAATTCCGCTAGTGCGTATTAAAGACATTAGATTGCCTAACTAGTTCGTCTGCATCTCACATATATTCCATACCCACCGGCTGTCTCAGCATGACCTCGGGAGGTCTGGTGTGAGGAAGAGTCACGTGTAGATTCCCATGCTCACATGTCACTTTTTTGTCGTATAGTTACCCTTGACTGGCATCAGTCATGTGCCCTACCTCACCATCGTCGATTTTCCTATACCAACGTCGGTTATCCATGACCGTTATGGTCATCCTCACCTACACATTTCCCTCAATTTTATCCTTTTACCTCATTCTTTACCTTGATGCTTTACCCCACCCTTCACCCTGATCCTTTCCCCAACCACACCTTTACCCAACCCATTTACCTTCCCTTTCTTGACCTCCTCACTTACCACCTCCATTAGTCCTCCTTTGGGGACTCATTATTTTACCCCTACCTTAGCCTTTACCTGTACTGTGACCTAGATATTTGGACCTGGACCATCACTAGTGACCTTTGACCTCATGTGTTCACTATACCTTGCAGCATTGTTATTTGTGTTGATTGACCTAATGACCTTACTTAGCCTATTGCCGTGACTGTTTATCCCAACCCTAATTTTGGTATACCGGAACATACCTAAGTTTTCCTGCACCTAACCTACATGTGTTTCCTAACCCTATCATATACCTTGGATACCAGATTCACTTTAACCTTGTTTGGGATAAACCTATCGACCTTAGATGACGTAGAGTTTTCCTACTCTTCAACATAGTAGCATGTTGTAGTTTATTCGTGTGTGTGCATTTGACTATTGCTACCTTTAACCCAAACCCATTACCTAGATTTCCCGCAAATACATTTAAAATTTCTCCCCCATGCCTAATTGCCTCTTCCTCCCATTTACCTTTTATCAAACAACTCACTGATCCTCCCTTCTGCCTCATCAGTTCCTAGTTTTAGGGGGATCACCTTCACCCACACATGCGACAACCACATCTTACTTTTTTTAGTGTCTCTTACCAACACAAGATACACAACAAAAAGGGGAAAAATGTAGATACTAAAATTAGGTCACACTCCCATTTGGTCCCTTGACAAATAAGCACCCTTCATCACATTCACCTAGTCATGACCCCTTTCACCCCACTAATATTAATTTAATTAAATTAATACATTATCCTCACTATATTTATTATTTAAGTATCTTATTTTAAATAGTATCGACACATACAGTTCACTTAGACACCTCACCAAGCTAACTCAACCTAAGACCTGTTCTTAGTAAGTTGTCATAACTAACTAAGACATACCCAAACCCTAAAAATCAATGGCTACATTACCTCTAACCACATTCTTGCATGCTCACAAGAAGCTCCTAGTCTAATCCATGGGTTAATGACATGAGATCCAAGGAAATAAAGAAGATATCCCTAGTTTAGTAAACCTAGGAAATCCCACCTTGACCAATGCCGGTTAAGCCGTAACCGCCATCAGTTACCCTTTTAACCCCAAAACAACCTTATTATAAAGGTTGGAAGTTGGAAACAAAATGGTTGGTGAGAATTATCACATCTCAAAGTGATAACACATCTTTAGAGAGTGAATTCCAATGAGACCATGCATGCAAGGAAGGATATCAAACATCTTTTCCTACAAAGCCATCCTAGCCATGATCTGATCTAACTAAGCAAAGAGGAATGCACATACAGTCTATGCAGATACTTTTCTTCAATTGGTGATCACTTGCAACCTTCAAACCTCTCATCAGCACCTCCATCCCTCAATCATAGGCATTCAAGATCAGAATCCAAGTAAGTATAACATCATCTTTTCTGGTTTATTTCATTTCATCATCATTTTATTATCTATTGTTTACCTAGCCACCTATTGACCTTCTCCAACATTTCCACCTCCATATACCCATGAAAGCCTTGTTGAAGCCTACCCCAGTCACCCAATACCTCATCCTGACCAACCAAAGTCCTTTGTACAATCACAAAGGAGACTTAAAGCTTATTCTGTGACATTTCCAAATTCCACAGTAACCAGCACCAGTCACACTTGACCGTCTTCGGTTACCCTTGATTGACATTGGTCTCTGTATTTTCCCACACATCCCAAAACAGATACCTACCCACCTAATTTCACCTCACCCTCATTCACCTGTGATCTACGCTAGACATCTATCAAACCTGCAGAACCCAGAACCAATCATTTGACCTTTAGATTCTTTTCTAGCTTAGCCTATTAGATTAGATCTATTTCTTATTGTGTTTTAAGTGGGATACCTAAATCATTTCAAATTACAATAGGATTTACTTTGTTATATCATTAAATTTTTTAAAACATTGGACTGACAGCCATTTAGGAAGTATCACACTTCCTAGATCTAGCATACACTAGGAAGTTCACTACCCATATTGTTTAATTCCTTCTGGTGGTCTTGTTTTGCATTACAAGTAGTTCCTCCTAGCCAAAAGGAAGCTCTCACAATCAGCTATGGATTTGGAATTCATACGCATGTAACAACCTATCAACCAACATTTGAGTAGGTATTCCTGCTATGCCCCTTACCCTATCTATTTTTTCAACACTTCAAAGAAACAATCTAAGAGAAAGGTGAAACAAAGAAATTCAAGCACATGTTGTCCAAAAATAGAATTCATCTGATGGTGTCCCATCTAGGTGTCAAGGATTTTTTATTGAATAAAGAGATGAATGAAAAGTGTGCTGGATGGATCATGAAGGTGACAGTGTATAACATACATATAAAAGTTACCAAACTTTTCAGAGGCAAATGTTTGTGTCAACAACTTGCTGCAGACATGGAATCAAAAGGTGATGAGGACATGATGCTCTTAAACACTGATGGGATCGATTATAAAGTTTACTGGTTATCTAAAATGAAGAGTTTCCTTTTCTTGGGAGTATATCCTATGAACATGGATAAAAATCAAAGACGTGCCTTTTGTCTTCAGTCTATTCCATATGTTCCAGTAGATAACGTTATATTTCGAAAGGATTTAAATGGTGTCCTCCTTTAGTGCGTGGGACCACAATAGCTAAGTAAGAAACTAGAAGAGTTTCATAATGGCCTATCTGGAGGACATTATTTTGCACAAACACCTACTACCAAGATCATGTGAGCCAGCTACTATCGGCCGAATTTGTTCAAATATGCCCATCTCTGGGTAAAGAAATGTAAGGAATGTGCCTATTTCATGGGAAAGTAGAAGTTGAAAGCTCTTCCACTGCATCTAATTCAAGTGGACCAACCCTTTGTTCAATGGGGGTTGGACTTGATTGGTATGATTAATCCTCCATCTAACAATGTACATAAATTGGTCCTTACCATAAAAGACTATTTTACTTGATGGATAGAAGTGGTAGTATTGAAGGAGAGCAATGAGAAGGTAGTTCTAGATTTCTTAGAAGGTATAATGACAAGGTTTGGTGTTCCATTTATAGTCTTTTCAGACAACATGATGGATTTTATTAGTATGAAGTTGAGTGAATGGGTTGTTAAAAATGGGGTCTACCTCAAGAATTCATCCAATTACTATCTACAAGGAAATGGATTGGCTGATTCAAGCAACAAAAACCTCATAAGGATTATTAAGCACACAATGGAAGCTAATAGGATGACTTGGCATACACAACTTTGGATTGCCTTATGGGCAGATCAGATCTCACCTCAAAAGGGCCATCAGAAATTATCCTTTCGTTTTTGTATATGTAAGAGAAGAAAAACTTTTGTTCTCCCTGGAATTACCAAAATTGGGTCACACTCCCTTGGTCCCTCGTCAAATAAACACCTTGAACACATTCACCTAACCATGGCCCCTTTCATCCCACTCTAATATTAATTTAATTAATTTAATTAAATTAATTCATTATCCTCACAATATTTATTATTTAAATATCCTAATTGGATAATGCCCACATATCCACCTCACCTAGACACCTCATCTAGCCACCTCACCCTAAGACCTATTCTTAGTATGTTGCCATAACTAACTAAGACCTACCCAAACCCTAAAAATCAAAGCCTATATTCCCTCTAACCACATTCCCTTCCATTAGAAGGAAGCTTCCATTCTATTCTGTGGAGCAAAATGGGTGAGATCCAAGAAAATCAAAGGGATCTGCCCATTTTAGAAAACCTAGGAAATCCCACCCTAACCGATGCCGGTTACCCTAAACCACCACCGGTCAACCCAGAACCACCGTCGGTTACCATTTAACCCCCAAAACAACCTTATTTTGAGGTTGGCACATTTTGAGAGATTAACACATCTCTTTGAGAACAAGTTATGAAACCAGAGCTGCATGCAAGTAGAACCAGCATTAGTACATGCATCAGAGCATCCATAGCCAGCACCTGAAGCAACCACAGAGCCATTTTCCTTCACGGGAGCATCTGGGGAAGTGCCAGCACCACACCAAGTTCCTTCCATTTGATCACCCACCATTGCCAACCAGACATCAAGCTCGTACAAACAGTAAGTGCTTTGTTAACCAGCACTTGTCCATTTATCATTTGGTAGATTCTTTTACTTCTCTCATTAGTTTCTGCTCCCATTTCCATTTCACCACCATTTACCTCCATGCAAACTTGACCATCCCTTTACCCACACCCTTGAACTACCCATATCTAGATTTTAATCATTCCTTTGCATACCTGAGACCCACACGAACCTTGCCATTGCCCTTCCATTTCCATCTAGCCTCAGATCTGTCACCCCACCAAGTTTTTATTGAGTTTCCTGTACCCCGACCATACGACCGGTTACCCACAACCATCACTGGTTAACCTAAACTGACATCGGTCATACCAGACTGACGTCGGTCTCTGTGTTTTTGACCAGAAACCAAGAACAGAGCTTCCACTCTCTACCCAATACCCAAAACAGCCCAGAACCTGACCCTAACCAATACCTGTACTCTGACAGAGACCTTGACCTTCAGATTCAGTCATAGCTTAGCCTGTTGTGAATGAATTTCTTATTGTAGATGAATGAGATACCTAAATCATTTTAACTACAGTAGGATTTACTTTATTATTAGCATTAAGTTGTTTTAAACAGTGGATTGACAGCCGTCTAGGAAGTATCACACTTCCCAGATCTAGCATACGCTAGGCAGTCCACTGCATATATTGTTTAACTTTCATTTGGTGGTCTTGTTTTCCATTTCAGGTAGTTCCTCCAAGCAAAAAGGAAGCTCTCATGATCAGCTGTGGATCAAGAAGTCATATGCGCGCAACAACCTACAACCAACATCTTAACAGGTATTCCTCCTAGCCCTTTACCCTTATCTGTTTCGTCAACATTCGAAGAAATGCTCTAGAATCAGGTGAAACATTTTGGCATGCCCGGTGGGACCCATTCGGGGTTCTTTGCATTCTTTCATTTCTAGGTGAAAATTTGCATGTTTGTTTCCTTTCTAAAAGGTTCTTACATTAAAATTTCTCCCCTGGAACCTTCTCTTCTTCTATTGTCTAAAAGCAATCATATTTTGGTGCTTTAAAAAGAACACTTCTTCCCTTTCATTAGTATCACATTAGTGAAAGAGCATCCCTTCTCCTGTTCATCTTTTTGTGTCATCGAATTCAACATTTCAATTTGGGTTTAAAACTCATTTCATTTCATTCTGCTTCTCTGCATTAGCTCACATTAATTGAGGGCAACCTATATGCTGGAAGTCATGCCCAGCTGATGGTTGACAAATGAATCATAGAAAAGCACTTCCTTTCTCTTTCTCTCTCTGAGTCTTACCAAACATCACAAAATTAAAATATATACACATTCTTAAACAACATCTCACCTGGAAGAAGTTGTAGGTGATCACACGATCACGACACAGTGGGCACCCCACTGGTTATCTCTATCCAGTACCCCATCAGAGGATGGCCCGCCCCCACCATAACATACCTGAAACCTCTCCTTGTAGATCTCCTTCTTTGTAGGAAGCCATCCTCACCAAAAAATTCTATTCTAAAGTTCATGAGTCAGTCCTTAAATAGCATAAGCTAAACAAACATAATAGAAAAAGCACTCTTAGGATCATATTTTTCTTAGTGTTTCTGCTTGGCTTGCGTTTTGAGGTGAGAGGTCACGTTCTTCATTTTCTTATTTCCCCTTGCATGCTCCTCATCATAGTTGGTGTATTCCAGCTTCATCTGAGTGTGCCTGGACCATATTCTCATCATTCTCAGAATTCTGGGTTTGATTCCACATCTAATTTTAACTCACAACCACATTTTCTTCATCGTTGTTTCAATTTCATAGTAACCGGTGTCGGTCCAGTGACCATCATCGGTTACCCTCTGACCATCATCAGTTTCACTCAACCGGTGTCGGTTTACTGTTCTTTTGGTTAACCTACCCAAAAGGACACCTATTCACTTTCTTTACTATTCAGAGTCTCTCTGTCACTCTTATCATATTCACTGACCTGGTAATTCCATCAGCATCTTGCATACTTGGAAAAGTATTGGCCTTTTACCTTGTTTTGACCAACTGTCCACTTTCCACAGTGACCGATGTGTTACCTGTGACGGCATTGGTTTAACCTAACCGGCATCGGTTAGCCTGTGTAATTTTCTAGCTGACATTTTAACCCTAATTCACGTACCACCACCTATTTATCCTATCTCTACTGTATTTCTACGTCATTTACAGAAAGCAGTCCTACCACGTCAGTACTTGTTCACATGGTGCTGACCCGAAGCCAAGAAAATGCCCTCATATTCCATGCCAGTCATCAACCACTCCCACCTAGTCCTTCACCACCTTCTATTTTATCACCCATGGATCCTACCCAACCTATCACTATCACCACAGGAGATGAGGAGTTCACATGACTCCTTGACCAGAACCCTACCGCCTTGCAGTTTTATCTTTCCCACTCATCCACTCGAGATGCCTCGGGTCAGTTGATATATGGCATGCCCGTATCTATCCCCCTGACACTCACTCCTACTTCTACTCCAACCTCCTCTGGCTCCATGCTACCCACACCTACCTTGCCCCCAGTCATTTCACAGCTAGGCCCCATACCTGCTATGACTGCCATGTCTGCCACATCTGTTGCACCCGCCACATCCACTATACCTTCGCCAACCACCCAGAACATAACCTCATCTGCACCTATTGTTTCATATATACCTGTATCTACACAACCACCCCCAGTGTCGGTGACCCCTACCCCTTTTCAAAATGTTGTTCTTTCTATTCCACAATCCTTAGCCCCCATTGCCACTAGGGTCACCATGACCCTTCCACCTCCATATACGTACTATCAACATCCTCCTGTTTCATCTATCATTCATTTTGGGTATGTACCCCCTATTTCACTTCCTCCTTCTCAATCTACCTATATGGCATCACCATATACTAGGAATGCCACCTCCATCATATGTCCAACACCAACCTCCTTATGCTATAGGAGGTACCCAACAATCACAACCTACCAATGACCTAATCAAGTTAATGATGGATAAGATGCAGACATTAGAGGCATCAGTTTCTGGCACACACAACTCTCTCACCTATGATGAGATTTGTAATGAGCCCATCCACCCATCCATTCCTATCCATCCATATCCCATGCATTGGGAAATGCCTAAATTTAACCACTTCAATAGCAAAGAGGACCCACAACAACATTTGTGGTCTTTTAAAAACAGGTGTTATCTGATCGCCCATGATGATGCTTTGCTCCTGAGGACATTTCCCATGTCTCTGACTGGGCCTGCATTAGATTGGTATAGTGGGTTACCTAGACATTCTATCTTCTCATTTAATCAGGTAGCCCAAGCCTTCTTGGATCACTTCTCCATCAATGTTGTTAAGAAGGTTACCATGACTGACCTCTACTCTACATGTCAGTATGACGACGAATCTATCACAGATTTTGTTGCTCGTTGGCGTAGCCTGATCAATCAACTCACATTCCAACTACCACAAACCAAACTCATAGAGCTCTTCACGTGGGCTTGTGCTAGACATATCTCACCAACCCTGCAGGTCCAGACTTTCTGAACCTTCGATGAGGCATTCACCATGGCACGAAAGCTAGAGATTCGGGCCATCGAAGAAAAGAAAATCCAACTACGCAATAAGAAAATCAGCATTCAAATCAAATGATACCTCTTCTTCTTCGAAACCACAGAACAATTATTCAAAAGCCAAGGGAACCGCTAATGCAGTGGTACTCAAGGCCGGCCCAGCTCATCCATCAAATCAGGCTAACCCCTCATCTAATCTTTCTCCTATCCAGACTTTTCAATTCAGATGGGAACAATGGAAATACACCCCAATTGGGGAACCTTATTCTTCTGTCTTAGAAAATCTCATTAAAGCTTGGGGCCATCACCCTTCCTCCCATAAAACCACACACTAGTTTTGACCCTACTCGCCCCACACCCACGTGGTATAAAGAACATGACTTCTGCAACTATCATCGAGTAAAAGGTCATAGTGATGGAAATTGCATCACTTTCAAAAACATTGTCCAAGAAATGCTTGAGAAAGGTGAGTTAACCTTGGATAATCCTAACGCACCTACCAATCAAAACCTACACATCTTCAAGAAACCATTTCCTAATCATGCCCCTTCTTCTGATCAAACTGGAGAGACCTCAACTCATGATAGCCATACCCGAGGTCCATGCTATTTTCAATGACACACCCGTTGCTTCCCAATTACCTCATATTCCTTCCATAGAGGAAATCCTAGCCCGAAGTCCTCCACCTACACTTGAACCCACCTCACCTATTCCTCCACCCACAGAGGAACACCCTTCACCTCCTCCCTCACCTGTGAAGGAGCTAACTGTTAACATCAAGACCATTTCACCTTTGACTTCTCCACCTAGAGATCCATCACCCGCAGTACATCTCCACCCATGGAAGAGGCTTGTTTATCTCCTCCACCCACAGAGGAGCACCCATCATCTCCTCCACCCACAGAGGAGCACCCATTATCTCCTTAGAGGAGCACCCCTCCCACCTATCAAGGATCCAGTAGAAATACCTTTTCCTCTGGGTGACCATTCTCCATCAGTTACCCAAGATCCTGTGGACTTAATTTCAGCTCTCTTACCCATGGAAGCTGAAGCTAGAAAATTCCCCATCTCTAAGACACATTTTATGGGAATTGCCATTGGATCCTCATCAACCTCACCTACAACAGTGCCTTTCTCATGCTTAGCTGATCACCTAGATTATGTGGATAGAGCCTTACTTTGGGGGTGTCTTCTGCTTCCTGTCTCAACACAAATGCAGATGTCACTTGCTGACACTTCCACTATCTACCCAAAAATATTTTGGCCAATCAAACCAAACACAACCACAACTATCACAAATTCCACCATGATACCACTCATGGCTCAACTCACACCCCTACCCATAACCCAACATGCATCTACATCCAAGCCCACACCTACATCATCTTCCTTGCCTAAACCTATTACTACCTTAGGGGTCATCCCAACCACCAGCCTTACTCATCCACCCATCAAATTAGATTTAGCTACATCCTCCAAAGCCAACACCAAACCTACTCTGGCACCCAAACAGAAGAACCAATCCCATAGATCTCATACTCCAACCTCACCGATCACACCTTCATCACCTTCACCCTTTCCATCCATCTAGGACCTCGCCCCTCCAGCATGGTTAAGAAACCTCCACCCACCGGTAAACTAAAAACACAGCAACCCATTCCTCCCTCGCAGACCTCTACCATACCCAAGCACCCGACATGACTTACACCCACACCTGCAACATCTTTACCACCCATACCTCCAATACCATCGATAGCTTCTTGCATTACCCCTGACATTTCAGTCTCTTTCCCTCATGCCTCCTTCATGACCCATGCCATCTACCTTCACAGCACCTCAGTTATCCCTGTGGGTAACACCCCCTTCCACCATCCACCTTTCCCTCTAGATCTCGTGTGCCCATATCACCTTTACCCAAGAAGGTGCAACCTAAAGACAAAAATCTGCTACCCTCCAATAAGGTAGTCAAAACAACCACACACTCTCCTGCCAGTTCATCTACCATACCCCTACCTAAGAAAACATGACCAACACCTAAAACCATAGCTCGACCCACTCCCCCTCATGCAAACACCCTTCCTCTACAGTCAGCCACACCTATACCCAAACCCACTTTCACTTCCCATTGTGATCCACTAGCCAGATCCTATGCCAAAATTTAACCAACCTCCTTGAAACTTTTGTCATCACATTACCACCGCTCAGACCTTATGACCCTCTCAAACCCAAACCAAAAGGGTTTGATGACACCAAAATTTGTGCCTACCATCATGTGCCAGGGCATGATGTAGAGAACTACAAAGCTTTGAAAACCATTCTTATCCAGTTGTGTCCTCCTGAAGAAAACTTTGATGATGATGACCTTCTCGATGAGGACCCCATTTCACCAACACCCATTCCCATAGTTCTTCCCTCACTGCCTACTCAATGACCCAGACCTTCACCCCCACAACTCCTAGAGCCACCCCAAGATTTGAAATTAACATGGTTTGCATCAAAGAACTCATCAAACCTCCACCCAAATGTCAGTGTGCTCAACTCATCTCACAAGGTTCCTTCCCACCACTGGGATTTTTCCCTTCATGTCGCTATACCTTTCATGGCTCACCTACCTCACCTACCTCCCCACCTCAAATCAACATGATCCACATTGCTACCCATGCTCAGAAGGATAAAGGCAAGGAAAAGGCAACCGACCCACCAACCAATCCTATACCCAACATACCATCTGCACCTACACCTAAAATCACTATCCATGGCCCCACATATCCTATTTCTAATGGGGTTACACATCGCACCATGCTCAAACAATTACACCAATCCCCCCTCAAAATGTCCCTATATGACCTCATCCAAACCTCAGAATCCCATCGTCAAGCTCTCATGGAGGTTCTTCAATCTATTGAGGTTTTACCCAATGACCCTACACCCGTAGCCTCCATTATTACACCCCATCATGTAGCCTCTCTCACCAAATTACCACCTTTATCCACACCTCCACCTACTCACCAAGTAGCCTCCCTTAGCTTCTCAGAGGAAGAGATCACACCGCACCAAACTGACCCAAACCCAGCTCTCTTCATCTCTATCCACATCGATGATATACATGTATGACATGTTATGATCGATGGGGGTGCTAGCATTAATATCATTTCCTCCCATGCATTCACTCAAATGCGCATACCTAACAATTACATGCATAAACATCCTATCATGTTGTGTTCATTCAATGATGCTATCACCTCTACACTTGGCACCATCATCCTCCATGTTTGCGTGGGCCCCTGCACTGTTCTAGAGTTGTTTTATGTCTTGGAGGGGGAATTTCAATATAACCTGTTGCTTGGTAGACCCTGGATTCATGTCATGGGTTGTGTTCCTTCCACTTTGCATCATTGTGTAAAGTTTGAGCATGAAGGACACACCTATACCATTCTGGCTGACCCATCACCTTTCAAAACTTGTAACATGCTTTACCTGACCCAATGACATGCTTATACCCATTAAAGCATCTACCTCCATGACCACTGCCTCTTCACCTACACCTCCACCCACTAGTGCAGCCGCTACTTCAATCACACCTACATCCTCCATTCCCACCGCTGCCACAACCTCCACAGCTGAACCATTGGCCTCCCAATCCATTAGCTCCACCTCCGATCTGACCTCTGACACATCATCTATTCTAGCTACCCACATACCAACCACCGATCCCTTGGAAGGAATTTTTCAATGCCTCACTCTGGGGGAGTATCACCTATATAGTGTCAACACATTCCTTACTCCACAAGAGTATGGAAGTCTTCACCAACACCCTCATTATGATCACCGTATAGGAGAGCACCTCCTTTATGGTCCTCCCCACCTTCGTACCAGTCTCACCTATGGGGGACTTGATACTACCACTTACACACCTGAACCACCATCACAAACCCACCCATTTTCTGCTGACCTCCAATCACTCACCAATCACCATTTCACCCACACCTTCCTACACCGATGTGCATGGAAGGGTTTTGGTTTTGGATTTTATGAGCAAGGCCACCATACTATTATTCCATGTACTACCCATAAACATAATGACCATAGTGGTATCAGCTTTACTGAACCACCTACCAAGAAGGCCTGCATTGAACTCATTGAGGACATCAGCCCTTCTCCACCTTCTTCACCACCATCACCACCTTCACCGATGGAGTCGATGGATCTAGAATCCATTCCTCCTAACTTTTTTTTTCATAAACACCATCTCCTTGGGGCCTCTGACTTATCAATGTGAGGGTGAGGCTCCTTCCTCTCTTCCCTTCCTGTATCCTAAAATGATCAATGATGATACACCTTCGATTAATGTCGTTCAATGTCAGGATGATGAATCTATACTCACCTACCTTGGTGCAGAAGACTCATATATTCATCGGTCATTACCATCTGAGATGCAAACCATGTTGAATGAATCGACTATCGAAATCAACATTCATACTCAGGATGACCCACACATTCTAAAGATAGGACAATCTTTAGATGCTGCTGAACAGGAAGCCATCACTTCTTTTCTCAAAAACCATAACCATTTTTTCACTTGGTCTTATGCAGATATGCCCTGGTATTGACCCAACTATAGTGGTACACAATATCGTAACCATTCCCGATGCCAAACCCATCAAACAAAAGCTGAGGAAAATGCACCCTCGCATTGCTCTTCTGGTCAAAGAAGAACTTCAGTGCCTCCTTTCAGTTTCCTTCATCTTACCCATTGATTATCCTCATTGGATTTCTAACATTGTCCCTATCACTAAGGTGACAGGGGGACTCCACATTTGCACAGATTTCCATGACCTCAACCTAGCTTGCCCAAAAGATGACTTCCGTCTACCTGGTATTGACCAACTGGTTGACCTTACCACTGGTCACGAGATGCTATCACTCATGGATGGTTTCTCGGGTTATAACCAAATCTTGCTTGCCCCAGAGGATCAACACAAAACCACATTCATCACCCCTTGGGGGACCTTCTACTATCGAGTCATGCCTTTTGGCCTTAAAAATGCTGGGGCCACCTATCAGTGGGCTATGACTTATATCTTCCATGACATCATGCATCGTATATTAGAAGATTACGTGGATGATCTCCTGGCCAAATCTAAACTCCACTCCGAGCACCTCACCATCCTAAAAACCATCTTTGACCACCTTATTAAATATTGTGTTCACCTTCAGCCCAAGAAGTGTGTCTTCACGGTTCTCTCAGGAAAGCTCCTGGGATTTATCATTTCCTTACATGGTATAGAGGTTGACCCTGCTAAAGTCAAGGCCATTCTTGAAATTCCTCCACCCACTAATCTTAGGAAACTCCATAGCCTGAAGGGAAAGTTGCAGTCTATTCACCGCTTCATTTCACAATTGTCTGATCGGTGTCAACCATTTCATCATCTTCTCAAGAAGGATGTCTCTTTTAAATGGGATAATGACTACCACAAATATTTTGAGGCCTTAAAACAATACCTTCTCCAACCACCCGTACTCATTCCACCTAAAGATGATCAACCCTTCTACCTATACATCTCAGCTACCGATCACTCCTTGGGGGCCATGCTCGCTCATCGTGATGAACAACACAGGGAGCAGGTGGTTTATTACATAAGCCATACTCTTTTAGACTATGAAACCTGATACACCCATGCCAAAAAACTCTGCTTAGCCTTAGTTTTCATTGCCATGAAAACTCTGCCATTACCTACTTAATCACAAAACTTATGTTGTGACCAACACTGACCCCTTACACTTCATGTATGCCAAACCTTATTAAAATCAAAGTGTCGCACACTAGCTCATGCTTTTGGCTGACCTTGACCTTGAATTTATCCACCAAAATTCCATCAAGGGCCAAGCCATCACTGACCAATTGGCCGACACACCTATTTCTGGGGATCAACCTTCTAATTTTGACTTTCTAGATGAGTCAATTACTTCCCTTTCCTTGGACGAGCCCGCATACCAAATGACACTCTTCTTTGATGGTTCCAAGTGTCAGCGTGGGGGTGGGGTAGGTGTTATCCTCATTCTTCTTGATGGTGAACCCATGCCTTTGTCTTTCAAACTAGATTTTGATTGTACAAACAATATTGCCAAATATGAAGCACTCGTATTAGGTCTCCAAGCTGCCTATGCCTTGGATGTCAAATCCATCAACATCTTTGGTGATTCTCAATTGGTCGTAAACTAAGTCAATGGTATATACTAATGTCATAATGAGACACTTCAAAAGTATAAACATCATGTAGACATACTTTTGACCACCTTCGACCGCTACGCCCTTCAAACCATCCCATGTTCAACCAACAAATTTGTAGATACCATGGCCTGCTTGGCTTCTCAAATCCCCACTTCACCTACCAATTCTAAAATATTTGTCACCATACAAAGACTCCAATCACCCTCTTATTTACCTTGCAAGGTTTACTCCATTGGAACCACTACCCCTGACCCGAGTGACCTTTGGTATAAACAATACTCAGACTACCTTTCCTGTTCCATCTTGCCTCCCGACCTCACTTGTAATGGACAATGGGCCTTTCTTAAAAAGGTCTCTCATTACGTCATCATGGGTGGCCTCCTCTACAAATGTGGCTTCGATGCCATTCTCTTACGGTGCCTTACGAGTCCCAAAATTCCTTATACCATTAAGGAAGTTCATGATGGCATATGTGGAGGTCACTTTAGTGGCCTCACTATTGCTAAGCGTATTCTTCACCTAGGCTATTACTGGCTGACCCTCAACCATGATTGTTACAACTACGTCAAGCATTGTGTAAAATTCCAACAACATGCCAACCTTCATCATACACCCAGTCATGCCTTACAGGTCACCTATGACCTTTGGCCCTTCTCTCAATGGGGTTTGGATCTTGTCAGAGAGATCAATCCCCGTTCTTCCCAAAAACATCAATGGATCATCACTACTACCGAATACTACACAAAATGGGTTGAATCCATACCTCTCATTTCCATGAAAGCTAAGAAAATATGTGAGTTTATCAATCATCACATCATCTATCACTTTGGTGTCCCACATCGTCTCATCACTATAACGGCAAATAATTAAAAAATAAAACCTTACAAAAAATGTGTGACGTCTTTAGCATTTAGCTAAGTTTATCATCACCTTATTACCCATAGACCAACGGCCAAGCTAAATCCACCAACAAAACCCTGAACAAAATTCTCATGAAAGTGGTTAACAGTAATGGGAAGGACTGGCATATGCACATTCCTTTCGCCCTGAGGGCATACCACACTAGTATTCACACTTCCACTACCACCACAAATTTTTCTCTAGTCTACAGTATAAAGGCTATTCTACCCCTCTAAGTCTAGATTCCCTCACTCTGCATTTCTCTCCATGACATTCTCAATGATGATGACTTTCATCAAGACTGTTTAGCACAACTCTAGTTATTACATGAACTTTGTCTTAACGCTCTTGACCACCTTCAAGTTTACCAAATACGTATCAGACATGCCTGTGACAAACATGTCCATGAGTAAACCTTCCAAGTCGGTGATCTTGTCCTGAAAGAAAATAAGCATGTAACTAAAGTAGAAAAAAGTAAACATGGAAAATTTTCTCCTAATTAGCTTGGGCCATACATCGTGACTCATACTTATGGATCAAGTGTTTATCGTTTATCTTCATTAGATGGTAAACCTGAACCTAAGCCCCTCAATTCCTTGCATCTTTGACCATTCTATTGTTGACTTTCAGTCCTACCTCACCTCCTTCCTCTTTCCATGCTCGTCCTTTGAGTGCTATCCATTTCCTACACCAACACCAATGATTAAATATGAATCATGTGCATACCTGTCACTCTTTTATCTTCTCTTAAATATGTGTAACATGGAGTTACACATGGCATGATTCTCATGGATACTTTTCATCTACTTTTAGATGAGATCCCATGGTCGTTTCACCTTTCCTTCTAAAAAAGAATCCAATTCTTCACCTTAGTCTTGTCCATGGCTTTAAAGCCCTCACATGCAAATCAACTCCTTGAGTCAAACGTCCAATAAATGGATTACTCCCTCAAAAGGACATCTTTCTCTCTACATCATTGTTATAAATAGACTGCTCCCTCAAATGATACCTATGTAAAGCGAGAGAGAATCTGAAGCTCCATGTATTGATCAGCTTCATGAATATCTCAAGGAGTTAATTTCCTCATCCCATATATACTTCCCACATTGATTATTCTATCTCAAGTACAAGTCAAAAAATAAATCCTTTTAGTCATGGACTTTCCCATTGTTACTTTGGATCTCTTGACAAAAAGGCATGCTACCTAGTACCATATAAAAACTAACCATGTAACATCCCCATTTTAAGATACTAGAACAAGGGATTTTTTTTATTTTTCTTTTTATACAACGTTCCCTGTTATGAAATATATAATTCAAACACATGTTCAATTTTTAATAATTGTTCTCTATCCAACTAATGCAGTTTGGATCACACAATTTCTTTTTAAAACCAATGTTCTCTATTCACATACTTGCAATATGGAACACACATTCAATGCCATTCAATCATATAACAGATACCATATGCTGCTATAAATGACTCGCCAAACTACCAATCTCCCATTTTATGGCTAAGAGTTTCAGCAATCTCTCATTTCATGACTTGGTAACTTACCGATCCTTCATGTTAATTCATGCATAGTATAATAAATATACAAGGTTCTCTTACCGTTTCCAGTTATCGAAGTGATCCATTTAAGAAGCCTATCTGAATATCTGTTACTGATATTCATCTGACATCCTGCATCTTAAACTAGGTGATTAGGACAACGCAACCAGCACTTGCGATACTTTGGCCAAAGATTTTCACATGCTTTGCATGATCATATTCCTGGATGTGGTACACATCATTGGAATACATCCTTCACCTCACTTCGTCTGTTATCTAGAATGGTCTTTCCTGGTCTCTTCCAGTCCTTCCGTTTAAGGTCAAGCTCCAATCTCCAACTAGCAATATGAACGAGTATAGGAAGTTACTCATGGTAACTAAAGATACGTAGACATACGACATCGTCCCTAGACAACTCCGTGTGTCTAGTTACCTTTAGTCCTCTGGAGTCACTCCGTATACGTGATCACATTCCTATCCCCAGCCAATAACTTAGTATCCAGCCTATGTAAACTTGATGATTTAATTCGGGAGGGCATTGTAATATGTCAGCTATAACATTGTGTCGTCATGAAGGCCCCACCTTCATGAAGACACCATATTGTAGCTGGTGTATGTCAATGTCCTACGGAATCCTCCCATCGAGAGTACACATCCAGCTCAAGTGTGATTTGGTTATGATCTTAATATTTAAGATCAACTTTCAGTAGCCATGCTGATCCTTTATTCTTGTTCTTGTTACAGTTGTATGTAGCTAAGAGAGACTTAATCCATCTTCTAGCTTACTATGCATCTCCTCCTTCATACCGAAGGGTTACATTTTCTCTACTTGGTTCCTTGCTTAATCTTTGGACTAAGCAGTCCATTATCGATAACTTAATAAGTTTAACCTATTAAACTTAACCAAGTTTTCCACAACTGTAAACAAATTCAGAATTCCATCTTATTAGACGTCATTTAAATGAGGTCTAATTCTAAATGAATTTATTCATTTATCCTCCTTAACCTTACTTAGTTAAGGTCTGTTAACATTAGATATGATTTCCCATATCTTTATTTTCTGAATTTAAACATTCGAGGCTATTAACGGAGTCCGAATACAAGGTTTGGCTGCTCCTAAGTTATTTGATATTCCTTAGCTTTCAAGCTAATCCCGAATACCTTTCAATTAAGAGATCATGTTTACCTAAATCCTTTTTGATGTCAATTTAAAATTCATCTTAACCCAAGTATGAACTAATTGCACATTTCAATGTAAAAGTTGCATTTAGGTAAAGAATAGATGTTATTCCTTTTTAAATCCATCCATTAACATTTGAATAATTCCAAATCAAGGAATAATGTTATATTCTCAAACTTATTCAACAATATCAAACTGATACAGTCATTAAAAATATCACACTCGTACTTGTATTCCTCCATCGGCTTTACAATCTATACATTTGCCAGTCCAAATGACTGGACTTTGTTTATATTAAACAACATTACAACTCATAAGTTAGAAGAATGTAATTTCTTCTTTTCTCATTTCCTCGTAGAGGAGTAATAGTTATCAATTACAATCCATCTTCAGTCAATCAAAAGAAGTATCAGAAAACAACCATGTCTTCGTTTATACTCAAGTTCCATCTGCAAAATTACTTGCACGGGTCAGTTCATTGAACTGAGCATATTAAGCACTTGTCTTTAAAATGAAGTGCTTTTAATTAACTGTCTCAATAAAAGAACCCTACTTTTATGAAACGTTAATATGAACATCATTCCAGAATTAAATACCAAAAAGGATGAACAACATATCAACTTAATCATCTAATTACCATCCCAATCGGTCAAGGGATTACTATTCTCTTTCTGAATACTTATAACAAGAAGTAATTTCCTTCAAACATTTCCAGATTACAAACATCCGTAAGAACTGAAAATACAATTATGCAACTACTGTTCTAACATAATGCTATCAATTCCTTTCCCCTACATTAGTTAGAGGAAGATTCACAATTAGATTTTAACTAAAACTTCCAGCAGAACCATTTTCCTTTCCTTTCATACAATTTTTCTAATCTCAAACAATCAAATGCTGAAGAGAAAAGTAAACAGTAATTTAAATACAAATTCTTAACCCAAGCAATACGAAATTCGTTCCATAACAATTATAGATTTCTAACTGTATGAGAGAAAATGATCATTAATTCAATTATCCATTCACACTCTCTTTCCTTTCCTCATAACTGTACTAGAAATTTTAATTCAAACGTGATATCAATCAATGATAACAGTCCAAAGAGAAATGAACGAAAATCAATAATCGAATAAAAGGAGGATCATATTACCTCTTCCTACTATCTAACCGGATATTCACTAGTTAGAATAGACCTGATCCACTAGTGTGTTTCCTTCTGAATAAATATATTTCAGTATTCAAAACCCACTATCTACCTTTCCAGAAAGTTGACCAGAATTCATTGCAACTGGTCCGTAAGCATTAGTACCAAAGGAACCTCAAAATGCAATCATTTCCTTTCATATATTTCTCTCAACGGACTTTCTCGTCCAGATATAAACAAGCAAGAATGTACAACTAGTTTTATAACCAAAATGTTTCACCAAAAATGAACATTTCAGCTAGGCCTGAACAAGCAAGAATGTACAGCTAGCTACGAAATCATGATTCTTATCATAATAGTAAAAGGAATCATTTTTCAAACATTTAAAGTAAGAATTCCACTTCAGTTCAGTCTTGATGAAAAAACAAAGAGTTTAGATTACGAATTGGATATATAATTTTTTATATATAAAAACATACGTGTTTGCTAAAAACAGTCATACCCAGCTTAGTCTGAAATGAGTAAATGTATGACAAACATATTACCATCATTTAGCTGAAATAAGTGAGAAACCCCCCCCCCCTTTTTTTTACAAGAACAAGAATCTATTCAAGTTCAGTTCCAGCCGATTACATTGAAGGAGTTCGAATAAACATCTCTGTTACTTATATATCTATATACTTTTCAAAATATTTAAGAAAGATATCAATACATTTTACTCACTCCTCAAATATTCAAGTTCAGTTCATAAACAATTTATTTTCTCCAAAAACCCAGTCACGGTCTTCATTTCACAAGAAAATATTAAAACGTTTTTAACCAGCAAGGGTAAGATGATGAAATGAATTCCCTGTCCCAGGTAAAATCGTAATCAATGCAATGTAAAGCAACTAGGAGAAATAACTCACACAACAGTTCATCAACATTATCACGATTTTGTTTTCCCCAAATCGTTTTCATGCACAGAACTCATAAAACAATACTCGTATAGCTAATACATTCATCAAATCGAACCCATATTGGGTAATAGAAACGATTACACAATACTATCCATGCAGACTCATACAGAAAGAACAGATTCATTTCATTTACCCATTTTGCAAGAAATATTCAAGTCGCATACAATAAAGAAAAAGAATTAACCCAAAATCACTTCAACATAACAACAAAATCGAATAAACAAACCCCCCCTTCATAAGAGCAGGGTTTTTTTAATGAGACAATTAAGAAAAAGCAAATGGTTTAAGGAGAAGGGCTCAACATGCCTATAATTTTTCTTGAAGCTCAAAGAAAACCACACCCACAGGAGCTATTCTTCTCCATGGAGATAGCAGTAAAGCTTTCCAAACAGACCCCTAACTTCCATAGGCTCCAAAAATAGCCTAGCTTCTCCAAGAACAAAGGTAAAAATGACAGCAGGTTCGACAGAACCATGGAAGAACAAAATGTAGAGCAACTAAAATCCGATTTCACACAATAACAAACAAATTTCCTTTTTCCTCTTTCCAAGGCAAGCTGGTCACTAAGACCAAGGTCATTGAATGCATTGAATGCAGTGCTTTTTCCTCATTCCTCACGCCACCACTGACTCAGGTTGGTGAGTTTCCTTTTTCAAATTTTGCATGTAATTCCTTTTTAGCCACTTAGCTAGTTGGATGCCTCCAACTTTTTCTTGTTCCCACCAAACTTGGCGCTGAAACTTGTAAGGACATTATTTATTGTCCTAATAAATTTCTTACCTTTCCTTTCCACATGGGTCTATGCGTCCCCTTCCTTAGGTTAGAATTAGTTTAGGATTTTAATAGTCCATATCTAGGTCATCTGCCTAGTTCATAGGTTAATGGAATTTATATCTATTTTCTCCCTTATGAAATCTAAAATCCATATAGGATAGTAGTTAGGGTATAAGATAAAACTTAGGGGTTGGTTAGGGTTTAATCCCCTAATATTTAATTAACTAGTTTCCATATCAAGTCTCATTAGCAATCACACAAGCAATAGTAACTTCTTTCCCAAGTATCAAGTTATAGAAAACAAGGGTCCAGATCAGAAACACATTCCTCTAAGATCAAAAGATGTGTCTTGACATATTTATCTTCATTTCAGCAATTACAACATTATGAAAAGTAATTACCATGATAACTTACAAAAATCAAGGCGTTACATTCCTCCCTTCTTAAAGAATCATCGTCCCGATGATCAAATTAACCAATTCAAGGAGTTTCTAGGACAAAATTCAGTTATTGTCCTTTCATTAATAAGTTCATACCAAAAACAGATTCACTCTTTAAAACAATGTTTTAAGACAACTGTAAAATAGATCAATAATTGTCTAAATTTGGTAGAATTATCAGTTTTTCGAATTTCAATTTCGATCAAACAAGTATGGAAAAGCAGATCTCATTTCTTCGAGATTTTCCCAAGTTGCACTTTCTTCACTAAACTGGTCCCACTGGACCTTACATTGATTCACTTCGCGATTTCTTAAGCACAACTGGTGAGTTCCCAGCACTCAAATGGGCTTAATCACGATTATTCCTGGGTCTTGGACCTGCAAGGAATTCCAATTCAGCACATGTGATAAATCTGTTACGTATTTCTTAAGCAAAGAAATATGAAAAACATCATGCATTTGTGATAAAGCAGGAGGTAATGCTAGACGATAAGCTACAGGGTTGATTATTTCAACAATTTCAAAAGGTCCCACGTAACGTGGCGACAACTTGGCAGCCTTGCCAAAATTTATTGAGCTCTTTTTCGGCTTAACCCGAAGAAAGACCTTCTCACCAAGTTTATAATTCCTATCAACCCACTTTAAGTCTATATAACTCTTCTGCCTATTGGCAGCCTCCTTTAGACGTTCCCAAATCATTTTGATTTGTTATTCCATTTCCTTGAGGATTTCTATCCCAATTACCTCTCTGTCCTCTACGTTGTCCCAGCTAACAAGGGTTCTACATTTTCTTCCATACAATGCTTCAAAGGGCACCATTTTTAAAGAGGCGTGATATGTATTATTGTAGGAAAATTCAACCAGCGGAAGGTATTCCTCCCATTTATACTGATGGTCCATGCAATACATTCTTAACATGTCCTCTAAAACTTGATTGACTCTCTCAGTCTGTCCATCCGTCTCCAGATGATATGCAGAGCTGAAGTTTAATTTAGTTCCCAAGGCCACATTAAGCGTTTTCCAAAACCTTGATGTCATCCTCAGATCTCTGTCCGATATGATCAATTCGGGTATTCCATGCAATCTGAAAATTTCATGTACAAATCTTCTTGCTAATACTGGTGCATCGTCTTTCAAATTACCAGCAATGAAGTGTGCCACTTTGGTTAATTTGTCGACAACAACCAGGATGATATCATGCTTGTTCCTTGACATAGGCAATCCTTGAACGAAATCCATCGTTATCACTTGCCATTTGTACTGTGGAACGCTGTGGGGATACAATAATCCAGCGGGATGCATATGTTCCACCTTAACATACTAACATTCCATGCAGTGTGTTACAAATTCCACCACATCCTTTTTCATTCCCTTCCAGAAGTATTGCTGCTTAAGATCAGCAAGCATTTTCGTAATGCCAGGGTGTCCAGAAAAAGGTGAATTATGAAATTCAGTTAACAATTTCCTTCTTAAATCATTTGCCAAGGGTATATAGACCCTGTTTTTGAATCTCAAAATTCCTTCGCTATCAAAGTGAAATCCTTTATACTTCACATCCTTTGGATCTGCAGCAAGTGCTATTTTAACTTGCTGGAAATAAGGATCTGATTCCAAGGCATCTTTCACCTCATCCTTAAACTGAGTTCTTAACGTTATAAGAGTAGAGATTTTCTTCCTTCGACTCAGAGCATCTGCCACTCTATTTTCCTTGCCTTTGATGTAGCTTATATCAAAATCATACTGAGACAGAAATTCTAACCATCTTCACTGTCTTGCATTCAAATTTGGCTGAGTAAAAATATACTTCAACCCCAAATGGTCAGTTTTTAACTCAAAAGGTTTTCCTAAAAGGTAATGCCTCCACATTTGAAGTGCATGTACAATGGAAGCAAGCTCTAGGTTGTGTGGAGCATAATTTTGTTCATGTAACTTAAGCTTTCTGCTTTCATAAGCTATAACATGGTCATTCTGTAACAGAATACCTCCAAGGCCTTCTCCCGATGCATCCGTTACAACCATAAAATTTCCATTTGGATCTGGTACAGTTAAAATAGGTGCTGTAGTTAACTGTTCCTTTAAATTTTTAAAGGCAGATTCACATTTGTCAGTCCAGACAAATTTCTTATCCTTCTTTTGCAGTGAAGTGATTGGGGCAGCAATTTTTGAAAAATCCTTAACGAACTTTCTATAATATCCTGCCAAGCCCATGAAGCTTCTTACTTCATGCACATTCTTAGGCGCAGGCCACTCGGTTATAGCTGCGATCTTTGAAGGGTCTATAGCTATTCCATTCTTGCTTATAATGTGTCCTAAATAATGCACCTCTGCATCATAAAAGGAACATTTAGACAGTTTACCATACAACTTCCTCTTTCTTAAAACTTCCAGCACTACCCTTAAATGTTCTTGGTGCTCTTCGACATTTTTAGAGTATATAAGAATGTCATCTAAGAATACAAGCACAAACTTGTCTAGGTATTCTTGAAAAATATTGTTCATCAGATTCATGAAGGCGGCAGGTGCATTTGTCAACCCAAAAGGTAACACCGTGAATTCATAATGCCCGTACCTTGTTCTAAAAGTTGTTTTATGAATATCTTCTTCCTTTATTCTCAGCTGATGATACCCAGATCGAAGATCTATTTTTGAATAGACTGATGCTCCACGCATTTGGTCGAACAGATCATCAATCCTAGGAAGTGGGTATCGATTCTTAATAGTTTCCTTGTTCAACATTCTATAATCAATGCACAGTCTCAATGTGCCATCCTTTTTCTTTACAAAAATTACCAGTGCTCCCCATGGTGAGACGCTTGGTCTTATCAGCCCCTTAGTCAAAAGTTCCTGTAATTGAGCCTTTAACTCTACCAACTCGAGGGTGGTCATTCTATAAGGTGCCTTAGATATGGGTTCAGTTCCTGGCTTGATTTCTATTGCAAAGTCAAACTCTCGTTTGGGTGGAAGACCTGGTAATTCCTCCAGAAATACATCACTGAAATCCCTTAATAATGGATATCTTTCCATGAAATCATTATCCTCCTCAGCATTTTCTATCATTTTTACTACATACAAGGTGCAGCCTCTATTTTTAGCCCTTTTTAGTTGCATAGCTGTTAGTTTCCTAACTGCAACTTCACGCTTTACACCCTGAATGACTGCTGTTTTCTAAAGGTCATCAAAACAACAAATTTGTTTTTCATAACAGTCAACCTTTGCCTTATGTTCTGCCAACCAGTTAACTCCAATAATGATATCATATGATCCTAAAGGAGTGACATACAGGTCAACTTTAGTGGAGAAACTGGGCAAGTCAAGAATTGCCCCAAAAAGGCACATTTCGACTGTATGGACAAAATTATTCCCATAATGCACTGTCCATGTCTTATCCATTCGTTCAGCCTTTCTTTTTTAATTTCATTGCAAGTTTATTAGAAATAAAGCATTCAGTAGCTCCAGCATCAAAAAGTATGACTACAGGTGTACCGAATAACTTACCCGGAACTTCTATAGGCGTAACTTACTTTTCAGCTTGTCTGTTAGCCACCGCAGCGTGTATCCTATGCTGCTGATCGCGATCATCCTTCTTCAGAGGATAGTGACTCGCGTAGTGGTCCTTTCCACAGTTGAAGCATCCTCCAACTGGCCCTTTCCTAGGCTCAAATTTGTTACCAGCTTTGAAGTTATCATTCTGGCTCCCATAGGACTTTTGTCCATTGCCACTAACTTTTGTGAAGCTGTTCCGCACACCATTTACAGGTTTATTCATTACAGATTTCTTGTTGTTATCTACAACAATTTTGTTTTTCACACCAAACCTTTTCCAAGGCCCCCTTTTGGGTGCAAGAGATGAAGAAGAGTTGGGAATCTTCTTCCTTATCTCTTCCCTATGAGCAGAAATTGCTCTCAATTTCTATTCCTGTCTTATTGCCTTTTCGACAACTCCTTCCATGGTGGTTGGACCGTGGACATCCACTTCACCACCAATGATGGGATTCAGTCCCATTATGAACTTTCGTATTCTGAACTTCTCATCAGCTTGGTACTGCGGCACATACTTAAGGAGTTTAGTAAACCCTTCCCAGTATTTCTGTCACCGTCAGCCTTCCTTGCGACCAGTTCTGAAATTCAGTCATTTTCCTATCAAAATAGAGTTGAGGCAGCCACCGTTGCCTAAAGTAACCCTTAAATTGATCCCAAGTTATGTCTGATTCAACAATATTCAACTCAACCTTACGGTTGTCCCACCATGATGATGCTTCATGAGAAAGCTGATATGCTCCCCATATCGCTTTGGTCTCCTCGGAGAAGTTTCTTATTGCAAAGTACTTCTCCATTTCACTGAGCCAATTCTCAGCTCCGTCCCCAAGGGTTGTTCCATCAAACTTTGGAGGACTTATTCTCTTTATGTCATTTGTAAGTTCAGCTACTAATCTTGCCCTTTTAGTTCCAGGATGATTAGGAGCATTCACATTACTATTATCAACACCCGGATTCCCTCCATTGGTGTTGTCCACAGGAGGTGGCTGATCATTTATATCAGCTTCTTCTTCTTCCTCTTCATTTCCCATTGACTGCTGTTCCAAAATAGTCAAACGATCTCTCGTGTCTAGTAGGGCAGCAAGGATTTCATCCAGCTTTTGAGCAGTAGCTGCTTCTCCACCCAGTAACGGGTTGTTCGCAGCATTTCTTCTTGTTCTGACCATTTTTTGTTCAATAAGAAAATGTAAACCTTATTAAATTGTGGACTCATTAGGTCCAAGAGCTGCAACCTTCAGCTCTGATACCAAGATGTAACATCCCCATTTTAAGATACTAGAACAAGGGAATTTTTTTTTTATATACAACGTTCCCTGTTATGAATTATATAATTCAAACACATGTTCAAGTTTTAATAATTGTTCTCTGTCCAACTAATGCAGTTTGGATCACACAATTTCTTTTTAAAACCAATGTTCTTTGTTCACATACTTGCAATATAAAACACACATTCAATGCCATTCAATCATATAACAGATACCATATGCTGCTGTAAATGACTCGCAGAACTACCGATCTCCCATTTTATGGCTCGGAGTTTCAGCGATCTCTCATTTCATGACTCGGCAACTTACCGATCCTTCATGTTAATTCATGCATAGTATAATAAATATACAAGGTTCTCTTACCATTTCCGGTTATCGAAGTGATCCATTTAAGAAGCCTATCTGAATATCTATTACTGATATTCATCTGACATCCTGCATCTTAAACTAGGTGATTAGGACAACGCAACCAGCACTTGCGATACTTTGGCCAAAGATTTTCACATGCTTTGCATGATCATATTCCTAGATGTGGTACACATCATTGGAATACGTCCTTCACCTCACTTCATCTGTTATCTAGAATGGTCTTTCCTGGTCTCTTCCAGTCCTTCCGTTTAAGGTCAAGCTCTAATCCCCAACTAGCAATATGAACGAGTATAGGAAGTTACTCATGGTAACTAAAGATACACAGACATACGACGTCATCCCTAGATGACTCCATGTGTCTAGTTACCTTTAGTCCTCCGGAGTCACTCTGTATACGTGATCACATTCCTATCCCCAGCCAAGAACTTAGTATCCAGCTTATGTAAACTTGATGATTTAATTCGGGAGGGCATTGTAATATGTCAGCTATAACATTGTGTCGTCATGAAGGCCCCACCTTCATGAAGACACTATATTGTAGCTGGCGTATGTCAATGTCCTACGGAATCCTCTCATCGAGAGTACACATCCAGCTCAATTGTGATTTGGTTATGATCTTAATATTTAAGATCAACTTTCAGCAGCCATGCTGATCCTTTATTCTCGTTCTTGTTACAGTTGTATGTAGCTAAGAGAGACTTAATCCATCTTCTAGCTTACTACGCATCTCCTCCTTCATACCGAAGGGTTGCATTTTCTCTACTTGGTTCCTTGCTTAATCTTTGGACTAAGCAGTCCATTATCGATAACTTAATAAGTTTAACCTATTAAACTTAACCAAGTTTTCCACAACTGTAAAAAAATTCAGAATTCTATCTTACTAGACGTCATTTAAACGAGGTCTAATTCTAAATGAATTTATTCATTTATCCTCCTTAACCTTACTTAGTTAAGGTCTGTTAACAATAGATATGATTTCCCATATCTTTATTTTCTGAATTTAAACATTCGAGGCTATTAACGGAGTCCGAATACAAGGTTTGGCTGCTCCTAAGTTATTTGATATTCCTTAGCTTTCAAGCTAATCCCGAATACCTTTCAATTAAGAGATCATGTTTACCTAAATCCTTTTTGAAGTCAATTTAAAATTCATCTTAACCCAAGTATGAACTAATTGCACATTTCAACGTAAAAGTTGCATTTAGGTAAAGAATAGATGCTATTCCCTTTAAATCCATCCATTAACATTTGAATAATTCCAAATCAAGGAATAATGTTATATTCTCAAACTTATTCAACAATATCAAACTGATACAGTCATTAAAAATATCACACTCGTACTTGTATTCCTCCATCGGCTTTACAATCTATACATTTGCCAGTCCAAATGACTGGACTTTGTTTATATTAAACAACATTACAACTCATAAGTTAGAAGAATGTAATTTCTTCTTTTCTCATTTCCTCGTAGAGGAGTAATAGTTATCAATTACAATCCATCTTCAGTCAATCAAAAGAAGTATCAGAAAACAACCATGTCTTCGTTTATACTCAAGTTCCATCTGCAAAATTACTTGCACGGGTCAGTTCATTGAACTGAGCATATTAAGCACTTGTCATTAAAATGAAGTGCTTTTAATTAACTGTCTCAATAAAAGAACCCTGCTTTTATGAAACGTTAATATGAACATCATTCCAGAATTAAATACCAAAAAGGATGAACAACATATCAACTTAATCATCTAATTACCATCCCAATCGGTCAAGGGATTACTGTCCTCTTTCCGAATACTTATAACAAGAAGTAATTTCCTTCAAACATTTCTAGATTACAAACATCCGTAAGAACTGAAAATACAATTATGCAACTGCTGTTCTAACATAATGCTATCAATTCCTTTCCCCTACATTAGTTAGAGGAAGATTCACAATTAGATTTTAAATAAAACTTCCAGCAGAACCATTTTCCTTTCCTTTCATACAACTTGTCTAATCTCAAACAATCAAACGCTGAAGAGAAAAGTAAACAACAATTTAAATACAAATGCTTAACCCAAGCAGTACGAAATTTGTTCCATAACAATTATAGATTTCTAACTGTATGAGAGAAAATGATCATTAATTCAATTATCCATTCACACTCTCTTTCCTTTCCTCATAATTGTACTAGAAATTTTAATTCAAACGTGATATCAATCAATGATAAGAGTCCAAAGAGAAATGAAAGAAAATCAATAATTGAATAAAAGGAGGATCATATTACCTCTTCCTACTGTCTAACCGGATATTCACTAGTTAGAACAGACCTGATCCACTAGTGTGTTTCCTTCTGAATAAATATATTTCAGTATTCAAAACCCACTATCTACCTTTCCAGAAAGTTGACTAGAATTCATTGCAACTGGTCCGTAAGCATTAGTACCAAAAGAACCTCAAAATGCAATCATTTCCTTTCATATATTTCTCTCAACGGACTTTCTCATCCAGATATAAACAAGAAATAATGTACAACTAGTTTTATAACCAAAATGTTTCACCAAGAATGAACATTTCAGCTAGGCCTGAACAAGCAAGAATGTACAGCTAGCTACGAAATCATGATTCTTATCATAATAGTAAAAGGAATCATTTTTCAAACATTTAAAGTAAGAATTCCACTTCAGTTCAGTCTTGATGAAATAACAAAGAGTTTAGATTGCGAATTGGATATATACTTTTATATATATAAAAACATACGTGTTTGCTAAAAACAGTCATACCCAGCTTAGTCTGAAATGAGTAAATGTACGACAAACATATTACCATCATTTAGCTGAAATAAGTGAGAAACCCCCCCCCCTTTTTTTACAAGAACAAGAATCTATTCAAGTTCAGTTCCAGCTGATTACATTGAAGGAGTTCGAATAAACATCTCTGTTACTTATATATCTATATACTTTTCAAAAGATTTAAGAAAGATATCAATACATTTTACTCACTCCTCAAATATTCAAGTTCAGTTCATAAACAATTTATTTTCTCCAAAAACCCAGTCACGGTCTTCATTTCACAAGAAAATATTAAAACGTTTTTAACCAGCAAGGGTAAGACGATGAAATGAATTCCCTGTCCCAGGTAAAATCGTAATCAATGCAATGTAAAGCAACTAGGAGAAATAACTCACACAACAGTTCATCAACATTATCACGATTTTGTTTTCCCAAATCATTTTCACGCACAGAACTCATAAAACAATACTCGTATAGCTAATACATTCATCAAATCGAACCCATATTGGGTAATAGAAACAGATGCCGAACACTGTACATCAATACTATCCATGCAGACTCATACAAGAACTCATAAGAACAGATTCATTTCATTTACCCATTTTGCAAGAATATTCAAGGGCAAATCCCATTCCTTTTATATTGCAAGAAAAACCCAAACCGCATTCATCAAAAAAAAACTCATTCCCTAGGAAATCACTTCAACATAACAACAAACTTTATTTAACTAAAACCCACCCATCATAAGAACAGGGTTGTTTTAATGAGACACTTAAACAAGAGCAAAACGATTTAAGGAGAAGGGCTCAACATGCCTGCTAATCTTTCTTGTGGCTCGAAGAAAACCGCGCCCACAGGAGCTATTCTTCTCCACGGCGACAATAGTAAAGCTTTCCAAACAATCCCCTAACTTCCTCAGGTTCCAAAAATAGCCTGGCTATCTCCAACAACAACAGGTAATAACCAAAAATAACAGCAGGTTCGACAGAACCATGGAAAAAAATGCAGAGCAACTAAAAACCCGATTGCACACAATGACAAACAAATTTTTCCTCTATCCTCTTTCCAAGGCGAGCTGGTCGCTAAGACCAAGGTCATTGAATGCATTGAATGCAGTGATTTTTCCTCATTCCTCACGCCACCGCCGACTCAGGTTGGCGAGTTTCTTTTTTCAAATTTTGCATGTAATTCCTTTTTAGCCACTTAGCTAGTTGGATACCTCCAACTTTTTCTTGTTCCCGCCAAACTTGGCGCTGAAACTTGTAAGGACATTATTTATTGTCCTAATAAATTTCTTACCTCCCCTTCCCTTATCCTTTCCATCCACATGGGTCTATGCGTCCCCTTCCTTAGGTTAGGATTAGTTTAGGATTTTAATAGTCCATATCTAGGTCATTCGCCTAGTTCATAGGTTAATGGAATTTATACCTATTTTCTCCCTTATGAAATCTAAAATCCATATAGGATAGTAGTTAGGGTATAAGATAAAACTTAGGGGTTGGTTAGGGTTTAATCCCCTAATATTTAATTAACTAGTTTCCATATCAAGTCTCATTAGCAATCACACAAGCAATAGTAACTTCTGTCCCAAGTATCAAGTTACAACAAACAAGGGTCCAGATCAGCAACACATTCCTCTAAGATCAAAAGATGTGTCTTAACATATTTATCTTCATTTCAGCAGTTACAACATTATGAAAAGTAATTACCATGATAACTTACAAAAATTAAGGCATTACAAACCAATTTTACCCTCTTACCATTCACACTTTCATTTTCCACCACCTCAAGGGACATATTGGACCATAACATTTGGTGATCATGTGACTAATTTTTAACCTTTAGATTAATCAATCATTTAATGTCTTTAGGGTCTTACATCCATCAACCTATCTCAGGTTTGATTTACTCGTTATGATCCTAACCAATCAGGTGGTTTTCTTGCCTCCTCTTATCTTTTTAAACTACTTCATTACATATTGATTACCTTATACAGGGTTATCTTCTCAATTCTTATCTTTGGATACCTTTTCCTTTTTATTAACTCAAAATCACCCATACCAATGTGCCCATAATTCATGCATACCTAATGGACCTAGACTCGATCATGCCTATAACATACCCACCCATACTCATACCTCTTCACATTATTCCCTAGCTTATAGGAGAACTACATCGGCTCGAGGCCCCTTTTCACCAAGACTATGTAGGTAGCACTTTGAGGGCATGGGGCCCTTGGAGGTTAGCTCGACCACTCTCTACCCTAATCACTTCACCTTTCATTTTCCTACAATCAGTGATCTACCCTATGTAGGAAAGTTTCTTTTTATATCAAAGATTGGAAATTAAACCAAATAAAAAATAGATGGTTTCCCATTTTTTATCATCATCCCATATCCATTCATTATGTCTACCATTTCTTTCCTATTATCATGCATGTATTATAAAACATCTTAAACATGGTCCATATCATAATTAATTATACACATTAATAAATTACAAACTCAACCATGCCTATGACCTAACTCCACCATGCCTATGACCTAACTCTACCATGCCTATGACCTAACTCAACCATGCCTATGACCTGAATCTATCCATGCCTATGACCTCAGTCCACCATGTCGATGACCTAACTCAACCATGCCTATGACCTAACTCTATCCATGCCTATGACTTGACTCTATCCATGCATATGACCTGACTCTATCCATGCCTATGACCTGACTCTATCATGCCTACACTACTTAATTTCCATAACATATACACATCAAAATAGCAAGATAACCACGACCATGTATACACATAATGACCATAATCATCATCATCATAACCTTTATAAATAAAAATATCCAAACGTGTGTCTCCATATACATAATATCAAATATCTTCTGCATGTAGGCTGGTACATATAATCAAAACTCTCAAAAATCTCATATACAGCCTCACCATCTTCAGCACGCAGGCCGGTATCTGATCAACGATATACAAAACTCTTGTACATCCTCACTTTCTTTAACATGTAGGATAGTATCTATAAAAAATGAATCAAAATACATCAAAATAAAGGGATGTGCATTAGGCATCATCCTACAAGACATCCTCCATCTCTATCTCACCTATCTCCTCCTTAGATCTTGGCCGGCAGCCTAATAACCTCTCACCGCCTACCATAGGTCATGGTCGGGCCCCTGGTAGTACATCACCTGGAGTTGGCCTCCATGAGCTAGTGGCCTCACCCTAATCCTATCTCACGGCTTAATGGCCCCCTATGCTCTCCACACTGTGAGTATGAGATCTAGTCCTCTCACTCGAGACCTGTTATGCCCTGTACTCTCTATAGGACAGAAAATCTATCCTAGCTACTATCAGCTGATCCTGGTAATATCTAGCCTCCCTTAAGGTATCCCGTAACCTAGATATGGGTACAGTATTTGGTGGCCCCATAGGCCTTGGCCCCTTTACCTATCCTGTAGGACCATGTCCTATCCCTACCTATGAACTAGAACCCTATCCCGGTGCCTGTGGAGGTTTCATCAACCCCACACCCTATGCCTATACATGTGCCTATAATTCCTAAATTTTTGCCTATGCAGTGGCCAACTAGCCCTGCAAACCTACAACCTGCACGTGTAGGGTGGCTACCTACTCCTCATCACCCTCTCTATCTCCACCTTGAGCCATCTGGGCCAATAGACTAGCCACCTACGCATGCAATGTGGCCACCTCTACCTTAGATGTTTCTACCTGCCCCTGTACCATCCCTAACTATGTAATTAGGGTTGCCACCTGACCCTATAGGGTATCTCCCTGCATAGTGATGGTGGCTAAATATGGTTTCCCAGGCCTAGGAGGTATTGCTCGTAGATGGGCCACCCACCATTGTCTATACCTATCCATCACACCGGCATCATCAATCCTTCAGTATATAACCTTCTCCTCCTACCCAATAGGTACTGTTGGTTATGGAAGTGGTAGTGGTCTCTCGACATCATCCCTCCAGTACTATGGGAAGGGTGGTGGTATATCCTTTAGTAATCTAAACTTTCATCAGACCCTATCTATGGGGATCATCTCATGTTCTCCTACATGACACCCCTCTATACATTTGAGTAGTTGAAGGCTAGCTAACTCCTTAGTCATCTATCTGTATGAGGGATAACCCACATACGGTCTCCATATAATGTCTACCCTAGACAATCCCTCCAATAGCCACTAGTAGTATGCTACATCATGCATAGCCCTTTCTGATCACCGCTCTCCAATAACATGCACCCATCGCCTGTACCCCACCCACACAAAACCTGGCTCAAATGCATCTTCTTGGGGCATACCCACTGGATGCACACAGACAATGTGCTCATAGGCCCAGTAGTGTAGAATAAAAGTGTAGCACAGATTGAACCTGCAGAGCCACCCATACACCCATAGCTCTCTATATAACTATACCAGGAATGTTGGTGCCCAGGAAAATCGGGTCCTCTCCATCATCATGTCATGTAACACTCCCATCAGTGATCATGGGAATCTCCCACCCTCTGCATCTGATAGTGCAAAATAATAGACTGCCTCCATCAGTAATACTACTAGCCTCGTCTCCTCTGGATGGGCTAGGTACATCTCTCCATAGCTCAGACTGGCACTATGGAATGTCAGCTCTGCCATCCCCTCACCAAATACCATCAGCATCAACTCCTCTGATGCCTCTGAGGAGATCGAATATACCTACGTACCTAATATAGGTAACCGTAGGATCCTGTACACATCCTCTAGGGTGACTGTCATCTCACCCATCAGTAGGTGGAACATGTTAGTAATCAAATCCCATCTATCGATGAGGGCAATAATCAGAATTAGCTGCCAGACTACATGTTGGTAGTGTCGGACCCCAATCAAGCCCATCTCCTCAACATGTCATAACTCCTCAGTTGTCACTGCACCTCAAACTATCATAAGCAGGGGTGGTACCATGTCTCGCATCCTCAGCTAATATCTTGCCTACATCCAACAAAACAATCACATTATTAAAACTTGACCATATCTACATTCACCCATACCAATGTGGGCCTATCCTCTACCCCAAACCAACCCGACCTACCTACCCTAACCCTACCCAAACCAATATCACCTTACCTATTTACACGCACCCCAACCCGCACCTACCTACTTACCCAACCCAACCCATACCTACCTACTTACCCAATCCAACCCTAACCTACCGACCTACCTACCCTAACCCTACCCAACCTAATATCACCTCACCTATTAAACCACACACCACGACCCCTCACCTACTTCCATTTTGACCCTCTCCCCAACCTTACCTTTTTCCTACACATCTATAAATTTTTTCCCAAACAGCTCCACCCTTACCTATTTTTACCCCTTACCTATGATAGAATTTTCATTCACCCATACCCATTCCCATTACCCTACCTCTTTTACTACGCTTCTTACCTGTTTATCCCATGACTTAACCCTCCCAACCCTAACCTACCTCCCACCCAACCCTAACCTACCAATCGTTCTACTTCCCCACCACCTACCCAACCTCAATGTCACCTTACCTCTTCGTACACTCCCCGACGTTACCTATTTACCCACAAGTCTCAACACTTGGCCATACCCGCCTAACTCTTGCCTATTTTTTCTACCCTTGGACCGGTTTTGGTCCTCCCCGACCAACCATGGTTTACCCATAACTGACATCGGTCACCTCATATGTGACCAATCCCGGTTATACACCACCAACACCAGCCAACCTTCAACTGACGTTGGTCACTGTCGCAGTGACAAACCGCGACAACGTGCCCTGGATCTCCCAATTTTTTTCCATTTCTCCTCTCCCCACCCCCCATTCTTACCTACAATCCTTCCCACCCAGCATACTACCTATTTCTACCCTCCCCTATCCCTCTTTTACCCAATTTCCCCCCCCCTAACATTCAAATTTCATTTCCCCCCAAACCCATCTTCCCCCCCACCCAAACTTCTATCAATTTATTTAAAACAAACACAGAGGGATATTGAATCTTACCTCATCGCACTACCACCTATGTGGTGGTACCTCGGGCCGCTGTACCAGTGGTCCCCTCGACCCCTCTCCTACCTCTACCATCCCCAAATGACCTCTTACAAATCTAATCCAATCCAATCCAATCGATCCAGCCCAGCTCTTGAATCCACCTATCAACCAACTATCACCAGCCATGTAGCTTGCCAACCTAGTCCTCCATCTCACTCGGTCACTTTCCACCCTTTTCTCTCTCCTATGTCATTTTCTCCTCTTTTGCAAAAGACAAATGAATTGAGAAAACATGGATTTTTCTCTTTTTATAACAACCCCGACCTAACTGGCATCGGTTTACCCTAACCGACACCGGTCTTGTACCCTAGCTTACCATCGTCGGTCGATTGTGACCGGCATCGGTAGCTTCAAACCGTCATCGGTTTCCCTGCTTCAATTTTTCCTACTCCCTTACCTCCAATTTTTTTGACCTACATCCTTTCTTACCTCACACCCACCTCACTTGGACACTTCTCCTCATCTTTGTGCCCATATCCTTGACACCCCTCACCCCGTCCTCAGTCGGGGACTCATTATTTTTCCCATCCCTCGGCCCCACCCATGTCGTGACCTAGATACTTGGACCTGGAACATTACTCGTGACCTATGACCTCATGTGCCCACTATACCTTGCAACACTGTTACCCATGTTGTTGACCTAATGACCTTACCTTGCCTCTTGCCATGACCATTTATCCTGACCCAACCTTTGGTGTACCAGAACATACCTAAACGTTCCTGCACCTGACCTATGTCATGTTTCCTGACCATATCCTATACCTTGGATACCGGACTCACTTCAACCTTGTTTGGATAAACCTATCAACCTTAGACAATGTAGATTTTTCCTGCTCTTCAACCTGGTACCGTGTTAGTTTATACATGTGCGTGCATTTGACTGTTACTACCTTTGACCCTGACCCATTACCTAGATTACCTGAGTGGACCTTTTTCCTTTTTTTACCCCCATTGCCCACCTTCCTCTTCATCACATTCACCTTTTATCAAACCACTCACCGATTCTACTTTCTACCTCATCAGTTCCTAGTTTGAGGGGGATCACCTTCACCCACACATGGGGCAACCACATCTTATTTTTGTCAGCGTCGCTTACCAATACAAGCTACGCAACAAAAAGGGGAAAAATGTAGACACCAAAATTGGGTCACACTCTCCTTGGTCCCTCATCAAATAAACACCTTGAACACATTTACCTAACCATGGCCCCCTTCACCCCACTCTAATATTAATTTAATTAAAATTAAATTAATTATCCTCCCAATATTTGTTATTTAAATATCCTAATTGGATAATACCCACACATCCACCTCACCTATCCACCTCACTTAGCCACCTCACCCTAAGACCTATTCTTAGTATGTTGCCATAACTAACTAAGACCTACCCAAACCCTAAAAATCAAAGCCTATATTCCCTCTAACCACATTCCCATCCGTTAGAAGGAAGCTTCCATTCTATTCCGTGGAGCAAAATGAGTGAGATCCAAGAAAATCAAAAGGATCTACCCATTTTAGAAAACCTAGGAAATCCTACCCTAACCGATGCCGGTCACCCTAAACCACCGCCGGTCAACCCAGAACCACCGTCAGTTACCATTTAACCCCCAAAACAACCTTATTTCGAGGTTGGCACATTGTTTAGAGTTTTAACACATCTTTTGAGAACAAGTGACGAAACCAGAGCTGCATGCAAGCAGAACGAGCATTCATTCATGCATCAGAGCACCCATAGCCAGCACCTAAAGCAACCATAGAGCCACTTGCCTTCACGGGATCATCCGGGGAAGTGTCTGCATCACACCAAGTTCCTTCCATCTGATCACCCTTCATTTCCAACTAGACATCAAGCTCGTACAAACAATAAGTGCTTTGTTAACCAACATTTGTCCATTTATCATTTGAGTAGATTCTTTTACTTCTATTATTAGTTTCTACTCCCATTCCATTCCCCCACCATTTTACCTCCATGCAAACTTGATCATCCTTTTACCCAAACCCTTAAACAACCCATATCCAAATTTTAATCATTCCTATGAATACTTGAGACCCACACGAGCCTTTCCATTACCATTCCATTTCCATCTAGCCTCAGATCTATCACCCCACCAAATTTTTACTGAGTTTCCTGTACCACGACCATACTGACGTTGGTTACCCACAACCATCACCGGTTAACCTAAATCGACATAAATCATACTAGACCAACGTCATTCCCTGTGTTCTTAACCAAAAACCAAGAACAGAGCTTCCATTCTCTACCCAATACCCAAAATAGCCCAGAACCTTGACCCTAACCAATACCTACACTCTGACAGAGACCTTGACCTTCAGATTCAATCATAGCTTAGCCTGTTGTGAATGAATTTTCTTATTGTAGATGAATGAGATACCTAAATCATTTTAACTACAGTAGGATTTCCTTTATTATTAGCATTAAGTTGTTTTAAATAGTGGATTGACAACCGTCTAGGAAGTATCACACTTCTCAGATCTAGCATATGCTAGGCAGTCCACTGCATATACTATTTAACTTTCATTTGGTGGTCTTTTTTTCCATTTCAGGTAGTTCCTCCAAGAAAAAAGGAAGCTCTCACGATCAGCTGTGGATCAATAAGTCATACACGTGCAACAACCTACAACCAACATCTTAACAGGTATTCCTCCTAGCCCTTTACCCTTATCTATTTCATCAACATTCAAAGAAATGCTCTAGAATGTGTTCTTTTGGATGTTGAAGATCATGCTTGATAGGGATAAATCATTTCTGTTCGTAAAAATAATTAAACTAAAATAGTATGGTTATCAAGAATTCATTTTCACTTTGTTAAGGTGAGTGGCAATCTAGCTTTAAGAATTGTAGACTTATTTCTTCTTCTGAATCATCCTTGGATTAATTTCAGTGATCCAAGGAACGTTTCAAATATTCTTCATAGAATGAATGATAAATTTACATTAAGTATTTTAAGGGACATAGAAGACTAAACTTTGTATGTTTCAAATTTTGTGGTCTTATGTGAACGTGTTTTCATTCAGATGTATGTTTGTGCTCGGGTCTTTGGTGATTGATCTTGGTAGGACATTAAGGATGTAAGAAAAAATTCAATTCACGATAAAGGAGTTCGAAGTCCTAAAACCTAAGGATTATCCTAACAGTATCCTAAGCAATGTAAGAACACCTATGTTCTAGCTACATTTACTTATCTAGATTTTTATTCTAACTTAAGCCTCTTATTCTAATTTGCTGGTTTGGCATCCTAACCTAAGCATTATGCTAAATGAATAAGGGAAGGATTACTAAAGTAATACTAGGCTATTTTAACTAATACCTAATACTAAATGCTTATGAATTTAATCTAACCTAAGGTGGGAATTACTATTGGAAAATGTTTTAATACCTAAGTTGGTTATTGCTAGACTAACCTAAGTTTTAGGGGATCCATCCTAAACTATTAAAAGGGAACCTAAGGGGTCGCATGTCTCTAAGGTGACGTTTCCAATGGCATTTAAATGAGTTAATAGGGTTTAATCGATAGTAGTACTGCCAGTTTTGGTAGGGGCTAGTGTTGGGACCCTAATATAGCTTCCAAATCTTAAAGCTGCGTAGGTGTGCACGGCCAGACGAAGCACACAAGTGAAGGTGCACAGGGTAGAATTTGAAAAGGGTTCTAGGAGAAACAAGGATGCGTGCTCGTGAAGCACAATTCAGGACTTAGCCATTTTTGGCCTTTTGGACAGAACACATGAAGAACATGTTCCATTTGGATAAGGTTCTAACCTGGTGATAGGGTGTCCTGGAAGGAATATACCTTATGATACGAAGATCCAAAAATCTAATCCTGACATGGAGAGGCATGTGCCTGGGGTGACCCACACCTTGACACATGGGGCCAGATCTGAGGTTGTAGAGGAGTTTGTTAGAGCTCAGATGCCTATTTATACATGCACCCTTGGCAAAGAAAAGAGACACAAGTGAGGTCACAGACCTTTGAAAAATTACTACGAGAACTATGAGATAAAATTGGCAGATGATTGTAGGAAGAATGTAATGAGGGAATGAGGAATGAAAATTTTATGTTGTGAGCATACATGTATGGATCCAGATATGGTGCATGACTATGGTCTACCTCTCTATGATGCTTTGTAGTAAGACTATGAATAAATATGATAAGGTTACCACTATGTTTATATTAAGATATCCTTTTAGATTATCTGCATGTTTCTACTCTACTTCTGATCTTGAATGATTGAGTATATTTGTGGATTTACAACTTCCTAGTTCTATTAATTATGTTGCATGCTTTGTTTCTATTATGATTGAAGGGGTGTAGAAACCATCCTGAGCTCTATAGATTATTCATTTCTATTAAATCACTAAGTCAGAATCATGAATTATGCCTTCCACTAAACTCACATAAAAGAGAGACTCAGCTCCCTCTCGCACACCTTAGGTGAGTACTCAGTGCCTGTTGGGTGATAGGCCGGTGTGCATGAGGTTCTCTTGTTCTTGGTGGGGTGTAAAAATGACTACATCTTGGTTCTGTTGCTGGGAAATCTTTTCAAAGTTGTAGTGGAACATGGCATACATCATGATCTATGAAAAAAGTGATGATGGAGCGCTTAACCCTAGAAGGTGTTGAAGATTGGTTTAAAACCGTGGAGGATGAATTCACTCAGAGATTCAATACTGGACCTGGGTTTGACATGCAAAGATGGGTGGAGGACACTCTTTAACATGAGTTGTATGAAACCTTCTTCTGTTGTTTCCTAGTAGAGTTATTTGAATGGCTCTCAGCTTATACATCTAGATCGGGGTGGTGTTATAAGTCACACCCTTGGACCCAAGAAACATATCAGAACTTGCAATATGCTGATCTAATATGGACCCATGCTATAGATCATTGGTGGAAGGGAGTATTGACTAGCTACACTCTGGAATATTCCATTTCCATGTATTCCTATCTAGAAGTTACTAAGTTTGAGTTCTTGTGAGAGCCCAGAGGATCATTTCTATTTGTTATTCCCCTCGTAATCAAAATTTTGATGGTAACCATGGGTTTAGAGGCATTTCCTATGGCCGGCTAAACCACCCTGAGTGCTTGGTGAGGAAGCCAGGTTGGGGAAGGATGGTTGATCTAACAACTGAAAAGGAAAAGGAAGAGAGACAGCTCAAGTATAATGAAGCATGTGAAAGGGAGATTGATAGACAGTGTGGGATTACAAGTGGGTTGTGGATCCAGTCATGGTGGAAAGGAGTTAAGGTTCATGCAGAGGATGTGGAACTCGAGTAGTCTGTGATACCCCATCTTGGTAAATGTAGGAGAGAAAACCTTGTGGCTTCTGATGATATTCTATCACGTAGAGAAAGAAGAGTTGTTGGCACGCATCTAACCCCACCTAGTGACCAAACCTTGGCACTTGGTTTTATTGAATGAGGGAAAACTATATTTGATCCATTTGATATCAGTAGAGGCAACCAATCGGCACCTAGAAGATATAACTTCTCATTTGGGACTTCTATGGCTTCACACACTATTCCAGTATTTGGTGGAATGTTTGTACAAGGCACATATACAACTAGTTTTGGAAGCACGTTAGGAAGTGGTGGAGGAAATACGATTGGGAGTGGCACTAGTTCACAAATTTTTGGCACATAATTTAGTGGGACGATGGGAGAATTTGGCACAAAAAACACAGGCCCTATACCTAACACAGGAGGATATAGAGGTGGAAGTGGTGGAGTTGGTGGTTCAAGATCTAGTGGGTCCAGTGGAGGAGGAAACACCAGAGGAAACCAAGGGACTGGATCAGGAGGACAAGGGCCTTAGCCACCTCCTCAAGTATTTTTCAAGATGTCTCTACACTTACCAAATTATAGTGGGATAGAAGATGTCGTAGAGCATGTGCATAAGTGCGAGCTATTAGCTGCTATGGTGCGCAAAGGGGATCATGACCCAGGATCAAAAGGCCAGTCAATTTGTGAAACGACTTTGCAAGGACATGTGCACATAGTTGGTATAGAAAGTATGACCCTCATCAGACTGTTGTGGATTATACAGCACTGAAGAAATGCATTCTTGGTAGAATTCCACATACCTGAGTTTGAACAGAAGAGCATCAGCTCTCTCAAAGAAATCTAGCAGGGAATGGTAGAGAGCGTGTGGGAATATGATGTGCATGCTTTTAAAACTCTATTGTCTAAATTGTCTTATGATATCCACCCTTCACAACATGCTCATTGGTTTTTTGGAGGGTTGATCACACCCTTTAGGAGGGATTTTATCTCATAAAACATTCATGGACCCACGTGCGAAGCATTAGAAGCCACTTTGTGTGCTGAGGCAGTTGGTAGTGTTGACACTGGTGTTAGCCCATTTCTGGAGGCTCAGATCATTGCCATGGCTAAGCAATTGGAGAAATTATCTACCAACATAGTTCTAGAGACTCGCGGTGGGATGTGGTGCATAGATTATAATGTAGAAGGGCACACAAAGGATAATGGTGGGATATGTACTTGGAAGGCGGTATGTGCCATAGTGGTAAATTGTGAAATATGTCATGGGGACCATGATGCAAGTAGGTGCCCCCTTGCTACAGCACGTGATCCACAAAAATGTATCTTATTATTGTAAGATATGTACCTCAACCACGCATGACACCAAGGATTATATATTGATTGACAAGATGCATGAGGTAATTGATCTTGGTGTGTGCCAGACCGGCATTGCCAATAGTTCCAAAGGAGATGACCATGGGTATGAAGAGCACGGAGATGGAGGTGCATGTGGAAGAGGGTTTTGCAGGGGATTTTGTGGTTATGGTAACCACAGAGGAAGAAGTGAGTTCCCATGTGGAACATGCTTTAATTGTGGAGCCACAGACCATTATAAGTGCGAATGTCCAGATCTTCTACAATGCTCCTGGTGTGGAAAAAAACATAAGTATGAAGAGTGCCCAAAGTTATACAAACATATGAGTCAGCAGTACTGGAAGGATAAGGGCACTACCATGGTGAGTATTAAGAAGGCTGACATGTAATGGCTCCCGTGAGTAATACGTGAATCAGAACTAGAGCCTGTTATGGTAACAACAAGGGCGGAGTCCACGCGTGCAAGGGAAGTGCCTAGGTAGAGACCTTTGGTTTTGAGGGAAGAAGTAGTACATGGGAAGTATCTAAACCTGGCTCACTAGAAATAAGTCTACTAGGAAACCATGGACGTAATTCAAATTTACAAGGGGATATCCAATGCTTAAAAGAGAAAACTATAAAACATGAGTAAAGAAGACTAGTAGAAGCATTAAAGGATGACTTGGTCAAGGTTAAGGAGATGTGTAAACTACTAAGGTAGGAGAATATTATTCCCCTACTAGGAGCATGGTTGAGAAAAAAGGTGCCATGCGTGCCAAGGAAGAACATGAAAGGTAGATCCTGCATGCAAACCTCCCACCTCACAGCCTTGATTATGACAAAGAGATCACCTTGAACGCAGTAGTGGATGGATGGTTGCTTAGCAACATCCTCATTGACATAGGTGCGGAGGTTAATGTTCTCACTCTGGATGCCTGGCATCAAATGGGAAGACATGCATTACAGCCATCTTCAAATGTGTTGTATATGGAAAATAAGACAAAGGCAATGCCCATAGGTGTCTTGAAGGATGTGACCATTACCATTCAGGGGACTAAGTTCACTGGGGATTTTGAAGTCTTGGCACTTGCTGAGGTAGATAATTTCCCAGCTGTTACTTGGGTGCCCGTGGTGCTATAAGAATAATACAGATCTCTAATTTAACAAGGGGTACATAAGCTTTGAAAACAAGGAAGAGAGGGTGATTATACCACTTGCTGATGGAAATTCCACACCCTATATTGAACCCCTTGGAGAGGAAGTCCTTGACAGAATATATGTGCACTCCATAAGAGATCCAGAGACCATCCACCCTATAGAAGGAGTCATCCAGTTTGATGATGCTCAATCTGTTCAGTGATACTACCAGTATAGCATGTGATAATTGGGTACATGGGACTTATGAATTGATTGGGTGACATTTGAAAGGATCAGTGACCAAGGTAACCATGGCGGGTAAAGTTTGGAACTTTGGAGGAAAGGCAATAACCAAGTATTCAGGGGATGTATACCTTGAGGTCTTTTTGAGGGAAATGGAGGATCAATGGAGGGAGGATGAGTGACGAGGTATGCTAGGTTATGTTTTCATAGGTACAGTAGTGAGGTGGTGGGCCACGCATAGTGAAAACTTGTTGGAGTGGTGTGAAGTTAGAATTGCACTCACTGTCTAATTCTCAAAGAGTAACATACCCACCGCTATCAAGGATTACAATGGCAATGGACCCACCTCTTCCCACATCCAGGCATGTGAGAGGGTCTAGAGAGAAGGTGCGGAAGCTTTACCACCCTCCCTTTGGGTGCACAAGTTGTATTTGACACTACAAGGTTGCACGTGCACTTGGTACATCCATTCTAAAACTCACCGCCAAATGGGAAATTGGCAGGAATTAGCGGCTGACCTGGTTCACACATTCAAGTACCGAAGTACCATGCAACTAGTTGATGAGGCATTGCAGACTATCAAGCACCTCACTCTGGGGGATTACACCATGGTGGAAGATAGATTAGTAAACTTACTTGGTGGACCTAGCTTGGAAGCATAGTTCGAAGAGGAGGAACTAGAAGACATATAATTTGAGCACGCGTGTGTGTTGAAAAGGAGAAAGGAAAGATGGTATACATTATTGATGGAGAGGAGATGGAGAGCCTGAATTTCGACCATTCGGTTGGGATGCACAAGGTAGTTGATAGTGCGGATGCATGTGCATGCATATCATGAACCACTCAAAACCAAGAAATTTAACATCGGCTCAGAGAAAGAGCCCAAGGAAGCTATCATTGGGGACTACTAGTCGGATAAGGAAGTATCAAAGATCATCGATCTCTTGCAGTGAATTTGAGGATTTATTCCCACGTGGATACCATGAGTTGAAAGGTGTCCACCATTCATTGGGGGAAATGAGGATAAAGTTGAAAGATGGTGCATGCCCAGTCAGGAAGAGGCCTTATAGGATGAATCCAAACATGTGCGTAAGGGTTAAAGAAGAGCTAGACAAAATGATAGCATCCGGTATCATTGAGGCTATGGAGGAATCAGAATGGATAATTCCAATGGTGATCAACATAAAGAAGGATGGGTGGATTAGGATATGTGTGGATTACAAGGAGTTGAACGTTGTTTGTATCATAGATCCTTTTCCCACCCCCTTCACTGAAGAGATTTTGGAAGGAGTTGCTGGGCACGAGGTCTATTCCTTTATGGATGGATTCTCAGGATATCACCAAGTAAGGATTGCCAAGGAAGACCAAGAAAAGACAACTTTCACCACCGAGTGGGGAAGCTTTGCATACATGGTCATGCCCTTTGGATTGAGGAATGTGCCCGCTGTATTTTCACGCATAGTGGTACAAGCATTTAAGGACTTCATCCACAAGTTCCTTCAAGTATATTTGGATGATTGGAATAGTGTATGGGTTGGTCAGGGACCATTGTGATAACTTAAGATTGATGTTTGAAAGATGTTGGCAGTTGAGGATTTCCACTCAACATCAATAAATGTGTCTTTGCAACTCACTTTTGGAACGTTGTTGGGGCACATCATATGCAAAGAGGGCTTACTAGTGGATCCCGCATGTGAAAGTTACAGTTCTTGTGGGGTTATGGGAGCCCACCAGCCAGAGTGTCATGTGCATATTTCTTGGACACACTAGGTATTACAGAAAGTTCATTAAGGGATACGCCAAGATTGTCGCACCTTTGGAAATATTGCTTAGACATAAGAGTGCCTTTCAATGGGGAGAAGTGCAACAGAGGGCATTTGACACTCTAAAAGAAAGTCTTATCACCGCACCTATTCTACAATTTCCATAATGGGATAAACCTTTCCATGTCCACATGGATGCCTCTGGTGCAGTAATGGGAGTCGTTCTTGCTCAACCAGGAGATGGGATTGTTGATCATCCCTTGTGTTTTGCAAGTAGAAATTTGACACCAGCAGAACAAAATTATACAACAACCAAGCGCAAGGCATTGTCAATTATTTATGCACTCCACAAATTTAGATAGTATCTGCTGATGACTCCCTTCATATTCTACACTGACCATATGGCCTTGAAGTATCTAGTAAACAAAGCAGTGTTGCAAGGGTGCATATGGTGTTGGGTAATTTTATTTCAGGAATTTGAATTCAAAGTGGTGGTAATACTGGGAAAGAACAATTTTGGGATGGATCATTTATCAAGGATTGATTCAGGAGGGGATGCAAAAAGTATCAAGGAAACCATTTCGGACGTGTAACTATTCAGGTTACGGCATCCACCCTTAGAATTAGAATACATTTCCATTTTTCTCAAGGAAAGTGTGGTACCTGAAGAGATGAATTCTCTGGAGAGGAAAAGGTTAGCCATACGCGCCATTCCCTTCATGTTGATCAATGGGGATTTGTATAAAATAGGCCACGATGAGATTTTGTGCCTGTGTGTATTAGAACATGAGCACGTAGCTATAATAGAAGAATCCAATGGTAGGATTGATGAAGGACACTATGCGGGGAATGCAACCACACCTAAGATCCTAGTCACCAGACTATGGTGGGAGATGATTCACCAGGATTACATTGAGTTTTTAAAGGCTTGTGACCACTGCCAATGCCTTGGAAAACCTGGAAGAAGGGATGATATGCCCTTGCATCCCATCGCTAGCGTGGAATTTGTATAAAATGGGCCTGTTATCCAAAATGTGCCCCCTACTCATTTTATGGCTAACTCCCTTTCATCTTTCCTTCTCTTATTCATCAGACATAATATTTTACTTTTCAGGAACTCAAAACCTTTTGGAAATGGCACCATTGGATAGAGATCTTTCTCATCTTTCGAGAAAGGTAAAGTTTTCCTCCTAACTCCATGTATTTTTGAAGTTATGGCTCGACGGAGTTTTTTGGGGAAAAATTTCCCCTAAAAGGCCTGCGTAGCCAATGAGATGCCACCATGTGGCACCTAGAGTGGCGGAGTGTGGGGAAATTTTAGAAAAATTTCCAAATGACCAAAAAGGTGCAAAAATTTGAAATTTTTGCCCGCCAACCCGATTTGGCCTTGTTTTTCCCTAAAACTTCAAATGGCCATATCTTTCGATCCAGAGCTCAGTTTTTCACATTCTTTATATTAATGGAAAGCTAGTAAAATTATCTACAATATTCCAGGAGTCTATTTTTGCATTTTGATGGATTTTGGAGAGATAAAATTGAAGAAAATGCCTCTGGCATGTGGTCATGGATAGAAATGACATTTCAACCATCATTTTTAATGAAGAATGGCTCACATTCTCTCCCAGCATGGCTAAAAATGTCAAGGGATGGGTCTGTAAGGATGCCCATGTTGTTTTGAATGTGAATTTTGGTCAATGGTTCAATCCCTTGTATGTTTTCTCTGTGTTTCTCTCTCCTGGGGTCATGGTTTGCACTGTAAAAGCCAGTTTTGAGTTCATTTTGCAAAGGAGTTGACACATTATTCAGCTCTATTGCAAGGTCCTTTTTCTTCTCTCCTTAGTAGTGATTTTGGTGGAAAATTAATTTACCTTTCCATAAGTAGCTGAAGCACTTTATTCTTGCCTCTCAGGTGTTGCACTGTAATGTGCTGTATTGGATGTTGAGATGTTGATATATGTTCTTGTGATTAAAATCCCTCAATCCTCTTCATAGTATCTATCATTGACTAATTTTCTTGATTCTTTCATTACAACTTTGAGAATTTGTGCATGTTGTTTGTGTTTTGTTGCATCCTCTGTGACTTGTGTCATTCTGCATGTAGCATCAGGTGTCTCACCACTCCTATGGTGCATCACCTATTAGCATTAGTTCTAGTTTATCTATGCATTCTCTATCTCTATCTCCCTTTGGAATTTAGGGTAGGATTTAGGAATATAGACCTCTGTAACTTGTGCAAGTAATAATATCTTATCAGAGGATTTGAGGAACTAGCCTCTAAACTGGATATTCCTTTCTCCATTTTTGCAAGTCCCACACTTGGGAAGAGGATTCCATGTTGTGCAATCACACTGGATGCTTAGAATGATCAAACTAGAAATCTGATCAACATCTAGGGGGTGCTACTAATTTGCAATAATAGTTTTGGCACTCCCGGTGGGACCTTAGAGGTCGTTCCACTTGCATGCTTTGATAGGTTGGTGCGCCCTTCTGTTAAAGATTCAACCTTTTGGAGGCACTTTCACAGCACTTCTATGTGACTCCAGCATGGTAAACAACTCATTCATCTATGGGTGTAGACCTGTTTTCCATTCATTTCCATCCATTACAAGGCTACATCATGTGCATGGTGCATTCCATTCCATGTAGTTGTGCAATCATGACTTCATTTCCATCATGGAATTCACATTGGACAAGAGTTAGTGGTATGACACTCATTCAAGAATGTTGACTATAGAAATCCACCAAACCATCATTTGGATCAAGTCATTGCAAATAATCAAGCATGCCTTACCCATATGAGCAGCAGTGCCATATTCAGTTATGGCTAAGGATAGGATGCTATAATTACTAGAAAATCCTGGTTGTGAGGGCATTCAAGAGGAAAATGCAAAGATCTACTGGAACAAATCCAAAAGATGGAGGTAAACATTGTGCAATCCATGGCTCAAGCACAAATGAAAGCATTTAGAATTTTGTAGAGCTAACCTTGTCCATGGGTGGGACCTTTTCCAAGGCATTACAGCCCTCAAGAGAAGCTAGACTTCATGATTAAAACACTACCATTGCTTGCAAAGTGGGACTAAAGGAATAAAGGTGTATGAGAGGAGTATTCAACAACCTTGTCAAGGAAGTAAGCACACCATCTCATGCCTGACTTCTCTCCTTCTTTCCCAATCTGGGTTTTATCTCAAAAGTGTCAAGTTATAAACTCTCCATCTGTTGTCCCAAGTGTTGAATCCATTTCTCCATTCCCTAGTCTTCCACCCCATCTCAATTCTTTTGTCCTTTTCCCTTCTAAATAGCCATTCCCTCCAAAGAAACAAGAGTTCCTACCTCCTCCACCACAAAAAATTGCAAAATCAATTGAGTTACAATCCACTTCTCCTCTTGCATTCCCAAAGCCATGTTGGGAGGATAAAAATCAGAATGCCAATCAAGGAAAACTGAACAGCAGAAAGAAGATCCCTTCCCAAACAAGGATGAAGAAATTCAAAGTCTGAAGAGTTGGGCTCTTAAATTCGGGATTACAAAAATGGGTCCCTTGATGGTGAAACCAATAGAGGATGTTGAAGTTGGAGAACAAGTGGGAAAACAAGGCTGATTTTATAACAGCAGTGAAGTGAGAAAAATATCAGTTTGTTGGTGATGAGTTGGGTGTCCATGTTGGCACTTTTTCCAAAGAAAATGCTGATCCAGTTTGCACTTCAAAATCAGCCATCGAGAAGGAAGGAAAACCATCTCAAAACCTCATCTTTGAGGAGCAAATGGATGAGGTCAAGTCAATTTTTTACAACAGTAGAAGAAGGAAGCATTATTGATACATTTTTGCTTTCATTTGAAGGGGCTGATTTGATTGATGAAGCCATTATGGAGGTGAACAAAACAGGTCCAAAAGCAAAAGTGCACAAGGTCTTTTCTACCACTTCATCTCTGGAACCTTATGTTTATGGATTAGTTTTGATTGACAAGTTTCAGTTATTACAGGGTGAAGAAAATGCAGATTTGGAGGCCACCATACAAGAGGGAGAGACTTTACTGTAGCAAGACATTCAAGAGTTTGATTTGCCATCAGACTTAGAAGAATGTTTAGATGAAGAGCTAGCTGAAATTACCATGTTTCCTTCTTCACCATTCATTCTCTAACAACAAGAACTTGTTGCCATAGACAAAAGAGTTCAAGGACAACAGCCTACAATTTACAACATGCCTCTTGAATCAAAGCTGGAAGAATTTGATCTTCCAAAATCTACAATGGAGGAGCTCCAAAGCCAACAATGTATTGTAGCAGGTAACAACAATGCAAACGCAACTTCATTGGATGTTGTAATCAATAACAAGGAGTTTCACACTATAGAAGAGTTCCATGTTGCCATGAAGGAAGAGAAAGGGCAGAAAAGGTCCTACCATTGCTTCCACATCACCCACCCAAGAAGGTCTACAAGAAGACTCCATTTTTGGAGTTGAAAATTAGAGCTATGGGCATATCAAATGGATCATACCTTGCCCAATAAGGTATTTGACTTCATTGGAGTCAAAGGAGAAGACACAAACAGTCATGCTTACTTCTAAGCATGAGGGTGAGCTACAAAGTACCAAGGATCAGTTGTCATACCTCTTCAATCTAAATGCAGAGATGGAACTAAAAGAGGTATTGGATTTGTTTTCAGTTAACACCTTAGATGATTTGGAGGTAGAAGACAAGATTTCTTGTTGATTTTCCACTCATCCAATCAGCCATGTTCAGTGCCAAATCAGTTGCATGGGTTACAACTTTTGAGAAAGGGAAGCTATTTCTCCCAACCAGTTGCTAGGGTTTGTTTAGCCCACTTTTGCTTCCAGTTAGAGTAGGATAGGTAGTTTTGCTTTCAGTAAAAGAAGTGCTTGTGCACACTAGTGCATGTTCCATTTTGTGAGCATGTATGACCTTTAGTTTTGTACATAGTTTTTGTGGTGCTGGTTTTGCTCTTGCACAGACTCCATTTTAGTGGGTTTCCAAGTGGCTCTTGAGAGGAGGTTTTCAAAGTTCAAAATCAGTTTAAAGGAATACAACTCATGACTTCATACCCAATGGATGCTTGTTGAAACTGGTAACTTCATCCAGCAGGCAGATGACCCCTCTGAGTCACCAAAATTGTTATCCAAAATGTGCCCCATCTCTCATTTTATGGCTAACTCCCTTTCATTCCTTCCTATCTCTTGTGCCTCAGTCACAATGATTTTACCTTTTTAGGCACTCAAAACCTTCTAGAAAGTGGCACCATTGGATAGAGATCTTTCTCAGCTTTCCAGAAAGGTAAAGTTTTCCTCCTAACTCCATGTATTTTTGAAGTTATGGCTCGGCGAAGTTTTTGATGAAAAAATTTTCCCCTGAAAGGCCCGCGGCCAATGAGAATGCCACCATGTGGGGCACCTAGAAAGTGGTAGAGTGTCATAGGAAATTTTGGAAAATTTTCCAAATTACCAAAAAGGTGCAAAAGTTCAAAAAAATTTCCCATCTACACCCGATTTGGTCCTATTTTGACCTAAAACTTCTAAATCGCCATATAGTTTAGATCCAGAGCTGGGTTTTTCGAGTTCTTTATATCAATGGAAATCCTTGTGAAATTCTATTACAAGATTCTAAGGGTTAGATTTTTCATTTTGGTGGATTTTTGAGAGATAAAATCAAAGAAACACTTTTCTGGCACATGGTCATGAACAAAAATGACACTTTCAACCAACTGCTTTTAATGAAGAATGGCTATGTTTTCCTTCTCCCAACATGGGATAAAATGTTAGGGAATGGGTATGTTAGGGACACCCATGCTATTTTGATAGCATTTTGGTCAATGGTTGAACCCCTTGCATGTTTTGCCATGTTTCTCTCTCTTGGGGTCGTGGTTTGACACTGTAAAAGCGTGAAGATTTTCAATGAACTCATTTTGCATAAGGAGTTCAACAGTTTTTTGGAAACTCTGCAAGCTTCCTATTTTACATAGACCACCTTGGCATTAGAATTTAGTGGAATCAACATTTACCTTTTCTGCAATTGCAGCATACCATTTTCCTTCCTTTCATGTACTGTTTGAATGCTAAGTGTTCATGGTGATGTTGTTAAAATAATAATTACAGGCCCTGTGATTCACTTTCACTTATCTATGCTGGTGTTGATTTAAGAGAGGATTTCTACACACTTTATTACAGCTGAGCAATTTGTGCATGTTGTTGTGCTGTGTTGCATTTTATGAATGCATGTCGATTTACAGCAACATTGCAGTATGTCTACCAATCCTTTGGTGCATCACCTATTAGCATTAGTTCTAGGTTCTTTCTTTTGCCATTTTCTATACTTGTCCCTTACAGAATTTAGAGTAGATTTAGGAGTTTAAACCTCTGCAATTGTGCAAGTAAAATAGTTGATCAGAGGAGTTGAGGAACCATGCCTCTAATCTAGAGATTCCTTTTCCATTTTGTAAGTCCCACACTTGGGAAGAGGATTCAATGTTGTGCAATCACACTGGATGCTTAAGAATGATCAAACTAGAAATATGATCAACCTCCAGGGGGTGCTACTGATTTGCAACAACAGGGGCCACAAAGGTTTTGCACTGGTGTTTTTTTAGAACACGAATGCATGGCCATAATAGCCCATGGTGGGAAGGACTATGTGGGGATTGCAACCAGTGGAAGATTATCACTGGACTATGGTTACAATAGGATTGCATTGAGTTTTCAGTGACCACTGCCAACACCTTGGAAAACCTTGGAAAGAGGGATGAGATTCCCTTACGCCCCATCCCAGTGTGAAACCATTTGAGAAATGGGCAATCGACTTTTTCAGGACCAATCTTGCACCGGCTGCCCTATGCAAAGGATTAACTCACAGTATATCATTACTATACTGAATATTTGACATAGGTGGGCAGAGGTCGTGCACCTACTAAGGGAATGTTAATGGCTACCAAGCTGCTAGATTTTTATAGGAAAATATTATCAGTAGGTATGGATGACCCATTAAGTTTAACAAGTGATAGGGGTACTCACTTCTTAAATGAAACCATCAGGATTCTATTGATCATAATTCATGGTAGCCCATCACAAGACTACCCCTTATCACCCTCAGGCAAATAGAACTACAGAGACATTCAACAAAATCCTTAGTCACACATTGACTAAGATATGTGACATGGGTAGGTAGTATTGGGGATGACAAGGTATCAGTACCATTCTTTAGGCATACAGAACAACCTATAAAAGGTTGAACAAGGCCACACCATTTCAACTGGTGTTTGGCATGGAGAGTAGTTTTGTCTGGTGGAATTCATGCTACCATCTCTACGTATAGCACACACAGGAGGGTTGGACGACAAGCAAGCACTGGAAGAAAGAATAGATGAATTGATAAAGTTGGATGAAAAGTGCTCACTAGCAAGATGGAGCCAAACAACTGAGAAGGCAAAGCAAAAGGCATGGCATGATTGCCATATTAAGAACAAACAGTTTGAGGTTGGCCAGATGGTATTACTATATGATTATAAATTTCTACGCCATCCTGGAAAGTTTAAGGTACATTGGTTGGGTCCTTATGTAACTTCATACATCCTTGATTCAGGCGCATGCCAGTTACAAGTGCTGGATGGAACAAAATTTCCTGAACACTTCAATGGGAGTAGGTTGAAGCCCTACTATAAATAATGCTTCTTGGTGTTTGTAAATAAGGTAGTTTTGTTAGTTAGCTTAGAATTTCTTAATGCATTTTATTTTTATGCTTTTCACTTTCTTGTATTTCCCTTTCACATTGTTGTTATTGTTTTGCGCCTTGGGCACTAGTAACCTTATTACTTTTGACTTATGAATGCATAGAAGGACCGTGCATCGATTTTAGTGTGGGGTGAGATAATGAAGAGAAACTTAGAGTTATTCTGCTAAGAGGATTGGGTTGGTAGACCATTATGAATTGGCCCTGTTGAAAAGATCCATTAGAAGAAAAGAAGGTAGATATGGGTGGAAAAATAAGGTTACATTGGAAATCCACGTACAAGGAGAAAAGGCACAAAAACATGAGGTAGGTGAAAGAAAGAATCATGAGGATGGAAGAGGTGCCTTTGGTGCTAGTAACACGAGTGCAAAAGTCTTCTGTCAAGATGGATTACTTGTGCACTAGAAGGTTGGAAAATTTTTCATGCAAGGATTAGGCGCTGGTGGAAGTAGTTTCGCGTAAGGATTGGGCACGGGTGTAAGTAGTTTCATGCAAGGATTGGGCATGGGTGATAAAAATTTTGTGTAAGGACTTGGCACATGTGTAAAGGTGAAGTGCTAAAGTTAGGTTGTTTAGTAGAAAAATGCCACATTAAACATGGTTGAGTTCATAAGATGGTAGGTAGCCTAGCCTTAAATGTGTAAAAGTGAAAAAAGCTATAAATACAAGAATGGGCAGTTCATTATTTTACCTTGTGAAAACAAGAAGAGATATTTTCTTTCAAAGCTAGGGCACCCACGAGAACTGACTCGTGTGAAAAGGAAAATCCCAAAAACTTAAGTTGCAATCATTCTAGGTTAGATCTACAAACCAGAGTAGAAGTGATTCACGGGTGTGAGGAACATTGTGAATAAGTTGTCTTGATCAAAGTAGGAAGAGTTTTCCAGAGATTAGGGTTTGTGTTCTAGGGCATGGGGCACATGAAGGAAAACTTTCAGAGTTGACAAACTCGATTTAAGTTAACCAGAGAATGGAAAGAAAAGGGTAAAATGACAGCCACAAAAATAGTAGGTAAACCTACAGAACAATCCAAGAAGGGAAAGGGAAAAGGAAAAGGGAAGAAGAAACAAGAGGAAATACCCTTGGAAACGAATGAAGAATGGTATTCAGAGATTTAATACCTAGATGGGGTTTTGTTAGGGAAAGATTGGGAGTCCCACATAAGACAGATGATCATGATTGACTAAAATCACCAGTCAAGCATAATCGTGAAGGAAATGGTGCTGGAGCTGGTGCATCCCACAAATAAAGCGAACACTTGACGGGTTGTCAATCTATAACGATGTGGTCAAGGTGAAAATGGAGAAGGCAGGGCATCTCTAGCTTTACGATTTTCTGTATTTCAGGAAGCCCGAGTGCTTGTACCAATGGCTGATGACACGTGTACACGAAGACTTATTCTACTTTGCAAGGCACAAAATGTGCATAACTCCCCAGTTAATTTCAAACTTTACAGGCCTAAGATGTAAAGGGGACACACTCATAGATGACCTCTTAGATGAGGAGGTAATCAGAGAAACCATAGCATCCCAGGAATTGAAGAAAGGATCAAGATACTATGAAGTCTCAGATATCAGTGATCTGGTGATGAAGATGGTCGTGCACCTTGTCTCCAAGCTGAATGGACAAGAGAGGTGGATCCAGGTGAGCAAGCCCTAGCTGAATGTCTATAGAAAGGTAGCAGAAGGCACCGTATACAACATCTCCCAGTACATAGTAGATGAGATCATAAGAAGCACGAAGAAGGGAGGAAAGATCCTTTTCAGAAAAATTTTGTTGACCATTGTATTCTCAAAAATCAGGGTGCTGGATGCATCTAAAAAATTCATGTGGGAGTAACCTACTGAAGACCCTTCACCTGCAGATAGATTCCAGAAATATACTTGTGAATCAATGATAGGGGTACACAAGGCATGCTTAGAAAAATGGTACACGTGCCTTAGGAATGCATTCAAGGATGAATGGTGGATTCCTAAGCAACTCCCCATGGCGACTGAAGGAGAAGTAGAGTTTGTGGTCTACCAACACTTCTGCATCGAAAGGTTCATTTTGGTGGATGGTAGTTGGAGTCCATGGTGCAAACTCCCATTCTCATTTACTGCCCAATTTTTCCAAGCGGGGGTAAATAGATACAAGGAATCGAAGAAATTAAATCTAGAGTGTCCACCCTTGACAGTGAGCACAGGGAGATGAGAAAGAAGCTGGTCTACCCAGAGAAGCACACGTACGTTGAAAGATATGCGTCGTAGGATATACATATTGTAAGGCCTTTGACCTTACCTATTTTTGGGAGCAATGTTGCTAGGATCTACCTACACATAACGCCAAAATTTGAAAAGGGCACGTACATGGAAAATTAAATATCCATCCCAGATGACCCTATTGATAGGAAGAAGCCCACACCAAAGCTAAAGGAGAGAGAAGAGATAGAGGAACAAAGGGTGGTGGAGAAATAGAATGTAGATACCGTGGGGCCAAGTACCTATGTCTGGAAGAAGAGAAGAATGGTGGTCAGGGAGAAGACCCCAGAACCTACGAAGCCACCATCCCCTGAGGAGCCCTCAGATGAAGAGAAGACTGCATCCCTGACCCCAGAATTTTCAGTAGAAGAAGAAAAGGGGATGGAAGAACAAGAGTCTGAAGATACAGATGACTTGAACGCCTATATAGGTGAGAAGGATGATTATGAAGAGGGAGAGTTGGAGGTGGATCAGGAGCCAATGTATGTCCATGAGTCGGGGGAAGGAGTGGAAGATACTAATGATGCTTTCATCTTTGTAAGGAGGAAGGGCACCCAAAGGGAGGGAGGCATGCGGAGCAAAGAAATGAGTGAGGGGGAAAGTGCTAAAGGGCTAGATATGCCCAAGCTCACTCAGGAGGAGGTGTAAGAGAAAACGACAAGGGAGGTAGAGAAAATAATCAATACCTTGGTCAAAGAGGAGTTAGAGCACAGTGTGGAGCTCATGCTCGGTGAATTTAAGGAAGATCAGAGGGAGAAGAGTGTGGGTAGCACAAAAGGCCCAACACTTTCAATAACTATTCCCAAGGGCATGTGCATAGAAAGTAAATGTGTGGAAGGGGGAAGAACAACAATGCGATACATTGATGACCCCAACAAATTTTTGTGTGCATATTTCCAGAGTACTGTGCCCACCAAGGAGCTCACTGCCATGGAGTCCTTTGATCCTGAGGGTGGATACCCATGCATGAGGAAGATGCTATCATGGGTGTTTGACTCCCACCTCGATGAGCCTGAGTTCGAGGTTAACCAAGGATTGGTATTAGTGTTGTCTGAAGGAAAGGGGGGAAAATTCCATTGTAAACACACAACAACTATTAGATGAGAAAGTGTGTAATGCACTCAAAAAAGTCTCCATGGAAATTGAGGCTAGGCTCTTCTACAGGAATGACAGGGTTAAAGTCTTGGAGGACCCATTGGAGAAGAGGAAGGAAGAAGTATTGAAGCTAATAAAGGACCTCAACCTTGAGAAACTAATCAACGCTCAACTACAGAGGGAGCTTTAGGAGGAAAAGGTGAGGGTACATGAAGTTTCCAAGAACGTGGAGCTCATCTCCCAAGCTATTATTATGAAGAACCCAGACCTCAACCATCCCGCATAAAATTATGGATCCTCCCTGGAATGCCTAGAGGACTTGACTCAGATCCTCACCATGGAAAGGCAGCCTTTGGCCTTGGATTCAGCAGAGGAGGTAGCTGTGCACTTGGAGAAGGAGGACAAGCTGAAGGTTGTTATGCTTATGGCTGAATACAACAAGGTTATTTCTGATGTAAAAATAGCTACGCAAACCACGGGGGTTGCCTACAACCATTGTGTGGATCAACACAAGGTGACAGGCATGTTGCTTGCCAGTGATGAGGCCAAGCTAAAGGACTTCAGGGAAAATAATAAGGGCAATAGATCCGAGTGAGAAAATTTCATAGCCAAAGTGGAAAAGATGTCTAAATCTATTGAGAACTAACAAGTCTCAATCAAAAACCAGCTAAAAGAGCTCTATAAGGTCATCATGAGGAATATGGATTCCCTGGAGGATCACGCTAAGGAACTGGAGACTGTGGTGGACACCATCACCACAAAAGGGGAAGGGTTAACCTTTGAATAGGTAAGCACATTGGTTGGAGACCTTTGCATAAGGGTGCAAGGGGAAATCAATGCTTTAAATACATTGGAGGTTGACCTGTGGCAAATTTTTCCCCTTCTTATTTAGGTAGTTTTCCCTCTATTCTTTCTCTCCCCCATTATTTATTCTTTCCCTCCATTATTTTCCAAGGCAAGGCCTTGCATTTTTGTACTGAATTCTTTGAAAAGGTTACTAAGTGTGGAGAATAGGTGAAGTGTGGGGTAATGTTGGGACCCTAATATAGCTTCCAAATCTTAAATCTGCGTAGGTGTGCACAGCCAGAGGAAGAACACAAGTGAAGGTGCGTAGGGTAGAATTTGAAAAGGGTTCTTGGAGAACCAAGGATGCGTGCCCACGAAGCACAATTCGAGACTTAGTCATTTTTGGCCTTTTGAACAGAACACATGAAGAACATGTTCCATTTGGATAAGGTTCCAGCCTGGCAATAGGGTGTCCTGGAAGGAATATACCTTGTGATAAGAAGATCCAAAAAGCTAATCATGACATGGAGATGCATGCGCCTGGGGCAACCCATACCTTGACACTTGGGGCCAGATTTGAGGTTGCAGAGGATTTTTTAAAAGCTCATATGCCTATTTATACATGCACCCTTGGCAAATAAAATAGACATAAGTGAGATAGTAGAGATCTACAGAATTACTACAAGAACTATGAGATAAAATGGGTAGATGATTGTAGGAAGAATGTAATGAGGGAATGGGGAATGAAAATTTTATCTTGTGAGCATACACACCCTGAACTGTTGTTACTTCCTCCTGAGCATACAAGTGTTGATATGTGATTTCTTTTGTAAAAAGGATGTGTTCCTTTGATTGAGAAGTCATGCTTGATATGGACTGTATCTTCTTTGAAATTGCAGATCTTTGACTGAGTCGGAATATAATTGGACTCTTTTAATTCTTTCATTTTACACCTGAGTTTAATCTGATCTCGGAATGAATTATGGAGTTATCCATCTATAAGACCTAGCCTTGGATCAGTGGTATTGATCCAAGTGATGCTTTAAGTTTATTCGGGATGAATTAAAATTATAGACCTTACGCAGGTTGCAAGGTCTGAATGCATTGAATAAGCTAGTCCGGAGTCTAACTCAGGCTGATCGTGTTAAATGAATTGGTTCCCGATATCGTAATATCAGGAAGGTCTTGATCGTGGACCAGGTAATAATTCAGATACATTTAATTCACTAGCCTATTGGCAGTGCAGGAGTGAATCCTGTTCGTGAATGTATGTTGTAGGTTCTTTTTCTGAGCATTTGAAATGTTAGACCTAAACTGGATTTATTAAGGTTAGTAACCTAAAACTAAACTATGATCTATGGGTTAGATTAGTGTTAATCTAACCTAGGCCTAAGCTATAATCTAAATGTTCTAAGTTAGTAACTTGTGCTATGGAGGTTAGACTAAGTCGCATCTTAAATCCTAACCTATGTTACTAACCTAACTATTGAACAAGGAAGAAAGGGGACCTATGGAAGGGTGCGAACCATGGGCGGCAGTTTCTATGGCATTAAATGGATGGATAAGCATGGAGGACAGGTAATTTGGTAGAAGTTTTAACGGCTAGCAAGAGCCGACGTGGCAGAGTCGCCAAAGTTAGAAATGGTCTTTGAATTTCATTTGTCCATCGCCAACTATGGCGGTCGGTGGCAATGGAGATTGAGCGGGAAATTTGGAGTAAATGCAATTAATGAGCTCGGTCTTCGAGCTCGGGTTTCACGGGAAGGCATGCAAAATGGAAAATTAGTAGTTTGTTTGGTTTTTCATGCGCTCCGGTTTTCCCTCTGTCTGATCACTGGTTCTTCGCACCAGTCTTCTTGGAGTTGCATGGAAAATATGAGTGTAACTCGCTCTTTTCTCTGGCAAGGAAAATTTATAAGTCATGGAAATAACAAATTTTTGTTGGTGAATCTAACTTGGAAAAAGAGGAGAAGGCTCGAGCTCTTTCAGTGGTCTTCTTCGGATTTTTAAGCAAATAACCAGGCATGTTAGGCCCTAACCTTTAAAAATCTTGCTCTCTTTCAAATGATTTCATTAGAACAACTCTGTTCAGATGATTTTTGGGTTCAGATGGTTTTTATGGTAGCTTTGTGTGATTTTGTTACTGTATCTTCTTACTGGTTCGATTTTTCAATTTAACCCTTGACGGGTGTGCATTGTGTTTCGAACTGTTGCACTATTTCGTTGTGTTTTGCATTCCGGCTAAAGTTTGTGAAATGCATGCAAGAAAGTATACTAAACCTGCTCTTTAGGAGCCCATGAATTGTTTCCTTGTTGGGTTCAGGCTACAGTTGATACTTGTTGTTGATACTTGTCGGAAAGGATACTGATGGACTTTTGTTTGAAAGTTCAGTTTAATTAGACTTCTTTGTAAGTTCTGTCGTGGTTATTATAGGTGGTGGTTACTGAATCTTGTTGGGTTTCGCTATGATACTTAAAGTTATTGTGAACGGATAACTTGCTGTGTTTACAGTATTTCAATGCGACCTAGTAGAAGTTGTTTTTCCCCCCTTGTGTTGTGATTATGGGATTCAACCCGTTGATAGTTTGCAATATATTTATTTATATACAAAATAACTCTGTGGAGTCCATGGAATGGTTCGTATATTATGGACTACTGTAGAAGCCATGTATGTGAATACTGGTAGCATGATTCTGTCGGAGTCCTGGAGGGGTAACTGGTAATACGACTTCTGTTATCTTGTAATGAATACCTTCGTTTAAGTAATGAATTTTTGGTACAGACTCAGTTGGTGTACTTTTTATGTTTCCTATCTGTGTAAGCTTGAGCGAATATTGTTGTAGAGGCTCAGTTGGATTCCTTGTTACGAAATCAGTATTTAGCTTCTGTATAAGCCTGATTTTGAATATTTACCATTGTTGGCACGGTTGGAATCCTTAACTAATATTTATCTTGTATATCGGCTTCTGTAGAAGCTTTATCGTGAATACTGTTGTTCGGATTCAGTTGAAATCCTTGATAGGTAACCAGTGTATCTGCTTCTATATAAGCCTGATTATGAACACTTATTGTTTTTGGCTCTGTTGGGTTCCTTAAGTATAGATAGATATCTTGTATCTTGGCCTCTGTAAAAGTGGGTCGTGATTACCATACTTTTCAACCTCTGAATGAGTTCAGATGTGAATACGGTATGTTATGTTTCCTTTCTGAATAATTGCAGTTAATTGAGGCTGTGCATGTTGCGTGGATTTCGTATGAATATCTCTGCATAGTCTTAGGGAAACATCATTTGCTTTAATGTTAACGAGTCTCTTGTTGACTGAGATAAAAAGGGGAAGTTCTTTTGATTTCGACCTTGGATCTAAAACCTTACAGTGTTTAGTAGGGATTAGAATGAGCTGTATGTTGCTGAGAGGGATTGTTGTCGTGTTTGAGCATGATTACGTCTTCTGTTGCATGGATATCTAGTCTTGAGCTTGACTGAACTAAGGAGCTGTCGACTGCACCTCGACAGGTGATGGCATTGAATATCTTCTTGTTTGTCGCTTCGTGTGGAAGGTCATGTGGAGTCTGTTTGGTTGATATTCATCACTGTTTTGGCGTGAGAGCTACTGTACTGCTAGTAAGCTACAGGAGTTTTGTTATATTTAATTTTAACAAAACTGTGGTTCTTCTTGTGGCTCGTCTGACTTATTCGTATGCATATAAGGTGAATGCTTTACTTTCGAGGAGACGGTACAGTCATGAGCTTGTTTGAAGGGAAATATGAATGACTTGTTTTCTTTCTCTTCTGTTGTAAAGTATATGTTGATATTTTTATCTAACCGTTGGAACTGTTTTTAACATATTGATGGAATCATGATTTGTTATGATATTCCTTTTATTATGTTGAATGTAATGATCTGTCTGATGTTTGTTGTCCTTGGGATTCAGATGGATAGTTGTTTTGGATACTTTCGTTCTTCTTGATCCCTAATATTTTGATGAAATATTTGAGAAGTATCTAGGACTATTCAGTAACGATAATTTGAGTTACGCGTTTATAGTCATGTTTGTATTACAAAAGCATAGTCTGAAATATGTTTACTTGTTTGGTGAAATGATCTCATTTAAACAGGTTGTTTAATGAAAACAGTTGGTGGATTGCAATTGTTTTAAGAGTTAGTGCTTATCATGCTCAGTTCATCGAACTGACCCATGTTGACAATTTTTGCAGATGGTTGCCGTAAGTGGTAAAAGCACGCAGATCTGATAGGATGTTCAGATTGTTTAATTTGGTTTTATGATGAATTTCAGCTTGATTCTCTAAATGTACTATATGAGGAAAGATGTTCTTTTTCCGTTGAGTATTGTATCAAGTATGCTGAAAGCATAAAATGTATTTGATTAGCCTGAAGGGAATAAAGAGAGATATTTGTTACTTATGTGTTTGTATTCTTATCTTGATAGTTTGACCTTCTTCGGATCAAATGATCTTGAGAGCTTGTTATTATTGTTTAAATTGGAGACTTTTGTGATTATCAATGTAAGCTTGCAAGAATATGTGAATGAATACTTATGATTGTTTAGCAGTTCTAGTATGTTCTATCTAAAGCTAAATTGAAATTTAGATCACTGTCTTTCTGGAAGCTAGGGTAAAAATAAACCTAAGCAGGACGCTAAACAAGCTGAATTAAATTATTAATTCCTAGTCTTGATTAAGCCAGGACAACGTTTAATTGGATTCTTAATCATTATATCTTGATACTAATAAGTAAGATATAAATTCAGTTATGAGAACTGATATAAACCTAAAAAGGGTTTGGTTAGCAATCTCATGTGAAGGATGGGAGTAATTGTCCAATTTCGTTGATTTAGAATTATGTATATTCTATGAACTCCTTGATGGGACCTCTAGTCTTAATAACTTCTCTTGTGTATTGGGTTTTATTAAGAAAGGTCATTCTAAGGTGAGGAACCCAGGGATTGGGAAAGACTACCCTTAAAGGGAGCGTCTTATGGTATAATTTAACTCAACGTATGTAACACTTTTTAATAAGTAGATCTTTTCGAGGTGGATTTAAAGGTTGACGGCACAAGTCAACTGTAGGGTTGTACCTTCGAGAAGATTAGGATCTCCTCGAAGATACAACAATGCAGGTGACTTATGACGAAACCCTTTACATTGATCGTTAAGATTTACACCTTAAACTCGAACAAGTTACTCTGGGACCGATTAGGAATGTGGTCACGTTATAAGGCTGCCTAGGAGACTCGGGGTATCTTGACACACTGGTTTAACTAGGGTTGACCCAGTATGTCATCGTATCCCTAGTCCTCGGGAGCATCCATATAACGTTGTCACCTTACTAATCCGTTTCCGAGTGAATAACTTGGGATAGGAGGGACTGACAGAAGTCAGTATAAGACATTCTACATAACATAGGAATGGGGTGAAGGACGTATTCCAGATTGACGAGTATGCCGTTAAGGAATACGAGACATAAGCAGTATGTTTCAAATCTTTGGCCAAAGTATCGCAAGCTGCTGATTGCGTTGTCCTAAGTCACCTAGTCTAAGGGATGAGATGCCGATGAATAATGGTAACAATTATTCAGATAGGTTCCTTAGACAGAGCATTCTGAATCCCAGAATAGGGAAGAGAACCGCAAGAGTGGTGTGTTAAATAAAAACGCCAACTCTTATTACTCATGAATAGATCGGTAGATTACCGAGTCATGGAATGAATAGATCGGAGGTACTCCGAGTCATTACAGCTGCATATGGTTATCTGTTATAAGAATGGTTATTTGATTTGTGAGTTCTAAATTATGTATTTAGAACCAGGAAGCATTTATAAAAAATAAAAAAAAAAAAAAAAATTGACTTGTTCTAATGTATAAAATGAGGATGTTACATCTTGGTATCAGAGCTGAAGGTTGCAGCTCTTGGACCTATTGTGTCCATAATCTGATGAGAACCTGAATTTTCTTGTAACAGAAAATGGTTAGAACAAGGGGGAACGTTGCGAATAATGCTCCACCTGATGGAGGGGCGGCAACAACCCAGAAACTTGATGAGATCCTTGCTGCCCTGTTGGACACAAGAGATCGTTTAGCTGTACTTGAACAGCAGGTGATGGGAAATGAGGAGGATGAAGAAGCTGGTAATGACAATCAGCCACCTCCTGAGGACAACCCCGATATGGGTGTTGATGTTAATGCTGGGAATGCACCTGTCCAACCAGAAAACAAAAAGGCCAGGTTGGCAGCAGAACTCACTAATGATATAAAAAGGATAAGTCCACCTAAGTATGATGGCACCACATTAGGAGATGGAGCTGAGAACTGGCTCAGCGAAATGGAGAAGTACTTTGCAATAAGAAACTTCTCAGAGGAAACCAAAGCTATTTGGGGAGCCTATCAGCTTTCCCACGAAGCATCTTCGTGGTGGGATAGCCGTAAAGCTGAACTAAATATTGATGAGACCAATATTACTTGGGATCAATTTAAAGGCTATTTTAGGCAACGTTGGCTGCCACAACTTTTCTATGATCAGAAAATGACAGAATTCCAGAACTTAGCTCAAGGGAAGCTAACGGTAACTGAATACTGGGAGCGGTTTACAAAACTCCTCAAGTATGTACCGCAGTATCAAACTGACGAGAAGTTCAGAATACGGAAATTCATCATGGGATTGAATCCCGTGATAGGGGGAGAGGTCGATGTTCACAGTCCAACCACTATGGAAGGAGTTGTTGAAAAGGCCATAAGGCAAGAACAGAAATTAAAGGCTATTTCTGCTCATAAAGAGGAAGTGCGGAAGAAGACTGCAAACCCTTCTTCAACCTCTCTTGCACCCAAAAAGGGACCATGGAAAAAGTTTGGAAACAAAAGTAAGTTTCCAGGGGATAATAGTAAGAAAGCAGTGACAACTAAGCCTGCTGGAAATGTAAGGGATAATTTTGCCAAAAATTATAACAATGGGCAGAAGCCCTATGGAGGACAACGTGACAATTACAAGGCTGGAGGCAATTTTGAGCCTAAAAAGGGACCTGTAGGAGGCTGCTACAATTGTGGCAAAGACCACTACGCAAATCAGTGCCCTTTGAAGAAGGATGATCGTAATCAGCAGCATAAGATACATGCTGCAGTAGCAGACAAGCAAGCTGAAAAGCAAGTGACACCTATAGAAGTTCCGGGTAAGTTATTTGGCATACCTGTCACTATTCTTTTTGATACAGGAGCTACTGAATGTTTCATTTCTAATAAACTTGCTTCTAAACTTAAGAGAAAAGCTGGAAAAATGGATAAATCTTGGACTGTACAATATGGTAATAACTCTGTTCATACAGTGAGTATGTGTCTTTTTGGGGCAGTCCTTGACTTACCTAATTTCTCCACGGAAGTTGACCTCTATGTTACACCTTTGGGATCGTATGACATTGTTATCGGTGTCAATTGGTTAGCTGACCATAAAGCAAAGGTAGACTGCTATGAAAAGAACATAAAATGTTTAGATGATCAGCTGGAAACAACAGAGATTCAAGGTGTGAAACGGGAAATTTCAGTTAGAAAACTGTCAGCTATGCAGCTTAAAAAGGCTAAAAATAAAGGATGTACCCTTTATGCAGTAAAGATATCTGAATTTTCAGAAGAAGATGGTGATTACATGAAGCGATTTCCTCTGTTACAAAGTTTCAGGGATGTTTTTCCTGAGGAATTACCAGGGTTACCACCTAAGAGGGAATTTGACTTCACCATCGAAATCAAACCAGGAACAGAACCTATTTCCAAAGCACCTTATCGGATGACTACTACAGAGTTAGTCGAGCTTAAGGCACAGTTGCAAGAACTTTTGTCTAAAGGTTTGATTAGACCAAGTGTTTCACCTTGGGGAGCGCCCGTAATATTTGTGAAAAAGAAGGATGGAACACTTAGGCTGTGTATCGATTATCGGATGTTGAACAAAGCAACAATCAAGAACAGATATCCACTTCCAAGGATCGACGATCTATTTGATCAGATGCGTGGGGCAGCGGTTTATTCTAAGATAGATCTTCGATCTGGTTATCATCAGTTAAGGATTAGAGAAGAAGATATTCATAAAACAGCTTTCCGAACAAGGTACGGACATTATGAATTCACAGTTCTACCCTTTGGATTAACTAATGCACCCGCAGCCTTTATGAACTTAATGAACAATATTTTTCAAGAATATCTGGACAAGTTTGTACTTGTATTCTTGGACGATATTCTCATTTATTCTAAAAGCGTTGAGGAGCACAATGAGCATTTGAAGATAGTTTTGGGAATTTTGAGAAAAAGAAAGTTGTATGGTAAGTTATCCAAATGTTCTTTCTTTGATTCAGAAGTTCACTATTTGGGTCATGTCATAAGTAAAGAAGGAATTGCTGTAGATCCTTCAAAAATAGTGGCAATAACTGAGTGGCCTGCACCAAAGAATGTGCACGAAGTAAGAAGCTTCATGGGTCTTGCTGGTTACTATAGAAAATTTGTAAAGGATTTTTCTAAAGTAGCTGCACCAATAACTTCATTGCAGAAGAAGGATAAGAAATTCATATGGAATGATAAGTGCGAAGCGGCTTTCAAAAGTCTGAAAGGCCAGTTGACTTCTGCACCTATATTAGCTGTACCAGACCCTAATGGGAGTTTTACTGTTGTAACGGATGCTTCTGGGGAAGGCCTTGGAGGTGTTTTGCTACAAAATGATCAAGTCATAGCATATGAAAGTAGAAAACTTAAATTACATGAGCTGAATTATGCTCCTCATGATTTGGAGCTTGCTGCCATTGTTCATGCACTTCAAGTCTGGAGACACTATTTACTTGGGAAACCTTTTGAGTTGAAAACTGATCACTTAGGACTGAAATATATTTTCACTCAGCCTAATCTTAATGCTAGACAGAGAAGGTGGTTAGAATTTTTATCACAATATGATTTTGATATTAGCTATATCAAAGGGAAGGAGAATAGAGTAGCTGATGCTCTAAGTCGTAGGAGGCACATTTCTGCTCTTATAACATTAAGAACTCAGTTTAAGGATGAGGTAAAAAGTGCCTCAGAATCTGATATTTACTTTCAGCAAGTAAAAGCAGCGCTTGCTGCAGAACCTAATGATGAAAGGTATAAAGGTTTTCATTTTGATGATGAAGGAATCTTGCGTTATGAAAACAGAGTATATGTACCTATGCTGAATGATTTGAGAAAGAAGTTGTTAGTTGAATTTCATAATTCACCTTTCTCTGGACACCCGGGTATCACAAAAATGCTTGCTGATCTGAAACAGCAATACTTTTGGAAAGGTATGAAAAAGGATGTCATTAATTTTGTGACTCATTGTTTGGAGTGTCAGCGGGTTAAGGCAGAACATATGCACCCTGCTGGACTGTTATATCCTCATAGCATACCGCAGTACAAATGGCAAGTAATAACCATGGACTTTGTACAAGGATTACCCATGTCCAGGAATAAACATGATGTTATCCTGGTAGTTGTAGATAAACTGACTAAGGTAGCTCATTTCATCGCTGGAAATCTAAAGGATGATTCACCAGTGCTGGCCAAAAGATTCGTACACGAAATTTTCAGATTACATGGTGTACCAGAATTGATTATATCTGACAGGGATCCAAGAATGACGTCAAGATTTTGGCAAACGCTTAACACAGCTCTTGGAACGAAACTAAACTTCAGTTCTGCATATCATCCGGAAACGGATGGACAAACTGAGAGGGTAAATCAAGTGTTGGAGGACATGTTGCGAATGTATTGCATGGATCAACAGTATAAATGGGAAGAGTATCTTCCATTAGTTGAGTTCGCATACAACAACACTTATCACTCATCTCTTAAAATGGCACCATTTGAAGCACTTTATGGAAGAAAGTGCAGAACTCCTGTTAGCTGGGATAGTGTTGAGGATAGAGTGGTAATTGGACCAGAGATTCTCACAGAAATGGAACAGCAAGTTAAGCTGATTCGTGAACGATTAAAGGAAGCAGCGGATAGGCAGAAGAGCTATGCTGACCTTAAGCGGGTTGATCGAAGGTTTGAGCTTGGTGAGAAGGTTTTTCTTCGTGTTAAACCCAGAAAGAGTTCTATAACTTTTGGCAAGGCTGCCAAGTTGTCACCTCGATTCGTGGGACCTTTCGAAATTGTCGAAATAATCAATCCTGTAGCTTATCGTTTAGCATTACCACCTGCTTTATCTCGCATGCATGATGTTTTCCATATTTCTTTGCTTAAGAAATACGTTTCAGATCTGTCACATGTTTTAAATTGGAATTCCTTGCAGGTCCAAGACCCAGGAATAATCGTGGTTAAACCCACACGAGTGCTGGAAACTCGCCAATTGCATTTGAGAAATCGTGAAATACAGCAATGTAAGGTCCAGTGGGACCAGTTTAACGAAGAAAGTGCAACTTGGGAAAATCTGGAAGAGATGAAAATTGCTTTTCCTTCTCTTTTTCAACAGAATGAAATCTGTTGACAAAACATTTCTTTTATGAACTTTTTTTTTTTAAGTTTATATGAAAGCCAGATGGAGGCAAACATTATTCAGGCTGAATAAAATGTGTTGTGACATTGATTTCTGGAACTATTTAAGTTGGAAAATAGTCGCATTGTTTTGTGAACTAATAAATTGGTTGACCTGAAGGTTAATTGAATATGTAATCATCGGGACGATGAATCTTTTAGGAGGGAAGCATGTAACACCCTGAACTGTTGTTACTTCCTCCTGAGCATACAAGTGTTGATATGTGATTTCTTTTGTAAAAAGGATGTGTTCCTTTGATTGAGAAGTCATGCTTGATATGGACTGTATCTTCTTTGAAATTGCAGATCTTTGACTGAGTCAGAATATAATTGGACTCTTTTAATTATTTCATTTTACACCTGAGTTTAATCTAATCTCGGAATGAATTATGGAGTTATCCATCTATAAGACCTAGCCTTGGATCAGTGGTATTGATCCAAGTGATGCTTTAAGTTTATTCGGGATGAATTAAAATTATAGACCTTACGCAGGTTGCAAGGTCTGAATGCATTGAATAAGCTAGTTCCGGAGTCTAACTCAGGCTGATCGTGTTAAATGAATTGGTTCCCGATATCGTAATATCAGGAAGGTCTTGATCGTGGACCAGGTAATAATTCAGATACATTTAATTCACTAGCCTATTGGCAGTGCAGGAGTGAATCCTGTTCGTGAATGTATGTTGTAGGTTCTTTTTCTGAGCATTTGAAATGTTAGACCTAAACTGGATTTATTAAGGTTAGTAACCTAAAACTAAACTATGATCTATGGGTTAGATTAGTGTTAATCTAACCTAGGCCTAAGCTATAAGCTAAATGTTCTAAGTTAGTAACTTGTGCTATGGAGGTTAGACTAAGTCGCATCTTAAATCCTAACCTATGTTACTAACCTAACTAATGAACAAGGAAGAAAGGGGACCTATAAAAGGGTGCGATCCACGGGCGGCAGTTTCTATGGCATTAAATGGATGGATAAGCATGGAGGACAGGTAATTTGGTAGAAGTTTAAACGGCTAGCAAGAGCCGACGTGGCAGAGTTGCCAAAGTTAGAAATGGTCTTTGAATTTCATTTGTCCATCGCCAACTATGGCGGTCGGTGGCAATGGAGATTGAGCGGGAAATTTGGAGTAAATGCAATTAATGAGCTCGGTCTTCGAGCTCGGGTTTCACGGGAAGGCATGCAAAATGGAAAACTAGTAGTTTGTTTGGTTTTTCATGCGCTCCGGTTTTCCCTCTGTCTGATCACTGGTTCTTCGCACCAGTCTTCTTGGAGTTGCATGGAAAATATGAGTGTAACTCGCTCTTTTCTCTGGCAAGGAAAATTTATAAGTCATGGAAATAACAAATTTTTGTTGGTGAATCTAACTTGGAAAAAGAGGAGAAGGCTCGAGCTCTTTCAGTGGTCTTCTTCGGATTTTTAAGCAAATAACCAGGCATGTTAGGCCCTAACCTTTAAAAATCTTGCTCTCTTTCAAATGATTTCATTAGAACAACTCTGTTCAGATAATTTTTGGGTTCAGATGGTTTTTATGGTAGCTTTGTGTGATTTTGTTACTGTATCTTCTTACTGGTTCGATTTTTCAATTTAACCCTTGATGGGTGTGCATTGTGTTTCTAACTGTTGCACTATTCTTTGTGTTTTGCATTCTGGCTAAAGTTTGTGAAATGCATGCAAGAAAGTATACTAAACCTACACTTTGGGATCCCATGAATTGTTTCCTTGTTCGGTTCAGGTTACAGTTGATACTTGTTGTTGATACTTGTCGGAAAGGATACTGTTGGACTTTTGTTTGAATGTTCAGTTTAATTCGACTTCTTTGTAAGTTCTGTCGTGGTTATTATAGGTGGTGGTTACTGAATCTTGTTGGGTTTCGCTATGATACTTAAAGTTATTTGTGAACAGATAACTTGCTGTGTTTACAGTATTTCAATGCGACCTAGTAGAAGTTGTTCCCCCCCCCCTTGTGTTGTGATTATGGGATTCAACCCGTTGATAGTTTGCAATATATTTATTTATATACAAAATAACTCTATGGAGTCCATGGAATGGTTCGTATATTATGGACTACTGTAGAAGCCATGTATGTGAATACTGGTAGCTTGATTCTGTCGGAGTCCTGGAGGGGTAACAGGTAATACGACTTCTGTTATCTTGTGATGAATACCTTCGTTTAGTAATGAATTTTTGGTACAGAATCAGTTGGTGTACTTTTTACGTTTCCTATCTGTGTAAGCTTGAGCGAATATTGTTGTAGAGGCTCAGTTGGATTCCTTGTTACGAAATCAGTATTTAGCTTCTGTATAAGCCTGATTTTGAATATTTACCATTGTTGGCACGGTTGGAATCCTTAACTTATATTTATCTTGTATATCGGCTTCTGTAGAAGCTTTATCGTGAATACTATTGTTCGGATTCAGTTGAAATCCTTGATAGGTAACTAGTGTTTCTGCTTCTATATAAGCCTGATTATGAACACTTATTGTTTTTGGCTCTGTTGGGTTCCTTAAGTATAGATAGATATCATGTATCTTGGCCTCTGTAAAAGTGGGTCGTGATTACCATAATTTTCAACCTCTGAATGAGTTCAGATGTGAATACGGTATGTTATGTTTCCTTTCTGAATAATTGCAGTTAATTGAGGCTGTGCATGTTGCGTGGATTTCGTATGAATATCTCTGCATAGTCTTAGGGAAACATCATTTGCTTTAATGTTAACGAGTCTCTTGTTGACTGAGATAAAAAGGGAAGTTCTTTTGATTTCGACCTTGGATCTAAAACCTTACAGTGTTTAGTAGGGATTAGAATGAGCTGTATGTTGCTGAGAGGGATTGTTGTCGTGTTTGAGCATGATTACGTCTTCTGTTGCATGGATATCTAGTCTTGAGCTTGACTGAACTAAGGAGCTGTCGACTGCACCTCGACAGGTGATGGCATTGAATATCTTCTTGTTTGTCGCTTCATGTGGAAGGTCATGTGGAGTCTGTTTGGTTGATATTCATCACTGTTTTGGCGTGAGAGCTACTGTACTGCTAGTAAGCTACAAGAGTTTTTTTATATTTAATTTTTAACAAAACTGTGGTTCTTCTTGTGGCTCGTCTGACTTATTCGTATGCATATAAGGTGAATTATTTACATTCGAGGAGACGGTACAGTCATGAGCTTGTTTGAAAGGAAATATGAATGACTTGTTTTCTTTCTCTTCTGTTGTAAAGTATATGTTGATATTTTTATCTAACCGTTGGAACTGTTTTTAACATATTGATGGAATCATGATTTGTTATGATATTCTTTTATTATGTTGAATGTAATGATCTGTCTGATGTTTGTTGTCCTTGGGATTCAGATGGATAGTTGTTTGGATACTTTCGTCTTCTTGATCCCTAATATTTTGATGAAATATTTGAAAGTATCTAGGACTATTCAGTAACGATAATATGAGTTACGCGTTTATAGTCATGTTTGTATTACAAAAGCATAGTCTGAAATATGTTTACTTGTTTGGTGAAATGATCTCATTTAAACAGGTTGTTTAATGAAAACAGTTGGTGGATTGCAATTGTTTTAAGAGTTAGTGCTTATCATGCTCAGTTCATCGAACTGACCCATGTTGACAATTTTTGCAGATGGTTGCCGTAAGTGGTAAAAGCACGCAGATCTGATAGGATGTTCAGATTGTTTAATTTGGTTTTATGATGAATTACAGCTTGATTCTCTAAATGTACTATATGAGGAAAGATGTTCTTTTTCTGTTGAAGTATTGTATCAAGTATGCTGAAAGCATAAAATGTATTTGATTAGCCTAAAGGGAATAAAGAGAGATATTTGTTACTTATGTGTTTGTATTCTTATCTTGATAGTTTGACCTTCTTCGGTTCAAATGATCTTGAGAGCTTGTTATTATTGTATAATTTGGAGACTTTTGTGATTATCAATGTAAGCTTGCAAGAATATGTGACTGAATACTTATGATTGTTTAGCAGTTCTAGTATGTTCTATCTAAAGCTAAATTGAAATTTAGATCACTGTCTTTCTGGAAGCTAGGGTAAAAATAAACCTAAGCAGGACGCTAAACAAGCTGAATTAAATTATTAATTCCTAGTCTTGATTAAGCCAGGACAACGTTTAATTGGATTCTTAATCATTATATCTTGATACTAATAAGTAAGATATAAATTCAGTTATGAGAACTGATATAAACCTAAAAAGGGTTTGGTTAGCAATCTCATGTGAAGGATGGGAGTAATTGTCCAATTTCGTTGATTTAGAATTATGTATATTCTATGAACTCCTTGATGGGACCTCTAGTCTTAATAACTTCTCTTGTGTATTGGGTTTTATTAAGAAAGGTCATTCTAAGGTGAGGAACCCAGGGATTGGGAAAGACTACCCTTAAAGGGAGCGTCTTATGGTATAATTTAACTCAACGTATGTAACACTTTTTAACAAGTAGATCTTTTCGAGGTGGATTTAAAGGTTGACGGCACAAGTCAACTGCAGGGTTGTACCTTCGAGAAGATTAGGATCTTCTCGAAGATACAACAATGCAGGTGACTTATGATGACACCCTTTGCATTGATCGTTAAGATTTACACCTTAAACTCGAACAAGTTACTCTGGGACCGATTAGGAATGTGGTCACGTTATAAGGCTGCCTAGGAGACTCGGGGTATCTTGACACACTGGTTTAACTAGGGTTGACCCAGTATGTCATCGTATCCCTAGTCCTCGGGAGCATCCATATAACGTTGTCACCTTACTAATCCATTTCCGAGTGAATAACTTGGGATAGGAGGGACTGACAGAAGTCAGTATAAGACATTCTACATAACATAGGAATGGGGTGAAGGACGTATTCCAGATTGACGAGTATGCCGTTAAGGAATACGAGACATAAGCAGTATGTTTCAAATCTTTGGCCAAAGTATCGCAAGCTGCTGATTGCGTTGTCCTAAGTCACCTAGTCTAAGGGATGAGATGCTGATGAATAATGGTAACAATTATTCAGATAGGTTCCTTAGACAGAGCATTTTGAATCCCAGATTAGGGAAGAGAACCGCAAGAGTGGTGTGTTAAATAAAAACGCCAACTCTTATTACTCATGAATAGATTGGTATAGTACCGAGTCATTGAATGAATAGATCGGAGGTACTCTGAGTCATTACAGCTGCATATGGTTATCTGTTATAAGAATGGTTATTTGATTTGTGAGTTCTAAATTATGTATTTAGAACCAGGAAGCATTTATCAAAAAAAAAAAAAAAAAATTGACTTGTTCTAATGTATAAAATGAGGATGTTACAACAGCTAGTTGACTTGGTTGAGGCATACGTGGAAGCTCCACTAAAAGATGGAATTGTATTTTTGGATGGAATTGGCATTTGCCATATTTAGGAGGCAGTGGCAAGGAAAGAAAGCAAGAAATTTTTAATTAATGGCATTTATGGTATTAATGGGCCTCAATATTTGTGTGCAAACCATCTTGGAAACTTGGAAGGTGGGTTTGTAGGAGTTTATTTGGTTTTTCATGCATTGCATATTTTGCTCTGAATGGAGCTATCTAGTTCTTTGAACCAGCAGTTCGACCTTCACTTCAAAGTTATTTTTTGTTTCTACGGTCTATTTTTGATCGAAGGAAAGTATATGAGGCATAAGAAGAAAATATGTTTGATTGTTGATCTTTTGTGGAGGAGAAAAAGAGTTGGAAGCTCGGCTGGAAGTCACCTCCTTCGATTTGGCATGAAGCACTATCAGGCATGATAGGCTCTAACTATTAAGATTCTTTGCTTTCTTCTAAATGATTCATTAGAACAACTTTGCTCTCATGAGATTCATGTTTTCATGTTTGTCTGGTTATTTTCTTGTTGGGTTTTATGAATCTTTGTGATGTTTTGATATGAAACCATGGAAAAATAATGTTGTTTTGGAAACCTTCTTTCTATGCAAGTTCTATGACAACATGCACATGAAGATTGTATGTGAAACTTGTTTTTAGAGCTCTTTTTTTCATTTTGGAACTTGTATTCAAGGTGGTTGTGCTTTTAAATAACCTTCATTTTATTATAGGGTTTTGAACTATATGGGAACCTTGAGTTCCATTTGATCTTATTATTGGGCTTCGTTTTTGATATAAAGCTTGTGTTGGAGCTTCGTGTTGTTCGGAACCAGTGTTTGGAAACTTATGCAACACTGAGTTGTTTCTTGAAGTGTGTATTTGGCACTATACTCGTATCTTATTCTTGTGAAGTTCTGAACTTTTGTCTGAAGCTTGGGTTCAACATTGTACTCTTATTTAACACTTGAGTGTTATGATATTTTATTTGGGTCGATGTATTTGATTATGTTTTGGTATTTTTGTGTTGGGTTATTCTTATATTAAAAGTTTAAGATTATAATTCTTTATTTGAGAAAATTACTCACCAGAAAACTACATGATATCTTGTTTGAGTCGTTTTGAAATCTCTTCAAGATTTGGCACTGGAAACGTCCTGTAAAAACAATAAAGGAACTTCTATTTCATGACTATATCATCTTCTCTGAGATGTTAATGGCATGAGAATTGGAAGGGGTGTCTTTCCCCTCTGTTTTGAGGAATCCCGCATTCTGGGTTGACTATTTTGTTGAATCTAAGTCACCTCTGTCAATTTTGTGGATGTGAAAGTTTTGTTTTAGATTTATGTTCCTGTTGCATTGGAGTTAAGATTGAGACATCTTCTGACTTAGACATTTTGGGTTCTTTCTCTCTCTTCTGATTCTTTAAAATAATTTTGGGTCTCAGTGGAAGGTTGAGTTATTACCCTTGGACACTGAAATTATAGGAAGGATACTTTCTCTGTTCATTTTTTGTGTTTAGTTCTTTTGAATCATGAACTACTTACTCTTCGTATTAAGTGGTGAAGCATTTATGAGTCTTCATTCTACGGTTTGTGGATAATTGTAAACTTGATAGTTTGTTTTTTTGGATTTTATTCTTTTCTGATACAGTGAATGAGTCCTTGGGCTTCTTTTTGAGAAAGAAAATATATACGTATTCTCTTGGGATCAATATGTTGTTTTGTGACTTTAATATGTTTTCAACCTGATTTGATTTGAAACTAGAAATTCTTTTGTTCAGTTGAATGAAATGATTTATTATTAGACGTTTCCTTATAAAGTTTCCTTTTCTCTATCTTTTGGATAAGCTCATTGATTGAACTTCTCAGCACTAGATTCTCTTATGAGATGGTGATTTCTTTATGGCTTGTTGGTCTACTTTGTTCAAATCATTGGTTGTAATGATAGTAGCTAAGTCGGTTCTACTGATAAGTGAATGCATACTTGTTTTATCAACTGTTGTTGACTAAGCCTTTCCTTATTTGGATGGATAGGAGTAGGTTTTGTCTCTTGTACTCTATCTTTTTGGATGAACTTGAGTAGAGATTAACTCCTTTATGGGACTACTTTGATTGTGAATGTTGGTTTCAGATCTTTGATTGATAACTTCTAACATGTAGAATTAGAATTGGAATTGCAGTTAGACTGTTTTGAGTTTCTATACCTTCTTGGATTATTATGAAATTCTGTTTAGATGTATATCTTTAATGTTGAATTTATAAGATTGTTATCCTGGAAAGGAAACAGATAATTCATGTTATGAACCTGATCTATTTTTGGATGTTATGAGTTTGGGTATGGTACATATTGGTTTTTCTTATTCCTTGCTTAAGATTTAGATGAATCATCCTAGAATGAACCATGTTGTAAACACTTCTTTTGTCTTATATAAAAGATATATGTTGTATTCTATTAGGATAGAATTATGAAATAATGGGATGGTAAGATCTATTGTTTGTTTAAAATTTATTGATAGGATCAATTCAAACTTTAAGTTTTTAGGTAGATGTTGTGGATTATATTCTGCTCTTCTCTTAAATGTGGATCTAGATTTATTGTTGTACTTCTTTTCTATTTGGTATCACTTATGTTTATTGTATGATATATTAATTATCTCATTAAAGTAGTGTTGCTTTAATGAAACAATTAGTGGAATGCACTTCATTTTAATGCTTAGTGCTTATCATGCTCAGTTCATTGAACTGACCCATGCTAGAAATTTTTGTAGATGGACATCGTAAGTGATAAAAGAAGGAAAAAACTTATATGATGCATTGGCTGATATAAGTCTAATTCTTTGTAAAGAATTTTGATTCATTCTTTAGTTGTATTGAAAAAGAAAAGTTGTATACTTTATAGAATGAAGGTTGTTGTTATGCAGTATGCCTAAAGTGCATAGTCTTGTAAATTTTATAAGTTATAATGATGAATTGTGAGTTGTGATTTATTTGCATTGGTTGTGTAATTTATCTCGTACTTTAATGAAGGAGATGGAAGTCCTATCTTGTTGATATTCTTCATATTATTTTATGCTTATCTTGTTATCTTTGATAAGATGGATAAAGGGAACTATTTCATTTTCCCTTATAATGATGTAGCTTGTTAAGTTGCAATAGATGATGTTTATTATCTAAATAGTATAATATGGTAATGTGACGCATAATGAACATACAATATGAACTATGGATATTGTGAATGATAAATCCTAACACTAAAACATTTAAAGGAAGACTCTTCCTCTCTTAAATAAATGTAAACCAAAAAGGGATTGGTGATAATATTGTAATTCATAGGACTTCATTTAGTATGAAGTCTACTTTGGTTGGACCTATGTGGTTGCTAAACTTCCCTGAATGTGAAATTACAATATTTTGGAACTTATGTTATTGTTGTCCTTTTTTGGTTAACTATTTGTTATACTATGTAAATGAACATTAAAATAAATCATGAGTTAAAGGAAGTTCTTTAATACTTAAATGATACAAGTATAGAATAAGAACTTAAGGAGAGTTGGATTAGGGTTTAGCAGGGTTACTAAAACTAGTGTATTAATCCAAATTAATAATTTATTAATAACCTCCTTGGGGTATGTACATCTTGATGAGGTAGTTTCTGTAGGATGTTGGCACATGCCAACTGTAGGGTTGTACTTTCAAGAAGACTTGGGTCTTCTCGAGAATACACATTGCAGTTGACATGTGGCAACACCCTTCTACATTGATCATCTAGATCTACACACAAATAAGGACTTGAACTTAATTTCTCTCTATGCCATGTTAGTGGCATATATAGGATAGGAAGTAGCTTCCAAGGGCTCAGGGAACCTTGGCACATCGGTTGACTTAGGTCAACTGAGTATTCCCATTTACACTAAGTCATTGTGAGCATCTTCCTATAATAATTTATGTTTCTAACCATGGCTAGGGTTAAACCTTGGACAAGTGTACTGACGGTAGTCAGTAAAGACCATTCTTGATAACAGAGGAGTGAGGTGAAGGACATATTCTGAAATGACGAGTATGCCATCTAGGAATAGTGACATACACAGTATGTTGAAAATCTTTGGCCAAAGTATCACAAGCTACTAGTTGTGTTGTCCTATGTCACCAAGTTTAAAGCAACGTGATATCAGATGAATATTGGTAACAAATATTCAGATATGTTCTTTAAACAGATCACTCAGTACCCGGTTTAGGGTAGGAAAACCAAGTATACGAAGTATATGATAAGTATTCAATACTTAAAGTTAACATAAATATATTGGTAGATTACCGAGTTATGAAATGAATAGATCGGTGGATCACTGAGTCATTTACAACTACATATGGTTATCTATTTGAGATTGATTGGCATGGAATGTTTGTTCTAAATAATGCTTTATTTAGAACATAGAACATTATTTAAAATTAAAAAAAAATTCCCTTGTTTCTAAAGTCTTAAAATGGGAATGTTACATCTTGGTATCAGAGCTGAAGGTTGTAGCTCTTGGACCTACTATGTCCATAATCTGATGAAACTTAAATTTTCTTGTTAACAGAAAATGGTTAGAACAAGAGGAAATGTTGCAAATAATCCTCCACTAGAGGAAGGAATAGCAACTACCCAGAAACTTGATGAGATCCTTACTGCCCTGTTGGACACAAGAGATCGTTTGGTTGTACTTGAACAACAAGTAATGGGAAATGAGGAGGAAGAAGATGCTGATAAAAATAATCAGCCACCTCTTGGGGACAACGCCAATGAAGGTGTTGATAATAACAATTTGAACATACATGTTCAGCCTGAGAACAAAAAGGCTAGGCTGGTAGCTGAACTCACTAATGATATAAAAAGGATAAGTCCACCCAAGTTTGATGGCACCACATTAGGAGATGGGGCTGAGAATTGGCTCAGAGAAATGGAGAAATACTTTGCAATAAGGAATTTCTCAGAAGAAACAAAGGTGATATGGGGAGCATATCAGCTTTCTCATGAAGCATCTTCATGGTGGGACAGTTGTAAGGCTGAGTTGAATATTGATGAAGCTAATATCACTTGGGATCAATTTAAAGGATACTTCAGGCAATGATGGGTGCCACAACTTTACTATGATCAGAAAATGACTGAATTTTAGAACTTAGCTCAAGGAAAGCTAACTGTAACTGAGTACTGGGAGCATTTTAAAAAACTCCTTAAGTATGTACCTCAGTACCAAACTGATGAGAAGTTCAGGATACAAAAATTCATCATGGGATTGAATCCCGTTATAGGAGGAGAGGTGGATGTTCACAGCCCAACCATGATGGAAGGGGTTGTTGAAAAATCCATAAGGCAGGAACAAAAATTAAAGTAATTTCTTCTCATAAGGAGGAAGTAAGGAAGAAAAGTTCCCAACTCCTCTTCATCATCTCTTGCACCTAAGAAAGGACCATGGAAGAAATTTGGAATGAAAAGTAATATTTCTTCTGAAACTAACAAGAAAGTAGCAACAAACAAGTTTGTTGGTAATGCACGAAATAACTTTGCTAAGAATACTAATAATAGACATAAGTCATATGGGGGTCAGAACGATAACTCTAAGGATAGAAATAAACCTGAGCCTAGGAAGGGACCTATATGAGGTTGTTATAACTATGGAAATGATCATTATGAAAATCAATGTCCTTTGAAGAAGGATGATCGTAATCAGCAACACAAGATACATGCTGCAGTAGCTGACAAGTAGGATGAGAAATAGGCCACGCCTATAGAAGTTTCAGGGTAAGTTATTTGGCTTACCTATAACTATTATTTTTGATACCGAAGCTACTGAATGTTTTATTTCTAGTAAATTAGCATCAAAACTAAAAAGAAAAGATAGAAACATGGATAAAACATGGACTGTACAGTATGGGAACAATGTTGTTCATACGGTTAGTATGTGTCTTTTTGGAGCAGTCCTTGATTTACCTAACTTTTCCACTGAGGTTGATCTTTATGTTGCACCTTTGGGGTCTTATGATGTAATCATAGGTGTTAATTGGTTAGCAAACATAAGGCTAAAGTGGACTATTTTGAAAAACACATTAGTTGTTTAGATGACCTGTAGAAAACAACAGAGATTCAGGGTGTGAAACATGAGAGATTTCTATTAGAAAATTGTCAACTACGCAACTTAAAAAGGACAAAAATAAAGGTTGTACCTTGTATGTATTAAAAATTACTGAATCAACGAAAGAGAACAGTGATGTTATGGAACAATATCCATTGTTATGAGACTTTAGTGATGTATTTCTGGAAGAATTTCCAGGTCTTCCACCCAAAAGGGAGTTTGATTTCATGATTGAGATCAAGCCTGGAACTGAACCTATTTCTAAAGCACCGTATTGAATGACTACTATAGAATTAGTAGAGCTTAAGGCTCAGTTACAAGAAATTTTTTCTAAAGGTTTGATTAGACCAAGTGTTTCACCTTGGGGAGCACCTATAATTTTTGTGAAAAAGAAGGATGGAACCCTTAGATTGTGCATTGATTACAGAATGTTAAACAAAGCAACAATCAAGAATAGATACCCACTCCCTAGGATTGATGATTTATTTGATCAGATGCGTGGAGCATCGGTATATTCTAAGATAAATATTCAATCTAGATATCATCAATTGCGAATTAAGGATGAGGATATTCATAAAACAACTTTCAGAACAAGGTATGGACATTATGAGTTCACGGTTTTACCTTTTGGATTAACTAATGCACCTGTAACATTTATGAATTTAATGAATAATATCTTTCAAGAATACTTGGACAAATTTTGTGCTCATATTCTTGGACGATATTCTCATATATTCTAAAATTATTGGGGAGCACCATGAGCATTTGAAGATAGTTTTGGAAATATTAAGAAAGAAATGGTTATTTGGTAAGTTGTCTAAATGTTCTTTCTATGACACAGAAGTACACTATTTGGGACATGTAATAAGTAAGAATGGAATTGTTGTAGATCCTTCAAAAATTGTAGCTATAACAGAGTGGCCTGCACCCAAGAATGTACATGAAGTTAGAAGCTTCATGGGACTTGTTGGCTACTATAGGAAATTTGTAAAAGATTTTTCTAAGGTAGCTACACCAATAACTTCCTTACAGAAGAAAGATAAAAAGTTTGTTTGGAGTGAGAAATGTGAAATTGCATTCAAAACCTTGAAAGAACAATTAACTTCAGCACCTATTCTTGAAGTACCAGATTCTAATGGAGATTTTATGGTGGTAACTGATGCTTCTAGTGAAGGTTTAGGAGACATTTTGTTACAAAATGGTCATGTCATAGCTTACGAAAGTAGAAAACTTAAGTTACATGAGTTGAATTATGCTCCACATGATTTAGAGCTTGCTGCCATTGTTCATGCACTACAAGTTTAGAGGCATTACCTACTTGGTAAACCTTTTGAATTGAAAACTGATCACCTTGGACTGAAGTATATCTTCACTCATCCAAATCTTAATGCAAGACAATGAAGGTGGTTAGAGTTTTTGTCTCAATATGATTTTTACATCAGTTATATAAAGGGTAATGAAAATAGAGTGGTTGATACTCTAATTCGTAGGAAGCACATTTCTACTCTTATAACGTTGAGAACTCAATTTAAGGATGAAGTAAAAAGTGTTATGGAATCTGACTCTTACTTTCAGAAAGTAAAAGCAGCACTTGCTACAGATTCAAATGATTTGAGGTATAAAGGTTTTCACTTTGATAACGAAGGAATCTTACGATTTGAAAACAAAGTATATGTACCTTCACTAAATGATTTGAGAAAGAAATTGTTAGCAGAATTTCACAATTCACCTTTTTCTGGACACCCTGGCATTACAAAAATGCTTATTGATATAAAACAACAATATTTCTGGAAAGGAATGAAAAAGGATGTTATAGACTTTGTGACACATTGCCTTGAATGTCAACATGTTAAAGCAAAAATATGCACCCAACCAGTTTTTTGTATCCTCATAGCATACCACAGTACAAGTGGCAAGTAATAAGCATGGATTTTGTACAAGGGTTACCTATGTCAAGAAATAAACATGATGTTATTTTGGTAGTTGTTGATAAACTAACAAAGGTAGCACATTTTATTGCTGGGAATCTGAAGGATGATTCTCCTATTTTGGCTAAAATATTTGTACATCAAATTTTCAGATTACATGCAGTACCTGAACTAATCATATATGATAGAGATCCTATAATGACATCAAGGTTTTGGAAAATGCTTAATGTAGCTCTAGGAACTAAGCTAAATTTTAGTTCTACGTATCATCCAGAAATGGATGGACAGACTGAAAGAGTAAATCAAGTATTAGAAGATATGTTACAGATGTATTGTATGGATCATCAATATAAGTGGGAAGAGTATCTTCCATTAGTTGAATTTGCATACAATAATACATATCATGCTTCTCTTAAGATGGCACCTTTTGAAGCATTATACGGAAGAAAATGCAGAACCCCTGTTAGTTGGGACAACATGGAGGATAGAGAGGTAATTGGACCTAAAATTATTACTGAAATGGAACAAGTTAAATTGATTCATGAACGCTTGAAAGAAGAAATAGATAGGCAAAAGAGTTATGCTAAATTAAAGAGGTGTTGGTGTCCATTTTGATCCTCTATTATTTTTTCGTAATTTTCCTTTCACTCTACATTTCTTGAAACATTTTCTACAGTTTGAATGGATGGGATGAAATTGTTTTTTTTGTTTCCATGCCCTAGTCCATTTTAAAATCATTTTCCATGCCTCATTTGTGAAGAAGCACCCAATTTTTCCATGTTTTATGCCCTACTTTTTCCAAATCTGTGGGTTGTATCATTTCTTCCCTTTTGCCTGATCATGAAAAAGGAAAAATTGATCGATTCATACTTGTATGTATTTAAAAATCCAATCCCAAGGTTGAGAAATGCTTGGAATCATGTTTTATCTTGTTCCAATTTGAAAAAATGTCCATCCTTGGAGAAAAAATCAAATTCAGGCGTCCTTGGCAAATTTTGTGTTTTTTTACAGTTGTACGGGTGTCATTTGCTCGTAAAAATTAAGCTCAAAATTATCCTCCTATGTGGCCACTTCTGGTTAAGGAAGGATCAGTGGGTTTTCTATAAAAACTTAATGTTTTGTGGCCTTTAGAAATTTTCACATTTTTTCCCCACAACCTTGTAAGTCCCAGAGGAGGGACATGTGTCATGTTCTTGTGCAAAGGTGGAATGGAAGGCAGGTGGGGAACTTAGGAATTTTTTGCCATTTTTAGTGAAGGGAAAAAGGGTGTGGAAAGTCCGATGGGTCATAAATGGAGCAAGGGATGGACACGTGGCAGGCGCAGAGGAGAGTGCGGGCTGCTGGAGGTAGAAGGAAATTTTTTCCCTTTTGGAAGAAAAAGCTAAGGTGAAATTTTGGACTGCGGCCCCATGGAAAATAACAAAGGGACACGTGTCCATGAGAATTCAAAATGGGGGGGTGGATTTCTTGGTGAATTTGAATTTTTAACTTTAAATGGATCAAATTCAAAACTTAGGGTGAAGTTCTGCAACCAATCCAAGTGTGACACATGGCTAATTTTGAAAGTCAAAGGAGAGCGCAGGCCACTGGTTAGTTTTGAATTTTTCAATTTTTGTGAAGGAGGTATGATGGAAATAAGAGGGACATGGCCCCATAGTGAATCATCGAGCGACACGTGGTAAGGGAGAAATTGGGTGTGCGGGCCCGCAAAGGTTTTGGGGAAATTTTTCCTTTTTTAAAAGGAGGTAAAATGTGCAGAATTGTCCCACCGTTTCATTAGGATTTACATCGTGGACACGTGGCAGGCCCAAGAAGAAGGCGGGGAAAGATGGAGTTTTTTTCCAATTTTTCAAAAGGTTGTAAAATGATAAATTTTTACCTTGGGCCTGATCTATCCACATTGCGCCACATGTCTGGCTTTATTTAAAAATTGAAAAAGTAACCCAAGCTTATTTTTTAATTCACATTTTCCACGTGGAGGGCCAAGATTTAAAGTTAAAGGAAGATCAACAGTTCCTGTATGTTGCACCATTTTTGCCACCATGGGAGCTCTAATAAACTTGGAATTGTAAATTTTGCATCAAGTTTCATCAATTTTTTTGTGATTTCATGTCGTTTGAACCTTCCATGATCATTAGGATCACTTTCATGGCTTAATTTGTAGATCTGAGATGTTTTTCAAACTAAAATTTTCCGTAATCACTCCAAACACATGAAATGTAAAATTTGAAAGTTACATAGGTAGTTTTCAAAGGTGAAAAGGTGATATGATGAGTGGAAAGGCATTTGCATACATTGATGATGAAAAACATGCCTCTAGGAAGGATAATGATCTGAATATTTGTAATGATTCAACCTTTTTAATCACTTGGAAATTTTTATTGCGAATCTGTTAAATGTCATTTTCAGTTAATCATAAGGAATTGTTGTAACAAACTTGATGTTAGGCATATTATTTTCTTGGGAAAGAACGATCAAATGTGATTGAAAGTTATATAATTCATGTTTTGAGACATACAAAAGGTCAGAGAAACTTAGAATTTCACTAGAAAAATATGAGAAGAATCTCATTCTCTGAGAAACTTCCTAAGAACCATTTCTAACTCCTTTTGCATCAGATTTGTATCATGTTCAGTTGGTTTTAGTTATAAATCCATCAACAAACCCTGAGATTTTTCTTATAACATTCCCCTACTGATAAATTTGATCATTTTTGGATTATTTTGTGTTGTCCCTTGGCAAAATTTGCATGCACTTATGTTCTAAAATGTATTTAATTTATGTTTCTTTCTCCTGTTACATTCTTGTGTTTGAAAACTCTTTTGATCATACATGGTCTCATTTCTTGTTGATAGTTTAGTGGCATCTATAGTCTCACATTCAAAAGATTTCATCTGATAAAGAGATAGACAGATTTAAAATCTATTTACTTTCCTTGAATTTTGAGATTGTTGTATACCTTTGGGTAAACCTTAGGTCATGATAAAATAGATATTTATGGATGCTTTGTTGGTTCATCTACTTCAATATTTTGTGGCAAGTTATCAAATATTATGTGGAAGAGTGCAGATCTAGGCCTCCATTTGGTGTACATATCCTTGTTGAAGCAGTGTATCAACCCTTTTGAATCATTCTATTGTGTGGAACTTACAAATTTCTTGGAAAGGTCCTCAAAGAAATTGGAAAATTTTGGTTAGTCTTGTCTAAAATATCCCACCAAAAAAATCATTCATAATAACTAATCCCACCCCATACTACCCCTGCATTGCATTATGTGTCAACAAAAGAATACAATCCATCTACAAAAATGCAAAAAGCAAATCAGGATCATACCATGTCTCTAGCGGCCTCAGCCTTGTCTTGAAAGCATTTCCATCATTTAGTAGTGACAGCTCTGTTGAGTTTGAATAATGGAAAATTGATCATGTTTTCCCAAGGCCATCTCCATAAAATATGCACAGTATAAGGATATCTCCACCTCCTTCACAAAAAAAGGTTGCAATATAGGTTCTCTTACCTTGGTTGAAAGGAACAACCTAAAATAGTGAGCATTAGATCAAAATCCTTTTAAGGTGCTACCCACTTCTTTAAAGCTTAAGTGCTAACAAGTCAGATAAATTGCTTCCCTAGCTACAAAATGACATATAAATCATTTATCTACCTCTGAGTGTCTTGTAAAATCCATGATGTTTCTCAAGTTGTGAAGGTGATTAAATCTGGGTACCAATACCCAAATGGTGCCATTGCCAGGGATCTGTTTTGAATTCCTAGGAAATAATTTATAGTGCTGTGATTGATTTACTAATTCATTTTCCAATCCATGTCTATTTAGCCCATCAATAATACCAAATGGCACCGTTTCCAGGGACATTATTCATTATTTCAGTATTTCAGATCCCTGGTAATACTTCTTGTGTGATTTATGTGCAATTATAAAATCTGAGTACCATCTTTTGATCATATTTATAAGATTGGAATGAAGAGTAGAGTTCTGAGTTTGATATTCTCTTAGTTCAATCTGATCCATGTGCATACATATTTGAGATATTTTAATACGTATAAAACCCTGGTAAAGTCCTTTAAAAATTCTGCATGCAAATACATTGTTGAAGCATCATTTTATAATCAGATTTGTAAGGATTAAGTGAAGATATAAGTTTTACTTGCAATTTTATCAGCTTCTAGCAGTAGTTTCACTTCATTTGCATTTGTGATTGATAAATTCAGATAAAAGAAGGTCTGATCTATAAAGTTTCACAAGATTTTCAGTGCTGATAGGTATTTGATAGAGTATTTTAGTTCATTTACACAACTAGGGTGAAATTCCTTAGTGGTGACTCCATTTTGTTTTGATCTTGATAAGTACTAGTGTCTTAACCTTTCTATCATTTACTTTAGTGTTTCTAATCCCTTCAAAACTAAAAGGAAGAAGATCTCTCTTCATTAGAGACTCTGCTAAGAAGTTGTTTATAGATTCAAGAAACTCAAAGTTAGAAGGGAGAAGAGTTTGGAAGGTTGTTAAAGGTCAGACATCAGGAAAAGATCTATCCATTGGTGAGAGCGATCAACCTTTGGTAGAGGATTATCACTCTTCTTCAAGTGATTATGATTCAGGAAATTCTCTCATAAACTTTTTTTCCTGAGCTAGTGAAGGTCCTTTTACTATACCGGGTAATTTCCTTCTCCAATCTACACCTTCATGTTTCAATTCAAATAAAACTCTCCAAGAAAATCAGCACTTAGAGAATACTAGTTTTGTGAATCACATTCTTGAGCTTGAAAGACCTTACACTCCTCATCAACTTATGTCACCCCCAATATCACCTCCACAAAACAATATGGCTTAGCCTAGACCTCCATTTGTTTTTAACACCTTTGGTCCTATAGACTTTAGAGGAATGGATGGTTACCCAAATGCTCTCCCACAAGATGTCATAAATAGATTTCCAAAATTACGAGGTAACAATGCAATAAATGGTGATCAGCATCTCAAACTTTTTGTTAACATGATGGAAGATTTTGTGATAGAGTTTGAAGATTTTTTTATTAAATTTTTCATTCATACACTAGAAGAGGATGCTATGGATTGGTACAAGGCTCTTCCTAATAATTCAATTGATTCTTGGACTGAGATGAATAATGCATTTAGGTTACAATATGGTGACAAGAATGGTCCTATATTTCTCTTGTCTAAGTTTCAGAATATCAAGAAGAACCCCAATGAATCATTCCATGACTTTAACAAAACTTTGAGAAGGTTTCCTATTAGTCTGAGGCCTTGTGATGAGTCTTGTTTAATCAAATATGCAGATGCATTTGATAAAAAGGTATTCTATTACCTAAGAGACAATAACCCTACCAATCTAAGACAAGCTTTCACCATGGCACTTAAAATTGAAAAAAATATCAAAGAAATTGGGAAACCTCTCAAGAGAGATGGTGTAAATTTGATAAACCCTAAAAAACATCAAGCTAGCAAGGGTGCTGATTTAGAGGAGGTTGTGAAAACTTTGGTAGGGGTTGTCAATGAAATATCATACAAGTTGGCAAGAGCTGAGAAGGGAATTGGGAAAACTTCACAAGGTCAGCCAAGAGCATAAAACCATGACATATTTTCCAATCATCCTAGAGGTGATCAAATGGAATATGATATGGGAAAAGGACCCATGAGGTCTACAAATAGACATCCTCAAGCACGTGAAGGAAGAGTGTTACCTGATCCCCTAACTATTAGGGTTGCTACTATTAAAGAAGTTGTTGATATTGATTGGTGTGATAGGTTTTTTTTACCCCATCCTCCATGTGAAGTGGACCATAAAGAAGGTGAAGCTAATAATGATGATGGTACTAATGATGCTATTTGCATGATGGGTTGTTCTTCAAGTCCACAAGGAGTAGAAACATCTACTGAAGTGATAAGTGCAAGGAAAACTGCAAATTTTTGGGATTGCATCAAATGGGAACAAGTATTTCTTCCCCCTCATACTCTTCAAGTTGATGTAGTGCAAGATTTTGAAATTCATAAAAATGAATTTGAATACTTAAGAGCTTTGATGATTAATAAGTATGATGGTGGTATCCCTTTGGAGGAAGATAGACAATTGTTGATGAATGTTGTAGTAGCTCAAGAGAAATATTAAAACACTAGAAGAAAAATTGTTAAATGATTAGGGCCTCAATCCAAACCTAAAACACCCTTGCTCACAAGCATTCCCAAAGAATCTCCTAGGAGAGAAACACTTGCCAAAAGCTCTGTTGTCCCAATCAAAAATTACAGCCCTCCTCATGTCGAAGCTGCCAAGAATCCCATGCCATCTGATGAATATTTTTGTCTCCCTTCTAATGTTATTTTTCCAAAGAGTGTTCCCTATGACATAGCCCAAGTATTGAGCCAAATCAAAGTACGTGTTCAAATCATTGAGTTTCTTAGGATTCCTGAGCATAAGAAGAGAGCATTTGAGTACTTGGGATTAAAGGAGGAGAAGACTACTTTGAGTAGAAATATAAATATTATTGAAACTCCTCCTCAGATCATTACAGACCTTGAAACATCACTAGTAGTAGAGGATCTTGGAGAGAAACCTACGGTATATTTGGGGACATCCTTGTTTGATTCCTAATTGAATGTTGATCCATTCTTCACAATTTTGATCATAAAGGATAGCATACTTCACAGTTGTATGTTTGGTTCCAGTGCATCATGTAATTTTATACCTCTTGAAGTCATGAATGAGTTGGATATCAAAGTGACAATAGCCTATGGAAAATGTATGGTTATGGACTCAAGAGAAGTGTCGGTTGTTGGTTGTGTGAAGGGTTTGGTTGTGCAGCTTGTATCTTATCCTGGGAGGAATTTAAAATTTTATGTTGTGATTGTTGATTGCCTTACCAAATGGGATATGTTATTATCAAGAAAGTGGGCCGCAAGTGTTAGAGGGATTGTCTAAATGGATATTTCTTTTTCCACCATTCCCATTGAGGGCATCCTTTTCAAGATCAATGGAGAAAAGAAAATGTTGCATCTAATTGAGGACCCAAATAATGCTTCTTATGAAGTATTATTTGTTGATGTTAATGCTGATAATTTTATTGGTTTTGCTAATAGAAAAGAACAAAAAATGGATTAGTCAAAGTTACTTGAATAGGTGAGGTCTCCTTAGACCTTTCTATTTGATGGAGCTTGCTCCAAATTTGGAAATGGTGCTGGTGTAATTATGATTTCTCCTAGCTTGGAAGAATTTGTTTTTTCCTTCAAGCTTAATTTTAAATGTACTAACAACATTGCTGAGTATGAAGCCTTGTTGTTGGCTCTGAGAATTACATGGAAGTATGGTGTCAAGGAAATCATTGCAAAGGGATATTCAGAGCTATTTGTCAAACAAATAAGAAAAATGTATGCTACAAAAAATCAGCAGATGATATAGTATAAGCATGCATTTTGGGATCTAATTGAGATGTTTGATTCCTTCAATATTTTAAACCATGATAGAAGTTTGAATGATGCTACTGATAAGTTGGTAATGATGGAATTGATATTTAGATATTACATCATCTCACCTTATTGTGAGTAAAATGTTGAAGCGTTAAATAGGTCAGTTGTCCCTGACAACATCAAGCATTGGCATGTGTTTAATGATGATGCTCAAGTGCAAAGGTTCTTGCAAAATCAAGGTGATTTTATAGATCAGAATATTGATTGGGAACCAATGGTGTCTGTGACTGAAGGAAGAGAGAATTTTTTTCGAAAAGATATTATCCAATTGAAAACTAATGCCATTCCTAGAGGTCTTGTTGCTCTTGAGTCAAATTTTAGCAATTTTGATTACATCATCAATAGAAACATATATTCCTCAAGGGATGTGGAAGATCATGACTTGGGAAAAAATTACAAACCAAGAAAAATTTTGTTGGGCAGCAGTCTAAGCATGGAAGAAAAGTAATCCTATCTTCAATTTTTGAAACAATATCAAGACTATCTTTCCTGGTCATATTCAAAGTTGAAAGCATATAGAGAGGACTTATTTCAGCATGAGATCCCTCTTGAGAAAAATGTCAAACCATTCAGAAAGAAGTAAATTCCAATTAATCTACTCCTCTCCATGAAAATGTAAGATGAATTAAAGAAACTAAAGGAGGGAGGGATTATTCAATCCATAAGGTATTCATCTTGGGTTACAAACCTTGTGCTATTCAGAAAGAAGAATGGAGATATCATACTTTGTGTGGACTTTAGAAATATGAATAGAGCTTCATTGAAAGACAATTATCCTTTGCCAAACATGGAGAATACGCTGTAGTTAGTGACTGGATCTAAATTTTTGTCCACCTTGGATGGTTTCTTTGGTTACAATCAAGTTGTTGTAAAGGAGTTAGAAGATTTAAAACTACCTTTAGCACTCCTTGGGGAACATATGTTTATGTGAGAATTTTGTTTGGTCTCATGAATGTTGGGGCTACTTTCCTAAGAGAAATGGATGTTGTTTTTGCTGGTTATATAAATGACTTCATTTCAGTTTATCAGGATGATGTGACTGTCTTTTCAAGGAGCGGAGAAGATCACTTACAACATTTGGAAAGAATGATGATCAGATGTAGAGAATCTGGAATCTCTCTCAATCCAAAAAAGTGTCACTTTGGGGTGAAAAATGCTAAGTTTCTTGGTCATATTGTTTCAAATGTTGTTGTCATGATTGACCCTAAGAGAATAGAAGCAAGCAGCAGGCTACCAATTCCAAGAACAAAGAAGGGCATCCAATATTTCTTTGGGAAAATCAATTTCATTAGAAGTTTTGTGTCCAATTTTTCTGAGTTGACTCTTCCTATCACATGCATGTTAAATAAAGATCAAGCTATCAAGTTGGAGGAGGTTTTTATTCAGGATTTTGAAGGAAGAAAAGAGGCACTTAATCATGCACCTATCTCGGCAGCTCTGAATTACAAGAAGCCTTTCCGAATGTTCTCCTTTTCTTCTAAAAATACTATTACATCTATTTTGCTCCAAAAGGATGAAGATGGGGCTAAGAGGCCTATTGCCTTCTATAGCAAGGCTTTACAAGCTACTGAGTTAAAGTACACAATCATGGAAAAACAAGTATTTTCCTTAGTGAAAGCAACAAAGGTTTTCAGGCCTTATATTTTAAGTTCAAAAGTTGCTGCTTATGTTCCCCACACCATGGTAAAAGACATCTTATCAGAGATGGAAATCTCAAGTAAAATATGTAGATGTGTGAACAAACTATAAGAGTATCATATGGACATCCAAACCAAAAAGTTGGTAAGAGGTTTGGGTCTTTCTAAGCTTATTGCTGAGAGTAACTTGCAGACCGTGGAAGTGAATAAAGTAGAAGAAGAAAGGGCAAATGTTCTTGGGAAATTGGTAAGTTCTAAATGGTACTAGGATATAATATTTTACCTTAGACACCTATGATATCCTGATCATTTAAAAAAAAAATAAGAAAAGAGCCCTCAAGATGGCTTCTCAAAAATATATCATCACTGAATTTGGGATGGCTTGGAAGAACCCTGAAGGTGTCCTCTTGAAATGTGTAACTGAAGATGAAGCTCCCAAACTAATTTCTGATTTCAATGGGGGAGTTTTTGGAGGAAACTTTTCTGGAAGGGTTACAACACACAAGGTTTTGAGAGCTAGTTATTGGTGGCCTACTCTCTTCAAAGATACAACTATGCTAATTAGAAAATGTGAAAGCTGCCAACATTTCTCTGGAAGAATGAAATCTTCAAGCTCCCTTCCCTTACATCCTGTATTAATTGAAGCTCCTTTCAAATAGTGGGGGATGGAATTCATTGGTGAGATTTCAGACCCTTCTAGTGCTAGATATAAGTGGATCCTTGTAGCCACATATTACTTCACCAAGTGGGTAGAGGAAATTCCCACCAAGAAAGCAACACACCAAGTTGTTATGGACTTCTTGTTGAATAATATCATATGCAGATTTGGTGTTCCAGTCAAGATTGTGGCTGATAATGCCATGTGTTTCAGAGCTAGATCTTTGATGCAAATGTGTAGGGACTATGAGATCAATCTACCTTATTCTTCAAACTATAACCCCCAAGGGAATGGACAAAATGAGTCTAGCAATAAGAACTTATTGAAGATCATTAAGAGGACATTGTAGTTGAACAAAAGAAAATGGGGTGAACAACTGAAATTTACAGTTTAGGCTGATAAAATCACTATCAAGAGAGCTACTGGTAAGAGACCATTTGAATTGGTGTATGGAACTCAAGCTCTACAGCCCTTACATCTGCAATTATCTTCATTTCAGTTTTTTCAACAACTTGATAATCAGAACATCAATCCATATGAAGTAAGGATTAATCAGATTATGGAGTTAGATGAAGAGAGAAGAGCATCCCACCAGAGGCATGTCAGATTTACAGAGAAGTTGAAAATATTGTTTGACAAGAAGGTCACTCCTAGGGCCTTTAATATTGGAGATCTGTTTTTGTTATGGGAAAATAGAAATGAAGATAAGGGAAAGCATGGAAAATTTGATGCATTATGGATGGGCCCTTACTCCATTGATATCAAAATTGGTGAGGATACCTTTTTTCTCAAAGATTTAGAGGGGGAATTTCTTGAAATACCTATTAATGGTAGGCATCTGAAGCATTTCTTGGATTAATCCCTAAATTTAAGGTATGCACAACTTGTACAGTGTATAGTGTTTGGGGATTTTCTCAGTTTTTGGTGTTTTGTTGGTTTGTGGTTTGCCTTGCTGTGTGGTAGCCATTTTTGTCAGGTTCTCAGCTAGTTTTTTGGTGATTTTGGTTCGTGACTCCTTTTCCTAATGGAATATTTTGGCACTTGGTCTACGTTGTTCTTATGGCACTCACCGGGAGTTCCCATCCTCGAGCAGGAGCTGATGTTGGTGCCCATTTTGATCCTCTATTATTTTGGCCTAATTTTCCTTTCACTCTGCATTTCCTGAAACGTTTTCTATAGTTTGAATGGATGGGATGAAATTTTTTTTCTGTTTCCAAGCCCTAGGCCATTTAAAAATCATTTTCCATGCCTCATTTGTGAAGAAACACCCAATTTTTCCATGTTCTATGAGCTAGTGAAGGTCCTTCTACTGTACCGAGTAAGTTCCTTCTCCAATCTGTACCTCTGTGTTTTGATTCAAATAAAAATCTCTAAGAAAATCAGCACTTAGAGAATGCCAGTCTTGTGAATCACATTCTTGAGCCCCAAAGACCTTGCACTCCTCATTAACTTGTGTCACCCCCAAGATCACCTCCACCAAAATAAAATGGCTCATCCTCCAACACCTCCATTTATTGGTAACACCTTTGGTCCTATAGACTTTAGAGGAATGGATGGTTACCCAAATGTTGTCCCACAAGATGTCAGAAATAGATTGCCAAAATTTCAAGGTAACAATGCAATAAATGGTGATCAGCATCTCAAACTTTTTGTTAACATGATGGAAGATTTTGAGATAGAGTTTGAAGATGTGTATATTAAATTGTTCATTCTTACACTAGAAGAGGATGTTAGGGATTGATACAAGGCTATGCCTGATAATTCAATTGATTCTTGGACTGAAATGAAGAATGCATTTAGGTTGCAATATGGTGACAAGACTGATCCTAGATTTCTCTTGTCTGAGTTTGAGAATATCAAGAAGAACCCCAATGAATCAATCCATGACTTTCAACACAAGGTTTAACAAAAATTTTAGAAGGTTTCCTGTTATTCTGAGGCCTTGTGATGAGTCTTGTTTAATCAAATATGCAGATGCATTTGATAAGAAGGCAACCTATTACCTAAGAGATAAGAACCCTACCAATCTAAGACAAGCTTTCACCATGGCACTTCAAATTGAAAACAATATCAAAGAAATTGGGAAACCTCTCAAGAGAGATGGTGTAAATTTGATAAACCCTAAAAAACCTCAAGCTATCAAGGGTGCTGATTTAGAGGAGGTTGTGAAAACTTTGGTAAGGGCTGTCAAAGAAATCTCATATAAGTTGGCAAGAGCTGAGAAGGGAATTGGGAAAACTTCACAAGGTCAGCCAAGAGCATAAAACCATGACATATTTTCCAATCATCCTAGAGGTGATCAAATGGTAGATGATAGAGGAAAAGGACCCATGGGGTCTACAAATAGACATCCTCAAGCATGTGAAGGAAGAGTGTTGCATTATCCCCTAACTGTTAGGGTTGCTGATGTTGAAGAAGTTGTTGATATTGATTGGTGTGATAGGTGTTTTTTAACCCCATCCTCCATGTGAAGTGGACCAGCAATAAGGTGAAGCTAATAATGATGATGGTACTGATGATGATATCTACATGATGGGATGTTCTTCAAGTCCACAAGGAGGAGCAACATATACTGAAGTGATAAGTGCGAGGATAGCTACAACTTTTTGGGATTGCATCAAACAGGTACAAGTATTTCTTCCCCCTCATACTCTTGAAGTTGATGTAGTGCAAGCTTTTGAAATTCCTAACAATGAATTTGAATACTTAAGAGCTTTGATGATTAAGAAGTATGATGGTGGTATCCCTTTGGAGGAAGATAAACAATTGTTGATGAATGTTGTCATAGCTCAAGAGAGAGATTATAACACTAGAAGCAAAGTTGTTAAAGGAGTTGGTCCTCAATCCAAACCTAAAACACCCTTGCTCACAAGCATTCCAAAAGAATCTCCTAGGAGAGAAACACTTGCCAAAAGCTTCTGTTGTCCCAATACAAAAATTACAATCCTCCTCATGCCCAAGCTTCCAAGAATCCCATGCCATCTCATGAATATTCTTGTCTCCCTTCCAATGTTTTTTTTCTAAAGAATGTTCCCTATGGCATATCCCAAGTATTCAGCCAAATCAAATTGAGTGTTCCAATCATTGAGTTGCTTCGGATTCCTGAGCATAAGAAGAGAGCATTTGAGTACTTGGGATTGAAAGGAAGAGAAGAATACTCCAGGTAGAAATGTAAATGTTGTTGAAACTCCTCCTCAGATCATTGTTGACCTTGAAACACCATCAACAGTAGAGGATCTTGGAGAGACACCTGAGGTATATTTGGGGACATCCTTGGTTGATACCAATTTAATGTTGATCCATTCTTCATAAATTTGATCATAAAGGATAGGATACTTCATAATTGTATGTTTGATTCCAGTGCATCATGTAATGTCATGTCTCTTGAAGCCATGAATGATTTGGATATCAAAGTGACAGCAGCCTATGGAAAATGTACTACCATGGACTCAAAAGAAGTGCCGGTTGTTAGTTGTGTGAAGGGTTTGGCTGTGCAGCTTGCATCTTATCCCATAGAGGAATTTAAAATTAGATGTTGTAATTGTTGATTGCCTTGCCAAATGGGGTATGTTATTGTCAAGAAAGTGCGCTGCAATTTTTGGAGGGATTGTCCAAATGGATATGTCTTTTTCCACCATTCCCATTGAGGGCAGCCTTGTCAAGATCTATGGAGAAAAGAAAATGTTGCATCTAATTGAGGACCCAAACAATGCTTCTTATGAAGTATTATTTGCTGATGTTGATGCTGATAATTTTATTGGTTTTGCTGATGGAAAAGAACAAAAAATGGATTAGTCAAATTTCCTTGAACAGGTATGTTCTCCTTGGACCTTGCTATTTGATGGAGCTTGCTCCAAATTTGGAAATGGTGCTGGTGTAATTCTGATTTCTCCTAGCTTGGAAGAATTTGTTTTTCCTTCAAGCTTAATTTTGAATGTACTAACAACATTGTTGAGTATGAATCCTTGTTGTTAGGTTTAAGAATTGCATGGAAGTATGGTGTCAAGGACATCATTGTAAAGGGAGACTCAGATCTAGTTATCAAACAAATAAGAAAATTGTATGCTACAAAAAATCAGCAAATGAAGCAGTATAAGCATGTAGTTTGGGATCTAATTGAGATGTTTGATTCCTTCAATATTGTCCACCATGACAGAAGTTTGAATGCTACTGCTGATAAGTTGGCAGTGATGGTGTCGATATTTGGAGATTACATCATTTCACCTTATTGTGAGTACAATGTTGAAGTGTTAAATAGGCCAGTTGTCCTTGACAACATCAAGCATTGACAATTGTTTCATGATGATGCTCAAGTGCAAAGGTTCTTGCAAAATCAAGGTGATTTTATAGATCATAATATTGATTTGGAACCAATGGTGTGTGTGACTGAAGGAAGAGTGACTTTTTTTGGAAAAGATATTATCCAATTGAAAACTAACACCATTCCTAGAGGGCTAGTTGCTCTTGAATCAAATTTTAGCAATTTTGATTGCATCATCAATAGAAACATGTCTACCTTAAGGGATGTGGAAGAGCATGAACTTGGGAAAAAATGAAAAACCAAGAATATTTTGGTTGGGTAGTAGTTTAAGCAAGGAAGAAAAGCAGTCATATCTTCAATTGTTGAAACAATATCAAGATTGTCTTTCCTGGTCATATTCAGAGCTGAAAACATATAGAGAGGACTTGTTTCAGCATGAGATCCCTCTTGATGAAAAATGAAAAACCATTCAGACAAAAGAAAAGGCCAATTAATCCACTCCTCTCCATGAAAATGTAAGATGAATTAAAGAAACTAAAGGAGGGAGGGATTATTCAGCCCACAAGGTATTCATCTTGGGTTGAAAACCTTGTGCCAGTACAAAAGAAGAATGGAGATATCATAATTTGTGTGGACTTCAGAAATTTGAATAGAGGTTAATTGAAAGAAAATTATCCTTTTCCAAACATGGAGAATATGCTATAGTTAGTGACTAGATCTGAATTGTTTTCCACCTTAGATGGTTTCTCTGGTTACAATCAAGTTGTTGTAAAGGAGTCAGAAGATTTAAAACTGCTTGTAGCACTCCTTGGGGAACATATGTTTATGTGAGAATTCGTTTGGTCTCATGAATGTTGGGGCTACTTTCCAAAGATCAATGGATGTTACTTTTTTTGGTTATATAAATGAATTCATTTTAGTTTATCAGGATGATGTGACTATATTTTCAAGGAGTAGAGAAGATCACTTACAGCATTTGGAAAGAATGTTGATCAAATGTAGAGAATCTGGAATCTCTCTCAATCCAAAGAAGTGTCACTTTGGGGTGCAAAAGGCTAATTTGTTTGGACATATTGTTTCAAAGGTTGGTGTCATGATTGACCCTGAGAGAATAGAAGCAATCAACAAGGTCCCAATTCCAAGAACGAAGAAGGGCATCCAATCTTTCTTTGGGAAAATAAATTTCATTAGAAGGTTTATATCCAATTTTTCTGAGTTAACTCTTCCTATCACATGCATGTTAAAGAAATATCAAGTTATCAAATGGAGGAGGCTACTATTCAGGATTTTGAAGGAATCAAGGAGGCACTTAATCATGCACCTATCTTGGCAGCTCTGAATTACAAGAAGCCTTTTCAAATCTTCTCCTTTGCTTCTGAAAATACTATTGCATCTATTTTGCTCCAAAAGGATGAAGATGGGGTTGAGAGGTATATTTCCTTCTTTAGAAAGGATTTACAAGCTATCTGAGTTAAAGTATACAATCATGGAAAAACAAACATTTTCCTTGGTGAAAGCAACAAAGGTTTTTAGGCCTTATATTTTAAGTTCAAAAGTTGTTGCTTATGTTCCCCACACCATGGTAAAAGACATCTTATCAGAGATGGAGATCTCAAGTAAAAGATGTAGATGGGTGAAAAAACTACAAGAGTATGATTTGGACATCCAAACCACAAAGTTAGTAAGAGGTTTGGGTCTTGCTAAGCTCATGGATGAGAGTAACTTGCAGACTGTGGAAGTGAATGAAGTAGAAGAAGAAATGGTAGATGTTCTTGGGAAATTGGTAAGTTCTAAGTGGTACAAGGATATAATATTTTACCTCAGAAACCTATGTTGTCCTGATCATTTAAATAAAAATTAGAAAATATCCCTCAAGATGACTTCTCAAAAATATATCATCACTGAATTTGGGCTGGCTTGGAAGAACCCTGAAGGTGTCCTCTTGAAATGTCATAACTGAAGATGAAGCTCCCAAAGTAATTACTAATTTCCATGGGGGTGTTTGTGGAGGACACTTTCTAGAAGGGATACATCACACAAGGTTTTGAGAGCTAGTTATTGGAGGCCTACTCTCTTCAAAGATGCAACCATTACTTATTAGAAAATGTGAAAGCTTCCATCATTTCTTTGGAAGATTGAAAGCTTCATGCTCCCTTCCTTTACATCCTGTATCAATTGAATCTCCTTTCAAATAATGGGGGATGGACTTCATTGGTGAGATTTCAGATCCTTCTAGTGTTGGACATAAGTGGATCTTTGTAGCCATAGATTACTTCACCAAGTGGGTAGAGGCAATCCCCACCAAGAAAGAAACACACCAAATAGTTATGAACTTCTTATTGAATAATATCATATGCAGATTTGGTGTGTCAGTCAAGATTGTGGCTGATAATTCCATGTGTTTTAGAGATAAACCTTTGATGGAAATGTGTAAGGAATATGGAACCAATCTAACTTATTCTTCAAACTATAAACCCCAAGGGAATGGACAAGCTGAGTCCAAAAATAAGAACTTTTTGAAGATCATTAGGAGGACCTTGGAGTTGAACAAAAGAAATGGGTTGAACAACTAAAATTTATAGTTTGGGCTGATAGAATCACTGCCAAGAGAGCTACTGGTAAGATCCTATTTGAATTGGTGTATGGAACTCAAGCTCTACTGCCCTTACATATGCAATTATCTTCATTTCAGTTTGTTCAACAACTTGAAGATCAGAAGATCAATCCATATGAAGCAAGGATTAATCAGATTATGGAGTTAGATGAAGAGAGAAGAGCATCCCACCAGAGGCATGTCATATTTAGAGAGAAGTTGAAAAGATTGTTTGACAAGAAGGTCACTCCTAGGGCCTTCAATATTGGAGATCTAGTTTTGTTATGGGATAACAAAAATGAAGATAAGGGAAAGCATGGAAAATTTGATGCATTATGGATGGGCCCTTACTCCATTGATATCATAATTGGTGAGAATATATTTTTCCTCAAAGATTTAGATGGAGAATTTCTTGAACTACCTATTAATGGTAGGCATCTGAAGCATTTCTTGGATTAATCCCCAAATTTAAGGTATGCCTAATGGATTTACTGTGATTTTGGCTCATGAATCCTTTGTCTAATGGATTATTTTGGCACTTGGTCTACATTGTTCTTGTGGCACTCACTGGGAGTGCGCATCTCTAAAAAGGAGCCGATGTTGGTGCCCATTTTGATCCTCTATTATTTTTCCCTAATTTTTCTTTCACTCTACATTTCCTGAAACATTTTCTACAGTTTGAATGGATGGGATGATTTTTTTTTTCTTTTTCCATTCCCTAGGCCATTTTAAAATCATTTTCCATGCCTCATTTGTGAAGAAACACCCAATTTTTCCATGTTCCATGCCCTACTTTTTCCAAATCTGTGGGTTATGTCATTTCTTCCCTTTTACCCGATCGTGAAAAAGGCAAAATTGATTGATTCATACTTGTGTGTATTCAAAAATCCAATTCCAAGGTTGAGAAATGCTCATAATCATGTTTTATCTAGTTCCAATTGAAAAATTACCATCCTTGGAGAAAAAATCGAATTCGGGCATCCTTGGCAAATTCTATGTTTTTTTACGGTCGTATGGGTGTCATTTGCCCATCAAAATTAAGCTCAAAATTATCTTCATACGTGGCCAATTCTAGTTGGGCAAGTATCGGTGGATTTTCTATAAAAACTTAATGTTTTTTCACCTTTGGAAAATTTCACATTTTTCCCCGTAACCCCGCAGGTCCCAGAGGAGGGAGACGTGTCATGTTCTTGTGCCAAGGTAGAATGGAGGGCATGAGGGGAACTTAGGATTTTCTTTTCGTATTTGGTGAAGGGAAAAAGGGTGTGGAAAGGCCTGTGGGTCCACAATGGAGCAAGGGATGGACACATGGCAGGTGTAGAGGAGATTGTGGGTCACCAGAGGTAGAAGGAAATTTTTTCCCTTTTGGTAGAAAAATCTAAGGTTAAATTTTGGAGTGCAGCCCCGTGGCCAAACACAGGTGGACACATGTCCATGAGAAGTCAGAATGGGGGGACAAATTTCTTGGTGACTTTAAAGTTTTAACTTCAAATGGATCAAAGTGGGCCAAAGTTCTACAACCAATCCAGGTGTGACACGTGGCCAATTTTGAAAGTCAAAGGAGAGCATGGGCCAATGGTGAGTTTTGAATTTTTCAATTTTTGTGGGGGTATGATGGAAAAAAGAGAGACATGACCCCATGGTGAATCTTTGAGCAACACATGGCAAGGGAGAAATTGGATGTGTGGGCCCATGGAGGTTTTGGGGAATTTTTTCCTATTTTAAAAGGAGGTAAAATGTGTAGAATTGTCCCACGGTTTCATTGGGATTTACATTGTGGACACGTGGTAGGCCCAGGAAGGAGGCAGGGAAAGATGGAAAAAATTTCCAATTTTTCAAAAGATTATAAAATGATAAATTTTCACCCTCGGCCTGATCTAATCACATTGTGCCACGTGTCTGGCTTTATTTAAAAACTAAAAAAGTAACCCAATCTTATTTTTTGATTCACATTTTCCACGTGGAGGGCCAGGATTTAAAGTTGAAGGTAGATCAATGGTTCCTATACGTTGCACCATTTTGGCTACCATGGGAGCTCCAGGAAACTTGGAATTGTGAAATTTTCATCAAATTTCATCAATTTTTTTGTGATTCTGTGTTGTTTGGGCCTTCCAGGGTCATTGGGATCACTTTTATGGATTAATTTGTAGATCTGAGATGTTTTTGAAATGAAATTTTTCCCTAATCAGTCCAAACATGTGAAATGTCGAATTTGAAAGTTGCAGAGATAGTTTTAAAAGGAGAAAAGGTGAAATGATGAGTGGAAAGGCATCTGCATGCATTGATGATGAAAAATGTGCCTCCGGGAAGGATAATGATCTGAATATTTGTAATGATTCAACCTTTTAAAACACTTGGCAATTTTTGTTGCGAATATGTTAAATTTCATTTTCAGTGAATCATGAGGAATTGTTGTAACAAACTTGATGCTAGGCATATTCTTTTCTTGGGAAAGAAGGATCAAATGTAATTGAAAGTTATATAATGCATTTTTTGAGACATGCAAAAGGTCAGAGAAACTTATAATTTCACAAGAAAAATTTGGGAAGAAGCCCATTCTCTAAGAAACCACCTGAGAACCATTTCTAATTCCTTTTGTATCATGTTGAGTTTGTTATCATGTAAAGCCATCACACAAGTCTGAGATTTTCATGTAAATCTGATATCAACAAGCTTTTGAGTTATTTGTGTTTTTCTAGCAAAATATGATGTTTTTAATTTGTGTTTCTTTCTCCTATTGCAATCTTGTGTTTGAAAAATCTTTTGATAATACATGGTCTCATTTCTTGTTGATAGTTGAGTGGCATCTGCAGTCTCACATTTAGAAGAGATTTCATCTGATAAAGAGATAGACAAATTTAAAATCACTCTACCTTCCTTGAATTTGAGATATTTTGTAAACCTTTGGGTGCACCTTAGGTCATAATAAAATAGAGATTTCTGGATGCTTTGTTGGTTCATCTACTTCAAGATTTTGTGGTGAGGTTCTCAAAGACTATGTGGAAGAGTGCAGATCTGGGCCTCCATTTAGTGCATATATCCTGGTTGAAGGAGTATCTCAACCCTTTTGAAGCATTCTGCTATGTGGGTCTTACAAATTCTTACAAAGGTCATCAAAGAATCCAGAAAATTCTGGTTAGTCTTCTCTGAAATTTCCCACCAAAAAATTCATTCAGAATAACTAATACCACCACATACTGAATGTATTTTTCATTGTGTGTCAACAAAAGAATACAATCCATCTACAAAAATGCAAAAAGCAAATCAGGATCATACCATGTCTTTAGCAGCCTTAGCCTTGTCTTGAAATAATTTCCATCATTTAGTAGTGACAACTCTGTTGAGTTTGAATAATGGAAAATTGATCATGTTTTCCCAAGGCCATCTCTGGATACAATATGCACAGTATAAGGATATCTCCACCTCCTTCATAAAACAAAGGTTGCAATATAGGTTCTCTTACCTTGGTTGAAAGGCACAACCTAAAATAGTGAGGATTAGATCAAAATCCTTTCAAGGTGTTATCCATCTTCTCCAAAGCCTGAGTGCTAACAAGTTAGATAAATTGCTTCCCTAGCTATAAAATGACATACATCATGATCTATCTTTCCTCAAGCTGTCATTGTAAAATCCATGATGCTTCTCAAGTTGTGAAGGAGATTAAATTTGGGTACCAACAAGAGGGTTGATATGGAATTTGAACTTGGTGAGAAAGTATTTCTTTGGGTTAAACCAAAAAAGAGTTCTATAACTTTTGGAAAGGTTGCCAAGTTATCACCCTGTTATGTGGGGCCTTTTGAGATAGTTGAAGTAATCAACCCTGTAGGTTATCATTTAGCATTACCTCTTGTTGTGTCACAAATGCATGATGTTTTCCATATTTATTTTCTTAAGAAATACAAGTCACATTTATCACATGTGTTAAATTATAATTCATTGTAGGTCCAGGACCTAGGAATAAACGTGATTAAACCCACATGAGTGTTGGAAACTCACCAGTTGCATTCAAGAAATCATAAAATAGGACAATGTAAGGTCTAGTGGGACCAGTTTAATGAAGAGAGTACAACTTGGCAAAACCTTGAGGATATGAAAACTAATTTTCCATATCTATTTTAAATAGAATTGATTCTATTGACTGATAAAAATTTGTGATTTTATCTTTATATTACAATAAGTATGCCATTTTTGGGTAGATATTTATTTGTTTTGAATAAATAGCTATGTAATGCTGATTTCTGGAACTTAAAATGCTGATATGTTTTTGACATATGGTAAGAAAAGTGAATAAGTTGATTTTCCTTGATGCAAACTGTTAAAAAATGAGATAATCATCGGGATGATGATTCTTTTTAGGAGGGAAGCATGTAACACCCTCGATAACTGTTATATTCCTCTTTTGCATTCCAAGTGTTGACATGTGATTTTCTGGATAAAGATGTGTTCTTTTGACTGTTGAAGATCATGCTTGATAAGGATAAATCATTTATGTTCTTAAAAATCATTAGACTAAAATAGTATGGTTATCAAGAATTCATTTTCACTTTGGAAAGGTGAGTTGCAATCTGGCTTTAAGAGTTGCAGACTTATTTCTTCTTCTGACTCATCCTTGGATCAATTTCAGTGATCCAAGGAATGTTTCAAATCTTCTTCTTAGACTGAATGATAAATTGACATTCAGTAGTTTGAGGGACATAGAAGACTGAACTTTGTATGTTACAAATTTTGTGGTCTTATGTGAACGTGTTTTCGTTCAGCTGTATGTTTGTGCTTGGGTCTTTGGTGATTGATCTTGGCAGGACATTAAGGACGTAAGAAAAAATTCAATTCATGACAGAGGAGGAGTTCGGAGTCCTAAAACCTAAGGATTATCCTAACAGTATCCTAAGCTAGGTAAGAACACCTATGTTCTAGCTACGTTTACTTATTTGGATTTTATTCTAACCTAAGCCTCTTATTCTATTTTGTTGGGTTGGCATCCTAACCTAAGCATTGTGCTAAATGAATAAGGGAAGGATTACTAAAGTAATTCTAGGCTATTTTAACTAATACCTAATACTAAATGGTTATGAATTGAATCTAACCTAAGGTGGGAATTACTATTGGAAAATGTTTTAAGACCTAAGTTGGTTATTGCTAGACTAACCTAAGTTTTAGGGGATCCATCCTAAACTATTAAAAGGGAACCTAAGGGGTCGCATGTCTCTAAGGTGATGGTTCCAATGGCATTTAAATGAGTTGATAGGGTTTAATGGATGGTAGTACTACCAGTTTTGGCAGGGGCTAGTTGACTTGGTGGAGGCATACGTGGAAGCTCCACTAAAAGATGGAATTGTATTTTTGGATGGAATTGGCATTCACCAGATTTAGGAGGTGGTGGCAAGGAAAGATAAGTGGGAAATTTGGAATTAATGGAATTTATGGCATTAATGGGCCTCGGTCTTTGTGTGCAAACCATCTTGGAAACTTGGAAGGTGGGTTTGTAGGAGGTTATTTGGTTTTTCATGCATTGCAGATTTTTCTCTGCATGGAGCTATCTGGTTCTTCGAACCAGTAGTTTGACCTTCACTTCAAAGCTATTTTTGGTTTCTACGGTCTATTTTTGATCGAAGGAAAGTATATGAGGCATAGGAAGAAAATATGTTTGATTGTTGATCTTTCGTGGAGGAGAAAAAGAGTTGGAAGCTCGGCTGGAAGTCTCCTTCGATTTGGCAGAAGCACTATCAGGCATGATAGGCTCTAACTATTAAGATTCTTTGCTTTCTTCTAAATGATTCATTAGAACAACTCTGCTCTCATGAGATTCATGTTTTCATGTTTGACTGGTTATTTTCTTGCTGGGTTTTATGAATCTTTGTGATGTTTTGATATGAAACCATGGCAAAAATAATGTTGTTTTGGAAACCTTCTCTCTGTGCAAGTTCTATGACAGCATGCATGTGAAGCTTGTATGTGAAACTTGTTTTTGTAGCTCTATTTTTCATTCTGGAACTTGTATTCGAGGTGGTTGTGCTTTGAACTGACCTTCGTTGCATTATAGGGTTCTGAACTGTATGGGAACCTTGAGTTCCATTTGATCTTGTTTTTGGGCTTCGTGTTTTGTTATAGACTTGTGTTGGAGCTTCGTGTTGTTCGGAACCAGTGTTTGGAAACTTATGCAATGTTGAGTTGTTGCTTGAAGTGTGTATTTGGCACTGTACTGTATATCTTATTACTTGTGAAGTTCTGAACTTTTGTGTGAAGCTTGGGTTCGACACTGTACTCTTATTTAACACTTGAGTGTTATGAGCTTGTATTTGGGTCAATGTATTCAATTCTGTTCTAGTATTTTTGTGTTGGGTTATTCTTATATTAAAATTTTAAGCTTATAATTCTTTATTTGAGCAACTTACTCACCAGAAAACTGGGTGATAGCTTGTTTGAGTTGTTTTGAAATCTCTTCGAGATTTGGTGCTGGAAACGTCTTGTTAAAAAAAATGGAACTTCTGTTTCATGACTGTATCATCTTCTCTGAGATGGTAATGGCATGAGAATTGGAGGGGGTGTCTTTCCCCTCTATTTTGAGGAATCCTGCATTCTGGGTTGACTATTTTGTTGAAGCTAAGTCACCTCTGTCATGATTTTGTGGATGTGAAAGTTTTGTTTTGGATTTATGTTCCTGTTGCTTTGGAGTTAAGATTGAGACATCTTCTAACTTAGATGTTTTTGGGTTCTTGCTCTCTCTTCTGATTCTTTAAAATAATTTTGGGTCTCAGTGGAAGGTTGAGTTATTACCCTTGGACACTGAAATTATTCAGGAAGGATACTTTCTCTGTTCAGTTGTTTTGTGTTTAGTTCTTTTGAATCATGAACTACTTACTTTTCGTATTAAGTGGTGAAGCATTTGTGAGTCTTCAGTCTTGGGTTCATGGTTAATTCTGAACTTGATAGTTTGTTGTTTCAGGATTTTATTCTTGTCTGATTCAGTGAATGAGTCCTTGGGCTTCTTTTAGAGAAAGAAAATATATATGTATTCTCTTGGGATCAGTATGTTGTTTTGGGACTGCAATATGTTTTCATCCTGATTTGATTTGAAACTGGAAATTCTTTTGTTTAGTTGAATGAAATGATTTATTATTGGACCTTTCCTTATAGAGTTTCCTTTTCTCTATCTTTTGGATAAGCTCATTGATTGAACTTCTCTGCACTCGATTCTCTTATGAGATGGTGATTTCTTTATGGCTTGTTGGTCTACTTTGTTTGAATCATTGGTTGTAATGATAGTAGCTAAGTCGGTTCTACTGATAAGTGAATGCATACTTGTTTTATCGAATGTTGTTGACTAAGAATTTCCTTATTTGGATGGATAGGAGTAGGTTTTGTCTCTTGTACTCTATCTTTTTGGATGACAAAACTTGAGTAGAGATTAACTCCTTTATGGACTACTTTGATTGTGAACGTTGGTTTCAGATCTTTGATTGATAACTTCTAACATGCAGAATTAGAATTGGAATTGCAGTTAGACTGTTTTGAGTTTCTATACCTTCTTGGATTGTTATGAAATTTTGTTTAGATGTATATCTTTAATGTTGAATTTTATAAGATTGATATCCTGGAAAGGAAACAGATAATTCTTGTTATGAACTTGATCTGTTTCTTGGATGTTATAAGTTTGGGTGTGGTACGTAATGGTTTTTCTTATTCTTGCTTAAGATTTAGGTGAATCATCCTAGAATGAACCATGTTGTAAACACTTCTTTTGTCTTATAGAAAAGATATATGTTGTATTCTATTAGGATAGAATTATGAAATAATGGGATGGCAAGATCTACTATTTGTTTAAAAGTTATTGATAGGATCAATTGAACTTTAAGTTTTTAGGCAGATATTGTGGATTATATTCTGCTCTTCTATTAAACGTGGATCTAGATTTATTGTTGTACTTCTTTTCTGTTTGGTATCACTTATGTTTATTGTATGATATATTAATTATCTCATTAAAGCAAGTGTTGCTTTAATGAAACAATTAGTGGAATGCACTTCATTTTAATGCTTAGTGCTTATCATGCTCAGTTCATTGAACTGACCCGTGCTAGCAATTTTTGCAGATGGACATCGTAAGTGATAAAAGAAGGCAAAAACTTATATGATGCATTGGCTGATATAAGTATGATTCTTTGTAAATAATTATGATTCATTCTTTAGTTGTATTGAAAAAGAAAAGTTGTATACTTTATAGAATGAAGGTTGTTGTTATGCAGTATGCCTAAAGTGCATAGTCTTGTAAATTTTATAAGTTATAATGATGAATTGTGAGTTGTGATTTATTTGCATTGGTTGTGTAATTTATCTCATACTTTAATGAAGGAGATGGAAGTCCTATCTTGTTGATATTCTTCATATTATTTTATGCTTATCTTGTTATCTTTGATCAGATGGATAAAGGGAACTAGTTCAGTTTCCCTTATAATGATGCAGTTTGTTAAGTTGCAATAGATGATGTTTATTATCTAAATAATATAACATGGTAATGTGATGTGTAATGAACATACAGTATGAACTATGGATATTGTGAATGATAAATCCTAACACTAAAACATTTAGAGGAAGACTCTTCCTCTCTTAAATGAATGTAAACCAAAAGGGATTGGTGATAAGTGCATATTGTAATTTATATGATGACTTCATTTATTGGTATGTAAATCTCATACTAATGAAGGAGATGAAGACCTATGTGATATTGCTAAACTTTCCTTTGATCAGAATGTGAACTAGTTCAGTTTCCCTTATAATGATGTTTTTTTAAGTTACAATAGATGATGTTTATTATCTAAACAATATAACATGGTAATGTGATGTGTAATGAACATACAATATGAACTATGGATATTGTGAATGATAAATCCTAACACTAAAACATTTAGAGGAAGACTCTTCCTCTCTTAAATGAATGTAAACCAAAAAGGGATTGGTGATAAGATTGTAATTCATAGGACTTCATTTAGTATGAAGTCTACTTTGGTTGGACCTATGTGGTTGCTAAACTTCCCTGAATGTGAAATTACAATATTTTGGAACTTATGTTATTGCTGTCCTGTTTTGGTTAACTGCTTGTTATACTATGTAAATGAACATTAAAAGCAATCATGAGTTAAAGGAAGTTCTTTAATACTTAATTGATACAAGTATAGAATAAGAACTTAAGGAGAGTTGGATTAGGGTTTAGCAGGGTTACTAAAACCAGTGTATTAATCCAAATTAATAATTTATTAATAACCTCCTAGGAGTATGTACATCTCGATGAGGTAGTTTCTGTAGGATGTTGGCACACACCAACTGCAGGGCTGTACTTTTGAGAATACTTGGGTCTTCTCGAGAATACAACGTTGCAGTTGACATGTGGCAACACCCTTCTGCATTGATCATCTAGATCTACACACAAATAAGGACTTGAACTTAGTTTCTCTCTAGGTCAAGTTAGTGGCATATTTAGGATAGGAAGTAGCTTCCAAGGGCTCAGGGTACCTTGGCACATCTGGTTGACTTAGGTCAACCGAGTATGCCCATTTACCCTAAGTCATTGTGAGCGTCTTCCTATAATAAATTATGTTTCTAACCAGGGCTAGGGTTAAACCTGGGACAAGTGGACTGACGGTAGTCAGTAAAGACCATTCTTGATAACAGAGGAGTGAGGTGAAGGATGTATTCTGAAATGATGAGTATGTCATCTAGGAATAGTGACATAAACAGTATGTTGAAAATCTTTGGCCAAAGTATTGCAAGCTACTGGTTGCGTTGTCCTATGTCACCAAGTTTAAAGCAACGTGATATCAGATGAATATTAGTAACAAATATTCAGATATGTTCTTTAAACAGATCACTCAGTACCCGGTTTAGGGTAGAAAAACCAAGTATATGAAGTATACGATAAGTATTCAATACTTAAAGTTAACATAAATAGATCGGTAGATTACCGAGTTATGAAATGAATAGATCGGTGGATCACCGAGTCATTTACAGCTGCATATGGTTATCTATTTGAGATTGATTGGCATGAAATGTTTGTTCTAAATAATGCTTTATTTAGAACAGAGAACATTATGTAAAAAAAATTCCCTTGTTTCTAAAGTCTTAAAATGGGAATGTTAAAAATGTTGTAAATTTTTAACCTCTTGGAAAAAAATTAGACACCGTCCCATGGACCATTTCTAGTCATTACAGAAAAAAAAATGATCAAATTTATATATAAAGTATTAAGTGGCCTTATTGTGTTTCTATCCAACATAAGCGAGGGGATTGAGAAAAGTTGACCTTAATGCATTGAGCTCTATTTTTATGGCATGTGTTGATAGCCAGTATCTCAGATTCAATATTGGTGATACATATAAAATAGTGTTGAGTTCTATTATAGTTTGGTTCAGCTAAAAAAGAAAATCTATGTTTAAGGATCTCAACATCAGATTAACTCAATGTGTAAGTGGTTGGCTAGGTTTGCAAAACCAAATCAATGATAACTTGGCCAATGGAAAAATCATATCACAGGTAGAAGAAACTCAGATCACCGAGTTAAAACTATGAGCTCATTGAATTGAGCTAGTGGAGAATAGTTTGCAGAGTAGAGCTTCATCAAGCATTAGAACAAAGATGAGTTCAAGACCGAGCTCAACATCCTTTAAGTGGTGGCTCGAAAGCATATAGTATCAAACAAACATAATATTGAGTTACGTCCAAGCTCATAAATGGATCCATCGAGTTACTTAGGGTAATATGACTCAAGCCAATAAATGGATTGGTGCATCAAGATCTATTTTGATGGCCTATGTTGATAGCTAGCAGCTTGGTCAATCACGATGGAACTTGCAAGAGTTGAAACATTTGATATACTTGGGTCGAGCTTGACATTGGCGAGTTATGGAGGTTTTAAGTCAACATAGGATCCAGACTAGCATGTATATGTTCAAAGTAGATGCAAGGAGGCTTGGTTGTATGAAATGCTGAGTTGTGGAGCTTAATTACTGTAGTTTAGCATGCCATGTGAAACTTTCTGGAAAACATAATAACCATCATCGGTTAGGAGGGACCAGCATTGGTCAAAAAAGGAGGAATTGACATCGCTTAGGGCTAACTGGTATCGGTTACCTGTGCGGGAGTGTTTTATTTAACTCTCAGGAATTAAATATATTTTTAGCATTAAAACATATCTATTAATTGTAATTACATGGCTAAGTTCCCTAGGTTTATATATGTCCATACAAGCATGAAATCTAGGGTTAAGAAGTAAGAATTAAGAATAACTTACAAAAGTTGATTATTATTGTGAGAGAGAGAATTCTTAGAGAAGAAGCAAAATCTTGAGTGAAAGAAATTACTGTGCATCTGAGAGTTGTGGAAGATTGTAAATCTTCATTGTATATCTTGTCAAAGCTTTGGATAATAGACTGGCTTGTTTCTTGGTTGACGTAGCCCACACTAAGTGAACCATGTTAAATCTGGTGTTGATTTATATCTCTTATTTTGTATATTGCTTCTGGTAGTATATCTATTTTTATTTACATGTATGCATAGATCTAATATATTATCTATACAACTGGTATCAAATATTTGTTTAAGGTTTTTTTGAGTTAACATATTTACTCACAGAGGGTTTCCTAATTGAGTGGGAGCTAAAGCAATGGTAGAAGAAAAAAAATACAAGGTAGATAAGTTTGATGGCCGAAATTATCAATTATGGAGGATGCAAATTAAGGATTATCTATATCAAAGATATTTGTATTTACCATTGGATGATAAGTCTAAACCTACAAAGATGATTGATGAAGAATAGAAGATTCTTGACAGAAAGGCTTTGGGATCTATAAGATTAAGCCTAGCAATGTCTGTGGCTTTCAATAATATAGAAGTGATTTCTTCGATAGGGTTAATGAAATATCTCGTTAATTTATATGAAAAACCTAGTAATTCAAATAATTTTTTTTGATGAAGAAACTATTTATTTCTAAGACGCATGAAGGTGGATCTACATCTATTCATTTGAATGATTTTTGATGTATTGTAAATTAGTTAAAATTGGTTGCTATACCATTTGATGATGAAATGAAAGCACTAATATTCTTATTTTCTTTACCTAATAGTTGCGATAGGTAATGGTTGTTAGTAATACAACATTTGCTAATAATATTATGACGTTTGATGATGTGGTTAGTATAATCTTGAATGAATAAATTCACAGGAAAAGTATAGAGGAATAATCATCTGGTAATTATTTGAATGTATAAAGTAGGGGAAGGCATAAGGAGAGATCCAAGAGTAAGAGTAATGGGAAATCAAAGTCAAGGAATAGTAGATCTAAATCAAGAGGTAAGGGAATTACTTGTTGGAAATGTGGAAAGAAAGGACATGTAAAGAAAGATTTTTGGTCAAAGGATAAAGAGAACCAATAACCAGATAAAGGTAAAGAAGAAAATATTGTTACATCATAGGTAATGCAAGATTCTCTTATTCTTTCTTTGGATAATAGAATTGAATCGTGGGTTTTATATTCAGGAGATTCTTTCCATGCAACCCTTAATAAGGGATATTTCAGAAATTATGTCCATGGTAATTTTAGGCATGTTTATTTTGGTGATGATGGACCTCGTAGTATTACTAGTAAAGGGGAAGTTCATCTAAAATTTCTGAATGGAAATACATGGGTATTGAAAGATGTGAGGCATATGCCAAGCCTCGGGAGGAATCTTATTTTTGTAGGGTAAATAGGTGAATCTGGTTGCATGGTTACTTTTACAAGAGACTCTTGGAAAGTCACCAAGGGTGATTTTGTTGTGGAAATAGGTAAGAAGGTAGGAACGTTATATTTATCTACATGTGTCACTGATTCCTTTTCTGCATTATCTACTTCAGGTTCAGATGCATGCATGTGGCATAATCATTTGTTTTAGATGAGTCAAAAAGGAATGCAGATCTTAAAGGCTAAGGGTAAGTTATCATATTTGAAATATTTAGATCTTGATTTTTGTGAGTATTGTGTCTTTGGAAAGCAAAAGAGAGTAAGATTTCTCAAAGTTAGGGCAGCTAAGAAGGAGCAGAAATTAGAGCTTGTAAACTTAGATGTGTGGGGACTAGCTCAGATAGCTTCTCATGGAGGATCTTAGTATTATGTTACTTTCATTGATGATGCTACAATAAAGGTATGGGTTTATTGTATTAAACGTCAATATGATGTTTTTGACACTTTTAGAAGATGGAAAGCACTTATTGAGAATGAATCAAATTTTAAGTTAAAGTGCCTTAGATATGATATTGGTGGTGTATACTATAGCAAGGATTTCAATTATTATTATTCAGTGAATGAGATACGTAGAGAAAGAGCAGTTAAAAAAACACCACAGGAGAATGGGGTTGTAGAAAGAATGAACAGGACAATCATGGAACATGCTAAAAGTATGAGAATACATTCAGGATTACCCTTACAGTTTTCGGCAGAAGCAGTTGATACAATGGTTTATTTGATTAACCATGGGCCTTCAGTTTCATTAGATGGAGGAATACTAGAGAAAGTTTGGACTAGAAAATAGGTAAATCATTTTTTTCTTAATTTTTTTGGTTCATAAGCTTTTGTGCATGTTGATAAGGAAACTAGGAAAAGGCTAGATGTAAAATCCAAGAGATGCACATTCACTGGTTATGGATCTAGTGATTTTGGATTTCATTTTTTGGGATTTAGAGAATTATAAAATTATTAGGAGTCGTGATTTTGAATGGAATGAAAAGAGAATGTACAGGGATCAAATTTTGGTACCCAATGATGAACTAGTTGAATAGTTTGTGAATGAAAATGAACTCTTAGGTTTAAAAGTAACACTGATAGGGTTACATAGTAATTGGTGTCAGTTGACCCCTGACCAACATCGATAAACTAAACTGGTATTGGTTATAGAAGATCCAAACTGGTATCGGTTAGCAAAACCAATGTCTATTATAGGTGACCAGTGTTGGTCACTAACAGATTTGGATACAATTGTCCATGAGGTCTAGAATGAGCCTCCAGTACCTCAAAATCCTGTGAGAAGGTCACAAAGGGTAAGTAAACCTCTAAAAAGATTTACACCTTCTCTATTTTATTTATTATTAACTGATAATGGTGAACCATAATTTTTTCAAGAAGTAATGCAGGATAAGACCCACGTCTAGTAAGAGCATGACATGGATGAGGAGATGGAATCCTTGGAACAGAACCAGACTTGGGATTTGGTTAAGTTGTTAGTAGGTAATAGGACATTATAGAACAAGTGGTTTTATAGGATCAAGGAAGAAGAGGATGGACAGAAAAGATAGAAGGCAAGGCTTATAGTAAAGGGATTTACACAGAAAGTAGGTATTGACTTTGGTGAAATAGTTTCTCCTAATGTAAAGATGACTTCTATTCATACTGTATTGAGTATAGTTGCAGTAGAAGATTTGCATTTAGAGTAACTAGATGTGGAGATGGATTTCCTTCATGGTGATTTGGATGAAGATATTTATATGTAGCAACCCCTTGGGTATGAAGTCAGGGGTAAGGAGAAATTAGTGTGTAAGTTGAAAAAGAGTCTATATGGACTCAAGCAATCTCCAAGGAAATGGTACATGAAGTTTGATAGGTTTATGCATGAGCATGGTTACTTAGGATGTGAATTTTGCCATTGTGTTTATTTTAAGAAGCTTGAAAATGGGAGCTATATTATTTTTTATTGATTGTGGATGATATGCTTATTGTGGGATTTAGTATGCAGGACGTTGGTGAGCTTAAGGGAAACCTAGATCAAATATTTTCTATGAAGGATTTAGGAGCTGAAAAAATAATCCTTCGCATGCAAATATATAGAGACAGGAAAAACAAAAAATTGTATTTGTCTCAGGAGGATTATATCTACAAGGTGTTAGAAAGGTTCAAGATGTAGAATGAAAACCCTGTTAATACACCTATGGTTGGAAAATTGAAATTGAGAAAATATTAGTGTCCTTCATCACATGAGGAGGTCAAATACATGACATGAGTGCCATATGCTTCATTATTTTAAAGTCTCGTGTATGTTATGGTTTGTACCAGACCAGACATTACACAAGCAGTGGGAGTTGTGAGTAGATATATGGCTAATCTAGGTAAAGAGCATTGGAAATTAGTCCAATGAATACTCATGTAATTGAAAGAGACATATAACATGTTGTTATGCTATGGAGGTTTGAATATTTCATTATTCAAATATGTTGATTCTTTTATGGTTGGAGATTTGGATGGTAGGAGGAGCACTAATGGATATATTTTCACATTAGGTGGAACGACAGTTATCTAGATTTCAAGATTATAGAAGGTTGTGGCTTTGTCTACTACAGAGGAAGAGTATGTTACAGCTACAAAGGCTAGCAAGGAGATGATATGGATGAGTAGGTTCATGGAAGAGTTGGGGAAGGAGAAATATGATTGTAAACTATTCAGTGATAGTCATATTGTAATTCATTTGCAAAAGAACTCAATGTTTCATTCAAGAAAAAACAACATTCAGTTGATGTATCACTTCATACGATAGTTATTGGAGGATGGGTAGTTGAATCTAGAAAAAATTTATACGAGTGAGAACCCTGTGGATATACTAACTAAGCCATTAACAAAGGTCTTCCAGTTTGATACTTGAAGAGGAAGAAATAAAGCTAAGGAAGGATCCAAGTATGACGTTGTATAGGTATGATGCAATAATTAAACTCCAAGTGGGATATTGTTGAGTTGTGGAGCTTAATTACTTTAGTTTAGCATGTAATGTAAAACTTGCTGGAAAACATAGTAATTTTCATCGGTTAGGAGGGATTGGCATCGATCACCTATGACTGCCATCAGTCAGGCAAGGAGGAACCGACATTGGTTAGGAATAACCGACACCACTTACATGTGTGGGAGTGTTTTATTCAACTCTCAAGAATTAGATCTATTTTTAGCATTAAATCATATCTATTAATTGTAATTACATGGCTAAGTTCCCTAATTTTATATACACCTATATAAGCATGAAATCTAGGGTTTGGAAGTAAGAATTAAGAATAAATTGTAAAATTGATGATTATGCATGAGAGAGAGAATTCTTGGAGAAGAAGCAAAGATAGCTTGAGTGAAAGAAATTACTGATACATATGAGAGGTGTTGGAAGATTGTAAATCTTCATTGTATTTCCTCTGTCAAAGCTTTAGATAATAGATTAGCTTATTTCTTGGTGGATGTAGCCCACACTGGGTGAACCACATTAAATTTGGTGTTGATTTATATCTGTTGTTTTGTATATTTCTTCTAGTAGAATATCCACATTAAATTTGGTATTGATTTATATCTTTGTGTTGATACTATTATCAATTTAACCCCAACAGTGTACTCACCCTAAGCAAGGATGACCCCAATGTTTTTTGAACCAATGGAAAATCTCCACAAACCAACATGTAATGTCAAGGTCGAGTTAATGCCGAGAAATTTATGAATCAACGAGTTACTCTTTGGATTAACATGACAGTTTCCTGAATACAATAGCGAGTCAAGGGTGATTGAGACTTCATGAAAATGGGAACCAAGGTTAGGCTCATGGAATGTTAGGTCAGTTTAGGGTCTTGATAGCAAAGAGCTCGTGCATGTATCCTAGATAGATGAATCACCAAAGCGACGCATTGAATAGTGTTAGGTTATAGCCTAAAGAGTTGCTTGTTAGTTCAGTTCCCTGTCATGAGGAACATAAGTGGTTGCTTATCTCGTTACATGACCCAATCAAAGGTTGACAATATTTAGTGGCTCGGCTCACAAATTTGAATCAGGATCTTGATAGTCAATACATTACCAAGAATCTCATACTTTTGAGGCAATGACTAATTCCTTATCAGTAGGTGATCTATGCTGAGAGGCCAAGTTGGTAGAAGGATCTCGAAGGGAAGCTCTACATAGAGTTGCTTGAACATGAAGACGCATGAAGTTCTAACTTTCGCAGAGGGTGTGGCTTGACATGGTATTCCATTACGAGCTTTCCTCGTTCACTAGAGTGATGTAATGCTTGTAAGCATGGCACTTAGTGTGGCTCAGCACTTCGTAAAAACTTGCAAGAACCTTATAACTCAGTAGCAGTGAGTACAAAAGATTGTGCTCGGTGATGAGCCTAAAAATGTTGGAAGGAAACTATGGTATTCGCTTGTCACAATACATGGAAAATAGCTCGCTAAAAACTCATATGGAGTGATTTGTAGTGGTGAGTTAAAATTCAAGATAAAATGAAGAGCTCATGCTATGGGAATTATCTTTCCATTGGTTTAGAAAACCATGTATGAGCATGAAGTGTGGCAATGATGTGATTCAGTGAGCCACTTGAGGATTTGAATAGAATGGCATGATCTCACAGGGATGAAGTCACATACATAAAATCGAGGTTGAATCCAACTAGCTCTTGATTCAAGCAAGGAAGCAAAGAGAGCTATTGATTTTTATCATTCATGTGCAGAGCTTGGAGTATTGTTATAGTGGGATCATGTCAAACTTAGTTGATGATTTGGATGCTTCGATCGAAATAGGTTCGCAGATAATTCAGAGGGTGGTTTGATGATTCATTGGCATAGTGATCTCTATGCATTATACACACTTAGTCGATAGACTCAAATACAGGGAGCTCATTCCAGAAATAACTCACTAGAATGATCTCGTAAAGGACTCAACATAGAGAAGATTTGATGGTGCATAGGAATCACATAGCTTGGTAATTTTGTGTGGAACATGACTAGGTAGTTCTATCAGCGTAAATGAGTTTAGTAGAATAACACAGGGACATCGAGGTGAAACATACTCAAGGCATTCAATTTGTTGTAAAGATACATATCTCAATGGAGTAGATCGAGCTATTCAAAGTTCAACTAGGTGAGATCAAGCATTGGTAAAGATGATTTGGTTATCTAATTTTAAGTATCACAAATGGTTTTGCGTGATTATAAACCCCTCAGCATCGAGATAGCTCGGTGAGCCAAGTATAATTTCTTGCATTGTTGGATGAGCTCGAATATTCATTATAAATAAAAATAGATCAAGTCACTATTCCCAAACAAGCCTACATGTAGTTTTTGAATTGGCAGGATTTTGAGCTCAAGTTGATTGTGTCAAAGCTAAGAGAAATATGTTACTTGTCATGCATGGAAAATGGGTAGGAAGAGCTTGACGTAGCTCGGTCAGTGTGATGGAATAGGAGCTCGACCCCAACTTGGTGAGTTGGCTCAGTGATCCAACCATCAAGTTGGGTTTTGTTAAACCTATTTTCATGTCCCCCCATTTTATTCAAGTCATACCCTTCTTCGAAGGGGCGCCATGTTTTAATTAAATTAATATTTTTATTCAAATATTTTAATAATAATATTTATTATTATTATTTAAATATTTTATTTAAATATTATTTTAATTGATTGATAAGAATAAGTCAAACTGGTCATTAATGACACATGATGGAACCTTCTCAAGTGGTTCAACCAACCGTAATAAATGAACCATCATGTACCTTCAATTTAGGAAGGGAATTTATGACTCCTCTCCTCTCTATCAACTTCTTCTATAAATGTAAGTTGGAAGCTCATTCTAAGAGGTTCTAACAGGTTACATAGGTTGGAAAAGTTAGACTTTTGAGACAAGTGTATAGTTTTCAAGAAACCTCCTTCTTCTGCAAGTTGTCCTTGTATGTTGAGGGAACTTTAAAGTCTCCTTTCTAAGATTGTAATGGAAACCATTGCCCCTTCTGGATGTATGATGCATTTTGCATGTTATTGAAGTAATAAAAATGTGTGTTTTGTGACTAATCTCAATCCTTTCATCCTTCTATACTCCGTTGCTCCTTTTCTCATGCTTGTAGGTACATTGTTCAAGTTCACGTTTTTATGGTAGGTTCTTGGAGTTTTGTGCTTATCAAGTGGTGGAGTATTTCATGTAGTTGAGTTGTGGTGTTTAGTCACCCTTCTCAAGTTCATCCTTATTCACTAGAAGACTGATAACTTGTTTATCTCATCAATTTTAACAAAGGGAACACATTCTTCCTAGTGTATGGTATTTTATACCCTCTCTAAGTTACAGTAGGTTAATTTTACTTATGGTGCACACACCCTCTTCAAATTAACCCTTTTTGAGTCTGGAAACACTCCTTTATTTGGTACATCACCATCCTACTATAGTTTCATTTCTTGCAAATATATTTCCCTAAAACCCATGAAAATGTTAGCATAGGTCTAGATGACCATTTTATTACACTAGGAGTAGTACAACACTTAGTTTAGAAAGAGGAAGCCATCCTTCTCTGGAGGTTCACCTCAAGCCCAAGTCCCACAGCTTGAGAGGTAATCCCATATGTCCCAATCACACCGAACGTCTTGCTCACATTCTGGCCATTCAAAGGGTGCAATGATTTGGCAACAACAGATATCAAGAATGAGTACACGGAGTTACTACTACCTTAAGAGGAATAGAGAACCCATATTCATTTTGGTCTATCTTCATTTATTATGTAAAGTCATTACTTTATTCATTATTATTTATTCTTGGAAAGAAAAGGCATGATTACTCATTGTCGGGGGTGGCGATGAAGCTAGTCTAGGGCAATGTTGACTAGAAAACTTTGTGCCTAATTGTCAGAGGTGCATAAGGATGGTACACATAGAGAAGGGGTGCATCGGTACACATTGAATTTCTAGAAAATAATGGTGTGCCAGGAAAAGGCATAGTTTAGAACTAATAATAGGATTAGATCTAGAGTTATTCATAGGTAATTTTTTATTAGGCAAAGCTTGCATGCTTCCTTAGTTTTTTTTGTATTGGCGCATGGCTATTTTGAGCATGTAGCCTATTTTGAGAATGCATGTGCGGTGAAGGCAAAGTCCCCACCCCCTATATATATGTATTTATTTACATGGTTTTAATGGATGAGTGATATTATATTGTATGTGTTAGAGTTATGTAGTTGGTTAATGAGCATACATAGCTTATGGCACTTATATTTGTATGTATTCAACTATCAGTTTTTGATGAAGTAATATAATGGATCATTATGGATGGATATTGATTTTTGATGTCTCTGATACAGTTTATTATATGGTAAATATGATCTTTATCCTTATTTGATTCATTATGCACTATGGTTGTGAGATGATTCTTGTTATGCTTTACCTTTTATTACTTATGGTTATGGAATATATTAATGCTCATGCTAACACCTTAACAAATCTAGTGTAAAGGAAGGGACTTGGTACCTGTATGATGGAAAAGTGACATGTGAGCATGGGAGTCTACAAGTGACTCTTCCTCGCACCCAACCTCCCGAGGTCATGCCGAGACATCCGGTGGGTATGGAAAATATGTGAGATGCAGACAAACTAGTTAGGCAATCTAATGTCTTCAATACGCACTAGCGGAATTTGTGAGTCTAAAGCAAAGAAGGCCCTCCTAACTTGAACTGGTGTGATAGATTGGTCATCAAGGATGACTGCTCGAAGGATCCAATCAATATCGAGCTCTAGCATGATTCGATCTGTAGGTTGTGGAATACGTGGAAAGTGACTCGGGATAATTTCGTGTATTTCTCCGGACAGGGTCATATGGTGGATGGTAAATATAGTCAACTTTATGGATGATTCTCTGGCCTAGTCTAGAACTCTCTAGCTTTGTTAGCTATTGTGTCTAACAAGGATAATTTTTCAATGATGATAGCTAGAAGTGGGGTAGACCAGAATACTAGTGTGTGTAGTCTAGTGTCTATGTCTGATTGACTTATAGATTCATTGGGTTGTGGGATTTGTGGATCACAACCGTAGACTCTTGGTTGTTGCGGTCCTGCTATGGTCATGTGTAGAGTTAGTTCCTAATCCCTAACACCCAGTAATCATATGTTTTCTCAGCCTATATATTCAAAACTAATAGTTGTGTGATATTCTCAGAGTGCCTCACAGGCGTTCTTGCAACCTGAATCCTTAGGCTGGTATCTATGTCTGTGAGAATGTCTCCTGCGTCTGGCTGTGGGACCAAAGGATCACAACCAAAGGTTTGTTCTCTTTCAAGCCCTTCTACAGTCATGTGAATGTTACCTAGGGTAATCTGTAGTTTGGTTGATTTGACCAAAACGTGTGTGCTTGGTCGTATTCTACGTTTAACCTGCTCAATTAGGAATTGATTGGTTGCAAGCTTACTGTTGTTCGAAAGACCTGGATCCTAAGATTTTGGTCTATATCAGTTATCGTTGTGATGAGATTGGGCTGAGGCACGATTGGCTCAAATACGTATTCCCTGGGCTCTCTAGGTCCCGTGATTGTCATATAAAAGCAACAATGTAAAACGAACCACAGTAAAATGAAATTTAAATAATTGAAGTGTATCTATAGCATATATGATTTCTCTATGTTTTTTTTGTTTTCTGACAAGCTTTATGAATTTAAGAAAGCGGCTATTTAAAATATATAGAATTGACAGCTAAAATATCAACTTAAAACAAACAAAATAACCAAGTGTAGTTATTTGTCTGTGTAATTTGTAGATCTATTCTAAACAATGAAATAGCTTATCTAATCTATTTGCAAGACTCTCGATCCTACCTCAGAAGTGAAGAGTGAATCATAGTTTCTCAAAAACTATCAATCCCCACAGCTTCCCTAGCAATATCGAGAGTAGAATTAACTGAAATAAAGCAATTAACTACTCTATTTGATATGATTCTAACTAGAATTTTGAAAGCTAGAACCTGGATTCTGTAGAATAGTGGCGAATCCGATGGTGTGTGTGATCTTGTCCCCTCAGTGTGATCTCCTCGTTCCTTCGTGTTCACATGGATCTAGAAAAGCATGTAATGCTAGCATCAATAGAAGTAGATATTGGGACAAAGGCAGCTCAGAATACAGACTGAATATAATGTGAGTAGGAGAGGGATAGCGCAAGAGTACAGAGCTTGGCTTATGCAATTCCTAGCGGGATTTATTGCGAGTCATGCAACATAAAGCATCCAGAACCTGAAACTATCCTGTTTGAGGAGAAAAACCTGCAACTTTAATGGCTTCCTATTGGTAAACAGACTATTTTATTCCAATGGATTGGATAAAATAACAACGTAGTACTTTGCACAAGATGGATATGTGGCTTACTAACAGTAAAACAATGCTAACTAAGCATGCAATGAAAGAAACTAAGCATTCTAAGAAAAATGAAAACTAAATCTATTGCAAAGAGAAATCAGAGGAAAATTTTGAGGGGCCATTTACTTGAGCACAAGCCATCTATTTATAGCATTTGCATTTACCCAAGGTAAAAACCAAATAGAACTCTTAAACTATAAACAATGGCAAAACACTATTCCAGGGAACCAGAATCATAAATGCAAGCTTATGGTGGTGAAAGAAAGCTGGTAAAATGTTGAATTTACGTGATTCATGTTAAAAGAGCTTTCTGGAAAACGTGTAAAGGACCACCGCCCTGAGCAGGGTGGCGGTTACAGGACCGCCACCCTGTTCAGGGTGGCGGTCATGAGACTGCTGCCCAGGCAGGGCGGCGGTTTCGTCACTGAAGAGAAAAAGGCCAAGAAAAGAGGGGAAAAGGGAAAAACAAAGCACGCGGGGGCTAAGCGGGGCATGAAGGATGTTAACAAGCACTTGGAGATCTTTTTTGGATCCCGAACACCTTGCGAGGAGACCTGTATCATCATTGGGGCACGTGTCACGTTGTTCTGGCAGTACAGTACCTTATAATTTTGGGTACGTACATATTGCCCCCTCGGAGAAGCGTTTTAGCCATGAAGAGGCGTAAAACGAGTGGATCCGAGTATGGTGGTCCTGAAATGGGAAGTTAGAAGTTATACCTGATACAAATCCGTGTGTTGAAATGACGCCATCCAAAATTCCCGCTACCTGCAAAACGAAAAGAGAACTCAAGTGCAGATAGACACAATAGTTTGGAAAATAAACGCTAAAATAATAGGGAATGAGAACGTACCATTTGTTTAGGGATAGGAACTTACCTCCCTCGGTGCTCCAAACCTGTGAAAAAGTCATTTAAAATGAATCAGGGCGCTATATATATGAAAGTGGGCCCATTTTCCTATTCATTTGTGTGAGTCGATTTGATTGATTTTGAGCTCTGGGACCCACGGTGATGGTTTCTTGCGTGAGTAGAGTCGAAACGTCCATGATAAGATAGTGATCATGCCTCCATGTGCGGAACATCGCCCCGTGAGATCACAGGTTAGTTTTCTTCAGTTTATCCTTTTTCCCCCCCTTAAATTTGAAATGCTAAATATTTTGTCATGGGGGGGTCATTTTTGAAAATGCTAGTGTTAAAAGGTCCACCTAGGGGGGGCGCCTACTGGGTAGGCTTTGTTTTTAGGTAAAATGGTCATTTTTTGCACTGTTTTAGGCTTTTTTTAAGTTTAGAAACCCACTTGGGTTTTCGGACCACAACCGCCGCCCTGACCTAGGGTGGTGGTTACATGACCGCCGCCCTGTTCAGGGTGGCGGTTACACGACCGCCGCCCTTAAGGCGGCGGTTACAAAACCGCCTCTCTGCTCAGGGCGGCGGTTTTGCACAGAATGCAAAAGGATCATCTTTTTGAATTTGTTTTTACTTTTCTAGCATTTCTACATGTTTTCATGATTTTTCCAATGTTACTCGGATGCTAACTTGCTCTGTTTTGTGTTTGTTTTTGGGTGTATGCAGGCGAGAGAGGAGTATATCCAGATGGAGTAGAGAGAGGGAGTGTGATTGGCTCCCAGGGGTACTAGATGCCCTCTCACAGGATGAGGAGGACTACTCTTCAGAGGGCTAGGATACTACGCATTTCACGCGTGCCCCATGTTACACCATCTAGTCACATCCTTTGTCACTTGTTCTCATACTGGGATGCAGATCGGAACACCTTCCGATTGCCAGGGGTCCGCGGTGAGTGGACTATTACATTGGAGGATGTCTATCGCATTCTGGGGGTCCCGATCATTGGGAGACGACTCACCTTAGAGACAGTCAGGTTCACGGGCATAGATTGCACAGTGGGTATTCATATATGGGAGATGCAGTCATCTCCACGGGGTCGAAGAAGGGGGTTAGAGTTCGATCCATTCCTACTTTGCCCATCCCCTTACTTCGCCAGGCCATCATGGGGATCCTTGCCTCGAGATTGATCAGGGACAAGGGAGGTGACAACGTTGGTTATACTGCTGGGGCCCCTATTATTGCACAAATAGAGGGGCACGGCTCAGATATACACCTGGGGTATAGATATTCTTGGGACCACCTACCACGATCTTATATAGGGTGGTCCGTTTACAGGGGGCAGTCACTTGAGCCACCCGACTCTAGTCATGAGTTGGGTTTATGAGCGCTTCATTCCCTTATGGCAGAGGTGTGGAGGTGGCAGATCCTGGAGCTGTTAAGGCAGCCAGATGGGCAAACATGTCGAGTGCTTAGAGCACCTCATCAGCCAGTTGCCTCCCTAACTACTGCCGACATGGAGGTCACACCATACCAAACTATGGCAGGTATATGGGGTGAGGAGGCTTTTACCTTGATCTCGTGCTCCACCACAGGGCAGCTTATTGATAGAGTGGGGCGAGTGGAGATGCACCCCTTTAGCCGAGTCTCCTCAGCAATTTGGCTTACCATACATGGGTATGCTTCCCCCAGTGGTGCGAGTATACAGATCAGTCCGAGAGGCCAGAGGGGGGCCTAGAGGCTGGGGTTGGACATTGGTTACTCCTGGCATTCCTATTGCAACTAGGAGAATAGTACATGCCAGAGGGAGAGCCGGTGCGCCTCAGGAACCTATGCTTTAAATCACCACATGTCCTGCCCATAATAGCGATGACCTTATTGAGGTAGGCTTCGAGTCTGAGGAGTTTACAGGGGGAGAGACATAGGAGGAGACCGAGGATAGTGATCTTGAGTGACATGAAACCCAGGATATCATGCAAGCAGATAGGGCCGAGCAGAGTGCAGAGAGGGTGACTCTAGTTTCAGAGGAGCCACTCTCTCAGGGCCATGGGGAGGATGATTCTATTTCGAGGCACTACGTTGCTACAGCCACAGGAGCATCCCCTCAGTCGGCATCAACATCTATGGCAGGCGTTGATCCTGTAGATCCATCCTGGAGGCCTGGTGATCTGAGTAAGTTACCCTCTCTCCCTTTCAATGTTTGTTTTTAGTTAGGATCTCCTTAGTTGCTATCTTGTATTTCTAATTTCTTATTTGGTTTCTAATTTGTTTTCTCCTTTGTTTGCAGAGACCACTGATGAGTGGCGAGATTTGATTCATAGGGTATGCACTGATACCCTGATGATCCCCATGGAGAGGACCCACGCAGAGCTATCTATGGACGCTAGGGAGCCTTCAGTAGCCGGTAGACATACTGACATCTTCGCCACAGTCTAGCATGTGGACAGGATGGTATCGATTCTCTACATAGAGTTAGCGGGGTATAGGACAGCCGAGCACCTGATGAGGAGTCATTCTCGTGGTGAGACTGCGGCTGCCCCTCGAGATCCTGAGCCCTCTATGCACTCAGAGCGTCGGCGTAGCTGGAGTCCTAGGTGTGGGCGTGTGCCTTCAGAGGGGTCTCGTAGGGATTGAGAAGCCGATTGGCTCTCGTAGATTTTTTTACGATACATTCTTTTGTATATCTCGGGCTCTTTGAGCGTTTTGACCATGCTTAGTGCATGATGGCATTGTACATAAACATTGATCATTTATATATATGTATATTTGTTCTACATCAAACTCTTGGCATTCATAGCTCACTTTCTATTTCCAGTTTCCTTATGTATACCATGATGTATGTTTATATGTTTTTAGAATGTATGCAATGGTGAACAAATGACGTGAGTGTTTTACTTTCCTTTTTTGTATTTCATGATGCTGATATATGATGATGTATATATAATGTGATTTTGAATCTTAGTTTCTGTAAGCAATTTTGGATACTTCATATTTGTTTTGGCAAAGTGATGAAAATAAACCGGTATGATGAACAGATAAACTCGCCCCTACCCCCAACTCCATGTAACTAGTAAGATGCGAGGGCTTATAACCGAGAGTTGGGTAGGGAGCAATTTATGAGATGTGTTGAAACGATAGTGATGAAAGATAGACAAAGTTTTGGTGGAACCAAATTGGGAGGCTACAAGCTTACTCTACCCGAGTGACTTCATAGTTTAGAATGCAATGTGCTTTGCGGTTTATCCAGACTTAGATCCTTAGATGGCCACATAGTAGAAAAAATCTAGGTTTTTAGGATTTTAACTCTCTTGGAATTTTGAACATTTGATTCATTTGTTTTTGACTCAAAGATTCAAGGTTTGAATTGTTTTTGTATGACCTTTTGCATTTGTTTGTCAAGAGGACCCCCTACACTTTGCCCCCATGCTACTAGCTTAAGAAGCGTGGGTTTATCACCACGGGAAAAGCATAGGGCGAGTAAGGGAACTTCCATCCTTTCCCAACCCTATGTCACTAGTAAGAGACATAAGCTCATCACCGAAGGTTGGTGGGGCAAGGAAATGTGTAAAATTAAAATTTTCTGTTTTGAATAATATTTGACTTGTTTTCTTCAGTAAAATGTCAATATGTGTTTATTTCCACAGAGATATACATATGGGATAGATGTGACACCATGAAGCTTCTAGAATAGACCATAGGCAAGACACCTATCCTAAGAAGAAACCAAAAGTGAGAACAAGCCTGCAGATCTTGGTATGGTTACCATTTAAGACTTTGTCATATCTAGCTTTATTTGATGACATGATTCTGAGATAATTTGATGATATGATGAAAATGGAGAGGTATGATTAGATTGTTTATGCCTACAACATCATGAGTTTGTAATGAATTGCTTTGAGAACAAAATTCATTGATCACAATTTGTATACGAAACAAGCGGACAAAATAATCTTTATCTATATGAAGATGCAATGTAGATATATATATATATATATATAAGTAGTGCTCTATTATCATGCGTTAAACTACTTGAGGTGTAGGGAATTGACTGTTTCACCAAATTCCTCACCTTCTAGCATACATAAGAGGTATGCACCATTTCCATAGTCCTTCATGACTTGGTATGGGCCCAACCATTTAGGTCAGAATTTCCTTCCTTCGCTGGTCTTCTTGTCGAACCATCTGTCTAGCCTTAGAACTAGATCACCTTCATATGTGTCACGTTCATAGATCTTCTTGTTATACTGCCGGCACATCCGGTCAGCATAGCCTCTATGTCGCTGTTCAGCATCTAACCTAGCTTCATCTAGGATTTCTAATTGGGAAAGACACGCTTCTCTGTAAGCGTCTTCATCCAGAATCCCTTGTAATGAAATGTGGAGACTGGGTATATCAACCTCAAGCGAGAGAGAACTACTTCTCTACCCTGAATACTAGTGAGAAAGGATTTTCTCTCATTGGTGTTCTTATTGAGGTTCGGTGGGCCCATAAGGCCAGATATAACTTCAAGTGCCAATATCGTTTATTTTCTTTCACCGTTTTAAGGAGAATGACTTTTAGTGTTTTATTCGTCACTTCAGCCTGTCCGTTGGTTTGAGGGTAATACAAGGAAGCCGTATGATGGATTATCTTAAATTTATTGCATAGTTTGTGAACCTCTTCATTCTTAAAAGAAGTTCCATTATCAGAGATAATGATTTGCGGGATACCATATACCTACAAATGATTTTGGTTCAAAATGAACTTGGCGATTATAGAACTAGGTACATTAGTAAGAGGCATAGCCTCTACCCATTTGGTAAAATATTCGGTGGCCGTGATTATAAAATTATGGCCATCTGTGGATGAGGGAGAGAATTTCCCTATTAAATCTAGGCCCCATGTAGAAAAGGGCCATGGAGTAGTGATTGGTTGTAGAGCTTCTGCCGGCATGTGGATCTCATGGAAGAATTCTTGGCACTTATGACACCTGCGTATGAACTCCACTACGTCATGTTCTAGAATAGGCCAAAAATAGCCCATTCAATGTATTTTGTGAGTGGTGGCATGGCCATGAAAGTGGCCTCCACACATTCCACTATGACATTCATGGAGAATCTTCTTGGATTCTTCTGTGTCGACACATCTTAGAAGCATTCTATCAAATGCTTTCTGATAGAGCACTTGCTCTATAATGACATATTTAGCTACGATAATACGTAACTACCTTCTTTGTTGTGGTGAAGCCCCTTCTGGATACTTATGGTCCATGATATAATTAATGATACCCATGTACCAAGGACACTCAGAGATAGAAGGTCGGGTTTCGATGTAGTATACGCACTCGTCTGGGAAGTCCAGATCTACTAAATCACCTCCATCTAATGGGTTATCAGCTAACCAATCTGCGATGATTTGTCCCTTAACGTAGCTCTAATTTACAAATGTTAATTTGAATTCCCCCATTAAGGTTATAAAATGTCCAGCCTTTTTAGACAAGGATCCTTGTGTGAGGAAAGTTCGTAAATGGTTCATTTTTACCATGAACCTTGTTTCTTGATTCAACATATAGTGTCTTAAGCATTTGGTTGCAAAGACTATGGCGAGGCATTCTCGTTCTACTTGTGTATAACGTGTTTCATAGTCAAGTAACATTCGGCTAATGAAATAAATCACACGTTCTCTCTTGTCATCGTCTTCTTGAGCCAGCATACAAGCTAGCGAGACATTGGTAGCTCGTGAGTATAAAATTAAAGGGTGATCTAGCTTAGGTGGCATTAGCGTAGGTGGTGATAACAGGAAACACTTAACTGCATCAAAAGCTTCATTATAATCTTCAGTCCAATAAATACTATAATCTTTCTCGAGCAGATTGTTGATTGGATGGATGGCGAAACTTAAGTCCGGGATGAATCTCCGGATTGCACCAAGTTTTCCAAGAAATGACCTAATTCCATATTCATTCGAAGGTGGGACCATTTTGAGGATAGCCCGAATTTTGGTTGGGTCAACATCTATCCCTCGTGACGATATGATGTAACCTAGGAGCTTTCCTCCTGTTACACCAAAGACGCATTTCTCTGGATTTAGTGTGACTCCGTATTCTATTAGATGTGAAAGAATGACTCGGAGCACCTCCGGGTGGTCACATCACTTCTTTTCCTTAGCCAACAAGTCATCTACGTAGGATTCCATGATTTTATGAATTAGATCGTGAAATATATATGTCATAGCTCACTATTATGTAGCACCAGCGTTCTTGAGACCGAATGGCATAACAACATAGCAATAAGTTCCCCAGGGAGTTATAAATGTGGTTTTAGCTTGATCTTGTTCAGGTATTTTAATTTGATTGTATCCCGAGAATCCATCCATGAGAGACCAAAGTTCAAACCCAGTTGTTGCATCAACAATGACATCAATGGATGGCAACGGGAAGTCATCTTTAGGACACGCTTTGTTGATGTCTCGGAAATCTATGCAGATGTGTATCTTCCCATTTTTCTTGAGAACAGGAATGATATTAGATACCCATTGGGAGTAATCGACTGGCTTGATGAATCCTACTTGGAGGAGTTTTATTACCTCCTCTTTTACCATGAGAGCTACCTTAGGTTTCATGGGTCTTGATTTTTGTTTAACTGGCTTTGCATCTGATTTAGTGACGAGGTTGTGTACCACAATGTGGGGTGCAACTCCTGTCATTTCCTTATAACTAAATGTGAAATCTTTTTGATGTTCTTTGAGGATCCGAGTGTGTATTTCTACTTCTTTTGGGGTTAACAAGGATCCTAGTTTCAATATCCTTGGTTCATCTTCTGTTTCGATGTTAATATCAATTGTTTCTTCGATCAAAGAGGCGTTACCTTCTTCAAACTCAGGTGGTGCTAGAGGTAAATCCAAATCATTCCCATTTTCCACTGTGTATATGCTAGGTTCCATTTCCGAGGGAAGATCCATCATGGGATTTCTGAAGGAGGAAGACGAATGTGGGATTAAGGACAAATCTATCATATGATATGAGAGATGCAATGCTGCATAGGTGTTTAAATAACTCAAAGTGGCCATATCACTATCAATGTGGTCTAGGGTAGTAGATTTGTTTTCATTTCTGTTTAAAATATAATTCATCATTGTTTTTATCAATGGTTCATCACAAAGGGATACCATGAAACGTGTATCCTCTAACTCATTGCTTGGAGTAAAACGTGATGCTAAAGTTGCTATTGAATCGGTGAGAAGATTTTTCTCTCGTGGGATTACTTCAATTGATATGAAGTCAAACTCCTTGCTTAGATCTAATACAAATTTTTTGTAAAGTTGTAAGTGCTCGGATTTGGTTTCATATATCTCAGAGACTTGATTTGCTACCAATTGTGAGTCTCCTAACACCCTGATGTTATTAACACCAATCCTTTTGGCCAAAATGAGGCCAAGGAGGAGGGCTTCGTACTCAACACTATTGTTCGTACATTCGAAATTTAGTTTGAAGGTGAAAGGTAAGACTTTCCTTTGGGGGAAGTAAAGATTACACCTACCCCCACTCCGTAACGGCATCTAGCTCCATCAAAATGGAGTGTCTAATATTTAGCTAGGAATATGGATGCTGGGATATCTGTTGTGTTTGCGCATTCTACTTCCACCATACAGAGATCCTCTGCTAGAAGAGAGCCAATACCTAGAAAACATCCCATTCTTACAGAGTCAAATGGTAAGAACATTGGTAGATCTTGTTCTAGAAATTCAACAATTTTTGCAGTAGTTCCTAATGATACCGTTTCTATGGTGTTAGCCTCATCTTTGGGGGTTGGGGTTTCCATGGCTGGGCTTATAGCTTCAAGATCTATCATAGGTATGAACTTTTCTTTTGGTTTTGTGTTAGTAGGTTTATTAAGTTGGTTTGTTGGGAATTCAAACTCTAAGTGCATGCCTATTTTTTTCTTTAAGTCAGCTAGGTGTACATCGAATGGTTTTGGATCACCTTTGGCTACAAATATCTTTCCTAAGTGTAAAAACCTTACTTCTTGAAATACTGTAGAAGGGATTTCCTTCATGCGGTGTATCCATGGTCGGCCGAGGATCATATTATAGTTAGTTTCCCGATCTATAATATAAAACTCAGTCAAGATGGTCTTGGGTCCTAAGGTGACTAGTAATATTATGGTCCCAACTGAGGTGGCTTGAAGGCTATCATATCCCCTTAGTGTGTTTCGAGTTGTGGAACAATTGGTTTCTCCATACCCTAGCTTTTGAAGGAAAGAGAAGGGGACTATGTTAACTGCTGCCCCATCGTCTATCATTACACGCTTTACATAGTTGTTATAAACCCATACTTACAAATGTAAGGCTGGATCACCTCGGCATGCGATCTCAGCATCTTTCGGCATTTTGTTTATCTCAAATATGAATTCCACATCCCTATCTACCTGCCCTGTAGGATGAACATCAAAGTCCACATGATTTACCTGTGTTTCAAGAGGTGGAGTGATGTTAATTAAATGACCTAAACCTAATGCTTCTAAAAGAGTAACCCTATGAGTACGAGATTTCTTTAGTAAGTCTAAGAATGAAATGTGCGAGAAAGTTTTTGTTAGGCCGTTAATCAAATCATAGATACCCTCAGGTTTTACTATGATTTGTTGGATGTCATCTGCCTCTGACAGGTGGCTTGGACTTGGCTGAGAGGAATACTCTCGCATCCTTTTTATAGCTTTGATGGGTAGTTCAACGTCTAACTCCACTAAACTGACTACCTTAGGTCATGGCTGACTTCCTAGTTGTGGTGTAACTAATGGATTTAGCGAGGTTGAGGCTTCATTCATTGTTTCCTGTCATTACACCCTTGTTTAGATTTATCCTATTGTTATCTTGATTTGGGAGTGGATCATTAAAGATCTTCAGGGGTGCATTTTGAGGGGAAACTACCCCTGAAAAGGTATTTGATGTTGGTGACATAGGATCTGCCAAGAACATATCCATGAAAAGTTGTCTTTGTTCATCTGGCAAGTGTTGCATGAATTTATTGTAGTCACGGCACGTTCTAGTGTCATGGCCCTGAATTTTGTGGAAACCACAATATGAATTAGGATTATAATTCCTAGTTTGTTGGTTTGATGTGTATTGTGGCCCAAAATTTTGATCAAACCATTGTCTATTAAAATTTTGCGTTTGTTGTTTTTAGTTTGAATTCTGGTTTTGGTACCTAATTGAATTTTGGCTTGGACCCTGTATGGGATTTCACCGTTGTTGTTGTTGTGGATGGTTAAAATCCACTGTATTGATTGTCGGGGTAAAGTTTTTATTTTGTTGGTTGTTTATTTGTGATGGAGTATTGACAACATTTACCTTTTTAGGCTGGTCGGTTACTCCATCTGTTGTTACACCCCGATTTTTGTTAAGGATTTTAGGTCCTTGATTAACGTTCGTGGTAGTAGGATAAGTTGTAGTGTTGTGGTTGGGGGCGATTAACCTCCCATTTTCTCCATATGTTTTGCGACCACTATCAATTGTTGCTTGATCTATTTGAAGAGCACTCTCCAGTACTTCATCATAAGTTCTTAATGGGAACTTCTAGACTTCTTCCTTTACTTCTCTACTAAGACAATGAAGGAATAAATTGCATAGTTCCATTTGATCCATGTTTGGAGAACTTTCTGAAGCATAAAGAATTGTACGCCACCTTTAGATGAAATGGGCGATAGATTCGTTGTGTTCTTGTTTGATGTGTAAGAACTCTCTGATTCATGTTCTTAATAATTTGTTCATGTCGAAGGCCTTGATGAACTCTGACACGAGTTATTTGAATGAATGTATGGAAGCCTCAGGTATTCTATAATACCAATCGAGAGTGATTCCTTCCAAGGTTTTTGGGAATATTTTAGCAACAACCCCATCCCATGGGAGTAGTTCTTGAATGGCCGTAGCGTAAGCTTTGATATGTGCATTTGGATCTCCCTCACCTTTGTATTTGGGAAAATTAGGAAGATGTCTTGGAAGCATGACGCTTCATATGGTGAAATCTAAGGGCTCTTTCAAATATTCTGAGTAAGTCCCTATCACATATTTTTTGACCATTGATGGTGCCTATTGAGGGAGTGGTGGTGGAATGGGTAGTTGATATGATGTTGCGTATGCATTGGTAGGGGCATAAGGTAACACCTATGTTTGAGCAAACATGCCGGGAGAAGAGAACATATCCCCTTGTGGTGATTTGGAGTACATGTTTAAGTATGATGGGGTACTGTCCAGGAATGGATTGTTTTGTACTAGACCGGGAGGAACAGTGTTAGAGATGGTGGGTCTAGTTGGTGTTTGTTGTGAATACTGAGGAGTCATGCCTAACGTGCCTACTCCTATGAGGAGATATACCTGGCTAGGATGGTGTGGAGGATTGGAACTTCCTGTTTGCATGAATTGCAAATTTTGACTTGTTTGGGCCAATTCTAACCCTCTAACCTTTTCTATTAGAGTTGAAATGACTTCATTTGGTGAAGTCATGGTGCTTTGCCATAGTGGCATTTTTTGTATACCATGGTGTTGTATAGGCATGTGATATCTTGCTATGAACTGATCACTATCTTGCTAAGTTTCTCTGAGGGTATTTCCTATATGCAGTGGCATAGAGGTATTTTCTTGAAAAGAGACCTCGGGTTATGTTTGTAAACCTCGTACAGGTGGATACATACTTCAAGAACGTTGGTCATTCCTGGCATAATGTACTGAATATTCATCATCTAAACCTTGGTATGACTCTGATTGTCTACTAATTTTTGGTCTAAGTAGCATCTGAGGAGATGAACCAGATTCTCCAGGGAACATCATATTATTCAAGCCTGAAGGCTCTGTTTGTTGCGTTTGAGTGAGCTGATCTAACTCCTCATTTTTGAGTTATATTTGATTCTCAGAGTTTGTGTTGATAACTGGTTAGTTGAGTAGTTGTCACCCCATACTGAGAGTGAGGGTGATGATTGTCTATTTTGCTGGGCGTAGTATGCCTCAAGACCCAAGAGGGGTCTGTCATATGCATCGAATCCTGACATATTCGGGGGGTATATGAATACCCACAGAATAATGGAAGAGAGTGAAAATGATTGTTAACGAATGACTAATGAGATGGAGAAGGTGAAAAATTATACTAACTTGGAAGAACACGTAATAATATGACTCTGAACTAGAAAGTAGGAAGGTTCACATTGGGTTAACCAATTTTGTACGACGGAAAAGTGACATGTGAGCGTGGGAATCTACAAGTGACTCTTCCTCGCACTCGACCTCCCGAGTTCGTGCTGACATAGCTGGTGGGTATGGATCATATGTGAGATGCAGACTAACTAGTTAGGCAATCTAATGTCTTCAATACACACTAGAAGAATTTACGAGTCTAAGGCAAAGAAGGCCCTCCTAACTTGAACTGGTTTGATAGATCGTTCAGCAAGGATGACTGCTCGAAGGCTCCAATCAATATTGAGCTCTGGCATGATTCGATATATAGGTTTTGGAATACGTGGAAAGTGACATGGGATAGTTTCATGTATTTCTTTGGATAGGGTCATATGGTGGATGGTAAATATAGTCGAATCTATGGACGATTCTCTTGCCTAGTCCAGAAATCTCTAGCTTTGTTATCTATTGTGTCTAACAAGGATAATTGTTTGATAATGATAGGTGGAAGTGGGGTAGACTGGAATACTAGTGTGCGTAGGCCAGTGTCTATGTCTGATTGACTTACGGATTCGTTGGGTTGTGGGATTTGTGGATCACAACCGTAGACTCTTGGTTGTGGTCTTGCTATGGTCATGCGTAGAGTTGATTCCTAATCCCTAACACCTAGTAATCATATGTTTTCTCAGCCTCTATATTCAAAACTAATAGTTGTGTGATCTTCTCAGAGTGCCTCACAGGTGTTCTTGCAACGTGAATTCTTAGGCTGGTATCTATGTCTGTGAGAATGTCTCCTGCGTCTGGCTGTGGGACCAAAGGATCACAACCAAAGGTTTTTTCTCTTTCAAGCCCTTCTACAGTCATATGAATGTTACCTAGGGTAATTTGTAGTTTGATTGATTTGACCAAAACGTGTGTGCTTGGTCGTATTCTACGTTTAACCTGCTCAATTAGGAATTGATTTGTTGCAAGCTTACCGTTGTTCAGAAGACTTGGATCCTAATATTTTGGTCTATACCAGTTATTGCTGTGATGAGATTAGGCTGAGGCACGATTGGCTTGAATATGTATTCCCTGGGCTCTCTAGGTCCTATAATTGTCATACAAAAGCAACAATGTAAAACGAACTACAGTAAAATGAAATTTAACTATGTGAAGTTTATCTATAGCATATATGATTTCTCTATGTTTTTTGTGTTTTCTGATGAGCTTTATGAATTTAAGAAAGAATCTATTTAAAATATCTAGAATTGACAGCTAAAATATCAACTTAAAACAAACAAAATAACCGAGTGTAGCTATTTGTCTGTGTAATTTGTAAATCTATTCTAAAAAATGAAATAACTTATCTGATCTATTTGCAAGACTCTCGATCCTACCTCAGAAGTGAAGAGTGAATCATAGTTTCTCAGAAACTATCAATCCCCACAGCTTCCCTGGAAATATCGAGAGTAGAATTAATTGAAATAAAGTAATTAACTACTCTATTTGATATGATTCTAACTAGAACTTTGAAAGCTAGAACCTGGATTCTATAGAACAGTGGTGAATCTGATGGTGTGTGTGATCTTGTCCCCTCAATGTGATCTCCTCGTTCCTTCGTGTTCACGTGGATCCAGAAAAGCGTGTAATGCTAGCATCAACAAAAGTATATATTGGGATAAAGGCAGCTCAGAATACTGACTGAATACAATGCGAGTAGGAGAGGGATAGCGCAAGAGTATAGAGCTTGGCTTATGTAATTCCTAGCGGGATCTATTGCGAGTCATGCAACATAAAGCATCCAGAACCTGAAACTATCCTGTTTGAGGAGAAAAACCTAAAAATTTAATGGCTTCCTATTGGTAAACAGACTATTTTATTCCAATGGATTGGATAAAATAACCGCAGTACTTTACACAAGATGGATATGTGGCTTACTAACAGTAAAACAGTGCTAACTAAGCATGCAATGAAAGAAACTAAGCATTCTAAGAAAAATGAAAACTAAATCTATTGCAAAGAGAAATCAGAGGAAAATTTTGAGGGGCCATTTTCTTGAGCACAAGCCATCTATTTATAGCATTTGCATTTACCCAAGGTAAAAACCAAATAGAACTCTTAAACTATAAACAATGGAAAAACACTATTCCAGGGAACCAGAATCATAAATGCAAGCTTATGGCAGTGAAAGAAAGTTGGTAAAACATTGAATTTACATGAGTCATGTTAAAAGAGTTTTCTAGAAAATGCGTAAAGGACCGATGCCCTGAGCAGGGTGGCGGTTACAGGACCACCGCCCTGTTCAGGGCGGCGGTCACGAGACCGCCACCCAGGTAGGGCGGTGGTTTTGTCACTGAAGAGAAAAAGGCCAAGAAAAGAGGGGAAAAGGGAAAAATAAAGCATGCAGGGGCTAAGTGGGGCATGCGAGATGTTAACACACACTTGGAGATCTTTTCCGGATCCCGAACACCTTGCGAGGAGACCTATATCATCATTAGGGCACGTGTCACGTTGTTCTGGCAGTACAGTACCTTACAATTTTGGGTACGTATAGTACCTTTACATGCTTCAGGTGAGTACTCATATTTTTCTAAGTGATGTGTCAGTGTGTTTAGGGTTTTGAGAAAGAAATGGAGACTAGATGGTATTAGACTCTTGGGAATACCCTTCTGACTTTATTGTTATTCAACTAAAATAAAGTTTAGGAGGATATCATATCATCCTATAAAGACCATGGTTGGCTACTGCTGATGCATTCATAGGTTACAAGTCTAGAAATATGATTATTTCTAATGGAAGTGGTACTAAAAATCTAATTCTCTATCCTCCTACCCAACCTTTGAACGATGAAGATCAAATAATTTGGGTAAAAGAACCAGAAGTATATCAGAACTCTATGTAACATCTCATGATGTTGGAGAAGTCTTATAGAATTGAAGGAAAAGAAGAAGATGTTTTTATCTACAATGGATTGTAGAATGATTACAGAAGAAATAAAGAAGTGTATGGTAGATTACGGTGTTTAAACTAATCCTCAAACCAAGTTCTACTACAGTAAAGCACCATGGATATTCTAGGTAAGATTTGTATTCTCCATCAACTTCTTCACCATGATTACATACTAAATTCTATAAGTATCAATGTCTATTCAATGATTGATCTCTCTAAGAAAAAGGAAATAACTCCATGAATGCCACTTAATGTAAACAAGACGCTAATCATGTAGTAAGAAAAATTGTTGATTGTTCTTCTATAAAAACATAAAGCAGTGTTTGCATGGGATTATGGTGACATACATGGGATTCATCCTAAGATGTGCACTCATAAGATTTATATCAAATAGATTTGTAAACCAATAAAATACCACAAATAATAATGAACCCAACAGTGAGGGAAATTGTAAAAGGAGAATTGAAAAAATTACTAGATGTTGGATTTATATATCCAATTTCAGACAGTCAATGGGTGTTACCCCTTGTTAATGTGTAAAATAAGAATGGAAAATGGAGGATCTACATAGATTATAGAGAGCTGAATGTAGCAATAAATAAATATCATTTTCCAATACCTTTCATTGATTAGGTACTTAACTCTTTAGCTAGTAACAAGTATTTCGCTTTTCTTTATGGATATAGTGGCTATAATTAAATTTAGATTACACTAGAGGATCAAAACAAAACTATCCTCACATGCCCATGGGGAACATTTACATGTTTTTTTCTTCCATTTGGCTTGCGTAATACACCCACTACATTCTAGAGGGAAGTCTTGAGCATCTTTTCAGATCTAACAAATGATTGCATGGAGGTATACATGGGTGATTTCATAGTACATGGAAGCACTTTTAAAGAAGCCATGAAAAATCTAGACAACATTTTGAAGAGATGCAAGGAGAAAAATCTTTATTTAAGGAATGAAAAATGCTACATGATTATGTCTGAAGCTATATATTTTGGACACTATTAATTTCTCCTGATGGAATTCAAGTTTATGTAGCCAAGATATCTATTATTATAAATACCAAGGAAGTAAAAAGGATGTTAGGAGATTTCTGGGCCATACTAGTTATTACAAAATATTTATACAAGATTTTAGTAAGATAACAGTGTCATTGTTTTTATTATTAGAAAATGATGTTTCCTTTGAGTGGACTAAAAAATGTGAGACTGAATTCTAAAATTTGAAGAAATTGTTAACTTCTGCTCCTATACTAAGAGGATCTGAATGGAATATACCATTCCACATCCATATTGATGCATCAGACCTTGCCATTGGAGCTATCTTAGGACAAAAGGATGGAGTTCTGAATTATGTAATTTATTATGTTAGCAAGAACATGTAGCATGTTTAAATAAACTACATAATAACCAAGGAGTTCTTGGTAGTTATGTATTCTATTAATAAATTCATAAAATACATCACAGGTTATATAGTGCTCATTCACACTTGCCATGCTGCAATAAAATATTTGATAAATAAACCATTAGTGAGCAGCATAATCATCAAATGGTTGCTCCTTCTACAAGAATTTGATGTCATAATATTGGATAAACCTGACAAGGAAAATGTGGTAGCATATTTCCTTTCAAGAATGGAGACTTGATGAAGAACAAGTAGTTGATGACTCTTTTCCTTATGAGCATTTATTTTTCATCTCTGCAAAAACACCTTGGTATGCAGACATAGCCAACTATTTGGTTTCAAGTAAAACACTTCCATGCTGCTTATACTCTAAGATGAAGTATATAGTTTAAAAAAAAAAATTTCTTGGATAGATAGATTTCTATTTCATACAGGGAAATATCATGTCATAAGAATATGTCTAGATGATGAGGAAATATATGATGTCCTTAGAGCATGCCACGGTGAACCTTTTAGAGGACATTTTTCTACAAAAAAGAACAACATAGAAAGTGTTAACAACTAGTTATTATTGACCAACATTGCAGAAGGATACAACAATTTACACTAGAAGGTGTGATAAGTGTCAAATAATGGTAAAGACCACAAGATTTTATGAAATTTCATTGCAACCTCAGTTAGTCTTACAACCTTTTGAAAAATGGGGCTTGGACTTCATTGGCCCCATATATCCTAAATCTATGTAGAAGGAATACATCTTGGTATGCATAGATTATTTAACTAAGTGTACAGAAGTGAAGGAATTTCCAAGTCAAAAAAAAAGTGAGATAGTAGCCAATTTTCTCTATGATCATATCTTCACCAAATATGGATTTCTAAGGGAGATTCTCATTGGGTACACACTTTACTACTGATGTAATTTATGATCTATCTAAATAATATGAAATCATTCATAAAAAGTCTATACCATACCATCCCCAATCTAATGGCCAAGTAGAGGTGACAAACAAAGAGATAGAGGTTATCTTAGAAAAGACCATTACACTTCACATAAAATATTGGGTAGACATACTTCTATAGGTAGTATGGGAATTCAAAAAAAATGGAAAACAATAACTAGATTGAAATCGTTTGAACTCTTGTATGGTAAGACTATTTTTTTTCCAAATTAATTTGAGTACAAAACACTAAGGATACACTAAAGCTAGGCATAAATTTATCTGAATCATAAAGGAAAAGGATTCACCAACTCAATGAGTTGGATGAAATAAGAAGATAGGTTATCCATAATACAGAGGTAGTGTAAAAGAAAAGGATCAAATAACATGAAAGGTACATCAAAACAAGTCAGTTTCAAGAAGGTGATTGGGAACTCTTATTTGACTCAAAATAAAAGGACCATATGGGAAAACTCATGAAAAGATGGTTAGGCCCTTATGAGATTGAGATTATATTTCCTAATGGATATGTAAAACTCACCACAATATACCCTGTAAGGTTCAAGATATTAGTGAATGGTCACATGTTAAGGTTGTATAAGAAGCTAGCTGATAGAAGTGCCTTCATGCATTAGTTTATAGGAAGCAGAAGTTGAGCATGTTGCTTCATCTTCTGAGATTATAGAGGATTGAGATATTTTAGTGGCCCTTGTATATTTATCTTTTTGAATACTCCAAGGAAAAATAAAAGTGTTGTGATCAGTAGTACTCAGCTAACACATTTTATTTTCTTAGAATTTCTATATTACAGGGTTTAATGCTAGATGGTTACAAGAGTGCATAATCTCCATCACAAGGAGAGCATTCAATGAGTGAATGTCTACTTGTAACACCATTCAGTAAACCCCTATTTTTTTTCACATATGGCAGATCTCATGATTGCATGAAGTAGATCAAATATATTTGCACGTGTGAGAGATGACAAAAAATAGTTGGTACCCCAAAAAATTGGTCTTCCCTCTCCAAAATTTAGCTAAGTAAAGTAAGTAGCAGCTAACATAAATTTAACACATGTATGCAGAATCATACCAAAGTCCACAACATTATATCAAGATAGCATGCAGCAAGGGTGTAAATTCAATAAATCACATATAATCATCATTCTAAACATGCATTGAGATAAGTGCACTTAACTACAAGTTTATTAAAGTATGATTAGAATGATTATTATTAATTCGTATGTATATCAAGTCATTTAGTATTCAATTCATTTTAAATATTGCTACCCTTTATGTTATGAGGTGTCATTACATGTTAGTCCATATTATCATATCACTTTACCTCACATGTTTCATGCATTAACATCAATTAATTACCTCTCCTGTAACCATATTGTGTGTGCTTTGGCCACAAAATTTGATATTACTCAAAAAATTCACATAGCTCAATTGGTTATCACTCTTCAAGAAAAAATGATGTGATTTTCTTATTAATACCATAGCAAACATCAGGTTCAAGATGGGAGGAGACTTGTATCTCCATGAACCCACAGAGCACTCTCAGCTTCTTAGAAACCCCTAGATTTCATAGTATTTTTGATATGATTTGTGGCTAGACTACATAAACCAATTCCAAGGTTTTAATGAATCAATGGTTGAATATTTTTCTAATACATTCAACTATGGAAAAGCAAAGATAAAGGGTTTATCAATGAGAATTAGTGATTATATATTGGTAGAGGTAACTACACTGCCTGCACAGGGTGAACTATTTTCTAAGAAAGCAAATTTGGAGGCTACCAGAAGGGAATTTTTCAATGCAGATGAAGTATTCATCAATGATAGATAAGGTACACACATAAATTCTCTCAAACCTTTATAGTGTGAAGTTTCAAATTATATTATCAATTATTTTACCATGCTTATACTCAATGAAGCACTTGATGATTCCCTAAATTTCTTCATCTCCAGGCCCACATGCGTAGTGATTCACTACATCTATGTCATCTTGATCTCCTTTTGTGATCTTGGCTGGCACTCTTCTAAGTTTATTCACAACTTTATTCACAACTTTCTTCATCCCTCCCTATGAAATTTTGGCACAAGACCAATCGATCAATAGAGTCACTACTGAAATTTTTGGTGACCTCATCATCACGCTTCACCAAATCCTTGAAATTTTCCTTAATTTGATCTTCAGGAAGAGCATCGATGTTTTCGTTGAAGAATTTGCAATTAGCAATATCAAACTCTTCTGAGATGTCATTCAGGGCATCCATGATTTCTACTCGTTTATCTTCCAATTTCTTAATTAAATCTTGCAACACTTGGCACCAGAATTCCATGGCCTTTTGATATTCAAATAACTTTGAGGCATCATCGATCACCTCTTCTTGAAGGAGCAAGTTGGGGTCTTCTTCTCTGATCTCACTCCATGTTGCCAAATTTAAATTTAGATTATTATTATCTTTGGAAAAGGCCTCATCCATTTTGCAAATAACAACCTTCCCAACCTGCAGATCATTATATATTTTGATAACCTCCTTGATTAAGGGATTAGCTTCCTGCAGTATGCATTCTATCCATCCATTTACTGATCTCCCTTTCTAGCCTAGCTTCTCAAGCTCATGATAAGAAATGTCGTCGATGGTAGATGAAACTGTTATGGCCGTAGTAGTTGAGACTTCGGTAGATGGAGTTGGTTGGGTTACTTTGCATAACAATGAAGTGAGTTGTTCGACCTTGAGTTTGAGCTCATCTTTTGTAGCCTTATCTTTGTCATATTTTTCAAGCAGAGCCCCAAGAGCAGTGTGCACATATCTTGTTTGGCTCCTTCATGAGTAGATTTTCCCAATGAAAATCAAGAGATCTGATAATCTGCCACTGTAATTGTTTCCTTAGTTTTTCCCTCAATGGGAGTAGCAACCTCTACAATTCACTCCCCAGATGGATTCACTGTCAGACTTGAAACAGTCCTTGGCCTCTTGGCCTATCTTTTGGGTGTATGTTCCAATATACTGAGATCTATGACATCTCCCAGAGGCACCTTCTTCTTCTACTTTGGAGTCTATGTCTAAACAACCATTCAGGAATGGCTAATGCTGATGAAGATGGGAAAGTAGATCCGATACCTGAAACATTAGTCATGACAAGAGCACTAGAAACATTAGTTGGCATTTGGGTAGAAGTGGCAATGATGGATGGGGTGGATGTAAGGACAACCATAGGAGTTGATAGAATGATGTTGGGGAATGAGATGGAGGGAAATGGAAGTGTTAAGGGAAGTGAAGAAGAAATGGGTGACCCAATAGTTTCTCCAGCTGAGAGAACTGGAAGGGATGAGAATACTTGGGCCATAGAAGGAGATGGGAATGAAGAAATGATTGTGGAAGTGGAAGGAACTGATATTGGAAGTGACAATGGAGGAGGAGGAAGAGATGATGGATCTTGTGAGATACTAGGGGAGTCACTGACTTCAACCACTTCTGTCACAGGTGTTGTAGGAGACATGGCCTTGGAAATAGAAGCCTTGGAGAGAGATGAGCCACCAACAACAAATGAAATATTTTTTGGAAGTCATATGGGTTTTTTGGGTCGACCTTTTCCCCTTTGTGAGTGTTAATTGGATTATGGTTGGTGTGGCCTCTATATTTTTAGGTTTCTCTACTCCCTTGGGTGAGATTCCCAAGGTAACCAACCAACTGTAAGTTCTCTGTAGAATGGGCCCCACCCTCTCCTTTGTATTGCAACATTCCTCTACATACCAATAAATCCATGACAATGGTTGATTGGCAATATTATCATTTTTGTATGCCACATCCAAAACCTCATCATTATCTTGCACATCCTTTGGGACATCGGCCAAACCAAACTCCCAAACCTCATCCAAGATCGACCTCTCATAATCCCTTTGTCAGATGATGTATTCATCCCGAAAATGAATCTAGATATCCTCCAATTGAGGCACATGGGCACTGGACCGACCTGTTTCACCGAATTTACCCCAATAATCGAAACTGGTTCATGGATGAAAGGTTCACAAGGTTACTTTGGCCATTTCTGCATCCACATTTTTGGCCTTATGAATATTCAGCAGGTGTATCTTCTAATTGAAATAGGGAAATGCATTCCTGATTTGTGGCACTTGTTTTGAATTTGGTGATAATCCAACAATTTTCAACCAATTCTAGTAGAACCCATTTATCAGTAGGACATCTTGGAAATTTTCTGGGAGCACCTACGAAGCTTGGAATCTGAATGTAAGTAAATGTGGGGAACTATAAATATATGGCTCTCCACTCATGTACTTCTTTGAAGGATTCATCAAAAATCCTTTAATTGTATAACTCCTTATCAAAATGGTAGAGGATAACTGCAAAGAAGGCATCATTGACCCTACAAAAATGCCTTCTCCCTTCATTCAGTGTGAGCTGAGGATAAAAATCATAGATTTAGGAGGTGCTATGAATACCTTTAGTATTCAACCCAGAGAAATCTCCCATAGCAGCAGCAACATAAACCAAGAAGGATGTCATATAGAATCTCTTTGTGGAAAGCACTTTGCTCAACTGATAGTAAATGGAGCTACTTATATGCTCCCCCCATTGGATAAATTCCTTATTTTTATTCATGGTAGTAATGTACAAGAACATCCATTCCTGGAATTCCTTTGCAGAGGGAAGACCTGAAATTCTACTTAGTAGCACAATAAGGTCATTGACCTCCTAAATAAAATCTGACCGATGCATGGTCTTTGGTAATTTGGCAAAGCTCTTGGCAAGATAAGTTTTCATCATGAATTTTGTGCATACTTCTTCCTCCTTATCCCAATGCTCCACTGTCGACTCTGGATAAATTGTGGCGTAATCTTCAATGTCAGGAAGTTTGAGTAGATCTTCAAAGAAGTCTGGGTCCAAACGGATTACCACCTTATCATCATCATCTTTGACCTGACATAGATCCTTTGTCAAAGTGGGCTTACTGTGGTTAAAATGAACTCTGGGAAATGCATGGATGTGGGAAAACCTGTAGCAAGGGAAAACCCACTATCGTAGATGGCCTGCATCCATGGTTTCTTGTTTGGAGCCTTTACTCTTTCCCAGAAATCTAGAAAATCAATCTGTCCTAGGTCGGTGTCCCCTATATTTCCTAAGTCAGAAGACAAGAAGGAGTGAGGAGAAAATACAAGAAATGAATACTTCATCTTTTCTTTTCCCTTTGATGTGGAAGTAGACATCAAGCTCTGTATTTTGAACCTGATTTTCTGAATTCTAAAAGCTGAAGTTGAAAAATCCTTGAAAAAGAGAAGTCTGAAAACCAAAGTGTAATACCTGAAAGATTGAAGAATCCAAAAAGTGAAAACTTCTGAAAACCTGAAACTGAAAATCTGAAGTTTCTGAAACAGAAAGTTGAATTTTGAAAGTTCCAAATTTCCAAAATTGAAAGTTCCAAATTCCCAAAAAAAATTTCTGAAATTGAAAGTTCAAAGCCACATGGTTCCCAATAACTTGAAAAGCTCAGAAAAGTGAAATTTTATGAAATGGTGACCTCCAAAATGCTGAAAATAAGAGCTCTAAAATAGTGATGCACCACCAAGTCTTCAAAATCTGAGAAGAAAATTTCCAAACAATGCTAATCTCCAAATCCTGAAAAGTCTGAGAGGGAGAAATGGAAAACTTTGAGAGGATCTTTGAAAAATCTGAATTCCTGTGGAAACTCAAAATGTAGAAACATGGTGGGCAATGAGTTTTTCATTTCAATAGGTACAGAGGAGGAACAAAAGAAAACAAATAAAGAGGAAATGAAAATAAGAGATCTTAAACGAAAAGGAAAATAACCAAGTTAAAATACCTTGAAAATGACATCAAAAAGTACAAGAAAATGGAATGTCAGAGAAAAGTGTTAGGTAAAAATGACAAGTAAAAAATGAGTTTAAATAGAAAACCTGACATTAATGGTGAAAATATGATCCGTACGGAGGTTGGTGAAAAATTAATTGCATGAAGGACTCTAAAAGTCTGAAACCCGAAAGCCCAAAATTCTAAAATTTTCAGAATTTCAGGGTTTCAGACTTCGGAGATTGGGAGATGAAAAATGTGAATTGGCAATGAAAATTGGAAATGTTTGAAAAAAGTTCTGAAACAAAAGCCCTCAAAAAAGACCTTCGGAAGTCTGAAAGTGAAAACCTCAAAAAATGAAACCCTGAAAGCCCGAAAGTCCAAAATTTCAGACTTTTCAGACTTTCAGACTTTGGAAGTCTGAAAGGGATTTAACCAAAAGTGTGACCAAAAGTTCTGAAACCTGAAAGCCCGAAAGTCCAAAATTTCAGACTTTTCAGGGTTTCAGACTTCGGAACTCTGGGTTTAAAAATTTCCAATTATTAAGTAAAAAAACTCTAAACCCTGAAAGCCTGAAAGTCTGAAATTTCAGACTTTCGGGGTTTCAGACTTCAGAAATTTGCAAACAATTTCAAACTCATGCCATTAAACTCTGAAAGAGAAAATCTCCAAAATCCAAAGTCTGAAATTTTAGATTTCGGGACTTGGAGAATTTTCAATTTACATTACAGAATACCCATACAAAGGATTTTCTCAAAAAATTTCTGACCACTTTTGACATCTACTTCTCAAGGTAGATTAAAATGTTAACATTTTTGGTGACCTCCAGGGAATGCTTTCCTGCTAAGATTTTAGACCAGTAGCCTTAAGCAAATCATTGGGAAAAGGAGTCCTAAAAAGAAAACTAAAACAAAACACACACAAGAAACAGAAAAGAAAAGAAAAGATGTGCAAAGCACTTGGAGGAAAAGAAAATGAACACTGTACAGGGTGGAACAATCTCAAAAGCAAGCTTTGAGATGTATCCCATTCACATGAATGGGAAATTCTTCTCCATTGAGTCTGGATAGATGAAATGAATTCACCTCTTTGCAACTTGTAATAATATAAGGCCCACTCCAGAGAGCGTCAAACTTGGCATGCTTTCCTGGTTTGGCTCTGTCTTCGTCCCATTTGAGAACCAAGTCTCCTTCTTGAAAATTCCTATCAGAAGCTTTCTTGTCAAAGGATTTCTTAACTTGAGCCTGATGTTGGCTTAAAGTTTTCATAGCCTTTTCTTGAACTTCCTCCAATTCCATGAGTTCAGCAAACCTCACTGTTAAGGAGCCATTTTCCATAACTTCGAGTTGATGAGCCAATTCCAAAGAAGGTAATTCCAAGGAGAGTGGTAGCTTTTCCTCCCTTCCATATACCAAGCATAAAAGGTGAGTTTCCAATGGCCTTTTTAGGTGTGATTCGATCTGCCCACAAGGTAGTCTTAAGTTATGTATGCCAGGTCCTTTTGTTAGCTTCCATCATTCATTTGATGATCCTTATGAGATTCTTGTTACTAGATTCAGCCAACCTGTTTCCCTGTGGATAGTAATTGGATGAAGTCTTGAGATAGACCCCATTCGTAACTTCCCACTCACTTAAATTTAAACCAAGGAGAGACATTGCATTATCATAGATAATGGTAAATGGAACACTGAACCTTGTCATTATATCCTCCAGGATTTCAAGGATGGTCTTTTCGTTACTTTCCTTCAAGGCCACCGCTTCTGTCCAGTGAGTGAAATAATCTGTTGCAGTGAGGACCCATTTATGTCCATCACTGGATGGAGGATTGATCATTCCAATAAAATCTAATCCCCACTGAACGAAAGGTTGATCTACCTGAATGGGATGCAAAGGAAGAGCTGTCAGCCTCTGTATGCCTACAAAAAGAGCACATTCTTTACATTTCCTCACCCAGAGATGAGCATCTTTGAACAAGTCAGCCAGTAGTAACCAGCTTGCATGATCTTGGTAGTAGTTGTTCATGCAGAGTAATGCCCTCCAAATAGGCCATTATGAAATTCTTCTAACATCTTGTTCACCTGCTCTGGTTTGATGCAACATAGAAGAGCACCGTTCAAATATTTTCAGAAAAGAACATTATCTACCAAGGCATATGGAATGAACTGGAGATGGAAAGTGCATCATTGGAATTTATCCATATTTGGAGGATATACCCCTGAGAGGAGGAAATTTTGCATCTTAGTCAACCAATCAATCTGGTCATTTCCTTCATCAGCATTCAGGAGCGTAACATCTTCCATATCTTTGATCTCCATGTCCGCAACCAGCTGCTGACATAAACCCTTGCCCCTGACAAGCTTAGTGACTTTAATGTGTACACGTCATACTCCATTACTTTTGTAATCCACCCAGCACATTTCTCATTCATCTCTTTATTCAACAAAAAGTCTTTGACGCCAGGATGAGAGACCATTAAGTGGACTTTGTTGTTGGACAACATGTGCCTAAATTTCTTCAGAGCTTGAATGACTGCAAAGACCTATTTTTCAATGAAGGAATATTTAAGCTCGTATTCCTTGAGAGACTGACTGAAAAAGGAAATTGGTTGTTCCATCAGATCATCATTTTCTGGGTTAGAATCCCCGAAATACTTTCCTAGCCTGTGAAAGCATAGAGGATGAAATCTTTGTCAAAACTAGGATTTACCAGTGTGGGAGCTTGGGAAATGGCCATTTTGATAGCCTCAAAACTCTCCCTCCCCTCTTTCATCCATGAGAATGGAATGTTATTTTTTAGCATGGCCGTGAGTGGTTTAGCCAATGTTGCAAACTGAGGAATGAATCTCCGCATGAAATTTATGGTTCCCAGGAAACTTTGGAGACCTTTCTTGTGACTTGGAAGAGATAAGGACATAATGGAATGGATCCTAGCTAGATCAATGGACAGTCCTTCCACTGAAACAATATGTCCCAACAATTTTCCTTCCTGAACTATGAAAATGCACTTCTTAGGGTTCAGTGAGACCCCAAATTCTCTACATCTTTGAAAAATGTTTCTTAGATGTGTGATATGATCTTTGGTGTGCTTGGAATAGATAGTTATGTCATCAAGGTAAACCAAGATAATATCATTGATTAGTCCTTTAAATTCCATATCCATGGCTCTTTGGAAGGTAGCCCCTACATTGGACAACCCAAATGGCATCTTGTTGTAAGCGTACGTGCCCCACTTAGTAGTGAAAGCCATTTTGAATTGATCAGATTCTTGGACCAGAATCTGATTATACCCTGAATATCCATCAAGAAAAGAAAACCTTTGAGCCCCTGCCACTATTTGGAGGATTTTCTCCATTGATGGAAGAGGGTAATGATCCTTCAATGAGGCATGGTTCAAATCCCTGAAGTCCACGCACAGCTGAATCTCTCTGTTCTTTTTCCTTACAGGCACCAGATTGGCTACCCATGAGGAATGCTTGATGGGAAAAATTATGCAGGCCTCGATAAGCTTGGTTAGCTCTTTCCTCATTAGTGGCTCAATTTTGGGATTGATTGGCCTCTATTTTTGATGAACTGGCTTAGAGTTAGGATCCAACTCAATGGTATGTTGAGCTAAATCAGGATCAAAACCACACAGGTCTTTATAGCTCCATGCAAAAATATCATGATATTCTTGACATAGTTCAATGAAAGCTTTCTTTTCTTGAGCAGTGCATACCTTACCAATTTTTATAAAAAAAAAAAATTTGCCACCTTGACCTCTTCAAAATCCTCTTCCTTGACCACCATATTAGTGCTCTGTCATTTGGCTTGATCATCTAAATTGAAGATAGATTCCAATGTAACCAGGCCTTTTTGCAGCTTGTTTCCTTTCAGCTGTATAATTTGATCACCGTAAGAGTTTTGAAGTTTATCTTGATGTTTGGCGGAAAACTCTACTTCTTGCTGTAGGAAAAGAACAATCTGTTGATCACTATCAAACACCTGCCAGCTACTTATGTTATCTGGTACTATGGGATGGACCACCATTTTGACCATCTGCTGCTCTTCTTTCATGATGTCCATAGGTACATCGTACTGGGAGCCAATAGTAGCCAGCCTGTCAGCATCTTGATTTTGCTTTCTAGGAATTGCATGAATTCCAAAAGCTTTGAAATCTTCTATCAGGTCCCAAACCTGATTTTTATATGATCTCAGTAGATCATTTTTTGATGCACTACAGGTTGTTACTTGGTGTACAACCAATTCACTATCACCAAAGATGGTCAAGGTTTGGATTCCTCTTCTTTGGGCCAGCTGAATTCCTTGTATGAGAGCCTCATATTTGGCAACATTATTAGTACAGCTAAACTACAACCGAAAGGAAGAGAAATATTTGTCTCCTTCTAGAGAAATCAACATAACCCCTACACCAGATCCATTTTTACTTCTTGAGCCATCAAAGAACATTTTCCACAGTCCTTTTGTATCGCTTGATGCTTTAACAAGTTGAGGTATGATTTTATTTTCTTCATGAATGCAGTATGTCCCCAATCTTGTTTTTTCCAGGAGCAGTAAACCAGATTATTCATCTACTAATAAATCAACATAGGGATCATATTGGTGATTGATACTTACTTCATCAAGCACTGTGTCAGGAACTTCTTCCGTGAGAGTAGTTGGCTCGTGATCTGCATCTTCTTCATCTGGATCACCAATGGCATAATTCCCATTTATGGGTTTGGTGGTGTATGGTTCCACATGATTATGACAAATGGGTTCAGCTCTTATAGTCACCTTTGTACCGTACCGAGTTCTAAGAATCATATGTGACCAGTCTGATGACAAATAACCACCCATCTTGGCAATGAACTCCCATGATAAGAAAATGGAATAAGGGGAGGGAGATCAATAACAGATATGTCTTGCATGAATTTCAAGCTAGGACAGGCATGGATAGTAAGCTGAAGCCCCTTAATGACCCCCACAGTTTGGACTGTAGTACCATCTAACTGAACAACTCCTCTTGAAATTGGAGTATATGGAATTTGTAATACATCTGCAATCTATTTGGGCATTACAGAACTACTGGCTCATGAATCGATCATACAATTGTGCACCAAATGATCACCGATAATCAGTGAGATATAGAATGGTGGAGGCTTGTTGGCTTTAGAAAACACTTTTGTTTTAGGTTGGCACAGGCTGGTTTCCACTGCTACTTCTTGACCTGATGATCTATTGGTAGTGCCAAAGTTGTTCAAAGCCTCCCATAGCAAGTTCCTCTGAGAAGGGATTGAGAGTGCATCCCACATCGTGACACTCAAATTGGTCTTCTTCATTTTCTCCACAATGCTGAATGGAATTTCCCCCACTTTGCTAATACCTTTTGGGGCATTAGAGTCTTCTTTTGGAAAATGCCTATTGGGCATTGTGATACTTGAAGTCCCATCCTTCTTTGTAGACTGATCCATGGATACTTCTGGTGATTTCTTTCCCATGCCTTTATCATCTGATATTTGTGTTGGGGACTGTGAAATAGATGCCTGATCAGTTTTGGAAGATTGTGGGTCTATTTCCCTTTTCTTGGAATGTGTGTTGGATGCTATAGTGGAGGCATCAGTATTCAAACCACAAAAGTCTTCTTGTTTTCCAATTTAGTAGTGTAGTTTCATCAGAAGTTTGGTCTTGGATTTCATGTGAGTGGATGGTCTGAGCAGATGATTCAGGTGGAGTGGATATGCTTTGGACCATAAGGGCCTGACTCAGAACTCCATTTGGGAAAATATTTTGGTTGTGAGGCTGAGAACAAGGATAACACCACTCATAATCTTGAATGAGGTTATTCTGGACTGGTACTATGGCTTTAGATGAACTGGTAATAGAAGGGTTCAGAAGTTCAAAGGATTCACGCTTGCTACTTGGCCAGTAACCTGGTTCTGGGCCTGATTATTTCCTTGAAAAGGAGGATGATTTTCTTGATATTGGGATTGTTGCCTTTTCATTGCTACAAGCTCATTTTTGAAGGTTTGTAGTAGTGATTTGACTTCAAATAGATCATTTGAAGAGGTTGAGATAGATTGAGCTGGCTGATTAGAGGCTGCTGGAATAGGTGCAATGATAGGCTGATTATTTGTAAGATCTAGAGAAAATGGCATGGGTGGTCGGGGAGCTATCTTTCCAGCCTGAATCAAAGAATTTTCCACATTTATGGCTATGTCATAAGCATCAGGTAATGTAGTCCCCCCATGGATTGAATCATAACTACTACATCACTATTCAAAGCTCACAAATAGTACAAAAATGCATTATTTGGAGAGGGCTTAATGAGTGCCAAAATCCTATTCCAAGTCCTGTGAAATCAGAAGTTGAAATCACTCATGTACTCCTGGGGAGCTCTCTTTATGGTGGTGAGTTGTTCTAAGAGTGATAGGTGATCACTCTTGTCTTTGAACTATTTGCAGAGCTTCTCTCCTAACTCATCCCAAGTGGTTATGCTGCCAATACGTAACCCTCAAAACCATTGAAGTGCTTTCCCCTTGAAGGAAGTGGCCAGAAGTCTGACAACAACATTATCCTTAGTGACGTTATGTACTACGCAGATGCTAGCTACATCAAGAATGTGTTCTACTAGAGTAACATGAGTTTCTCCTATGTAAAAGGATAAAATTTTGAGTGTTGCAATAGGTATAGGGTCACGTTGAGCCAACAGAAGTGGATTGCTTGCATTGAAATGGGGGGAAACTTTGTCTCGTGCCATAGCAGCAAGAGGTTGATTGTTCCTTGATGTAAGAAACATTTTGTATGGAGGAGTTGAATGACCTCTATGAGATAAAGTTGTAACTGATGTAGTTAAAACACTTCTACTTCTTCTCTTGGGAGGAGACACAGAAAGGTTGATATGCTGATAACTTCCATGCTTTGAAGAAGCTCTTGTCTGAATTCTTCACATAAGTGAATGCACTGAGATTTGGAATCCAGAGATATAGAGTCACCATGTACTTTGATTTATGCTAATGAGAAGAGAAGTACCAACTTGCCCCACCTGGCGTGCCAAAAAATGTTGTCACCAAATCACTGCACCCCCCCGAATGGCCAGAATGATGTTAGGATGTTTAGTGTGATTGGGACACATGGGATCACCTCTCAAGTTGTGGGACTTGGGCTCGAGGTGAACCTCCTGAGAAGGCCGGCTTCCTCTTCCTAAACTAAGTGTTGTACTAATCCTAGTGTAATAAAATGACTATCTAATCCTAGGCTAACATCTTCATGAGTTTTAAGGAAAGAGATTTTGCAGAAATGAAACTATACTAAGGATGGTGATGCACCAAATAAAGGGATGTTTAATATCTGGAAGGGTTAATGTGAGTAGAATGCTTGCATCGTTGGCCACCTTCACCTATTACAACTTGGAAGGGTAAAAAATACCACAAACCAAGGCGTACGTTCCTTCGTTAAACTTGAGCATACATAAAGGATAGATCAAATTTGATTCAACACACAGTCAATTAATCATGAGGAAAGAACAAATGCGCATGTCAAATATCTATTTCAGTAACTATGAATAATGATAATACATAACTTTAACAACAGAAGGAAAATAAGATTTTCACAACTGACATAAAAGATAATCACATTACTCCCTCACAACATGAAATAGATAACCCGAAATAAAGGTAAGCTAACCACTCACACTAAGGAACCATACATTCACAAAGTAAGCATTGATTAACCATCCAACACAATAAATCAGATTTCCAATGGCAAGGTATAACTCTGAATATAATTAAAAGGTTTTAGAAATCTCTGAAGCACTCTTCCAAGCTTGAAGAGAAACTTCACACCAAAAATGATCTATATCTCTATGTCTAGCTCGAAGCATTCAACTATTTATAAGTTCTTAGGCTGAGCCATTACAGCTGGGCCCTTAACTAACATTTTACTAAAAATAGAAATGTCATTAAATTAAGGGAACATGCTCCCATGAAAATAGAAAATTTGTTGCAAGGGTTTGACTCAGTCAACCCTACAACTTTGACCGATCCAGAGCTTGGATATGTCCTTTCATGGCCACTCAGCTTTGGCCTTGTTCAGCTACACCTTCCTCTTCTGCAGGTTTCTGTTGTTCTCCTTCCCACACAGCCATTCGATGCTTATACTCGATGAAGTTCTTGATGATCCCCTGAATTTCTTCATCTCCAGGCCCACATGTGTAGTGATTCACTACATCTTCCGTCTCAATCTCTTTTGTGATCTTGGCTGGCACTCTTCAAAGTTTATTCACAACTTTCTTCAGCCTCCCTATGAAATTTTGGCACAAGACCAATCGGTCAATGGAGTCACTGCTGAAAGTTTTGGTGACCTCATCATCATGCTTCACCAAATCCTTGAAATTTTCCTTAATTTGATCTTCAGGAAGAGCATCGATGTTTTTGTTGAAGAATTTACAATTAGCAACATCAAACTCTTCTGAGATGTCATTCAGAGCATCCGTGATTTCTACTCATTTATCTTCCAATTTCTTAATTAAATCTTGCAACACTTGGCACCGGAATTCCATGGCCTTTTGATATTCAAATAACTTTGAGGCATCATCGATCACCTCTTCTTGAAGGAAAAAGTTGGGGTCTTCTTCTCTGATCTCACTCCATGTTTCCAAATTTAAATTCATATTATTATTATCTTCAGAAAAGGCCTCATCCATTTTGCAAATAACAGCCTTCCCAACCTACAAATCATTATATATTTCGACAACCTCCTTGATTAAGGGATTAGCTTCCTACAGTATGCATTCTATCCATCCATTTACTGATCTCCCTTTCTGGCCTAGCTTCTCAATCTCATGATAAGAAATGTCATCGATGGTAGATGAAAATGTCATGGGCATAGTAGTTGAGACTTTGTTAGATGGAGTTGGTTGGGTTACTTTGCGTAACAATGAAGTGAGTTGTTCGACCTTGAGTTTGAGCTCATCTTTTGTAGCCTTATCTTTGTCATATTTTTCCAGCAGAGCCCCAAGAGCAGTGTGCACATCTTGTTTGGCTCCTTCGTGAGTAGCTTTTCCCAATGAAAATCTAGAGATCCGATAATCTTCTGTTGTAATTGTTTCCTTAGTTTTTCCCTCAATGGGAGTAGCAACCTCTACAATTCACTCCCCAGATGGATTCACTGTCAGACTTGAAACAGTCCTTGGCCTCTTGGCCTATCTTTTGGGTGTATGTTCCAATATACTGAGATCTATGACATCTCCTAGAGGCACCTTCTTCTTCTTCTTTGGAGTCTATCTAAACAACCATTCTGGAATGGCTAATGCTGATGAAGATGGACAATAGATCCGATACCTGAAACATTAGTCATGACAAGAGCACTAGAAACATTAGTTGGCATTTGGGTAGAAGTGGCAATGATGGATGAGGTGGATGTAAGGACAGCCATAGGAGTTGATAGAATGATGTTAGGGAATGAGATGGAAGGAAATGGAAGTGTTAAGGGAAGTGAAGAAGAAATGGGTGACCCGATAGTTTCTCCAGCTAAGAGATCTGGAAGGGATGAGAATACCTAGGCCATAGAAGGAGATGGGAAAGAAAAAATGATTGTGGAAGTGGAAGGAATTGATATTGGAAGTGACAATGGAAGAGGAGGAAGAGATGATGGATCTTGTGAGATACTAGGAGAGTCACTGACTTCAACCACTTCTGTCACAGGTGCTGTAGGAGACATGGCCTTGGAAATAGAAACCTTGGAGAGAGATGAGCCACCAACAACAAATGAAATATTTTTTGGAGTCATATGGGTTTTTTGGGTTGACCTTTTCCCCTTTGTGAGTGTTTATTGGCTTATGGTTGGTGGGGCCTCTATATTTGTAGGTTTCTCTACTCCCTTGGGTGAAATTCCCAAGGTAACCAACCAACTGTAAGTTCTCTACAGAATGGGCCCCACCCTCTCCTTTGTATTGCAACATTCCTCTACATACCAATCAATCCATGACAATGGTTGATTGGAAATATTATCATTTTTATATGCCACATCCAAAACATCATCATTATCTTTGCATCCTTTGGGACATCGGCCAAACCAAATTACCGAACCTCATTAAAGGTAAACCTCTCATAATACCTTTGTCAGATGATGTATTCATCCTGAAAATGAATCTAGATATCCTCCAATTGGGGCACATGGGCACTAGACCGACCTGTTTCACCGAATTTACCCCAATAATCAAAGCTAGTCCATGGATGAAAGGTTTGCAAGGTTACTTCGGCCATTTCTGCATCCACATTTTTGGCCTTATGAATATTCAGGCAGGTGTATCTACCAATTGAAATAGGGAAATGCATTCCCTGATTTGTGGCATTTGTTTTGAATTCGATGATAATCCAACAATTGTCAGAACCAATTCTAGGAGAACCCATTTATCAGTAGGACATCTTGGAAATTTTTTGGGAGTACCTATGAAGCCTGGAATCTGAATGTAAGTAAATGTGGGGAACTGTAAATAGATGGCTCCCCACTCACGCACTTCTTTGAAGGCTTCATCAGAAATCTTTCGATTGTATAACTCCTTATCAAAATGGTAGAGGATAACCACAAAGAAGGCATCATTGACCCTACAAAAATGCCTGCTCCCTTCATTCAGTGTGAGCTGAGGATAAAAATCATAGATTTGGGAGGTGCTGTGAATACCTTTAGTATTCAACCCAGAGAAATCTCCCATAGCAGTGGCCGCATAAACCAAGAAGGATGTCATATAGAAACTCTTTGTGGAAAGCACTTTGCTCAACTGATAGCAAATGGAGCTACTGATATGCTCCCCCCATGGATAAATTCCTTATTTTTCTTGATGGTAGTGATGTACAAGAACATCCATTCCTAGAATTCCTTTGTAGAAGGAAGACCTAAAATTCTGCTTAATAGCACAATAAGGTCACTGACCTCCTGAATAAAATATGACCGATGCATGGTCTTTGGTAATTTGGAAAGCTCTTGGAAAGATAAGTTTTCATCATGACTTTAGTGCATACTTCCTCCTCCTTGTCCCAATGCTCCACTACCTGACTCTGGAAAAATTGTGGTGTAATCTTCAACGTCAGGAAGTTTGAGCAGATCTTTGAAGAAGTCTGGGTCCAAATGGATTACCACCTTATCATCATCATCTTTGACTGACATAGATCCTTTGTCAAAGTGGGCTGCCATGGCTAAAATGAACTCTGGGAAATGCATGGATGTGGGAAAACTAGTAGCAAGGACAAGCCCACTATCGTAGATGGCCTGCATCCATGGTTTCTTGTTTGGAGCCTTTACTCTTTCCCAGAAATCTAGAAAATCAATCTTCCATAGGTTCGGTATCCCCTATATTCCCCAAGTCAAAAGATAGGCAGGAGTGAGGAGAAAATCCAAGAAATGAATACTTCATCTTTTCTTTTCCCTTTGATGTGGAAGTAGACATCAATCTCTAATGAATTTTCTGAATTCTGAAAGCTGAAGTTGAAAAATCTCAAAAATTACTCACTTCTGAAAACTCGAAGTGTAATACTCTGAAGTGAAAGGTCCGAAACAAAAAGTATCAACTTCCAAAAATTGAAAGAATCTTGAAGTGAAAGTTCTGAAAGTTCCAGAAAGTACCTGAATTTCCAAAAATTTCTGAAATTGAAAAAGAAAAACTCCAAAAAGAATTTCTGAATTTGAAAGTTAAAAAAAATTTCAAAAAAAGTTTGAAAAGTTCCTGAAAAAGTTCCAATATTTTTTGAAGACAAAAGTTCCAAAATTAAAAGTTCTGAAGTTGAAAGTTCTAAAGTTACATGGTTCCCAATAACTGAAAATCTCCAAAAAGTGAAATTTTATGAAATGGTAACCTCCAAAATGCCAAAAACAAGAGCTCTGAAATAGTGATGCACCGCCAAGTCTTCAAAATCTGAGAAGAAAATTTCCAAACAATGCTAATCTCCAAATCCCAAAAAGTGCTGAGAGGGAGAAATGGAAAACTTGAGAAGATCCCTGAAAACTTTGAATGCCTGTGGAAACTCAAAATGTAGAAACATGGTGGGAAATGAGTTTTTCATTTCAAGAGGTACACAGAGGAGGAACAAAAGAAAACAAACAAAGAGGAAATAAAAGATCTTAAACCAAAAGGAAAATAACCAAGTTAAAATACCTCGAAAATGATGTTGAAAAGTACAAGAAAATGGAATGTCAGAGAAAAGTGTCAGGTAAAAATGACAAGTAAAAAATGAGTTTAAATAGAAAAACCTGATATTAATGGTGAAATTCCGATCCGTATGGAGGTTGGTGAAAAATTAATTACATGAAGGACTCCGAAAGTCTGAAACCTGAAAGCCCAAAATTCTGAAATTTCAGAATTTTGGGGTTTCAGACTTCGGAGATTGGGAGATGAAAAATGTGAATTGGCAATGAAAATGAAAATTTTGAAACTTTGGAAGTCTGAAAGTGAAAACCTCAAAAATGTCTGAAATTTTGGAAAGCCTTTCAAAATTTTCAGACTTTCAGACTTTTCTTCGGAAGTCTGAAAGGGATTTAACCAAAAATATGATCAAAAGTTCTAAAACCTGAAAGCCTGAAATTCCAAAATTTCAGACTTTTGGGGTTTCAGACTTTAGAAATCTGGGTTGAAAAAATTCCAATTATTAAGTAAGAACTTTGAACCCCAAAAGCCTGAAAGTCTGAAATTTCAAACTTTCAGGTTTCAGACTTCAGAAATTTGAAAACACAATTTCAAACTCTTGTGCCATTAAACTCTGAAAGAGAAAATATCTGAAATACAAATTCTGAAATTTCAGATTTTGAGACTTGGAGAATTTTCAATTTACATCACAGAATACCCATACAAAGGATTTTCTCAAAAAAAAATTGACCACTTTTGACATCTGCTTCTCAAGGTAGATTAGGCAATAATTGGAGATTATTGGTCTGACTCGTAAGTGGAAAAGATAGTTGAGTTACTTTGTGATTTTTAAGAATTATTTCCTATGGGCTCCCATGAATTAAAAGGAATGCATGATTCATTAGGAGAAATGAAAATCAATCTTAACGAAGGTGTGTGCCCGGTCAAGAAGAGACCCTATAGGATGAACCCTAACTTGTGCATGAAGGTTAAGGAAGAAATTGACAAGATATTGAAGTCTAACATCATCGAACCCCTAAAATAATCAGAGTTGGTTAGCCCCGTGGTTATTAGTATAAAAAAATATGGTCAGATTAGGATTTGTGTGGATTACTAAGAACTAAATGTTGCATGTGTGATTGATCCCTTTCCTACACCTTTTACATAAGATATATTAGAAGGTGTTGTAGGGTGTGAAATATATTCTTTTATAGATGGATTCTTTGGGTATCATCATGTCCAAATTTTACAGAAGGATTAATAAAAAACAAATTTCACCATTGAATGCAAAATTTTTGCATATACTATAATGTCATTTGGTCTGAAAAACATGTCTGTTGTATTTTCACAAATAGTTGTTCAAGCATTCCAGGATTTTATTCACATTTTCTTGCAGGTTTACTTGGATGATTGGATGGTGTGTACTTGTTAAGGATCATTGTGAAAATTTTCACTTAATGTTTGAAATATGTAGATAGTTAAGCATCTCTTTGAACATCAAGAAGTGTTTGTTTTCTACACCTTTTGGCACTCTGTTAGGGCACATCATCTGGAAGGAAGGTTCATTAGTGGATCTAACTAAGGTTGAAGTTATTTTTAGCCTAGAAGAGCCTACTAGTCAGAGTATCATATGTGGATTATTGGGTCACATTGGGTATTATAGAAAATTTATCAAAGGATATGTTAAGGTTTCTGCACCCTTGTAAGAGTTACTAAAAGGAAAAGGGAAATTTTATTGGGGAGAATAGTAGCAACGCAAATTTGAGACATTGAAGGAGAGACTTACTACAGCACCTATTCTATGTTTTCCCTCATGGAACCAACCATTTTATGTTTATATGGACACCTCTAGCATAACCATTGGCGTGGTGTTAGCTCAGCCTGGAGAAGGTATTATTGATCATCCTATCTGTTTTGCTAGTAGAAAGTTGACTCTTACAGAGTAGAATTATACAACTACTGAGAGAGAAGCCTTGTCATTAATCTATGTACTGCATAAATTTAGACAATACCTTCTAGTAATACCATTTTTATTTTACACCGATCACATGGCATTTAAATAATTTGTAAACAAGCCCATTTTATAGGGGTGCATATGTCAATGGGTGCTCTTATTCCAAGAATTTTATTTCACAGTTGTGGTAAAACTAGGGAAAAATAATTCTAGCCCAGACCACTTATCAAGAATTCAGTCAGGGGAGGATGCACAGACAATTGAAGATACAATTCCAGATGCACAATTATACAGGTTATAACACGTGCCTTCAAAATTGAGGTATATTGCTATATTTTTATGTATAGGGATGGCACCAAAAGGAATGAAATCCTTAGAAAAGAAAAAAATTACAATTTGGGTGGCACCTTTTATGTTGATTAGTGGTGACCTATACAAGTTAGGTTGAGATGAAGTATTGCATCGGTGTGTACTCGAGCACGAGTGCTCAAATATCATGGAAGAGGTTCATGGTGGTATTGTAGGTGGGCACTATGGAGGTGATGCCACTATGTGCAAGATTATACTCGCTAGATTTTGGTGGGAGACCCTTTATAAATATTTTAAACCATATTATAAGGTGTGTGATCATTGTCAACGCATTGGTAAACCTGGGAAAAGAGATGAAATGGCTTTAATATCTATTCCTAGTTCAGAGCCATTTTAGAAATGCACTATAGACATTTTAGGTCCTATTTCGCCATCCGCGCGTAGAACTAGATCGAACTACATCATCACTTACACAAATTATCTTTCAATGTGGGCAAAAGTAGTACCAAGGATTGTACATTAGCTAGGTTCGTATGGGAAAATGTTCTTACAAGGTATGGATGCTCGTTGAGATTGACAAGTGATAGGGGTACACACTTTCTAAATGAGATGATCAGGATACTATTGGATGAATTTATGATTTTGCGCCATAAGACTACACCCTATCATCCTCACGAAAATGGGACTATTGAGGCCTTCAACAAGATTTTGACCTAGACATTGACAACAATTTGTGATGTTGGAAGGAAAGATTGGGATGATAAAGTTTTGGTCATGCTTTAGGCATATATAACAACATACAAGAGGTTACACAAGGCCACACCATTTCATTTAGTGTTTGGTGTGGAAGCATTTATTCCTATGGAATTCATGTTACCTTCTTTGAATATTGCACACATTGGAGTTTTAGCTGATGAGTAAGCCCTAGGAGAAATAATTTAAAAGTTGATAAAGTTGGATGAGATATGAGCAATACCATGTTAGAGTTAGAAGCAGGAAAAGGAAATGCAGAAGGCATGGCATGACAGGCACATTAGGGAAAAAAATATTGAGATGGGACAGATGGTGCTTCTTTATTATTCTAATTTTTGGTGGCATCCAGGAAATCCTAAAATGCATTGGTTGGGACCATATGTTATTACTCACATACTTGAAATAGGAGCTTTCCAGTTAGAGACACTTTATGGAAACAGTTACCCAGTTACTTCAACAAGAGTAGGCTAAAGCCCTACTATAAATAAGTATTCTTAGTGTTTGTAATAAGGTAGTGTTGCCATTTAGACTAGGTTTTCATTTATGTTTTTCCTTAATGTATTTCCTTCTTTATCGTTATGTTTTTTCAATTTAGTTTCATGTTTCGTGTGATAAGCGTGTTTGCGTGCTGGAAGCTAATTACCATTTGAAGAATTTTTATGCCCAAAGGACTACACATACCATTAGTGTGGGGTGGCTATTTACAACTGGATACACACAAAGGAATAAACTGCTACAAGTGTTATTCAAGTTTGGAGAGGAGTGAACATCTACTTCATCCCCTATTATAGGATTCAATCCTATAATGAACTTATGTATCCTAAACTTCTCATCAGTTTGATACTGAGGCACATACTTAAGAAGTTTAGTAAACCTCTCCCAGTATGTTACACCCTTAACCTATTGCTTGTATTAGGATATGAGTAGTCGGATTATGGCTTACCATATCATTTTATTATATCATTTATTCTTTCTCGTGCTTAGTAGGTCAGCCTTGGTGATCGCCATAGCATATGAATAGTATATATAGGGGATTGTAGGTAGTAGTTCATCATCATTGGAGCATTTGAGTCTTATTTTATGGTTTGGAGGTTGCCCCCTCGAAGTGGCAAAGCTATTCTAATTGCATATTGAGATAATTATTATGAAATATTGTGTTATTTGGTGTTTTATTGCTACTCATAATCTGAATTATACAAGTAATTTCATTACAAGTGGTATCAGAGTTGTGATCTGGGCCAAAATTAGGGGGAAAAGCCCTAATTGTTTTGTTTCCACTCTATCTTACAAACCACATAAATTTGTGGGAAATTTTTTCACCAGAGTTGTGAATCAGTTTAGGTAAAAATATCTGAAAATTTCAGCCCTTTGTAATATCATTTGTAAACAGTTATTGCAAATTTAGGGTTTTTCATAAAAACGCTCCCTAGACCAAAATTTGTGGAATTGTTCAGATTTATTTACACTTAAAGAAATATTTCAAAATGATAGTATTAGTATCTTCTCTATGTTTTTTTCTTGTTTGGCTGAATTTTTATCGATACCCTAAACCCTAAGGTTTGACATCATGGAGGGGCCTTCCACAAGAGCAAAAAAGAATCCAGACACTTCGAGTAAAACCCCAGATAAATATGGGGTAGTGATTGAAGATTTGGAGTCATAAGGGGTAAATACAAATTCCTCAACACTAGGGTTTACCTCAATTGATCAAAACATGAGCCAAATTGAGCATGAGCTATGAAATGTATAATCTGAGATGGCCTCTAAAGGAGACATAGACCAAATCAATCATTGGTTGGATGATATCATGTAACATGTAAAGGGTAAATAGTATGGCCCAAATCTGCCCCATATCAACCAAGGAAGACCTTCACTTCAAAATCATGGAAAAAATAACCATGTTTGATCACTTTTCCATCCCAATCAGAATCCAATTTATTCACAACAACAGAACATGATGTCGAAAGTGGATATGCGTAAATTTGATGGTAAGGATCCCTTAAATTGGATAAATCGAATGGATAACTTCTTTGAGTTACATAAAACACCATCAGAACAAAAGGTGACATTGGCATCCCTGTATCTTAAACCAGACCAATTCATTTGGTATCGATGGTTATGTGCTCAGAGGTAGAATAATTGTCTTAGTGTCACTTGGAAAGTTTTTGCTGAGAAGTTACAATTGCACTATAGTTCCAGTGTTTCAGAGAACTACTTTATTCAATTAGAAAAGTTATGGAAAATAGGATCAGTCAAATATTATGTGCATCAATTCCATAACCTATCCTTAAGGGTGGAAAATATTCCAGAAGAGAATCTGAATGACCTATTTCTTAGGGGTCTTAAGGACCACATTGAGCATGAGGTACATATGTTTAATCCACTTAATATTTCTAAATCTATTATCATGGCATGCCAAGTAGAGGAAAAATTTCTATGTAGTAAGAGGTCACCTTTCATTAATGTTGGTGTAAATATTCACTTTACACATTTTGCCCTAATTTTCTATATCCATTTTTGTCCCATTTTTGCTCCAAAACATTCATTTGTTCTATCTAGTGGCCTGGAATTCATGTTTCCCATTTGAATGCATTGAAAGTGCTCTCATATTGCCCTAAATTGAAGCAAAACCCAAGTTTCTCCTTTGTTGTGTCCTAATTTTTTCATTTTACACGGGCTGAGCCATTTTCCCCTTTGCCAAATCATGAAAAAAAATTCGATGTCTATTGATTCCAAGTAATTTGAGGTTAAAATCCCTGCTCCCCTAGTTTAAATCAATATAAAATTGTGCTTCACTTGATTTAAAAATGAGAAATCTACATTCCTTGTGAAAATATGTGATTTTCAGGGCATTCTTTGCATTTTTACGCTTTTGATGGGTAAACGGGTGTCACTAGCCCGTCAAAATTATCTTTGTAACATATTGCTAACGTGGAAGGTTCCTATTAAGCGAGGATGCATGGAAAAAATGTTATAACTTGTTGTTTTTTGAGTTTTTTCCAAAGCAAACATTTTTCCCACGGCCCCACAGTGCTACAGTGAAGTGCCTATGCGGCACAATGTGATTGGTTGGAGAATCAGTGGGTGGTGGGTCACACTTAGACTTTTTGCCTTCATTTTGCAAATTTTTTGAAATCAAATTTTTCCCTGAAGGCCCACACAAATGGGAAGGAGACACGTGGCATAGGAGGCATACGATTGGAGAGGGACTTGAAAAATTTTACTGTTCTTTTTTCCTGGGGTGCTAAGGTAAAAATTTGGCCCGAAAGCCCTCACCCAATAGCAAGTGGACACGTGTCCAGATGAATCAGCATGGGAGGGTGGGGGATTTAAAAAAATTTGAAGTTTTTTTTTGGCTTCAAAATGCTAGGGGAAAAAATTGAAAAATATGCCCACATCCAATAAGAAATGGACATGTCTCCAGTGAATTCAAGAGGAAATGCAGGGAGTTAGAATTTTTTTTAAATTTTTTGGCTTCAAAATGCTAGGGGAAAATTTTGACCCGGAGGCCCGTGGAGTAAATCATGAAGTGGACACATGTCCAGGAAAGGAATATGACTGGGAATTTTTGCCTTTATGTTTATCAGAAATTTTAAAGACTTTGAGTGGACATTTTTAATTCAGAATGGAAAAGACTGCTAAAATCTTTTTTTCAAAATTCCCGAAGGCCCGTGTCCAATAGGAAGAGGACACGTGTCCCGGATTTGGCGGAGATTTGGAGCGTGGAGGAAATGTTGAAAAATTTTACAAATTTTGGGCAAAGAATTTCAAAGTGAAAAAATTGATCAATGGAAAATTTGGAGGTTTTCCCCCAAATCCAATCAGGGGGTGACATGTGGCACATTTCAAAGGGAAAAAGGGAGAGCGCAGGCCCGCAAAGGTTTTTGCACTTGCAAATGGTTGAAGGCAAATTTGGAGGGTCGGCTCCGCTGTGAATGGGAGACTGCCACGTGGCAGAAGATGGAGCAAGTGTTCAGGCCCATGGAGGTTTTGGAGAAAATTTTCCTTTTTTCAAAAAAAGAAGAAAAATTTGTAGAATTGGCCCACGGTTCTTAGTGGGGCCCACAATTGGACACGTGGCAGGTCCAGGGGGCATGCGGGGAAAATTTTCAAATTTTTCCCGAGGTCAAAAAAGGTTCGAAATGCATTTTTAAGGTTGGAGGCTCAGTCCAATGGTATTTGGACACGTGTCCATCTTATCTGAAGTCAAAGAAGATATTTTTGAGCCTACGTGTCAAATCTCATCAAGACACGTGGAGGGCATAAATTTAAAGTTGATTTTTGATCAACAGTTGCTGAGTGTTGTCATTTTTTGGGCGCCATGGAAGCTCCAAGATGCTTGGAATCATCATTTTTACACCAAATCACATGAAATTTTATATGAATCCACATCCGCTCATCCTTCTGAGTGCAATGGCATCATTCATTTGAGCTATTTCGGTGCCCTATAGTGACTTTCATGAAATATTTTCCTCAGCCCGTGAAAAACACGTGAAAGGTAAAAAATTTAAAGTTGCAGAGTTAAAAATGATGAGGGAAAAAGGTGGGAAATGATTGCAAATGAATGTTGGCATGGTGTAATGACAAAAACATGACCCTAGGATGGATAAGGATCTGAATCCATGCAATATTTTAAAATATTTGTGCATCTCTAGCATTTTGTGAGTTGTTTTACAGTTTGATGTCATTTTCATGAAATGGATAAGAGTTTTGTAACAAATTTGATCCCTTGAGCATATTATTTGCTTGAGATGTAAGGATCCAGGCTGGCATAGGATATATTATGTAGTTTGGAGGCATTTTTAAAATTCTGTTGGGATTTTTTGGAGAAAGAGAAGAATTTTTAGGAGAAAAACTGGAAGTGTTCCATTTCTTTTAGAGAAACTTCCTGAGAGCCATTTTTTATTCCTATTTGCATCAAATTTTCATCATGTTGAGTTGGTTTCAACTGTAAAGCCATCAAAAATCTTTGATATTGTCTTCATAACTTTCCCTTACTGGTGTATTTGATCAAAATTTATGGATTGACTAGTTTTATCTCTTGACAAAGCTTGCATACACTTGTATTTCAATATGTTTTCAATTTGTGTTTCATGCTCATGTTGCAATCTTTTGTTTGGGATATTTTTTGTTCATACATGGTCTCATTTCTTGTAGAGGGTTTGAATGCTTCTATAATTTTCCATTTAGAAGAGCATTCATTTGAGTGAAGATAAACAGATTTAAATTCATCTTACCTTCCTTGTAAATTGAAGGTGTTTGTAAACCTTTGGGTGTACCTTAGGTCATGATCTAACAAAGGTTTCTAAATGCTTCATTGATATTTTGCTTCAAGCCTTTGTGGTAGGTTATCAAATTTTGTGTGGAATAGTGTAGATTTGGGCATCCATGTGTGCACACATCCTGGTTGAAAGAGAACTTAAAACTCATTGAAACATCTTGTTGTGCCAGGTGTTGCAATTCTTTGCAAAATATTCCAAAGAAGTGGGTAATTACCTTTTCTTGTCTTGTCCAAACTTCTCCAACATTAAAATTTCATTTAAAATAACTCATCCTACCTATAAAATCAACATTTGCATTGTGTGTCCACAAAAGAACTCAATCCTTTCACAAAAATGCACAAAGCATATCAGGGTATTATCATGTCTTTAGTAGCCCTAGCCTTGTTTTGATAACATTTCCATCATTTAATAGTGACAACTCCTTTGAGTTTGGATAATGGATACTTGATCATGTTTTCACAAGGCCTCTTTCATGTCATAACGTAAAACACAAGGATATCTCCATCTCCTTACCATATAAGGGCTGCAATATAGGTTCTCTTGCCTTGGTTGATAGGCACAACCTAAAATAGTGAGGGTTAGATCAAAACCCTTATGAAGGTGCTACCCACTCCCTCAAATATTGAATGTAAACAAGAAGATAGGTGTCTTCCCCAGCTACAAATCGACATACAAACCATCTATCTATCCTTGAGTGTCTGTTCAAGTTATGATGTTGTTCAAGTTGTGAAGGAGATTAAGTATGGAGGCAACCTTTTATTAACACCAGAGACCATAGTATCTCTTCCCCTTCATTTTCTAGGCCAATTATACTGACTCCTCAACAAATGGAAGAAAAGAGAGAAAAAGGATTATGTTTTAACTGTGACACCAAATATGGACAGGGACATAAATGTGATGAGAAGAAGTTGTTCTATATTGACAGAGGTAATGAGGATAATGAGGAAGCTGAAATTATAGGAGAGGTTGAGGAACCAGTAGAAGATGAAGTAGAGGATCACCAACCTAAAATTTCTTGCCATGCATTGTTAGGTATTAGTACTCCTCAAACACTCAAGGTTATTGGCTATCTCAAAAAATAGAAGGTGACAGTGTTGATTGACTCGGGGAGTACTCATAACTTCATAAATACTAAGTTAGTTGCCCGCCTCAATTGTTTTATTTACCCAGCTCCAGAAATGCAAGTTATGATTGTGGATGGTGGGACAATCAAGTGCACAGGAAAGTGCCATAGTATCAAGCTTTCCATGGGAGACTACATGTTAGACTCACCTATGTTTGTCTATTTCTATGGGAGGGGCAGATATTGTTTTGGGTGTCCAATGGCTCACAACCTTAGGTACTATAGAGATGAATTTCCAAGAATTGTTCATGCGATTTCATTCAATATGGAAGGACAATACAATTGAATGGGATGGTAGCTAAGTCTCCACATATTATTAGCTCTCATCAGATGCAAGAAGGTTCTCAGAAAAGGAGTAGATGGATTTATAGCAAATTTATTTTCCATAGAAGTACAAAATACAAAGTCTTCAATGCCACCTGATCTTCAGAAGATTGTTGATGCTCACTCATATTTTTTATGTCAATTCTAAAGGGACTACCACCAGTTAGGGATCATGATCATGTAATTTAGTTGATTCCAGGGAGCCAAACACCTAACATCAGACCATACAGATACCCATATTCCCAGAAAAGTGAGATCGAGAAAATGGTACATGAAATGTTGAAGGCAGGTATCATCAGGCATAGCCAGAGTGCATATTCTTCACCAGTGGTCATGGTACGTAAGAAGGATGAAACATGGAGGATGTGTCCAGATTACTGAGAACTCAACAAGTACACCATCAAAGATAAGTTTCCTATTCAAATAATTGATGAATTGCATGGTGATATTTATTTCACAAAATTAGATCTCCGTTCGAGGTACCATCAAATTAGAATAAAAGAGGAAGATGTTCATAAAATTTCTTTTAGGACTCATGAGGGCCATTATGAGTTTTTGGTAATGCCTTTTGGTCTTACAATTACACCCTCAACCTTTCAAAGCTTGATGAACACTGTTTTTAGGCCATTTTAAAGGAAATTTGTATTAGTTTTCTTTGATGACATATTGATTTAGAGTAAGACATGGGAAGAACACTTGCAACATGTAAATAAAGTGTTGGAAGTTTTGGAGAAACATACTCTCTATGCAAAGCCATCCAAATTTTCTTTTGGTGTACAAGAGGTAGAGTACTTGGGTCACATTGTATCCCATGAAGGTGTCAAAGTTGATCCTCAGAAGATCAAAGCTATGGTGGAATGGCCAAGGCCCAAAACTCTCAAAAACTCTTTGTGGGTTCCTAGGACTAACAGGGTACTACAAAATATTTGTGAGGGGATATGGTAGAATAGACAACCCCACTCACTACATTGCTAAATAAGGATGCCTTCCATTGGAAAAACGTAGCCACTAAATCCTTTGAGCAGCTGAAGGAAGCCATGTGCAGCACCCTAGTTTTGGCTACTCCTAACTTCTCAAAAACCTTCATTGTTGAATGTGATGCTTCAAGATCAGGATTGGGAGCAGTTATAATTTAGGAAGGAAGACCAATTGCATTTGAGAGTCACCAATTCAAAGGAAAATATCTGCTCAAACCAATCTATGAGAAATAAATGATGGCTATTCTTCATGCGGTCAAGCAATGGAGGCCTTATCTCATGGGTAGACACTTCAAGGTAAAAACTGATCATGATAGTCTCAAATACTTTTTGGAGAAAAGGTTATCATTTGAGGAACAACAAAAGTGGGTAACAAAAATGTTGGGTTATGATTTTGAAATCATATACAAAAAGGGTAAAGAAAATGTAGTAGCTGATGCGTTGTCCAGAAGGGATACATCCACAGATGCCTTACTATGTGGAATGTCCATGTTGATGGCCGATTGGGTGGATGAAGCAAGATTGGAATGGGATCAAGACAAGGATACACAATCTCTAATACATAATATCAAGCAAGGATCTATAACATCTAACAAATTTGAGTGGAAAGGTAATGCCCTATGGTACAAGGACATGTTATACTTGATTAAAGATTCTGAGTTGAAGCATAAGATTATTACAGAGCCTACATGTCTCACCTGTTGGAGGACACTCTGGGTTTTTGAAGACATTTCATAGAATAAAAAGAGAATTATTTTGGGAAGGACTCAAGGGGGATGTACAAAATTTTGTATCAGAGTGTTTAATATGCCAATAGAACAAAGGGGAAACAATTAAGACACAGGTCTGTTGCAACCCTTACCAATTCCTAGCCAGAGATGGGAGGAGGTCTCATGGATTTCATCACCAGATTGCCTTGTTTAGAGGGATAAGAATGTTATTTTTGTGATTTTGGATAGGCTCAAAAATATGCCCATTTTTGTGCACTATCACATCCATTTGCAGCCAGTACAATTGCAACTATTTTTTCTGGAGACAGTTCAAAGGCTACATGGAACCCCAAAGATAATTGTAAGTGATCATGATCCTATTTTCACAAGTAATTTTTGGACGGAATTATTTTCATGTTTGGGTACTCAGCTAGCTCACAGTTCATCTTATCATCCTCAAACTAATGGGAAAACGGAAGTGGTCAACAAATGCTTAGAGGGTTATCTACGTTGTTTTGTATCAGATAAGCAGGAAACATGGATTAAATGGCTACCACTTGCAGAATGGTGGTATAACACATCTTTTCATACCTCTTCTCAAATGACCCCATTTTTAGCATTATATGGTTACCATCCACCTTCTATCACTTCCTCCTTGAGGGTGCAAACTAAGGTCAGATATTTTGAGGAACACATTCAACATCAACAACAGGTTTTGGCTAGTTTGAACAATAATTTAGCATTGGCACAAAACAAGATGAAACAACAATCAGATCAACACTGTAGTGAAAGATATTTTGAAATTGGTGACTGGGTTTTTGTACGTCTCAAGCCTTACAAGCTAGATGTCCCTAAGCAATATAAAAAGGACAACAAACTTTCCTAAATATTATGGCCCTTATCAGGTTCTACAGAAAATTGGCAGTGTTGTTTATAAACTAGAGTTGCCTCCATCTTCACACATACACCCAATATTCCATGTTTCATGCCTGAAGAAGGTTATTGGACAAAAATTTGAAGCCCAAACAGAGTTACCAGAACTTGATGAGGAAGGAAGAATCATTTTGGAGCCAGAGAAGATTCTACAAACACGTACTAAGAGGCTGAGAACCAAAGACATTAAGGAATATTTGATCAAGTGGAATAATCTGAGCATAGAAGATGCACCTGGGAGGATGAAGGTTTTCTGTAGCAACATCCAAGATTATTCAATGTTGAGGAAAACATTGGTTGAAGGGGAAGGGCATGCTACACCCTTAACCTATTGCTTGTATTAGGATATGAGTAGTCGACTTGTGGCTTACCATATCATTTTATTATATCATTTATACTTTCTCATGCTTAATAGGTCGGCCTTGGTGATGGCCATAACATATGAATAGTATATATAGGGGATTTTAGGTAGTAGTTCATCATCATTTGAGCATTTGAGTCTTATTCTATGGTTTGGAGGTTTCCCCCTCGAAGTGGCGAAGCTATTCTAATTGCATATTGAGATCATTATTCTGAAATATTGTGTTATTTGGTGTTCTATTGTTGCTCATAATCTGAATTATACCAGTAATTTCATTACACAGTACTCTGTTATAGTTAATTATCCCTGAATAAAATTATGAAATTATGTCATCTTTTGATCATAATAGAGTTGTGGTAGCCAGTGTTGCCTAAATTAGCTCTTAAGATGATCCCAAGTGATACTTGATTCATCAATGTTCAATTTATCTTTATGGTTTTCCCACCAAGAGGATGCCTTATGGGAAATTTGATAAGATCCTCATACTACTTTTGTTTCCTCGGAGAAGTTCCTTATTGCAAAGTACTTCTCTATTTCACTGAATTAATTCTCTACTCCATCCCCCAATATGGTACCATCAAACTTTCATTAACTTATCCTCTTTATGTCATTAGTAAGTTCAGCTGCTAATCTTGACTTTTTATTTTTAGGTGGATTGGGTATATTTGCATTTGCATTTGCAACATGATTATTGACATTTGCAACATTTTTATTTTCTGCATTATTATTATCAACGCCTAAATTTCTAGCATTGGCGGTGTCCCCTAAAGGTGGCTGATTGTTATTACCAACATCATCTTCCTCCTCTTCATCACCCATTACTTGTTGTTCAAGTATAGCAAGACGATCTCTTATGTCCAACAAGGCAGTAAGAATATTTTCAAGTTTTTATCTACCTCTCCACCTGGACGTGGATTATTTGCAGCACCTCCCCTTGTTCTAACAATTATTTGTTAACAATAAAATTAAGTTTTTATCATATATGGACTCAATAGGTCCAAAAGCTGCAACCTTCAACTCTGATAACAAGATGTAACATCCTCATTTTAAGACTTTGGAAACAAGGGAAAAAAATTTATTTTATTTTTTTCATAATTTTCTCTGTTCTAAATTAATATGATTTAGAACACACATTCCATTTCCAATTCATCTCATAACAGAAAACCATATGCAGCTGTAAATGACTCGATGAGACACTGATGTCACATTTGATGAATTGCTATTAAACTGATCTCCCATGTTAACTTAATAAAGTGTATACTATGTATAATTGGTTCCTTTACCCTTTAAGGGGTACCTAATTTTTCATGTCTGAGAATCCTATGTGAATATCTATTACCGATATTCATTTGAAATCTTGCATCTTAGACTAGGTGACATAGGATAATGCAACCAACATCTTGTAATACACTGGCCAAAGTTTTTAAACATGATTACCATGTTTACATTCCTAGATGGCATACTCGTTGAAAGGAAAATGTCCTTCACCACACTTGTTCTATTATCTAGAATGGTCTTTCTTGACTTTTGTCAACCCAATCTAAGTCAGGTTACACACTAAATAAGGGAAATAATATGCACTAGTTTGGAGGACTACTCATGATGACTAAGGATACATAGACATACTTAATCGACTTGCATTGATTGGGTGTGTCTAGTCACCCTAATTCAACATTATTTTACCTCAACACTTGATCATGTTTCTATATTTGTTTAGGGTGGGACCGTGATCCATACTTTCACTTATGTTAATTGATTTAATCAAACTAAGTGGGGTGTTGAGGTATAGTAAGTTGCATCCTAGTATCTTTGTAACGACCCATGTCATTATGAAGGTACTATGATGTAGTTGTTATGTTACAAAATCTGACTGAGTTCCCTCAACTAGACTTACATAATTAAAATTACTAGTTTATTAACCCAATTAATTATTATCAAAAACTTAGAAACCTTTTTCACATTTCCTAGTTACCCATATAAGGTAAAAATCGAACAATGAAACTTACACAGATTTGAAAAATATCCAAGGAGGTTCGTATATGGATAAGCTAAACACCACTAAAAAAAACAACCTAGACTTCATAATCATTACAACACACACAACATCATAATGCATTTGAAGAAACCAACTCAAAATGCCATCAAAGAAAGGTGAAGAAACACAAAAACCAGAACTAGAGAGTTTCCAATCAAGAGCTGAGGTTTTTTAATAAAGATATTTAAATAAAATTAGGAGATTTAAATAAATGGGGCCTATCATGCCTAATAGATTTCATGTCTTCTATTCCTTGTAGTGAATCTTCAAGAAGAACCTCGATAGAAAATTTTCCTTGAAAATGCCAAAAACTAGGCTCTAAAACTTTCCCTTTCTTCCTCTTATAGCTTCCTTGCTTAGTTCCCATTACCATCACCACCATGCAAGGTGAAAATAGGCATGTACAAATTCAAATTGGAGGTTTGAAAAATTGAAAACCACATGCAGAGCTACAAATCTCAAAAAAACCAAATGAAACAATAAAAACCAAAAACAATCTTTTCTTCCAACTTCCTCTATTTCCTAGACATTTTTTCACAATGGCCGAGATCAATTAATGCAAACAGGACTGAAAAATTTCTTACTTATTTCCCACCTTTGCCAACTCATTGTTGGCTATAACCAAGTTTAAAACTCCCAGACCAACAAGAACTCACCATTAGCTTTTCTCTCTTGTGCCAACTTGCACCTGCTCATGTAGCTTTTATATTTCTTGCATTTTGAGTCTTGACTTGGATATTTTTCTTATTTAGTTTGGTTTGATTACACTTTTGGGTCATCTATAGTGCACTAGGACTAGATTGTTTCCCCTTATCCACCTAAATTTTGTTCTCTCTTGGTGCATGGTCCTTTGGTATATACTTTCATCAGCGACCTACCCCAACAAGTAAGTGTTTTAACCCATTTTGTCATTTTTTATACAAAAGTTTCCCATATTCACTATTTACTATATGTTAGCTTAGTATTTTATGCACATGTTGGGTTAGCATATTTTATTTCATTTCCTTTCATGTTACATTCTTTACTTCAGTTATCATAAATATTGCATGCTTATTTCATTCATTATCACCCCCCATAGTGTTGATACCTCCATAGGGTTCCTTCCTCTTCATCGACCTAGGGCGTTGAAAACCTTAGGTTGTCCTAGTATAAGGGTTACTTCCCTTGGGGTATGCAATCATAACGGTTCTTTTACCCCCTTTAATTTTATCTATTTGTGTGCCATTTTTAATGTGTCCCTCACTCATTTCTTTGATACCCTAGTTGAGCCGATGATAAGAGTGCATGGTGTCTAAACACATTTTTTCCCACTATACACCCCCATTTTCTCATGGCTATCTAAATAGCTCTTTCATTCCCTCATTTAAATTATATCCCCATCCATGTTTAGTAGTGGTATGATATTCCTAAAACATCCCTAAAAACCTTTCCTCTCTTCCATGGAAATGGAGATCAATCTATTATCGATCACATTCAATATATAACAAACCATTGTGCCCTTCACAACATCAAAGAAAAGAATGTTTTCCTCAGGGTTATTGTTTCATATTTCAAAGGTAAATAAAGAGACGTGTACAAAAATTTGACTCCAAAATCCATTTCCATATGTGATCAATTAGGAGAAGAACTTCACAACTATTTCAAGGAGAATGCAGATGTTATTTTTATCATAAAACACCTCAGCAATCAAGAAAATATAACGATCTTCAATGTATTTTGTCTCATATTTCGACGTTAGATTTACAAGGACTTAGCAAAGAATTCCTTAAGAATTTAAACCCTAAAAATGTATGGAATTCATGTATTACTTCATTTCCTTTGATGTTTATTTAGTTGTATTGATTTAAACTTAAGGAGGTAGTGCTCTTCCTCGGTATTGTACAATTTCATTCCAAGATGAGAGGATGTTCATTCAGGATGGAAAAAGGAGACCCATCCTCATTGTCTCAATTCTTCCCTCCCCATCTAAAAATTTTCCTTCCCATTGTGTTAAAATTGAACAATAAATTGATCTTTTTCAAAAACATGAAGATCGTTTTCTTCCTTATCCATATATTAGTTTTCCATAAGTTTATCATGCCCAAATAACTCCTTATGATTTGCAGAATTCCCTCCCATCTTCACCCAAGGCACTACCCAAATTTTTTAAACCTTGAAATAATGTTTTTTAGAAGTGGTATTCCACATATTATCCCTACCTTATACCCAACACTCACTGAACTAATTTATCCTAAAATGTTTGTATAACAAGATGTTTACCATGCTTATGCAGAGGAGCAACCCACACAAAAATCTCAACAACAATTTTTTTTTGTAAAATCATGTAGTAGTTTTGGAGAGGGAAGATCCATAGAGAAGGGAACATGTTTTGGAGGATCATTTTACTTCTCCAATTGATCAAATCAGAATTATTGAGCCCAAATCATCTATGTTTGAAGGAGAAGAAAATCGGAAGCGCATTATTTATGTCTCATCTCTAACTAGTTTCACAAAAGAATATAACTCCATATCTATTAAAGATTGGTCTGATTCTAATTAGGAGGTTGAGAATTTTCAAAATGTGTAAAAAGAGGAGCTGAATTTTAAGAAAAATTATGCAAATGTCAAGGATAATTAGATTGGAAGTAGAGGGGAAAATATTTTTTTGGAAAACTTATGTCATCTAAGAAAGAGATGAAAAGGGGATTAAGTGAACAAGATATTTAATTTGAATGCAATGATCCTCATTACTTTTCATTCTCATAACCTACTTCAATTTTGGAGGATTTTAGTGATGCACTAAGAGCATCACTAGTTACTACAATGAACCATGAAGGGCCTCAAGATTTTAAGGAGGATGAGGTTAACCTCTCTAACTTATTATTTGAGGAATAAGAACATGAAAATACAAGGATGGAAATATTGATTTTTGTACAAGAGAAAACAACATCAAGCCCAAATAATCTTACAAACATCCACCATGAAGAGGAAATCAAAGAAAATGTTCAAACCAAGAGGATCATCCCTTTCCCAATCAGGTATCTAGCTAGTTTATAGCCACAAGTAGAGTTGCAATAGGTTATGTTCATTTCATAGCATGGGGGAGAGCTTCAAAGCATCAAAGGTCAATTACAATGCCTCCTACAAATCATAATGAGGAGGTATTCATTTTATTCTCTACTGATACTTTTTGCAATGGGAGGGAAAACCAACTTTTAAATAGTTTTCCACTCTCATTAAAGGTCATGTCCATTGCTAAATTATTTTCATGGCCATATTTTGTAAGGAGAGGAAGATACTTCTTTATTCATTTTGTATATTATGTGTATTTTCATTATCTTGTTTTTCTTCCATAGAGCTAGCTTAAGGTTGAAATCAGATATGGGGTAGTCTTAAAAATGCAATCATGCAGCCCCAAGAGTAAATAAAAAATTTAATGTCTTTAGGTTCTCTCTTTAGTAGGTGTAAAGTTTTTTGGTCTAGTTTAAGACAGTTTTACACTCTCATTAAACCCAAACACTTTGAATCCTTCAGCCCCTCTTGGAGAATCAATGTTTTGGGACTAGGTCACAAGTAATTATTAAGTATATCCCAACAATAAGCTTATCATGAACATTTCATAAAGTTCTTGTACAACTATAAGTCCATATAGATTCAGGGGAAATATTTTCATAATTCAAGATCAGTTTTCCAAGTTTATTAGGCTTGACTCCATGCCCAATGGATGCATGAAAGGAAAATAATCTCCATCTAGCAGATAGATGACACCTAAAATTCACCAAAAATGTTGTCTAAAATAACCCTTAGGGATATTCTAACAACTTGCAGAAATAAATTTGGACTTAAACGCTTTTAAAGCCTTTACAGGACTTTTATGTTAATTTGCAGTTTTTTAGTTGTGAAATTTAAAGACAACCCCCAAACCCCAGCAACAGTCCTTATCAAACTTGGGGAGTTATCTAACACTTGGTTATTTTCACAGAGTATTCAAAAGTGCAAACTGCCTCTGAAACTCCACCACTTAACACCATGTGGCATCTCCGCAGGGATCTAGAGCTGACATGCAAGGTTACAGTTCATAAATTTGCAAAAAAAAATTACAAAATGTGTTTAAATTTCTTAGGCCTAATTACATATTGGACATGTGGAGGTCATTCAGATACTCTGGCATAAAATATAGGGAGACAATTCACATTTTGTAGTCCTTCAAAAATGTAAGGTGCAATCAAAGTTTTGACGCCCACCTTAGAATATGTGTCACCTCATTGGAGTTTAATGGTCAAAATATCAAAATTATAGTCCTATGGATTATAAATATATCCTTGAACCCAAAAAATAGAGATTTCTTTACCATATCTTTTGATCTATAGATCCAATCTTTTCCATATTTGTTTCATTCAAACCTTCTTTCAATGGCCTACATTTCAAAATATTAAACTAGAGATTTTGATGAATCTTGGATTTAGTATGATGAAAAGATAGGATTTTTCATAACAAGAACACAGAGAAATAATTTCTTCACCAAAAAAATTAATAAGTATGGGTGCCACATTTTCACCATCAGTTTCTGATGGCATGTTTTGGGACATGTCAGATTCTCATTCCTCCTCTGTAGAGAAATCATATTGGTATTTTGGGATGGCGGGTGGTTAAAACCATTAAAACATAGTCTATGACATCCTCTCTCTCTATCCCCTACTGAAAAATATATAAATGTAAGTTTCATCGCATGAAAAAAGGGTTCCCTCCTACAAAGTTGTAAGCTTTGTTTTGATTCCATGATTTGAGCCACTGTAACTAAATTATGGGAAGTTATTGAATCTTCGCTATGAAAATGTAAATGATATTGTTTAATGAGATGTAACTATGATTTTCCTTCATGCATCATGTATTGAATGTGAATCTCAACCATTTTATCTCCCTTTAAATCTGTATATTCATCTTTTATAGAGCTCTATGTTTGTTTTGATTTCTCACATGGTAGTTTTAACTGTGTTCATGAGATAGGTTCAAATCTGATTTTAGTTTGGTGCATCACCTTATCTTAAGTTTGTGTTCTCATTTCCCTTTTCCTCTCAACCATGGATCATGTGAAAATGTAGTTTAGGATTAGATTAGTTACATTCCTAGGTTGTAGGTTAGTTGTGGTGGGCCAAAACACAAAGGAACCGACCTTGTCTAGAAATTTGTCTCTCTTACAAGGTCCCACACTTGGAGACAAATCCATGTTACACTAGATTTATATTTTTAATAAATGAAACATGCAAAGGGTTCTAAATTTTTGAGATAATAGGTAGGAGGAGACAAAATCCTAACTTCATCTGCCAAGTTTCTATTTAGTCCTCTGATGAAACGGTTCACCAGTAATTTATCCTCTCAGATATAATCCACATATAGTTGTAGGTATAAAAAGTAATACTCATACTACGCTATTATTTCAGAACCCTGATGGAGGTCATGAAACTCATCAATCCTCCTCTCTAATAAGTACTTAAACATATAACGCATTAAAAATTTCTCCTAGAACAACTCCCAATTAATTGTCTCATGTGAGATATGGAGCTACCACTCCTATGACCTCCATTAGACATTTGTTGCATCTCGTAAGGGATGAATACCCAACATGTCTTTTATTTTTATCTCAAACACCTAAAGGACAAATAAATTATCTAGGTTAAGAAACCATGTCTCTACACCAAAACCATCTGTAGAACCTCCAAAATTAGAATGCATCCTAAGTAGATCTGTGATAACATTTTTTGGTGTTAAACTATGAGTGCAAGGCTATACCAATACCTCAGGTGGAAATAATGGTCTCACAGGAAATAGCACACTGAACTATTTATGGTGGCATAGTCACACCCACTGTGTGATTCCTGTGTTGTGATAAACCCTTATCTAATGGTACTCTCAAACTACAGGATCTTGCTCACCACTCTGGAATAAAATAATAATAATATGCATGAGAGCATTTATCACGTTGTTATTTGTCTACTATTTATTGTGGTACACTATCCTCTATGGACTCTTGCTATGCAATTAAATGGTCACGAAGCACTCTTGTCATCTGTTAAAGGATCTAAAGAATTTTTGGCCCAAAATTTTTGGCACGTTGGTCTACATGAGGTAAACCAGGTGGTGATGTGGTTGGTGGTATATGTTTGTCATGTGATCAGCATCTAGCTGACCCACATCCTCTCACTCCCCTCAACATCTTGTAAACACATAAGGAAATAGGTTAAATTACTAACATAGGTCAATTTTTTTAGATTTTAAAACAAGTTTAATATTTTAACAAATTTTGGGTTTCAGCCAAGATTAGGGTTTTCCATTTTCAAAATGGTGCATTGTGAAAACATCACAAAGTGGGATTAATTAATTAAAAAGTTGATTAATCACTTTTATAAACCAAAACATTAACAAAACTCCCCATAGATTCCAATTTTGGAACCAGTGTCGATATCGAGTGTAGTGACCATTCCAAACAAGTAAAAAGGAACAACGCAAAGTAACAAAATTTTGGGATAATTTTTTTGACTCAATAAAGGAAGTCTTATTTTTTAATCAAGATTAAATTAAACATTATAAAGTTTATCCCAAGGCCAAGCTCAAAGGCCCACAAAAATTCTTACGTTGGGAGAGAATAAAATCCAAATGTCTCGATCTCCCGAAATATCATTAAAAGAATTTAATTAATTAAATTAGTTTTATTTCTCTACTTTGATAGAAATTTAATCTGGCCAACCAATTTTTCCCTAAAATTGGTTTAATTAAAATAATGCATTTACTTTCCATAAATTAATCAATGAACTTGATTCATTTAAACCAATTAACTTATGTAAAGTAACTTATCAATTTAATTAATTAAAGTCATTAAATTATCATAAACTAAATTAAGTGATTTAATTAATTAAAACATTTAAAATTTGTAATTAAGGATTAGTATTGGAACATTTATGTAAGGAAAATTTTCCAAGAGGTGAGTACAAATAAGCTAAATATGCTTGTACCTTGTAACAAGTCGTATAAGTTCTTATCCAATGCATGTGAAATAGTGTTTCCTAAAGGAATAGGTGTTTCAACTATATTTAATGTTTCACAACTATATCCATTTTTTAGGGTCACATAAGTGAAGAGAACTTAAATGAAGACTTTTCAAGAATTGATTGGTGAGCACAAATGTCCAAGGGAGAAAAAAAATAAATAGAAGCAATCATAGACATAAAAACCAACAAGAGTACAAGGAATAAAAACTACTATGAGTATTTGATCAAGTGGAAAGGGTGTGTAATAGAATATGTAACTTGGATTTCTTAATCCCAAATTATGAAGAAGGGACAATCCATCGATGAGCTCACAAGAAGTTCATTAGCAGAATCTCATGTTTGATTCACCCTAAGTTTTTGAGATTGAGAAATCATATATCACCAAAAAAAAGAAAATATTTGATGTTTTAGTTCATTTGTTTGGTCCCATACATAACTGTCAAGCTGAGGAATTTCTAGAGTTTGTTCTACTAAATTTATAAAACTATTGTAACTACCATGTGATTTAGGATCTTGGTAGGAATTTTTTTTAGGGTAGTTCTTTGTTTAATGTGATGAGTATTGACTCTTTCATTATATCACTTTCTCAAATTTAAGAAAAAAAGAAGAAAAAATACATGTGTACAGTCTTTACTCTATATTTGAGAGGGAAACAAAAAAATTAAAGGAATTTTTAAGATAAAATAAAATCCTCAAATATTTACAATCCTAAGAAAATATTAACCGTAAGTTTGAACTCATAAATCACCAACATAAATTTAAAAACCTTCTCTCTACAAATTTATCATTATCGTCATAGGCACCCTTCTCGTATTGGTGTTCTTTGAGTCTATTTAAGACTTACAGATGTAATTTATAATCAGTTTTAGTTCCTTTTGAATATTAATATTTTGGTCTATAAAAAAAATCTATATCTGTAATTTATTCTTTACTTTTCATCATGTCATTTTCTACTCATGTCTACAAAGAATAATCTTTCACTTTGATATTATTTTTTTGATATTGTTTCATTTTTATTTTTTTGGACTTTTTTGATCAAAGAATACTTGTCTAAGATCACACAAGGAGTCTACGTGGGATTGAAGGCCCAGAATCAAGGGCATGGAAGGATAGGAAGGACCTGTGTGTCGAAGGCAAGTTCAAATTTCAGGACTTAGCTGATTTTGAGCATGAAGACCTATTTTTAGAAGATGGTATGTAGACCACATCAACGATGCAGAGATGTGTGCACCATGCATTTCCTATATTTGGAGAAATGGTTTGAAGCATTTATGCATGGAGACAAGCTGAGAATAGAATTGTCACTTCAGTTTAACTATAATAGGACTATAGATAGCACACTTGCATGTGTGGCTATGATTGTAAATGCGTGTGGCTATTAATAGCATGCGACCTATTTCTGGAATAGATAAGCGGTGAAGGGAAAGTCCCCACCCTATATATATGATGTTAGGTGCATAATAGAAAAGAGAGAGAATAGAGAGTTGGATGTATGTATGTGTAATAGAGAATATACGCATATGAATGAATCATTGTATTAGTTCCATAAGCGCATTGGTATAGATTGACAATACTGTAAGGAGATTCTATATTTATTAATAGATGGAAGATATTGGCTGAATCTAAGTGTCATTCTATGTGTAATTGAGTAGTGAATGTTATTGATTCAATCATGATTACTATTTAAGCTTGTTCTTTCATAGATCTGAGGGTAGCATGCATTGTAGAATGATGGATTAGTTATGAATCTATATGTTTCTTCCTTCATCATGTTAACATCCTGTTACAGCAACCCTAAAGAGGGACCTGGTACCTTTGCGCACTTCGGGTGAGCGCTCAGTCTAGGCTGAGTGATGTGCCAGTGTGACTAGGGTGTTATCTGGTAAATTCTAGGCTACATCATTAGTTCTGTTTCTGTGACCTATTTTTTTGTTGTTTTCATGATGGTTCACGATGAAGACGTATCAGTTAATTCTAGAAAGTATTGAGAATGGATACACAATCTGGAGGAAGAATATGCACGACGGTTTAGTAGTGGATTTGAGTTTAACGCATGCACTTGGGTAAAGCAGAACTTGTATGACAACTTATATGAGAGATTTTTCACTATCTTTCCAGTAGAACTATACGAGTGGCTTACTAGTTATGCATCTCATCAAAATTGGAGGTATCAAGTACTTATCTGGACACAAGAAGAATTTCAGGCCCTCTATGATGTTAATCTGATATGGACTCATGCAGTGGATACATGGTTTTTTTGTGTTCTAAATAGTTATATTCTGGAATATTCAATTTCGATGTACTCTTACCTAGAGGTAGCTGAATTCCATTTTTTTTGTATCCAAGAGGAACATATTTACACGGTATTCCACTAGCGATCAAGATCTTAATGGTCACTTTGAATTTGGAGAGTAAACCAATGGCTAACTAAAATTTTCCACACGTGAGGGCAGGAATAGGTTTGGTTAAAGATGGCAGACCTAACAGCAGAGAAATAGAGAGAGGAAAGGTGGCTTAAGTATAATGAGGCACACGAGAGGGAGATAGAGAAGTAGCATAACATTATAGAGAGTATGGCATGGAGGAGAGAGATGGCTTGTGAAGGATTTATGGCTCATGTAGAAGACATAGAGGCAAAGCATCAGGAACTCCCCCATCTTGGAAAGAATAATAGATATCCCTTCTCGGCCTCACATAGAAGTGCATCAACGGAGACTACTTGGGCCACAGGTGTGCATCTTAATCCACCTGGTGACCTAGCCTTTTTGCTTTGTTTTTAAGTATCTAGTATGACAAGTAACTAGAAAACTAACTTGGGAAGTAGGAAAGTAGGAGTAAGTCAAGGATCAAGTACATCAATGACAGGACATATGGCTTTAATGTCATTTGGAGGAGCATTCTTAGCCATATCATCCACACAGAATGTGAGCGTGTAGAATGTTAGATTCACCTCTAGAAGTGGAACTACCTCACAAAATATAGGGGTATAGTATAGTACTACTATTGGAGCATAGGGGAGTACATCTATAGGACCTATTACAACTACAGGTGGCGTATCAGGAGGTATATGTGGTTCTAGTTCTGGTGGGTTTGGTGGTTCTAGAGGCAGAGGGAACGCAAGAGGTTCTGGATCAGGTGGTCAAGGTCTGCAGCAACAACAAAATATCTATATGGAGATGTCTCTTTGTCTTCTAGAGTATAGAGGTATAGAGGATGCTGCCAAACATGTGCATATGTGTGAAATATTGTGTGCGCTAAAGGGATCATAGCTTCTGAGAAAAAGACAAGTCAATTTGCTACTACCTTATAAGGGATGTGCACATAGCTGGTATAGGAATTTTTGACCCTAATCAAACTTGCGTGGATTATGCAGCATTGAGGATGCTTTCCTTAAAAGAGTTCCATATCCTTGTTGAGTTTGATTAGAAGAGTATGAAGTGCACTCAAATATATCAAAAGGGCACTACTGAGAGTGTATGTGAGTATGATGTTTGCATTTTAAGACACTTATATCTAAGCTATCTTATGATATTCACGCATAACCTAGCATGCACAATGGTTTTTTGACACCCTCGACAACTGATATATTCCTCTTTTGCATTCAAGTGTTGACATGTGATTTTCTGGATAAAGATGTGTTCTTTTGACTATTGAAGATCATGCTTGATAAGGATAAAATCTTTTCTGTTCTTAAAAATCATTAGACTGAAATTATATGGTTGTCAAGAATTCATTTTCACTTTGGAAAGATGAGCTGCAATCTGGTTTTAAGAGTTGCAGACTTATTTCTTCTTCTGAATCATCCTTGGATCAATTTCAGTGATCCAAGGAATGTTTCAAGTCTTCTTCATAGACTGAATGGTAAAATTGACATTCAGTAATTTAAGGGACATAGAAGACTGAATTTTGTGTGATACTAATTCTTGGTCTTGTTGCAACGTGTTTTCGTTCAGTTGTATGTTTGTGCCCGGGTCTTTGGTGATTGATCTTGGTAGGACATTAAGGACTTAAGAAAAATTCAATTCTCTGAGGAGAAGTTCAGAGTCCTAAAAATCTAAGGACTATCCTAACGGTAACCTAAGCTAGGTAAGAACAACTATGTTCTAGCTATGTTTACTTATTGGAATTTTGTTCTAACCTAAGCCTCTTATTCTATTGTGGGGTTGGCATCCTAACCTAAGTGTTATGCTAAGAGAATAAGGGAAGAGTTACTAAGGGGGATACTAAGCTATTTTAGCTATTACCTAATACTAAAGGGTTGTGATTTGAACCTAACCTAAGGTGGGAATTCTAATGGCAAATGTTTTAAGACCTATGTTAGTAATTGTTAAACTAACCTAAGCCTATTTGAATCTAACCTAAACTAAAGGAAACCTAAAGGGGTCGCATGACATATGGGTGATGGTTCCAATGGCATTTAAATGATTTGAAAGGGGTTTAAATGATAAGGTACTGCCAGATTTGGTAGGGGCCAGTGGACTTGGTGGAGGCCTACGTGGAAACTCCACTAACAGATGGAATTGTATTTTTGTGTTGATTTGGCATTCGCCAGATTTAGGAGGTGGTGGCAAGGAAATATAAGTGGGAATTTTGGATTGAATGGCATTTATGGCATTTATGAGCCTCGGTCTTCATGTGCAAACCGTCTTGGAAACTTAGGAGGTGGGTTTGTAGGAGGTCATTTGGTTTTTCATGCATGGTGGATTTTTCTCTGCATGGAGCTAACTGGTTCTTCGAACCAGTAGTTTGACCTTCACTTCAAAGCTATTTTTGGTTTCTTCGGCCTATTTTTGATCGAAGGAAAGTATTTGAGGGGAAGGAGGAAGAGATGTTTGATTGTTGATCTGTCTTGGAGGAGAAAAAGAGTTGGAAGCTCGGCTGGAAGTCTCCTTCGATTTGGTGGAAGCACTATCAGGCATGATAGGCTCTAACTATTAAAATTCTTTGTGTTCTTCTAAATGATTCATTAGAACAACTCTGCTCTCATGAGATTCTTGTTTTCTTGTCCTGTCTGGTTATTTTTCTTGCTGGGTTTTATGAATCCTTGTGTGTTTGATTGAAATCCATGAAAAATAGTATTGTTTTGGAAACTGGCTTTCTGTGCTAGTTTTATGACCTGCATGCAAGTAAAAATGGTATTTGAAACTTGTTATGTATCTCTGTTTTTACTCTCTTGATCTTGTATTCAAAGTTATGGAGCTTTGAACTGACTGTCGTGAAATATATGGATATGAGCTTAGGGAAACTTGAGTTCTATTTTATATTTGATTCTGGGTTGCGTTTTCTTTTTGGACGAGTTAGACTTTGTGTTTTGTGTTGTGAGCTTCGCTTTTCTTAGAACCAGTGTTTGGAAAACTTATGTATTACTGAACTGTTGCTTGGAGTTCATTTTTATCATTATACTCACATTATTTTTTTAGTGTAGTTTTGAATGTTTGTGTTGAAGCTCGGGTTTGTCTCTGTACTTCTATTTAACACTTGAGTGTTATGGACTCGTATTTGGGTTGATTCATTTGAATCTGTCCTGGTATTTTGTATTGGGTTATTCTTTTATTAATGACTAAGTTTATAACTCTTTACTTGAGTGAATACTCACCTGGGGAACTATGTGGGAACTTGTTTGAGTTGTTTAAAAATCTCTTTTGAGATTTGGAACTTTGGAAATGTCTTTAAGGAATGTTGAACTTCAGTTCTATGTTTTTGACTGTATTGACTTCTTGAGATGGTATGTGTGAGAATAGAATGGGAAGTGTTCTTTCCCCTCTGTTTGGAAGAAACCCATGTTTCTGGGTTGACTGTATTTGTTGTACTAGCCAAACCACCTCTGTAATTTTGGTTGTGAAGTTCTGTTTTGAATATTCATGTTCTTGTTGCTTGGGAATTTAAGATTGAGACAACTTCTGTATTGGAACGTTTTGGGTTCTAGCTCTCCCTCTCTTCTATCTCTTTGAATAAATTAGGTCTTAGTGGAAGATTTGGGTTATTACCTTAGACATTGAAATAATAAGAAAGGATTCCTTCTCTATTCAGTTGTATTAAGTTTGATTCCTTGAATGAGTTGTTTACTTTTTAGTATTAATTGGTAAGCCTTTGTGAGACTTCCATCTTGGGTTCGTGGGTAATTCTGAACCTTATCGTTTATTGTTTTGGGATGTTATTCTCGACTGAAACAGTGAATAAGACTTGATTTCTCTTTGTGAAAGGAAAATATGTATATTGTGTGTGTGTATTCTTTTGAGATCAGTATATGGTTTGGGTCTGCAGTATGCTTTCATCCTGAACTTGTTTGAAACTGGAACTTCTTGTTCAGTTGAAATGAAAATGATTTATCATGGTTCTTTCCTTATTTGAGTTACCATTCCTCTGTCCTTGGATAGGCTCAATGTTTGAACTTTTCTGTACTCGATTCCATTTCGATAGTGATTTCTCTTGACCTGTTGGTCTACCTTGTTTGAATCATTGATGGAAATAATGTTGAGAGCTAGTAGCCAAGAAGGTTCTGTTGTTAAGTACATTGATACTTATGGGATGAATGTTGTTGACTAGTCTTGCCTAGTTTATATGGAAAGGAGTAGGTTTGTCTCTTGTACTCTTTATCCTTTGTGAAGAACTTGAGTAGAGATTAACTCCTCTTTGGGGCTACTTTGTTTGTGAACATTGATTTTTGATCTTTGATTGATAACTTCTAACATGAAGAGTTGGAATTGGAGATGCAGTTGGACTGTTCTAGTTTTCCTTACCTTCTTGTTTGGTTATGGAATTCTGTTTGATGTATATTCTAATGTTGAATGTGTAATATTGTTATCCCGGAAAGGAACAGGTAACTCATGTTATAATCTGGTCTGTTTTTCTGATGTTATTGGTTTGGGCATGGTATATAATGGTTCTTTTTATTGCTTAGGATTTAGATGAATCTTCCTTGAAGGAACCATGCTGCATACATTTATTTTGTCTCTTAGAAAATATAAATGTGGTATTCTATTAGGATAGAATTAAGAAATAATGGGATGGCAGGATTATTGTTTGTTTATAACCCATTGATAGGATTAATAGAACTTTAAGATCTTAGGCAGATATTGTTTATTATATTCTTGCTTTTCTCTTTAAAGTTGATCTAAGTTTATTAATGTACTTCCTTTCTGTTTGTTATCACTTATGTTGATTTTTAAGATGTTTTAATTGTCTCATTAAAGAAGTGTTGCTTTAATGAAACAATTAGTGGAATGCACTTCATTTTGATTATTAGTGTTTATCCTGCTCAATTCATCGAACTGACCCGTGCTAGCTATTTTTGCAGATGGATGACTTAAGTGGTAAAAGAAGGAAAAAAATTATATGATGCATTGGCTGATATATGTCTAATTCTTAGTAAAGAATTCTGATTCATTCTTTTGTTGAATTGTAAAAGAAAAGTTGTATACTTTATAGAATGAAGGTTGTTGTTATGCAGTATGCCTAAAGTGCATAGTCTTGTAAATTTTATAAGTTGTAATGATGAATTGCGAGTTGTGATTTATTTGCATTGGTTGTGTAAATTATCTTGTACTTTTATAAAGAAGATGAAAGTTCCATCTTGTTGATATTATTTATATTATGTTATGCTTATCTTGTTATCTTTGATAAGATGGATAATGGGAATTAGTTTAATTTCCCTTATAATGAAGCAACTTGTTAAGTTGCATAATATGATGTGTTTATCTAAACAATTTAACATAGTAATATGTTGCATAATGAACATGAGTATGAACTATGGATATTGGGAATGATATACCCTAATACTTAATCATGTAGAGAAAGACTCATTATCTATCTCAATTGAATATAAACCTAAAAGTTTTGGAGATATGATTACTAATTATTAGAATTCATTTTGTATGAAGTCTACTTTAATTGGATATATGCGGTTGTTAAACCTTCCTAAAATTTAAAGAACATTTAAAAAGAAACATATGATATCGCTGTCTTGTTTTGATTAATTGCCAGTTTAACTAAGAAATTGAACATTAAAAGCAACCATAAGTTTAATGAAGTTATTCATGGAATAAATGAAATAAAATTTAGGAAAGAACCTATGGAGTGTTGGAATAGGGTTTAACAGGATTGCTGTAATCAAGACATAATCCAAATTAATAATGTATTAACAATCTCCTTGGGGTATGTACATCTCGATGAGGTAGTTTCTGTAGGATGTTGGCACACGCCAACTGCAGGGTTGTACTTTTGAGAAGACTTGGGTCTTCTCGAGAATACAATGTTGTAGTTGACATGTGGCATCACCCTTCCGCATTGATCATCCAGATCTACAAACAATAAGAACTTCAGACTTGAACTTAGTTTCTCTCTAGGTCAGGATAGGAGCATATTTAGGATAGGAATTAGCTTCCAATGGCTCAGGGTACCTTGGCACATCTGGTTGACTTAGGTCAACCGAGTATGCCCATTTACCCTAAGCCATTGTGAGCATCTTCCTATAATAAGTTATGTTTCTATCTAGGGCTAGGGTTAAACCTGGGACAAGTGGACTGACGGTAGTCAGTAAAGACCAATCATGATAATAGAGGAGTGAGGTGAAGGACGTATTCCAATATGACGAGTATGCCATCTAGGAATAGTGACATACACAGTATGTTGTAAATCTTTGGCCAAAGTATCGCAAGCTGCTGGTTGCATGTTGTCCTATGTCACCAAGTTTAAAACAATGTGATATCAGATGAATATTGGTAACAGATATTCAGATATGTTCTTTAAACAGATCACTCAGTACCCTGGTGTAGGGTAGGAAAACCAAGTATACGAAGTATACGATATGTATTCAATACATAAGATAACATAAATAGATCGGTAGCTTACCGAGTTATGGAATGAATAGATCGGTGGATCACTGAGTCATTACAGCTGCATATGGTTATCTATTTGAATTCGATTGGCATGGAATGTTTGTTCTAAATAATGCTTTATTTAGAACAGTGAACATTATATATATTAATTAAAAAAAAATTCCCTTGTTTCTAAAGTCTTAAAATGGGAATGTTACATCTTGGTATCAGAGCTGAAGGTTGCAAGCTCTTGGACCTATTGTGTCCATAATCTGATGAAACTTAAATTTTCTTGTAACATAGAAAATGGTTAGAACAAGAGGAAATGTTGCAAATAACCCTCTGCCTGAGGAAGGAGCAGAAACTACCCAGAAACTCGATGAGATCCTTGTTGCCCTGTTGGACACAAGAGATCATTTGGTTGTGCTTGAACAACAAGTAATGGGTAATGAGGAGGAAGAAGAAGCTGATAACAATAATCAGCCACCTCTAGGGGACAACGCCAATGTGGGTGTTGATAATAACAATGTTAACATACCTGTTCAGCCTGAGAACAAAAAGGATAGGCTAGCAGCTGAAATCACTAATGATATAAAAAAGATAAGTCCACCTAAGTTTGATGGCACCACATTAGGAGATGGAGCTGAGAATTGGCTCAGTGAAATGGAGAAATACTTTGCAATAAGGAATTTCTCAGAAGAAACAAAGGCGATATGGGGAGCATATCAGCTTTCTCATGAAGCATCTTCATGGTGGGACAACCGTAAGGCTGAGTTGAACATTGATGAATCTAATATCACATGGGACCAATTTAAAGGTTACTTTAGGCAACGATGGCTGCCACAACTCTACTATGATCAGAAAATGACTGAATTCTAGAACTTAGCTCAAGGAAAGCTAACTGTAACTGAGTACTGGGAGTGATTTACAAAACTCCTTAAGTATGTGCCTCAGTACCAAACTGATGAGAAGTTCAGGATATGGAAATTCATCATGGGATTGAATCCCATTATAGGGGGAGAGGTGGATGTTCATAGCCCAACCATGATGGAAGGGGTTGTTGAAAAATCCATAAGGTAGGAACAAAAATTAAAGGCAATTTCTGCTCACAAGGAGGAAGTAAGGAAGAAAAATCCCAACTCCTCTTCATCATCTCTTGCACCCAAGAAAGGACCATGGAAGAAATTTGGAATGAAAAGTAAGTTTTCATCTGATACTAATAAGAAAGCAGCAACAAACAAGTTTGTTGGTAATGCACGGAACAACTTTGCTAAGAACAATAATAACAGACAAAAGTCCTATGGGGGTCAGAATGATAACTCTAAGGCTGGAAATAAACCTGAGCCTAGGAAGGGACCTGTAGGAGGCTGTTATAACTGTGGCAAAGATCATTACGTGAATCAATGTCCTTTGAAGAAGGATGATCGTAATCAGCAGCACAAGATACATGCTATAGTAGCTGACAAGCAGGCTGAGAAACATGCCACACCCATAGAAGTTCCAGGTAAGTTATTTGGCTTACCTATAACTATTATTTTTGATACCGGAGCTACTGAATGTTTTATTTCTAGTAAATTAGCATCAAAATTAAAAAGAAAAGATGGAAACATGGATAAAACATGGACTGTACAGTATGGGAATAATGTTGTTCATACGGTTAGTATGTGTCTTTTTGGAGCAATCCTTGATTTACCTAACTTTTCCACTGAGGTTGATCTTTATGTTGCACCTTTGGGGTCTTATGATGTAATCATAGGTGTTAATTGGTTAGCAGAACATAAGGCTAAAGTGGACTATTTTGAAAAACACATTAGTTGTTTAGATGACCTGTAGAAAACAACAGAGATTCAGGGTGTGAAACGTGAGATTTCTGTTAGAAAATTGTCAGCTATGCAACTTAAAAAGGCCAAAAATAAAGGATGTACCTTATATGCAGTAAAAATTACTGAATCAACAGAAGAGAGCAGTGATATTATGGAACGATATCCACTGTTACGAGACTTCAGTGATGTATTTCTGGAAGAATTGCCAAGTCTTCCACCCAAAAGGGAATTTGATTTCATGATTGAGATCAAGCCTGGAACTGAACCTATTTCTAAAGCCTCATATTGAATTACTACTACAGAATTAGTAGAGCTTAAGGCTCAGTTGCATGAAATTTTGTCTCAAGGTTTGATTAGACCAAGTGTTTCACCTTGGGGAGCACCTGTAATTTTTGTGAAAAAGAAAGATGGAACACTTAGATTGTGCATTGATTACAGAATGTTAAACAAGGAAACAATCAAGAATAGATACCCACTCCCTAGGATTGATGATTTATTTGATCAGATGCATGGAGCATCGGTATATTCTAAGATAGATCTTTGATCTGGATATCATCAATTGCGAATTAAGGATGAGGATATTCATAAAACAACTTTCAGAACAAGGTATGGACATTATGAGTTTATGGTTTTACCTTTTGGATTAACTAATGCACCTGCAACATTTATGAATTTAATGAATAATATCTTTCAAGAATACTTGGAAAAATTTGTGCTCGTATTCTTGGATGACATTCTCATATATTCAAAAAGTATTGAGGAACACCATGAGCATTTGAAGATAGTTTTGGGAATATTAAGAAAGAGATGGTTATTTGGTAAGCTATCTAAATGTTCTTTCTATGACACAGAAGTACACTATTTGGGACATGTAATAAGTAAAATGGAATTGTTGTAGATCCTTCAAAAATTATAGCTATAACAGAGTGGCCTGCACCTAAGAATGTACATGAAGTTAGAAGCTTCATGGGACTTGCTGGCTACTATAGGAAATTTGTAAAAGATTTTTCTAAGATAGTTGCACCAATAACTTCCTTACAGAAGAAAGATAAAAAGTTTGTTTGGAGTGAGAAATGTGAAATTGCATTTAAAACCTTGAAGGAATAGTTAACTTCAGCACCTATTCTTGCAGTACCAGATCCTAATGGAGATTTTATGGTGGTAACTGATGCATCAGGTGAAGGTCTAGGAGGTATTTTGTTACAAAATGGTCATGTCATAGCTTATGAAAGTAGAAAACTAAAGTTACATGAGTTGAATTATGCTCCACATGATTTAGAGCTTGCTGCCATTGTTCATGCACTACAAGTTTGGAGACATTACCTTCTTGGTAAACCTTTTGAATTGAAAACTGATCACCTTGGACTGAAGTATATCTTCACTCAGCCAAATCTTAATGCAAGACAATGAAGGTGGTTAGAGTTTTTTGTCTCAATATGATTTTGACATCAGTTATATAAAGGGTAAAGAAAATAGAGTGGTTGATGCTCTAAGTCATAGGAAGAACATTTATGCTCTTATAATGTTAAGAACTCAGTTTAAGGATGAAGTAAAAAGTGTTATGGAATCTGACTCTTACTTTCAGCAAAAAACAACAGCACTTGCTGCAGATTCGAATGATTTGAGGTATAAAGGTTTTCACTTTGATAAAGAAGGAATCTTACGATTTGAAAACAGAGTCTATGTACCTTCGCTAAATGATTTGAGAAAGAAATTGTTAGCAGAATTTCATAATTCACCTTTTTCTAGACACCCTGGCATTACAAAAATGCTTGCTGATATAAAACAACAATATTTCTGGAAAGGAATGAAAAAGGATGTTATAGACTTTGTGACACATTGCCTTGAATGTCAACGTGTTAAGGTGGAACATATGCACCCAACTGGTTTGTTGTATCCTCATAGCATACCGCAGTACAAATGGCAAGTAATAAGCATGGATTTTGTACAAGGGTTACCTATGTCAAGAAATAAGCATGATGTTATTTTAGTAGTTGTGGATAAACTAACAAAAGTAGCACATTTTATTGCTGGGAATCTGAAGGATGATTCTCCTATTTTGGCAAGAAGATTTGTACATGAAATTTTCAGATTACATGGAGTACCTGAGTTAATCATTTTGGATAGAGATCCTAGAATGACGTCAAGATTTTGGCAAATGCTTAATGCAGCTCTAGGAACTAAGCTGAATTTCAGTTCTGCGTATCATCCGGAAATAGATGGACAGACTGAAAGAGTAAATCAAGTTTTAGAAGATATGTTATAGATGTATTGCATGGATCAACAGTATAAGTGGGAAGAGTATCTTCCATTAGTTGAATTCGCATACAATAATACATATCATGCTTCTCTTAAGATGGCACCTTTTGAGGCATTATACGGAAGAAAATGTAGAACCCCTATTAGTTGGGATAACATAGAGGATAGAGAGGTAATTGGACCTAAAATTCTTACTGAAATGGAACAACAAGTTAAATTGATTCATGAATGCTTGAAAGAAGTAACAAATAGGCAAAAGAGTTATGCTGACTTAAAGAGGGTTGATAGGAAATTTAAACTTGGTGAGAAAGTCTTTCTTCGGGTTAAACTGAAAAAGAGTTCTATAACTTTTGGCAAGGCTGCCAAGTTATCACCTCGTTATGTGGGACCTTTTGAGATAGTTGAAGTAATCAACCCTGTAGCTTATCGTTTAGCATTACCTCCTGCTTTGTCATGAATGCATGATGTTTTCCATATTTCTTTGCTTAAGAAATACATTTCAGATTTATCACACGTGTTAAATTGGAATTCCTTGTAGGTCCAGGACCCAGGAATAATCATGGTTAAACCCATACGAGTGCTTGAAACTCACCAGTTGCATTTGAGAAATCATGAGATAAGTCAATGCAAGGTCCAATGGGACCAGTTTAATGAAGAAAGTGCAACTTGGGAAAACCTGAGGATATGAAAACTGCTTTTCCATATCTATTTGAACAGTATTGATTCTGTTGACTGATAAAAACGTGTGATTTTATCTTTATAATACAATAAGTATGCCAGTTTTGGGCAGATATTTATTTATTTTGAATAAACAACTATATAATGTTGATTTCTAGAACTTAATTAATGCTGCTATGTTTTGACATATGGTAAGAAAAGTGAATAAGTTGATTTTTCGTTGATGCAATTTGTTAAAAATGAGATAATCATCAGGATGATGATTCTTTTTAGGAGGGAAGAATGTAACACCCTCGACAACTGATATATTCCTCTTTTGCATTCAAGTGTTGACATGTGATTTTCTTGGATAAATGATGTGTTCGTTTGACTGTTGAAGATCATGCTTGATAAGGATAAATCATTTTTTTCTTAGGGAATCATTAGACTGAAATTATATGGTTTCAACAAGAATCATTTTCACTTTGGAAAAATGAGTTGCAATCTGGTTTTAAGAGTTGCAGACTTATTTCTTCTTATGACTCATCCTTGGATCAATTTCAGTGATCCAAGGAATGTTTAAGTCTTCTTCATAGACTGAATGGTAAACATTGAATTCAGTACTGAACCCTTTTAATGACATAGAAGACTGAATTCGGTTGTTGCTTTTAGTACTAATTCTTGATTGGTCTTGTTAATGAAAACTATCAAGACTTTGAGTAACAATCTTCAATTATACAGGATTTTGTGCTACTTCCTGGGTATACGGGTGGCAATTATTGATCTATGGCATGGGACATTAAGCTATGTATACACTTAATACCTACTACTAAATTAAATGAATTATGATCTATTCAATTCTCTAAGGTAATTTTTTTAGGAGTTTCCTAAAAATACCTAAGGACTATCCTAACGGTAACCTAAGGGTTATCCAAAATAAGTGGTCCCTGTTATCCAAAATGTCTCCCTTTTTTGTGGCTAACTCCTTTCATTCCTTCCTCTCTTGTGCCTCAGTCATAATTTTTTACTTTTCAGGCACTCAAAACCTTCTGGAAATGGCACCATTGGATAGAGCTCTTTCTCATCTTTCCAGAAAGGTAAATTTTTCCTCCTAACTCCATGTATTTTTGAAGTTATGGATCGGCGGAGTTTTTGTGGGAAATTTTCCCTAGACAGGCCCGCTGGCCAATAAGAGAGTGCCACGTGTCCTCAGGAGTGGCGAATGGGCATGGTAAACTTGAGGTCACCAAGTGAAAAATTTGAAAGGAAATTTTCCTTGAAGTGTTTGGTGAGATGCTGCCACGTGTGCAAGGGGAAGAAATTGGAAAAAATTTTGATCCAAGCAAAATTTTTGATGCTAGGCCCACATCCAATCAGTATTGTGCCACGTGTCCTTAGAGAAAAAGGGAGGTGGCAGAGGGTGGAGTAGAATGTTAGAAATTTTTACTCAGTGTTGGCACCATGGAAAAATTCAAGGAAAGGCCCTAGCCAATCACAGTCATGCCACATGTCCTTAAGCCAAGAGAGTGGTTCCGATGGCACGAAGGAAGATAAGAAATTTTTCCAAAATAATTGAAGGAGGCGCAAAGTGTAAATGTTGGCCCATAGGCCCACTGACAAATCAGATCAAGCCACATGTCACCGCGGCATCGGGGGTGGAGGTACAAGAGGAAATTTTCCTTTTCACCCAAGTGCAAAAAATCAAAAAGAAAGTCCGTCCCCCCAAAACCCGATCCAATAGGATCATGCCACATGTCCATGTGGCAACAAAAATTGCAAGACAAGCCCGTAGGAAAAATGAAGAAGACAGGCCCACACCCAATAGGATTCTTCCACATTTCTAGCTCAGGAAAGATGGTCAATAGTGACAGAAACAACAAATAAAAAATCCCACAGTGAATCACATCATGCCACGTGTCCTCGGGTCACTAGCCGGCGGAGAATTTTTGGAAAATTTTCCAAGGGCTGAAATGGTGAAAAAAGAAGCAGGAAAACCCCATAGTTAATCAGGACATGCCACATGGCACCGAGATGGCGGGGCAAGGAGATTTTTGGGAAAATTTTCCCAAATGCAAAAAGTGGGAAAATTTCAAATTTTTGGCCTGCCAACCCATTTTGGCCTTGTTTTTCCCTAGATTTTCAGATGAGCATAACTTTCAATCCAGAGCTTAGTTTTGGGAGTTATTTATATCAATGGAAAGCTAGTGAAATTCTCTACTTGCTTCTGGGTCAATTTTGTGTTTTCATGGAGTTTGGAGAGAGAAAATTGAAAAACACCTCTGGCACGTGGAAATGAACAGAAATGATGTTTCAACCACCATTTTTAATGAAGAATGGCTCGCTTTCTCTCCCAGCATGGTTAAAAATGTCATGCAATGGACCTTTAAGGATGCCCATGCTATTTTATTGCATTTTTGGTCAGTGGTTGGATCTACTCTCACATTTTCCCATGTTTCTCTCTCCTGAGCTCAAATGGGCATTGTTAAAAGCCAGATTTGGCTCATTTTGAAAGGGTTAGACAGTTTTATGTTTTGCAGGCTCCCTATTTCACCTTAGAAAGTGATTTTTTGGAATACCAAACCTTTTTTCAAGATTGCAACATATCTTCTTCCTTTCTGTTGATGTAATGCATGTATTTTGATATTGGAAATGACAATGCAAGCTCTGTGAATGAGTTTCAATCCTCTTCTTGTGTTGTTTGATTCATCCTGATCTTTCATTACATTTTATCAATTTGTGCATGATGTTTTGTTGCATTTCTATAATTTATGTCAATTTGCAGAAGTAAAAAATGTTCACCACTCCTTTGGTGCATCACCTTATTAGCATTAGTTTTAATTCTTTTGCATTCTCTATCTTTGTCCCCTTGGAATTATAGTAGGATTTTGAGTTTAAACCTCTATAATTTTCAAGTGATACACCTAATCAGAGGACTTGAGGAACCAACCTCTAGCCTGGAGATTATTTTCCCATTTTACAAGTCCCACACTTGGGGAAAAGATTCAATTTTGTGCAATCACACTGGATGTCCAAATGTCAAACTAGAAATTTGATCAACATCCAAGGGTGTTGCTAATTTGCACTTACAATTTTAGCATGCCCGGTGGGACCTTAGAGGTCTTCATCTTCATTAAAACAAAATTTATGTGAATTTTTTGCAAGTTTCTTGTGTAAAAGAGCCCTAAATTACACATCTGATGACTCCAAGGAAGAAGAATCAGCTGGTTTTAGCAGTACAAACCTAAAAACTCATGATAAGAATCAGCACAAGGTTAAGAGTTGGAGAGGAAGAAGTATTGTTTGAGTATCTATAATTATCTCCAAGAAGAAGATAAAGAGGGAGGAGAATTCAAAGGTATCCATCTCCACCAAATAGAACTCTATCAACTCCTCCACTTGGTAGACCTTTCATCCAATCAACAAGGGTTCTAAGGCCAATCAGAATGGCACAACACAACCCCTATGTCAATTTCACTGGCAGCAGCCCACTTGCTCTCAATGCACAAAATCCAATCCCAGTTGCAGCACTGAAGAAAATTCCATACTTTACTGGAGAGAATCAGACCACTCCCAGTGATCATAACAAGGATATTGCTAATATTTGTGTAATCCATGAGATTGATGAGATACAAGTTACTGTCAAACTGTTGGCATCTTCATTCAAAGGGAAGGCTTTGCAATGGTTCAAGAGCCTTGCTTCAGGTTCTATCCAAAATTGGAACCAATTATGTATAGTCCTCCATGAGTAGTTTGGAGAAAAGGGAGATAACTTGTCCCTTTTGGAACAGTTGACAACTATCAAGAGAGCTCCCAATGAGTAGCTGACTCACTTCAACTTCAGATTTCAAAGAACTTGGGAGAGGATTCCAATGGCAGTAAGGCCAACAACAGAAGGTGCCTTTCTATATTACCTTAAATCTTTAAATTCTGATATTTCTATGTTAATTTAATCCATCAGAGGCACAACTATCCCTGTTTCTTATAGCATTACCATTAGAGCTGAAAATTGTTTGATTCAAGCTGGAAAGCTAGCTCCTAGGCCTCCCATGCCATTGTACCCAAATTTAGAAAGTCCAAGCACTAGTCAAGTGCCTAATTTAGCTCCTATTCCCACTCCTAGAAATCAGAATTCAAGTGAAGCTTCTACTTCATCTTCTAGTGCCTCAAATGAACTTCAAGAAGTCATGAAGCAATTGCAAAATTTAGGTAATGAGTTGGTTACACTCAAGAGGCAGCAAACCCAAGGTTTTAGACCTTCATCCAGCCTCAGCCTAACAGGCAGTCAGCCTCAAAGACCACCCAATGTAAATAAAAATCAAGCAAGGCCTCCTGCTAACATACCATTCCAGCCCTATAATCCTGATGCTACATCAGCCTCTAAAGCACTAGTGCCATTACAAAACAACATAGCTCAAGAGTATGGTTGGTGTTTCCCATGCAATGAACCTCACAACTAGTATATGTGCTTCAATGGTGCTCTAAATCAAGAATTAATGGTAACAACAACTGGTGTGGAGGGTGAAGGGAGAAAAGGAAATAATCAACAGCAAGAAACATCCCAACAAGAATTAGCTCCAAATGATACCACACTTGTAAACTAGTAGGCAGAAGACTTTTGTGGCATGAATCAAACAATCTCTCAAAGTGTTGCAGCCAACACAAGGTCGAAAAGGAGAAATTTGGGTGAAGGACAGCCATTGGCTCCAAGTAGTCCACTACCTTCTACCACTCCACAAACTGTTGGCAAACAAAATGTAATTCCAAACATACAAGGACCACCCAAACCAATTCCTAAGCCAACTGAGATGCCAGTTTTTTCTACCCATGTGCAAGGAATGAATGTACAGGCCAAGGCAAAGCAGAGATATGCTTCATCTCCATTCAACATCATTGATCAGATGAAGAAGACAAATGTAAACATATCAATGTGGGAATCACTATCCATCCCAAGGCAAAGAGATTTGCTACAAGCTGTCATGAAGGACTGGTCAACTTCAAATCAATAGGTCCAAATGCAAGAGAAGGTACTCAAAAATGTTGCCCATCCTAAGGGGAATCATGGAGGACAAAAAGGTAAAATGTTGAAGCCCCCTCCATTCTATGTTTCGTTGATCATTGGAAACCAATTAGTATACAACTACATGATTGATTCCAGAGCAAGTAGTTTAGTAATGCCCAATAAAATAGCTTATCATTTGGGGCTTCAATATGAATTCATATCCAAAGGGGTATTATAATTGGATGGGACAACAGTAACAACAATAGGAGTGATTAAAAACTTGAGTCTCACTTTACATGCATGCCCCAACATTGTTATTTTGCAAGATGTCTCAGTGATAGATCTTCCACCACTCTTTTCCCTATGTTTGTCAAGGGATTTCACAGCTAAGATTGGAGGTTACTTATCTACTGATTGGTCACACATGTTGTTCAGAACAAGATATGGAACTAAGGCCACAATCAGATCTGAGCCTATTGCAAACTTTCACATTGAGCCTCACACTCCAAGCCAAATCAATGCCAATTGTTCAGTGTTTGATCAAGAGGATTACCCAAGCACTGATGAAGCTAACACCAAGGTTGGGAGTAGCCCAGATTTGACTCTCAATGAATGGGCAAGAAAGGTGCATGCTTTTGATCCTTATCAAGAAATAGAAGAATTTGAGCTAGGAGTCTATTACATGCATGAATAAAATTAGCCTATTCCTAACATCACCAAGCCAGACCATAAGGATGGAAATGAGGTATGGCAGTTGTTCTTTGATGGATCAAGAAGTAGAAAAGGTGTAGGAGGGGGAGCTATGCTTTTTTCACCTCAAGGAGTTAAGTATTATTCAGCTTTTAGATTTCAGTTTGCATGTTCTAATAAAACTGCTGAGTATTAAGCTTTGATACAAGAATTGCATTGGTCAATCAAGAGAGGAATAAAGAACTTGCAAGTCCTTGGTGACAGTGAGCTGATCGTCAACCAAGTTAAGGGGTATCACGCTACCAAGAATGATCTGCTCAAGTGCTACAAAAATAGGGTGTGGGACCTCATTAAATATTTTGAGGGTTTTAGCATCAAATCCATCCCTAGAAAAAAGAACCTAGCTACTGACAGACTTGCAACAATTGGAGCAGCCTTTGATGTTGTTGAAAGCATCAAGAAATACAAAGTACAGCCAAGAATTCATGTGAATGTAAGGCCTTCAGTTCCAGACAACAATGTTAGTTGGCAAGTGTTTGAAAATGATCAACAAATCATCCATTTCTTACAAGAAGAGGTTGAGTTCTTAGCTAAAAATTAGGAAAAGTTAGAACAGCAGTATGGTGATCAAGTGGTACAGCTGAGAACCAAAAAAATACCAAAGGGACTTGTCGCTTTGGATTCCATTTTTAATCCTAATGATTAGTTTAGGAAGGAGAAAGAAAAAATCCAAGCCAAGGGAGAAGATTCAATGCCCAACATGGTGGAAGAAGGCAAATCACTCCAAGTTGGTAAAATGACAACTGAGCAAGAAAGGTATGAATTCATACAGCTTTGTCAAGAATTTCCTGATGTGTTTTCTTGGAGCTATGAATATTTGAAAGGTTTCAATCCCAAGTTATCTCAATACACCATTGAAATGGATCTAAGTGCTAAACCCATTAGGAAAAAACAAAGGCCAGTCAATCCGCACCTAGAGCCTCTCATGAGAAAATAATTGAATAAGTTGATAGAGTCAAGTATCATATTCTCTATCAAGAATTCTAGTTGGGTAGCCAACTTGGTTCCAGTTAGAAAAAAGAGTGGAGAAATCAGGTTGTGTGTCGACTTCAGAGATTTGAATAGAGCATCTCTCAAGGATCATTACCCACTTCCTTCTATGGAGCAGATTTTACAAGTTGTTGCTGGCTCTGAAAGGTTTTCATTGCTTGATTGCTATTCAGGGTACAATCAAATTATGGTGAAGGAAGAGGATCAGTTCAAGACAGCCTTCACAACCAAATGGGGGACTTATTCATATAGGAAAATGCTATTTGGACTGTCCAACACTAGAGCTACATTCCAAAGGGCAATGGACATGGTGTTCAAGGATTTGATTAATAACATGGTGCTGATATATCTTGATGATATCACTATTTTTTCAAAAAATGTAGCAGACCATCACTTTCATTTAAGACAAGTATTCCAAAGGTGCAAAAGATTTGGGGTATCTTTGAATCCTAAAAAGTGTATTTTTCTAGCTCATGAAGGAAATCTCCTTGGCCACATTGTCTCCAAAGAAGGATTAGGAATTGATCTGGAAAGATTTGAAGCCATAAGAGCACTACCATTTCCAAGACATAAGAAGGCCCTTCAAAGTTTCTTAAGAAGGATAAAATTTTTTAGGAGGTTTGTCCCAAATTTTTCAGCCCTAGTCAAGCCTCTCACTAAGATGTTAAAGAAAAGCATAGCTTTCAAATGGACAACAGAAGGCAAGGCAAGTTTTGAAGCAATCAAAGAGGCCATCTAACAAGCCCTAACTCTCATTAACCTAAATTTCTCCAAGAATTTCATCCTCTATGCATTTGGAGGTGATGACACTATTTCTGTAATTTTGGTACAGCAGAACAAGGATGATGATGAACAGCCAATTGCTTTCTTCAGCCAAAGTCTGGAGGGTTATGAGGTGAGATATTATTTCATTGAGAAGCATTTTCTTGTAGTAATTAGGAGCTTTAAGAAATTTAAGCATCTAGTTTCAAACAACAAGGTTCAACTGTTGGTTTCTCATGTGGGAGTTAAAGACTTCCTCCTCAACAAAGACCTAAATAAAAAGAGAGCAGGTTGGATTACTCATGTCATGGAGTATGACAGTGAGATCAAAGTCACCAAGTTGGTCAGAGGAAAAGGATTTTGTGAGCAGCTGGTCTTGAACAAACAAAAGGAAGCATGTAATGAGAAAGAGGTTGTTTTGGTGTTGCAAGACAACCATGAGCAAGGAAGCATTCAAGAAGAAAATGATAATGTCCTCACTCCTTATTGGACCCAAGACATAATTCACTTCCTACACATAGGCCTATGCCCTCAAGAGATGAAAAAAACCAAAAGGAGATGCTTCAGATTGCAAGTTGTCCCATATGCCCTTGTGGATGGTGTTTTATTAAAAAGGGATGTAAATGGAGTGCTGCTAAGATGCATTAGTAAAAATCAAATTCATAGAGTGTTAGAAAAGTTCCATGGTGGATCAGTTGGTGGTCATTTTGCACCAAGAGTGATAGCTCTCAAGATCATGAGGGTTGGCTTTTATTGGCCCAAGATTTTCAGTGATTGTTATGAATGGATCAAGAGATGCAAGAATTGAGCATTCTTCATAGGTAAGGAGAGACTAGCTGCCCTTCCATTGCATCCAATTTCAGTTGGCCAGCCATTCATGCAATAGGTTTTGGACTTCATTGGAGTCATTAATCCAAATTCAAGCCAAGGACACAAGTGGATTCTAACAACAACAGATTACTTCACCAAGTGGACTGAGGTAGTGACACTCAAGGAAGCAAATGAATCTAGCATCCTAGACTTCTATGAAGGGATAGCAACTAGATTTGGCATACCTGCTACAATAATATCAGATAATTCATTGGAATTCATTGGGTCCAAGGTAACTGAATGGGCTGTTAAGAATGGGATCTACCTAAGAAATTCCTTAAATTTTTATCCTCAGGGTAATGGCCAAGCTGAATCTACAAACAAGAACTTGTTAAGAATCATCAAGAGGACTCTTGATGAAAATCAGAGGTTTTGGCATATCAAATTGAAATCAGCCTTATGGGCTGATAGGATAACCCCCAAGAGATCTACAGGTAATTCTCCATTCAAGCTTGTTTACGAAAGAGAGGAAATTTTTCCCATGTCACTTGAGTTGCCAACATTGGAACTCATGAAGCAGTTGGAGTTGTTGGAGTTTGGGCCCACGGAGGTTAGGTATGTAGAATTTATGAAACTCCAAGAAATTAGAAATCAGGCATCCCAAGCAATGGAGAAGGATCAAACTTTGATCAAGAAGACCTTTGATAGAAATGCCAAGGATAGATCTTTCCAATTTGGAGATCTAGTGTTAAAATGGGATACAGACAGAGAAAAACCAGGGAAGCATTCAAAATTTGATGCCATTTGGAGTGGCCCATACATGGTCACAAAGTGTAAGGACAGCAATGCCTTCCAATTGTCTACATTGGATGGTGAAGAATTGTAAATTCCAGTCAATGGAATCCATCTAAAGCATTGCTACTGAAATAAATTCTACACCTTGTACATATTAGCTTAGGTTCTCATTCCTCGAAGTGCTTATGCACATTGTTTTGTTGTAGATTATCTTTGTTTTCCCTAAGTTCTTTGGCACAGCTTGATGTTCCAGGAAATGTGTTTTGCAGGCCTTGCCCAATCTAATGGTGTCCTTCCCTCCATCTTCCTCACATTTTTCTAATTAATGTGTTATCCAAAATAATCCCTTGCTCATTTTTGGCTAACTCCCTTCATTCTTTCCTCCCTTGTGCCTCAGTCAAAAAAATTTTACTTTTCAGGAACTCAAAACCTTCTGGAAATGGCACCATTGGATAGATCTCTTTCTCAGATTTCCAGAAAGGTAAATTTTTCTTCCTAACTCCATGTATTTTTGAAGTTATGGCTCAGTGGAGTTTTGTGGGAAATTTTCCCTAGACAAGCCCGCCGGCCAATCAGAGAGCACCATGTTAGCAATCAGGTGGTGGAGGGAAAAGAAAAATTTAGAAATTTTCCTAAGTGTTTGGCGGTGCTCACAAAAAAATTTTGCCCCCCCGGGCCCGCATCCAATAGTATTGTGCCGCGTGTCCTTAGGCCAAAGGATTGGTGGAGGTGGGAGAATTTTCTAAATTTTTACTAAGTGTTGGCACCATGGAAAAATTCCCAAGGAAGGCCCTAGCCAATGGGAGCGTGCCACATTAGCAAAAGAATTGGCGGGGCGCGGAGGAAGATAAGAAATTTTGCCAAAATGTTTGAAGGAGGCGCAAAGGGTAAATGTTGGCCCGTAGGCCCGCCGAAAAATCAGATCAAGCCATGTGTCACCGTAGAGTCGAGGGGTGGAGGTACGAGAGGAAATTTTCCTTTAAGCCTAAGTGTGAAAAATCAAAAATAAATTCCGCCCCCCCCAAAACCCAAGCCAATAGGATCATGCCACGTGTCCATGTGGCAGCAAAAATTACAAGACAGGCTCGTAGGAAAAATGAAGAAGACAGGCTCATGCCCAATAGGATTCTACCGCATGTCTAGCTCAGGAAAGATGGTCAACAACAATGGAAACAATAGAGCAAAAAGCTTGCGGCGAATCACATCATGCCACATGTCCTCGGGTCACCAACCATCGGAGAATTTTTGGAAAATTTTCCAAGGGCCAAAACAGTGAAAAAAGAAGCAGGAAATCCCCGCAGCTAATTAGGACATACCACGTGGCACCGAGATGGCAGGGCAAGGAGATTTTTGGGAAAATTTTTCCAAATGCAAAAAGTGGGAAAATTTCAAACTTTTGGCCCGCCAACCCATTTTGGCTCTATTTTGCCTTAGATTTTCAAACGAGCATAACTTTCGATCCAGAGCTCGGTTTTGGGAGTTCTTTATATCAATGAAAAGCTGGTGAAATTATATACTTGATTCCAAGGTCAATTTTTTATTTTGGTGGATTTTGGAGAGAGAAAATTGAAAAATGCCTCTGGTATGTGGAAATGAATAGAAATGACATTTCAACCACCATTTTTAATGAAGAATGGCTTGTATTCTCTCCCAACATGGTTAAAAATGTCAGGGAATGGACCTTTAAGGATGCCCATGATGTTCTATTGCATTTTTTGTCATTGGTTAGAGTTTCTCTCATGTTTTCCCGCATTTCTCTCTTCTGAGCTCCAATTGGCATTGTTAAAAGCCATATTTGGCTCATTTTGAATGGGTTAGACAATTTTATGTTTTGCAGGCTCCCTATTTCACCTTAGAAAGTGATTTTTTGGAATACCAGACCTTTTTTCAAGACTGCAACATATCTTCTTCCTTTCTATTTATGTAATGCATGCATTTTGATATTGGAAATGACAATGCAAGCTCTGTGAATGAGTTTCAGTCCTCTTCTTGTGTTGTTTGATTCATCCATGATCTTTCATTACATTTTATCAATTTTTGCATGATGTTTTTCTACATTTCTGTAATTTGTGTCAATTTGTAGAAGTAAAAAATGCTCACCACTCCTTTGGTGCATCATCGTATTAGCATTAGTTTTAATTATTTTACATTCTCTATCTCTGTCCCCTTGGAATTATAGTAGGATTTTGAGCTTAAACCTCTGTAATTTTCAAGTGATACACCTGATCAGAGGACTTGAGGAACCAGCCTCTAGCCTAGATATTATTTTCCCATTTTACAAGTCCCACACTTGGGGAAAATGTTCAATGTTGTGCAATCACACTAGATGTCCAAATGTCAAACTAGAAATATGATCAACATCTAGGGGTGCTGCTGATTTGCACTAACAATAACCTAAGCTAGGTAAGAACAAATATGTTCTAGCTATGTTTATTTATTGGAATTCTATTCTAACCTAAGCCTCTTATTCTTATTATGGGGTTGGCATCCTAACCTAAGTGTTCTGCTAAACAAATAAGGGAAGAGTTACTAAGGGGATACTAAGTTATTTTAGCTATTACCTAATATTAAAGGGTTGTGATTTGAACCTAATCTAACATGGGAATTCTATTGGAAAATGTTTTAAGACCTATGTTAGTAAGTGTTAAACTAAACTAAGTATATTTTAATCTAACCTAAACTAAAGAGAACATAAAGGGGTCACATGACATAAAGGTGACGGTTCCAAAGGCATTTAAATGATAAGGTACTACCAGATTTGGCAGGGGGCTAGTGGACTTGGTGTAGGCCTACATGGAAGCTCCACCAACAAATGAAATTGTATTTTTTGTTGATTTAGCATTCACCAAATTTAGGAGGTGGTGAAAAGGAAATTTAAGTGGGAATTTTTTATTGAATGGCATCTATGGCATTTATGAGCCTTGGTCTTCACATGCAAACATCTTGGAAACTGAGGAGGTGGGTTTGTAGGAGGTCATTTGGTTTTGCATGCATGGTGGATTTTTCTCTACATAGAGCTAACTGGTTCTTCGAACCAGTAGTTTGACCTTCACTTCAAAGGTATTTTTGGTTTATTCTACCTAAATTTGATCGAAGGAAATGATTTGAGGTGAAGGAGGAAGAGATGTTTGATTTTTGATCTATCTTGGAGGAGAAAAAGAGTTGGAAGCTCGGTAGGAAGTCTCCTTTGATTTGGTGGAAGCACTATAAGGCATAATAGGCTCTAACTATTAAAATTCTTTGTGTTCTTCTAAATGAATCATTAGAACAACTCTTCTCTCATGAGATTCTTGTTTTCATGTTTTTCTGGTTATTTTTTCTTGATGGGTTTTGTGAATCCTTGCGTGTTTGATACGAAATTATGGCTTAATAGAGTTGTTTTAGAAACTAGCTTTCTGTGCTAGTTTTATGACCTGCATGCAAGTGAAAATGGGATTTGAAACTTGTTCTATATATCTATTTTTCTCTCTTGAGATTTTATTCGAAGTTAAGGTGTTTTAGACTAACTGTCGTGGAAATATATGGATTTTAGCTTAAGGGAAACTTGAGTTCTATTTTTATTTGATTTTGGCTTCCATTTTATTTTTAGACATAGACCCATGTTCGAGCTTCGATTTTCTTAGAAACAGTGTTTGGAAAACTCATGCTTTGTTGAATTGTTGCTTGGAGTTCATTTTTAGAGATGTACATGCATTATTTTCATTAGTGTAGTTTTGAATGTTTGTGTTCTAAGCTCATGTTTGTCTCTGTACTTCTATTTAACACTTGAGTGTTATAGACTCGTATTTGGGTCAATTCATTCGAAGCTATCCTGGTATTTTGTATTCGGTTATTCTTTTATTAATGACTTAGTTATAACTCTTTACTTGAGAAAATATTCACCAGGGAACTGTGTGGTAACTTGTTTGAGTCATTTAAAAATCTCTTGATATTTGGAATTTTAACGTCTGGCTTTAGAAACTTAGAACTTTAGTTATATGATTGTAATGACTCCCTTGAGATGGTATTGTGTGAGAATAGAATGGGATTTTCTTTTCTCCTTTTCTTGGAGAAACCCACATTCTAGGTTGGTTGTTTTGTTGAAGCCAAGTCACGTCTATCACGATTTTGTGGACGTGAGGGTTATGTTTGGAATTATGTTCCTATGGCTTGGGAATTTTGATTGAGACATCTTCTGATTGAAAATTTTGGTTCTTTCTCTTTATTTTGTCTCTTTGAATAAATATAGGTCTTGTGGAAGATTTGGGTTATTACCTTGGACACTGAAATAGTTAGGAAGGATTCCTTCTCTGTTCAGTTGTATTGAGTTTGATTCTTTGAATCATGAATTGTTTACTTTTTTAGTATTAATTGGCAAGTCTTTGTGAGACTTCCATCTTGGGTTCGTGGGTAATCCTGAACCTTTTTCTTTATTGATTTGGGATAGTAATGTCTCAATCTTCAGAACAGTGAATAAGACTTCCTCTTTGGTTGTTTAAGTTAACTATGTATACTAGTATGACTGTTGAGATGAGTTTATGGTTTGGGTCTGCAGTATGCTTTCATCCTAAACTTGTTTGAACTGGAAATTCTTGTATAGTTGAAATGAAACGATTTATCATGGGTTCTTTCCTTATTGAGTTAAAATTCCTCTCTGCTTGGATAGGCTCAATGTTTGAAATTTTCTGTACTCGATTCCATTTCGAAATAGTGATTTATATGGACCTGTTGGTCTACCTTGTTCAAATCATTGATGGAAATAGTGTTGAGAGCTAGTAGCCAGGAAGGTCCTACTTTTAAGTACATTGATACTTATGGTTTGACTGTTGTTGATTAGTCTTGTCTAGTTTATATGGATAGGATTAGATTTGTCTCTTGTACTCTTTATCCTTTGTGAAGAACTTAAGTAGAGATTAACTCCTCTTCGAGGCTACTTTGTTGTGAGCATTGAATTCTTATTTTGATTGGTAATTTCAACATGGAGAGTTGGAATTGGAGTTGTATTTGGACTGTTATGGTTTTCCTTACCTTCTTGTTTGGTTATGGAATTCAGCTTGATGTATATTCTAATGATGAATGTGTAAAATTGTTATTCTAGAAACAGAACAGGTAACTCATGTTATAATCTGGTCTATTTTTCTGATGTTATAGGTTCAAGCATGGTATATAATTGTTCTTTCTTAGAATATAGAGGGATCATCCTTGAAGGAACCATGGTGTATACATTTATTTTTTCTCTTAGAAAAGATAAATATGTTATTCTATTAGGATAGAATTATGAAATAATGGGATGGCGGGATTGATTGTTTGTTTACAAGCCATTGATAGGATTAATAGAACTTTAAGATCTTAGACATATATTGTTTATTATATCCTTCTTTTCTCTTTAAAGTTAATCTTGAATTATTAAGTGTTTCCTTTTTGTTCGTTATCACTTATGTTGATTATATGATGTTTTAATTGTCTCATTAAAGTAGAGTTCCTTTAATGAAACAATTAGTGGAATGCACTTCGTTTTAAGGCTTAGTGCTTATCATACTCAATTCATTGAACTGACTCGTGCTAGTAATTTTTACAGATGGACTTCGTAAGTGATAAAAGAAGGAAAAACTTATATGATGCATTGGCTGATTTAAATCTAATTCCTTGTGAAGAATTATGATTCGTTCTTGAGATTGTATTGAAAAATAAAAGTAGTATTCTTTTAGAATGAAGGTGGTTGTTATGCAGTAAGCCTAAAATGCATAAGGCTTGTAAATGTATAAGTTATAAGGACGAATTAAAATCTGATAATTTACTTGTATTGGTTGTGTAAATTATCTTGTACTTGTATGAAAAAGATGGATTTTTGTCTTGTTGATATTCTTCATATTATTTTTATGCTTAATTGGTTATCCTTTGATAAGTTAGATAAAGGTATTTAGTTCAATTTCCCTAATCGAAATGCAGCTTGTTAAGTTGCTGAATATGATGTTCTTTATCTAAACTATATTATATAGTAATGTAATGTGTGTTTCACATACATTAAGAAATATGGATATTGGGTAGGATATACCCTAACACTTTAACATGTAGATAAAGACTCTTTCTATTTCTTAATTGAATAAACCAAAAAGGTATGTAAATGTGATTACAATTTATTAGACTTCATTTTGTATGAAATATACTTTAAATTGGATATATATTTAGACGTTGAACCTGTCAAAAAGTTACTGTACTTTTTAAACGAAATTTGATAACGTTGTTTGGTTGTGGTTAATTGGCAGTGTAACTAAGAGATCTAACATTAACAACAATTGTAAGTATAAACAAAGTTATTTATGGACTAAATGAAACAAATTTAGGAAAGAACTTATTGAGCATTGGTTTAGGGTTTGGCAGGGTTCCTGTAACCAAGAAATAATTCAAACTAACGACGTATTAACAATCTCCTCGGGGGTATGTACATCTCGATGAGGCAATTCCTGTAGGAAGTTGGCACACGCCAACTGCAGGGCTATACTTTTGAGAAGGCTTGGGTCTTCTCAAGAATACAGCGTTGTAGTTGACATGTGGCATCACCCTTCCGCATTAATCATCTAGATCTACACCCAATAGGAACTCGGACTTGAACTTAGTTTCCTTCTAGGTCTGGATAGGAGCATATTTAGGATATGAATTAGCTTCCAATGGCTCACGGTACGTTGGCACATCTGTTTGACTTAGGTCAACCGATTATGCCCATTTACCCTAAGTCATTGTGAGTGTCTTCCTATAATAGGTTATTTTCCTATCTAGGGCTAGGGTTAAACCTAGAACAAGTGGACTGACGGTAGTCAGTAAAGACCAATCATGATAATTGAGGAGTGAGGTGAAGGACGTATTCCAATATGACGAGTATGTCATCTAGGAATAGTGACATACACAGTATGTTATAAATCTTTGGCCAAAGTATTGCAAGTTGTTGGTTGTGATGTCCTATGTCACCAATTTTTAAAAAATGTGATATTAGATGAATATTGGTAGCAGATATTCATATATGTTATTTAAACATATCACTCGGTACCCAGTGTAGGGTAGGATGACAAAGTATACAAAGTATGCAATATGTATTTAGTACATAAGATAACATAAATAGATCGGTAGCTTACCGAGTTATGGAATGAATATATTGGTGAATCACTGAGTCATTACAGTTGTATATGTTTATCCATTGAATTTGATTGGCATGGAATGTTTGTTCTAAATAATGCTATATTTAGAACAGTGAACAGTATAAAAAAAATTCCCTTGTTTCTAAAGTCTTAAATGGGAATGTTACAAACCTGAAATGTGAAACATTAGAGTTAGAATGAAAATATAAGTTCTCCAAGTAACTAGGAGAGTTTTTTGGATAACAGTATGTATATGTATGTATGTATGTATGTATGTATGTATGTATGTATGTATGTATGTATGTGTGTGTGTGTGTGTGTGTATGTATGTATGTATGTATATGTATATGTATATGTATGTATATATATATATATATTTATACATATATATATATACACACACATACATATATGTGTGTGTGTGGGTGGGTGGGTGTGTGTGTGTGTGTGTATGTACACCCACACATACGTGTTTGTGTGTACACATATATGTATGTATATATGTACACACACACATATGTGTGTGTGTACACATATATGTATGTATATATGTATACACACACATCTATGTATGTATGTGTTATTTTACACACACACACACACACACACACACACACACACACACACACACACACACACACACACACAGAGATGTATGTGTGTGTGTGTGTGTGTACATATACATACATACATACATATACAATACATACACACACACACACACACATTATGTGTATATATATACATAAATATATATATTTATGTATATATATGTATGTATGTATGTATGTATGCATATGATATGTATGTATATATATATATATATATATACATATATATGTATACATGTATATATGTATATGTATATATATGTATATGTATGTATGTATGTATGTATGTATGTATGTATGCATAATATGTGTGTGTGTATGTATGTATGTATGTATGTATGTATAATATGTGTGTGTGTGTGATATGTGTGTGTGTGTGTGCACGCCTGAATGTATATATGTATGTTTGATTCATATTTCTTCTATTAACAATATATGTAAATGAATTCATGTGTAAAATGGATCTAAAATTAGGCTAGATCTAGCAATAAAAATGTAACAATTTCTAGTTTTTATGGGTAACTAGTTAGAGGTCATCCTAATATGTAGATTGATAAAATATATTTGTGAGGTAGGAATTTTTTGATTGGTTGGATAGTGATTGCATAGGAGCACCACAACCATATAAAATCTCATAGGAGACTCATGTGCGTTAGTTTATGTGCTTGGAAGAAAATCTATCTCAAATTGGAGAAGATAGTTGAAAAATATGTGCCTCGATTTTATCAATTTTTTTATTGTGGCTATCTTCAATACTAGAAACTTCACCCCAAGATACAGTAAGCACATTGATAGGGACAAGGAGGAAATGGACTAACACTAATGCAAGGAAATCAAACTCATCCAACTATTTTTGTATTAATCCGTGAAGGAAACATATATATTTGGTTTCATTACATATCTTAATGTAAGGGAACTAGAATTTTGCAACTGATTTTTAAAATAATTCTTAAAGGATACATATGTAATTTTTTTCTTGCATATCCTTTGATCCAGACAACGACCAAGGTGGTGATTCTTGTGGAGCAACTTCCGGGAGCCATGATTTTTGCACTATAGCTCCAATTGACTTCATTAAAAATGCGACGTAAATCTTGGAACATGTAGAATATGGTAAAAGTTTTCAAAACTTTGTTTCGCAAATTTTGACCCTTGACAAATCTGCATTTAAAGGCATCTAAATGCAATTTTCGTAATGTTTTCTAAAAATAGTAAACTCGTGAAATTGTCACCTATGTGATTCACGGAATTTGAACCACCTCATATCCCTCAAGATTTTTGACCTTCCACATTCTTCTAGAGTTCCTCTTCATATTTCTAAAAATAGTATATAAGTATATGTAGCCTACAATGGAAGAATAGACATCTCCTCACAGAGGTAGTTATTGTAATCACAGTCTTTAAGCAATATATACATCTCTTTTCGGAGAGAATTTTAAGGATTATACATATCTTCTCAGAGATATATTTTATGTTTACATCTAGCACAATTGTTATTATGTCCTTTAATCCCAAAAACCCCTTGAGTTTTGGATCATTCTTTGAAAGTTTTTTATGGTTAATGAATAACATTTTTTTCATACAATTATTTCATAAATTTTATTTAATGTACTCAACATACCACTAGTATCATATCAAAGTAGTAACAATGGAGGTAAATAAGTTAAAAAAAAAATCATCATGCAATAGCCATCAAATGTAATATAAAGCATGTTCTGAAATGGAGAAGACTTACCCACTCAAAAAGAATATATACATCAATATATTTTAAAGGATGTTTCTTTTTATGCTCTTGAATTATTGGATCTTTATCTTCATTGTGTTTTTTATCAAACAATTTTTCAAATGCCCTTAGTATTTTTAACCCCATTTCTTGACCCAAGATTCCTCCTTTGTATGAGAGAGAATGTATAAATTCCTAACAAGATTTCAATCCATAAAAAAAATGATGACTCGACCAAATCATAAACCTTTATGAAACATCTTTTCCTATCAAAGTTAAAAGGAGTAATATCTATTGAATAGAATATGTAAAGAAAGGTTGTACCTCTATTTACAAGGTAAATCCCATCTTTCCACAAAGATCGAAGCCCTACATGTCTTAATTGTTGAGCCACTTTACTTGTATCTTTATAATTTCCACTTTAAAACACCAAAACATATGGATTTGTAGGCAAGATAGCCTCAGCAATCCTTTCTTGCACAAGTCATTTAAATAATATTGCACTTCAATATTATGGAATTCTCGTTCACTTCTCATATGTTTCATTAGCTGAAATTTTTCAATAATCTTGCTCTCCATCCCATCCACAAATTAATGTCTATGAGACACATCAAATATAAAAATCAAACCATCCAATCATGTACTAAAATTACCATACCAATCAAATCAACATATTACCAGCTTGGATCTCCCATCTCATTCATTTAAACTAGAAATATGACCAAATTTATAAATTATCAGTATATTAAAAAATAGAACTATATAGCAAGTACTTCATATAAGTGTAAACCAATGTGCATCATAAAGATAAGACACCACATCTAAACAAACAAGGATAGTCATTAATCAATTAATTTTGAGGGTCTAAATCAATCTTATGAGAAATGCACATTATGTTGACAAAATAAAGCTAAGATAATGGTTACATTTGAAAGAGTATATGACTAGCAATTACATGCCAAATGTTTGATGGAAACACTGAAGGGGATGAAGCAGAGAAGTTAAATTTGGAGCAGTGAGACATCTGAAGAGGAAGAGGGGTGATCAATAAAATTTGGAGATGTCTCATAAAATAAGGCGTGGTCGATGAATACTTCCAAGAAAAACTTGCATATGTTTGAATCCCAAACTCTACATATGTTAGACATAAAAAAAATTTATGTTTAGGGTTATTTATGTCTCTAATTTCATAAATATTTGTGATTAAAATTTCTCTATATTGATAATGGTTTTCCCTTAGCAACACTCCTAATGACACCATCTGTGAATGACCACTTGCACAAAACTCTGACCTCTCATTTCCCCATTGCATGTCAGGAATAGCTACCAAGACTCCCATTTGGAAATTCCAATCAATGTAATTCAATGTTTGAGGCAGTGAAAAAAGAGGGAAAATATTTTTAATTGCATGTTTGGGTCCTCCATCGATCCTCTAGCTCATTTGAGGTTATAAAAAATGAACATTATAGTTTGAAGATTATATGATGCAAAGTGATGTCTAACTCAAAGGGCCATCAATACAAATGTAGACACCTTTTGATCTTGAAACCAATTGCAAATTTGATACAAATCAAAGTCAAGGGATGAATTAACCTTGATGAAAGTAAAATATTTGGTGCCAGCATGAAGCCAAGCCAAGAACATGGGAGAGCTGAGGTACTCACTTTACAGGGATTTGATTACACAAATGGAAAATTTTCAAAAAATATGGGGGAAATGGGCTTTGCTATGTTTTATATTTTTTATTATGTCAATGTTTTTATTTGATGCATTTCATTTATTAGATAAGATGAAGACATGAATATGTGGGACTTGAATATGGGAATTAAGTACATACGTGTAACACACCTATTCAATAACTTGGATCTCAATATTCATACCTAAACATTATATATTATTTGTGATCTAATTTATCATCTCGATCTCTGTCACATTATTTATGGTGAGTGAAATTTGTAGTTTAAGGTGCTAAAATATGAAATAGTTAAAATTCAATGGGTTCCAATTTTGAAACCCAACAACTATGATCAATAGTCCTAATGAGGTTGTTTGTTAATGACACCAACACAAAACCATGACTTTCCATTTCCCTTATGAGTGTCAAGCATAACTATTGAGACTCCCATTTTGAAATGCCTATAATCTCAATTAATGTTTGAATCATTGGAAAGAAGAAGAAAAATATTTTTTGCATGTATTTGTGGGTCCTCATTTGATCCTCTAGCCTATCTAAGTTTATAAACATGGAACGTTTGATTTTCAAGATTTTATGATGCAATATGATGTCAAGCTTAGAGGACCGTCAATGCACATATTGATGTGTTGATCCTAAAACCAATCGCAAATCCAATACAGATTGAAATCAAGCTTAGTTAAAGTAAATATTTTGATATTAGCATGAAGAAAAGTGAAGGAAAGGGAGAGACAAGGAACTCACTATATAGGGGTCTGATGAGGATAATGGGCGAGGAAATATGACAAAAATTATTACTTTAATGAGAGTAGGTTGAATCCCTACTATAAATAATTCTTCTTGGTGTTTGTAATAAGGCATTATTACCATTTAGTTTAGGTTTTCAATTCTATATTTCCTTAATGCATTTCCTTCATTGTTGTTATGTTTTGTCAATTTAGTTTTTGTTCTTGTGTAATAAGCATGGTTACGCACCTGAAGCTAATTACTGTATGAATAATGTTTATGCATAGAGGACTACACATACTTTTCATGTGGGGTGGTTATAGTTATCCAAGAAAAATACTGTGGGATTTGAAAGGTGAAAGGAATAAGTTACTACGGGTGTGCTTTAATTCAAAAGAAGATTGCTTCTCAAAAGTGACCAAGGATGGAGATAAATGAAATAACAGTATAACACGAGGTAAGTAGAGGCCATGATAGCTACCAGGAGAAGGTATAGTGATAAGGTACTTGGGCACAGGAGCACGTGCTGAAGAGAATTTTGTGACCAGAGGGTAGGAAAGTGTGTTAGAAGGTTATAGTTGGGTGCAAAGATGTACCATGCAGAATGAATGGATTTGGTCAATGAATGAGGGAATATTTGGTAGGTGAAGGAGCAATAAATGCATCAAACTTTGAAAAAATTATATTAAGGATGGGATGTAGATTAATTTTTACCTTTGTGACTAAGAGTATTTAAGAGAAGAGCCAAGTGTGAAGAGCTGAGTGATCGAGTTAAGGTGCGAAGGGTGTGAAACCAAGAGTAACAACCAGATTTGTATGACAAGAAGCTTTCATCCCTGGTGGTGAAGGGTTTGAGAAAAGTAGGGAGATAGAAAAGAGTTAGGTTACAAAGTATCCACCTAGGGCATAATTAAATTGAGCTAGGGTTTAATTCGCAAAGTTACATAGTTGAAGAGGAGACATTTGCAAGGTAGAAATGACACCAAAGAAGGAATTTGTAGTAGCAGTAAAAGGAAAGAAGAAGGTAGTTGTTAAGGAGGAAGAGATGGCACCCAAAAGCCATTTTTCAAAGATGCAATATCTAGAAGGATTCATCATTGGCCAATAATAGGATTCACCCATCAGAAAGAGAAAAGTAAGTGAATACAATCATAAAATTCTGGAGAACAAGAAGGAGCTCGATTCCTTACTCATTACTAGAATGAACAAATGCATGGTAGATGATATACTGGTGTATGAATATGTAGGTGAGAATATCCTACAGAGAATTAGGGTCTATCAATTATATGAGCTTCCATATTTCAGGAAGTATGAGCCCTTGTATCAGTGTCTCATGAGCAGGGTACATGAAGACTTCTTCTACTTTGCAGGACGCAGAGTTATAATTTCATCTATGCTTTTCTCATTAGTTACAGGTCTTAAGGCCATGGGAGAAGACATAAAAGGTGACCTTGTAGATAAAGACATGATTATAAAGACCAAACAGGAGTTGGGGTACCTTAAGGGTCTATGTGGAATGGACATAGATAAATTAAAGAACTATCTAGCTGTACAAGCTACATCACACCTTGTTACCAAGTTAAATGATCAAGAGCGGTGCTCACAAGTGAATACTATGTGGTTACATGTGGCACGTAAGATGTCATAAGGGATAATCTACAACATTACAAGATATATAGCAAATTAACTAGTAGAATAAGTACGCACATGAGGGAGGATCAGCTTTGGGGCTGTTCTACTATCACTGGTGTTCATGGAGATCAGAGTACCGAATGGACAAAAGGATAAAGTATGGGAATACCCCATGTAGAATAAGTCCCCAGCTAAAAGATTCAACAAATACCTATGCAAGGGGGCATGAAAGATGATGTAAAGCAGAGGGTGTAGAAGTGGTATGACAGGTTTTGCTCGACATTTTGGGAAGAGTGGTACATCCCATAGGACCCACCAGTAGTGGTAGGGAAACAAGTTTAGTTTTTTGTATATCAACATTTTTTCATCATGCACCTCCCAATAAAATATGGAGTCTGGAGCCCTTGGTGAAAGTTACCTTACGCATTAAATACAGCATATTTTCAAGCATATGTTTATAGATTTACATACACGCACCAATTGGTCTTCAATGTAGATAAGGTAGACTGTGACTACCATACATTAATGAAGAAGTATGTATATCTTAGCAGAAGCACTTATACAGAGAGGATCGTTTCAGAGGTACTGAATATCAAACCAATAATTTTGGTTGTAGCAGATGTGGGGCAGCATTGGTATATCTCCAACTGAAGCCAAAAATGGAGAATAACAAATATGTGGAAGGTGATTTCACACTTCCAGCACCACCAAATGGAAAGCATACAATAGAGAACATCCCAACACTTAAGCTCATAGAGCCAATTGAATTACAAGATGAGGAAGAGGAGTGCAAAGATAGTGGTGGTTTAGAGCATAGGGGTAGAAGACATCTTACAAGTCAGAGTGAAGCTGAGCACACCATTACCCCACCTCACCCACAAGAGGGGGATGATGAGGACTTGAGTGTAATCCAAGGGGAGCACATGTTTATAAGGGTATTTAGGAGAACAAGGACCCAAGCTGCTACTCCAACCACTGTGCACAAATCACCCAGACTCTCTCCACATAAGGAGGCTACCACGCAGAGAAGAAGGAAGATGAAGTTGAATGAGGAGGCAAAAGAGTCAGAGGAAATTTCACCTAATTCTCATACACTTCTAGAGGACATAGAAGAACAGGGTGAGGAATCAAAGGAAAAATAAGCGAAAGAGAAAAGACTAGAAGAAACAACTACATAAGGTGTTTAGGAAATGGAGACGCAAGTCCCAAATTTGGAGGCTAAATTTCCTAAGTAACAAAGGTATATAAGGACAAGTGGAGACCACATTCCACCGGCCATGGGGTATTCAGAGGACGTAGGAAAAATTATCTACACCCACTTCCAGAGCACAATAGCGTAGAAGGATTTATTTTGCTGGGAGTTGATGGATGAGGATATGGCGAATGTGCAAACTAGGAAGCAACTATCATGGTTGATGCACACCCACATGAATGAGCCTAACTTTGATGTGTGTAAAGACTCATGCATTTTGAGATGACTTAAGAAGGTGCCTCAAGCTAGACACATGAAAATAAATCCTACTATCATGTTAGATGAGCAGATCAGCAATGCATTGGTGAAAGTTTCCACTGAGGTGGCTATAAGAAACATGGAAAAAGCTTCCATGATCAAAGCATTGCACAAAGAGTTGAATAAAAATGATGTAGAGAAAGCACACATAACATAGGAGAGGGACTTCGTGTAGAAGAATAATGAGGTGTTCATAAGAATTGTAGAGGAGATTGGGGACAATGTAATCAAAGCAAGGCCTCACTTAGAGGCCAAGGTACCATAGACATTTCCTTTAGCAATACACTACGTGGGAAAATTGGTGGACTTGGTACTTAAAGATGAAACTCTATGTATAAAAGCATAAAACTCTCTAAATAAGATGTCGATCGAGAGAAAGCATCTGTGATGAGAAAAATTGCATCTTATGAAGTTTTGTTACAAGCATTATAGGAAATATTGAAGAAAGTAGACTAGGATTTAAATGTATGCACAGCTCCAGAGGTGTTTATCAACATCAAGACCCTCGAAGAGAACAATGAGGTCTAGAAAGTGATGAAATATGAGACATTGGGCCATGCAGAGAGGTTGTCAATGGTTAAACAGAAGTGCAAGGCCTGACAGTAACAAAAGAACCACACAAGACTCAGCTAGAAGAGCTTGGAAAGCTAATTACACAACAGATGGACCTTTTAGAAGGAAGAATGAGATCAATGCGTAGTGTTGTGTTGGTTCTACAAAATGAGAAAGGGGAGATTACGAGGGATGAGTTGGAATCCATTGTTATGGATTTCCCAAAAAAAGTAGAGCAAGCACTCACTGACTGGCAAGTATTAGACGATGAAATAAAGGAGGAGCATCCATAGTTGATACTGTAAAGTGATACAGAGGAGGTTTCCTAATAACCTCATAAAAATTCTTTATTTATCCACATTCTTTCATTCTTATTATTTCCTTCAATTTTTGGAGATACCCATTGTCAGGATGATAATGAGATTAGTGTGGGGTAATGTTGATCAAATAATACTTGTCTAAGATCACACAATGAGTCTGCATGGGATAGAAGGCCGAGAACCAAGGGCAGGGAAGGACAAGAAGGACCCATGCATGGAAGGCAAGTTTAGATTTTAGGACTTAGCTAATTTTGAGCATGAAGAACTATTTTTAGAAGATGGCATGTAGACCACATCAACAAGGCAGAAATGGCGTGCCATGCATTGTCTATATTTGGAGAAATGGTTCAAAGTATTTATGCATGGAGAAAAGCTAAGAATAGAATTGACACTTCATTTAACTATAAGATTACTATATATAGCGCACTTTCATGTGTGGCTATGATTGTAAATGATGTGTGGCTATCAATAGCATGCGACCTATTTCTAGAATAGATAAGTGGTGAATGGAAAATCCCGACCCTATATATATGATGTTAGGTGCATAGTAGAAAAGAGAGAGAATAGAGAGCTGGATATATATATGTGTAAGAGAGAATATACGCATATGACTAAATCACTGTATTAGTTCCATACACGCATTGCTATAGATTGACAATAATGTAAGGAGCTTCTATATTTATTAATAGATGGAAGATATTAGTTGAATCTAAGTGTCATTCTATGTGTTATTGAATAGTACATGTTATTAACTCAATCATGATTATTGTTTAAGCTTGTTCTTTCATAGATCTGAGGGTAGCATGCATTATAGAATGATGGATTAGCTATGAATCTATATGTTTCTTCCTTCATCATGTTGACATCCTATTACATCAACCCTAAAGAGGGACCTAGTACCTTTGTGCACTTCGGGTGAGTGCTCAGTCTAGGTTGAGTGATGTGCCAGTATGACTAGGGTGTTATCTAGTAAATTCTAGGCTACATCAGACTTTTTAAAGCATTTTAATATCAATATATTAATTTAGAAATAAAATATGGTTATAATCAAAGGGTTACTAAAAATGTCATAGTCCAAAAAATATGTGGAACAACACATGGTAACCAAACACAAGTTACGAAGGATAGACACTAAAGAAAAGAAACATGTCAGATGGAACCATGACATTAAAGAAATACCAACAAAGAAAAACTAAAAAACTCAAGTTTACATGATAAAAAATAAGGGGAGAATTAAGAACACGTAACAGCCACACTAGGGGGAGGTGGTGGATCATATTTTTGGGAGCATAACCCCTACTAAATGGATCCTATTCTAGTGGATCGACAATGGTCTACCCATCAGGATTCTACAAATATCCATGTATAGAAAGTGGAACCATAATGCCCCATCTTGGTGGTCAGGCCTAGAAAAATAACTCCACCCTAAGCTTGTGATTTCCATCATAAAGAACTAGCAGTCACCTTTTCCCTGAGAGGTGATAAACTCCAACCCATCCATAGAGAGGGTGGTGAGAAGAAACAACTATGGATTGGGAAGGATTTTTTTATGTGATTGGCTTTGTCTGTGCCTGGATGTCGGCATTTGACTTAGTATCAGAGATTCTAGAGGTACCCAACACATGGTACAAGGATCACTCCCCCAATGATCAAGCGATTTCTATAAATATTGAAATTCCAATGCATTCCTCTTAGCCTACACCTAGATATGAAAGTACTTCAAATAAATAATAGTCACTTTATCATTAGTGGCAAATTTCATATAAATCATTTCATGTTGAAAGATAATAATATTTTTTATCTTTCCATAAGCATGCCAATTAGAATGTTTGCCAAAAAGTAATCTCCAATTAACAGATTCAGGATGAAAGGGATGAAAAAGAGAGTGAATTCAAGACCAAACAAACTAGGTAAGGGGGCATGACCAAAACAATTATTTGAAATATTCAGGGCTGGTACAAACTGGGCACTTTGGGTTACGAATACCGATGTGTTTAATCCCTTACCTAATGGAAGGCCCTAGTATCTAAAACACCACAAAATTTGATAGATTTTAGGCTCAATTTTGGATTTCCAAACCCTATCAAAGTAAAATAGCTACGTATTGGGATAGTAATTTAAATCCCAACCTGTATTTATCTTCCCAGGTGTGGGAAAAAAAGGATTCAACATATGGTAGAGAAACCCTGATGATCCGTAAACTTAAGTAAATATTCTCTACTTTTTAATTATTTAGAAGGATCTTTACATACTTATCAGTTCTTAACTTCTTATCAACTTGAAATGATTACAATATGATCTAAAAGAGTTTAAAAACTAAATTTAAAACTGAATTTAATCATTAATATCAGTTAACCATTTGAAACATTCTGATTTTCCATATACCTATTTTTATCAATTTTTTGTAAGATTGTTAACTATTTGCATCCAAAATTGGAATATAAATCAAAAATATGAAAATAGAATGAAATTTGAATGCAAAAATCAGATAACATGACATTGAAATCATTTACGAGGTTCAAAAATTCCTACGTCCTCAGGTTCATACGAACCTATCCATTAATGTTTAGATTTTCAAATACATATCTACACTTACAAATCAAATAATGAACATTTTATAACCTTCCAGAAGACTCTGAGAACCTGTGAACTTTGGAAAACATCAGTGTTCACTCTTTGTTTTTGTTCTCAGCTTCATAAGGTAGAATTTCATCTATTCTCCATTGAAAAGTGAAATAAAAGGATTAAAAAGGATAGTATTCAAACTCCAAAATGAGGAAATAAATATGCCATCAAGATTTTCTCTAAATTTTGAGAATTTTCTAAGCTTACATCAAGACCTGGTTTTTCCCTTGAGTGCTCCAAAAATGTGGATTTCTAAAACTACTCTATTATCAGCATATACACATTCATTGGACTTACCTTATTCAAATATATTTTTCCACCTTTTATAGCTTGTAGACCACCCATGGTATATTAGTGGGGTTAAATTTTTCCAAATTGGATGCTAGGGTATCGAACCCCTCTAACCACCACCAATCCTTATTTTGGCCTAAATGTGTGAAAAATCCCTCATGTAATGGGAAAATGGTGGTAGATCTGTTTATATTAAGAAAAGGTGATGGGTAAAGAGGCTATGGCCCATGTTTTTTTTAAATCCACATGGTAAAGTGAATTAGTGTTTACTATATATGGCTTGGTTAGCTGGGTTTTCAAGTGGGAGTTGTATGGGGCTCAACTGATGTAGATATGGGCATCAAGCTAAATATGGATTTGGTCGGCAAGGAGTGTACGTTGAGCAGTGCGGGAGGTAAGTAGAATGAGGTGAAAATTCCACCAAGATATCCAGGAGGAGCCTAATGTAACTCATTCCTATACATAACACTATTTCAATTCATTACAATATATCCCACATTCATCCCACAATTACACTTAGAGGTAAATATATACAACATTTTGGTAATAACATAATGAAGTAATGGCATAAAAGAAACCCCTTCAATAAAAAAGTGTGTCGACCATGGACAAGGGCCCCCAACTAGAAAATATTGGGGCCCACCTGTATGAAAATGAGTGTCAAAGGAAAGAGTCACAAAACTAATTTTTTGACTAAAGAGCGGATTCTTAAGTACAGAATGATGACATCATATAAGATTTGTATCATTTATGAGATTTGTACGAACTAGATAGCCATCATTTCTTGTCATAGGGAGAACGCCAAGGAGTGGGTCACTAATTACAAAGTATGGTCTAATAATTACACCTTTTATCATGGAAGTGAAAGATTCAAAAACAACGCTAAGTTTGATATACATAGTGCTAAAATCTTTACCATTGAGAGCAGAGTCACTGGAAAAATGGGGGGTCCACTGTGCAAAACTGAGCCCACCCATAATCCAGCGTGGAAAGAGGATGCTATGCTCTTGAACCGTCTTCAAATTGGGGGTCTTACGAATTTGATAGAAATAATTCCAGGTTTTGACCAGGATATTTCTACTAAATTCACACAAGGATGGAAGAATCAAGTTTTTAAATACAACAACATAGAGTTTGAGATCACGAAGGAGCTCATCACCCAGATCATAGGACTCAGTCTTGATGGCACCAAATTCTTTAATAAGAAGGTAGATAGAGAGGTGGAGATAAAGAAATTCCTGGACGAAGAGGAAAATCTTGAGTTTGTGACAGCCGGCATCAAGTTGGCTTTGATTCCTGAGCCTTTTGTTGAGCTTACCAGGATGGTTATTAGGTATGTAACTCTTGAAAGGAGATTTGTTACTATTACTCAAAATAATTTGATATTTCTTAACCACTTTTGTCAAAATATAACCATCAGCTTCCCTCATTACTTGTTAAACTCGCTGGAGAAATCCGTTCGGGAAGTGCAGAGTCATTCTAGGGCAATTCCTCTGCATCAAGGGCTAATTATTCTTATCCATTGTTGCTTCTCAAACTATCCCCACATGAATCCTGCTCCACCCTCTTCCTCCATTCCTCCCCCTACTCACACCACCTCCATTCCCCCCTGCTCGAAAGGAAGATTGAAACTGCTTCATCTACCAAGAAAAGAAAGGGCATGAAAACTAAGATCCCTATTTCTCAAAGGGTTCTTAGAAGCCACAAAGACCTTGAGCTTTCCGAGAACCTCCTACACATCAGCCAACCGGTGGAGGATCCTAAGGAGCAGGATTTGATGGTCAGAGTGGGTAGGATGGAAAAGGAAATTCAAGAGCTCAAAAGGGTTATCAAAATATGGAAAAAGATAAGGGAAAAGGAATACTTCAAAATGATGATGAGGAGGGTGTTATTGCTGAAGTGTTCAAGAAGTTACAGTCTTTGGATGGCAGAATGGGAAATGCAAAAATTCATAATGATTGCATCCTATCTACACTTAAAAGTATTTACAATTTCATTGAACAACATGTTCATAGTGTATGCAACCTAAGCAGGATTACTGAAGACATTTGGGGCCCCAAAGAGAAAAGGGATATGGAAATTGCTCAAACGGATCTGAAAGACTCTTCTCAGGCCATATCCATTACTTTCTTTGTCTCGCTGCAAGCGATCAAAACAAAGATTGACAAGGCTATAAAGTAACGTGGAGCTGTGCTGCTATTTACTGGCTGCGAAGTTGCTGATGACTGGAGGATCTGGAGCTATTTTTTGGTGGAGATATTCTATGATAGATATCTATTGTTTTTTTTTTTATCTCTTCTGTTGGTTTTTGGATCATTATACGACTAGATCCTTTCTATTAATATGTTGTTTTATCTGGCTGATGAACCCTCTGAGGTTGGTTGTTTTCCCCTTCTCTAGGTTGTTTCTCCCGCTTCTGGTATCTAGCTTTTGAGACCTTTTGTATACAGGGTATAGTCCCTTCAAAACTATTTTCCCTTAATAAAAAAAAAAAAAAAAACCAAATTTTTTACTTTTTGCTTAATTTCATTTTTCCACATGTCGCACATGATTCACCAATTGCACATATTTTTTCACCTTCAACTGGAATCATTTTTATATTGTAACTTACTCCAATGGATTCTATTTTTTGCATTCAAACAAGTGACAGAAAGATGTCAAAGTCTTCTACCATATTGTAAATGATCTTAGGAGATTTAGGGAAAATATGCCCACTTATTTGATCTTTGGATCATTTGATTTGTAGTGTTTAAAGGTTATGTCAATATTCCACTTCAAGTCATGTCATCACACAATTAGGGGTTGTATTCCCATCTTCTAGAGCATGAAATTCAACATTAGCTCCCAAATTTTAAGTATGGGCAAGAGATTCATATTATTCAAGTTGATTTTATATTTGAATTATTTCCAAGGAATCCAATTCATATGTGTGACCATATCCCAAAAAGTGGAAATCCCTTTGTGGTATGATCTAGGAGCTTTGATGATAGGAATATCAATGACTAGCATTTCATTTTTAGTCACAATTAATGACCACCATAATTTATGATCATTGAAAGACAATTTAGTTTTGAAATCATTGCCAACACACTTAAGGAAGGGTTTGACAAGCTCAAAATATATCCATATACTCTTGATAATGAATGTTCCTTCAATCTTGACATGAGCCAAAGTAATGATTAAGGTATGTAACCTAATGTTTTTCCAACATTTTTTAACACAGATTGCACCTGAATAAATGCAATTTTTGATTAAAATTATCTACACATCTTTCCCTTCAATGGACTTGACCACCCACTTGGCATAAAAGGCAATTCGTTTTCTGTAGACATCAATTATTCCCATACCACCTTTTTCCCAGGGAAAACAACAGACATCCCAAGTAACTCTATGAAAACATCTAACTTGCTTAGCATTTGACAAAAATAAGTCTCAGAGAATTTTTGCTAACTTGTTAAAAGACATCTTATAAGGGCATCAATATGAAGAGTAATAAACATTAGTATTAGTAATAATTTAAGTGGAAACCTAAAAATTTTGAGCTAAATAGAGTGGTTTAGAGAACCAATAAGAAGAAAAATCCACTGTGTCGAACACAAACTTTCATAGGTCAAAAGAGGCATTATCAAAGGAAAATGAAATTCTCATGAATTTAAATCATTTTCCACTAGTGATCCACTTCAAGGGGAAATTTTTAACCAATCTAGCAATGGCCATAGACTCTAATAATAACCCAATGTTTTGGACCACTAAAGACTGGAACCTAAATCCTTACAAAAAATACCAATACAACTTAGGGTTTTAGAAATGTTTTTTTCACTTTCTAATAGAGTAAGAAAAGAGTTTTTGGCAAAATTTCCATTGATAAGTTGGTTATACTAGTTCAGGAGATAAAATCCTTGAATACACCCTTGTTTAGTTTTTTGAGAAAGAAGATAACCAAAAGTTTCTAAATCTAGAAAAAATAGAGTGAGACAAATAAGGAAGCCCTTCTGAATGGATCTAAATATCCCAAATGATTCATGTTTATGGCCATTGATAGCGAGGAAATACAAGGAATCATAGAAGAGATTTTGTGTAACCCTTTAAAAAAATCACCAAATCTCAGAGCTTTTAACATCACAAGAATGAATGGCCACTCAATACAAGAATAAGCATGTTCAAAATCCAACTTGAGAAAGATGACACACTTCTAAAAGGCTCGAGCCCATTTCCTTCCTTCCAACATAGTGATAAGATAATTCAATATGTACCAGCCTTTGATAAATCCAATTTTTTCTAGTCTGAAAAGAAAAGGGAGGTGGTGAATGTGAAGTGTAAAATATTTGGTGAGGATTATGTATGATACATTCAACAGAGTGATTGGGCACAAACTGGAAATGATCTCTAAGTTGGCAGCCTTAGGTATGAATTATGTGTCATCTTCATTAATGATGTATTGTAACGTATTATTATTTAACGCTTATTTGTAGACATAAAGGAGATTAGGACCAAAAATTTTCTATATAAATTTGTAGAATTCACAACTAAATCCATCAACTCTAGGAGCTTTTTCATTGGACATGCATTACAGAGCCAATTGAATCTCCTCAAGTGAGAGAGGGGCATCACATCCTGAGATTGAAAATTTTTTGTAATGGTTCATGAACATCGAATTATTTTTTGACATACCAGTAATCTTGTCATGGGAAACCTGCAAAGATTTAATCTTCTTGCAATTTTTCTTGGATCAAATGGGTTTGAAAAATTCTTTAGAATCCTTATCTCCCACCTTGATCCAATGCATCCAAGCACATATTTGAGCCCCTCTTATAACATATTTTTTGATGATTTTGAGCTTGTTCCTAAGCTTTACAACCATGGCATGCAGTTGAAGATTGAAGGGATTAGATTTAAGAAGAATCATTACCCTTTGGAATTTTCTTTTAGAGCACAATTCACCCTTTTATGAACCCTAGCCACCTTATTTTCATAGTGGTGAAGGAATTTCATGGTGCAACTAAAGGATTCATTCCACCACTCAATATAGATGACATCATAAGGATGACATGGAGCAAGTTTCCACACCCTGGCAATGAGTTAGATCATCCCTTCATGAGTCAACAACAAGGTATTCTAAAAAAATTATTACTTAGCACTTTTAACTAAGTTACACCCCATGATAGATAAAAATTGGTATGATTATTATTAGAAAGCACAATATTATGTTATATGGTGACATCAAAATTTTTTGTGTTGTCAAAGAATAACATTTATTTCTTAGAAATCATTACATGATTGAGCCTTTTAAAAAACTTGTAAGAACTGTCTTACAAATGGATCAAATAAACCAATGATAGAGAGTAAAATATAACCACTGGGACAAGGGATCTGACAAGACCCAGTGGTTTTTAAAATAAAACCATGTTTCACTCTCCCCAACATAGCAATGTATCCAGGAAGCACTCATTTGTCCTCTAGATTCTCAATCATATTAAATTCACCATAAGCTAGTGGAAAGGCTAGATGTAGGTTGTCCGCAAACCAATTCCATAACTCCAATACTTCAGTACCATAATTAGAGGCATGAATTTTAATAAAACCAATAATGAAGCCATTAAATTCTATCATAATCCAAATCACCTTATTTGGAATGGATATCTTTTATGAAATAGAAAATTGGGAATGAATTTAAGTGAGAAAAGGTTGAGAAATTTTATAGTCATAAGTACAAAAATTTTGAACAGTGGGGTCCTTAATTTTATATAATATAATTTTTTTAAGTGGGGTACATTTGAACAATTCAATTACAAATTCAAAATTAATAGTGATAGTGGGATGCCACTTAGGTATCTCTGCTAACATTGGAGGACTACTCTTTTCCATTTCTACCAAAACTTGACTTATATTGGAGATTTTCCACACACTATAATATAAAAATATGTGTTCCTTTTACACTCTCTTTATATTTTACCATGAGATAAAAAGTACACTTGATCCTAATGGTGAATAACTTGTGGTCTTTAAATAGAGGTCACAATTTTGAATCAAAACAAGATGTTAGGTGTACGAGATAGTCTCATATGTTATAAGTCTCATGCAAACCAAAACCATGCCACCTGGCATTGTGGACTAAAAAAATTATTATTATTATTATTTTTATTAATGACATTTATTTCAACCTCATCAAAACAATACATGCCATGATGAGATATGTTAGGGTATCATTCATGTCACTTGTATGTCGCTTGTCTTCACAAAGGATTAATCTAAAATAAATTTTGCTAGCAAAGAACACCTATTGCGTATCCATAACATTTCTATTAGTGGAAATTTTAATAACAAAGAACACACGTTGCATATACATAACATTTATATTAGTGATTTTACCCATCTCTCTCATTACATTGATAAGCATGTCTTCCTAGTGCTAGAAAAATATAGAAAATTATTCCATTCTCCTTCTCATATGTTTTCCTCTATCTCTCTTATTGTATAGCTTTGCAAATATGTCAATAAAAAAAGGAATTTTAGCTTTTCTAGATGAGTGAATAAGTGAAATTTTATGTTCATGGTTTCATCTTGTCTTGATATAACATAGAAAGATTGTTATTCTTTCCAAATTGTGTGTTTTGATATCTATGGTTAATCCTTGCAAGAATCTGATTTTTTCTTACTTGCAGTATTAATTCCCCTCCTAATTTCTCACTCCCACATTCCCACCTTCCTAGAAAATTCCTCCCTTTCACAAAATTGCAAGAATTTTCCATAGGTACAGTGGAGTGTTCCTATTGGATCCTCAGCCTTTGTGCCAATGATAGATTTGTTTTTATTTTACATATAATAATGGAGATTCCCATTCAAGCAGAGGGACCTAGTCCCAGAGATTTTTTGAAAATCTATTAATTTGTCCTATCGACAAATTAGTTCACTAACACTTTGGTTTCACATACATGTGGAACATTGTGTTATGTTTTTTTCTTTTTTCCATGACAAATTATCCTTTTAAACACCAACATATCCACCATTCAGGACTACAAACTAGAAACAAGTTATCATTTTTTCCATTGTGTTTTCTGGCATACAAACTCTTGAAAACCTGTGGAACACTAAAACTAATCTTCCTTTGTTCCATAGTATACATTCCTTGTGAAAACCCGCAAAACACTAAAAATGAGTTTCCTTTGTTCAGTGACATTGTTTAGAAAATTCAAACTGCTATAAATTTTCCCCTTTGATTCGCGGCATCACACAGTCACTTTTCCTTGCATGGCAGCATCTCCTCTTTGTTCACATGCTTTATTTCATGGATTTTATCAACTTTGCAAAATATATTCATCCTCCAAGTCTGTGGAACACTATTTTTTCAGGCCTTTGGTCTGCGGTCTTCCATCCAAAGCTTTCTAATTCTGGAACTTGAATAAGTTATAAAAATAAGCATGGGTTCTTATTTGGATAATAATTTGTTGACTTTTAGCGTATATCTACCTACTAGATGTAAGAACTAGTAGCCTTGAAGCATCCATTGGGCATGGATTCAAGTATTAAAACTTTGAAACTTCTAAGATCAAGTTGTATTTCACCCTAAAAAAAGAGGAACCAAAAATTCTACATCTAATTCACTTATTCAAATTATCCCCAAAAGGATTAATCAACAATTATTTACACAACAAAAAGAGGTAGCCTCAAACAACAATGAAAAAAGGAAGGAAACATCACAAAAATTAAGAAATCATACATGATCCAACTGGAAGCATGTAGAGTGTGATTAAGCACTTATTTTTCAAGAAACAAACCTAAAATACTCCTAATATTAAAAAAAAAACTAAAAAAAACAAATACTACTTGGCAGAAATAACTTCCTTTTCACACAAAATGGTGCCATGAGATCATTTTTACAACTAGATCACATGGTGGAGATGAATTCATGGTCTGCACCTATGATTTACTCAAGATATCAACCAAGAAAATAATAAACACCTCTATATGATTTTAACTTATTCTTTGTAGATGTTGGGGATGATTTTTGGTAACTTGAATCTTTTCCTCGTGCTCTGAAGTAAGCACAAATGATGACAAGTCTTCTTGTGGCTCTAGTCTAGTCAAATATCTAATTTGGAAATTGTTCTTTGTAGATGATTTACGAATCCTTCTAATTTTCCCATTTGTTTCAAGATTAACCCCATAAATGTATTTTTTGATAACATTTCCCTCCTCATATTGGGTCTATGCAAGATAATATAAAACTTGTTCCTCTTCATCCTTTGCAAACAACTCAAATTCCATACTTGGGTCCTCCTTAATAAGAAGGAAGTTTAAAACCTGATCTAGTTTTTGTTTTGATTCTTCAAAAAACCAAACCTCCTCCATGATTATTTCTAATTTAGAATTTGGGTTCTCATTTTTTCTTCATCATCAAGCATAAAGTTTGACATGTAAAACTCATTCTCTTATTCCTCATGAAGACAAATTTGAACAACAAGCCCCTCATTCATCTCCTCATTTGATAACCCTTCTTCATCTCTAATTTCAAGTTGGTATTCATCTGGATCTGATTTATCTTTCTCTATTATAGATAGCTCTTCTTGCATGGTTAAAATAATCTCATCTTGAAAATTAGAATTATGCAAATCATCATTTGTTATTGAACAATTTCCTTTGCTAAAATTGATTTGAGAAGGGCATGAGACACTGGTATTTAAGTACAATTCCAAAAAAAAGATGATATAGGCTCAAGATTGTTGATCTGATCATTGGAGACGCTCATATGATCTTCAAAAACATTCTCCTTACTTTGTAATTTAAGATATTTGAGAAAAAATTGTCTAAACTTAACTTGTTTATCAAAAATACCCAAGACAACTATATGAGTTTGCATGGGGAGTAACTCTTCCTTTTGAAAATATTAATAACAATTAACAACCTTAAGAACATAGGCACATCAAGGTACTATATTTAGAACATAGATATTATTGATGAATCTTATTCCTCATGTTATTCAACCTCAAACTCGCTCTTTTACTCTTCAATCTCAGCCTCTATTGTAGGTAAACCAGTTGTGGGATTTGTTGGGACCCAATATTTGATTTCCGATCTTTCATATTTTTCATGAGAACTTCGTTGTTTGGTTCTTCAGTTAACTTCCCTCCCAAACTAATGATTTTTATTAGTTTAATCCATAAATGGATTTAGGAATTTGAGAGGAGGGGGGATTGGGCTTCTGAATGATTTTGCAATGGTTGAAATGATAGGGGAGGTGTAATGATCTTCTTGTGGAGGAGAAGGGATGAAAGGATAATTGCAATTTGAAGAAAGATAGGGACCTTGAAATTTTGGCTAAGATTGTGTAGGTTAAAAAGGAGGAATGTGATAACTACATGATGGTAGTGAAGGTGTACCCGATTGAAAGGGTTCCTTAACACTAGATTGTGTTAGGAAAAATATATATTTTAGTGTGAACAATATCTAATTATGTGTGTAAATGATTTGTTTAACAACTCATAGAGATATAGAAGTTAGAATAAGTCTCTTAGAGAGATAAGTGGAATTTTGTTGAGTAATACATGATATTTGACTCACTAATCTTTATAGGATGTGGAACTTGTATAAAGGCATATATATTGAATAAAGATGTCCCAATGAAATAAACAATATCTTTAGTTTAATATTATTTTATTGTGCAATGTTTTATTTTTTTATTGATTAAATCATGATACAGTTTCTAGATTAGGTATCAGAGCAGATTAGAACTGTGATGATTTCATGTAGGATTTTGTGAGGTATTTTGATATGCAATAGCAAAAATTAATTGTCTTCCAGTGCCATTGCTGGGAATAAATCTGGTTTGTGTTTGAGTTTCAAAAAAATAGAGTCATATCTAAGTTCGACGAGGTGATCTCTCAGGTGAATCTACAGTTGTTTGGATGTCTGGATACGTTGGCGTCTCTCTCGAGTGAATCTGTAACTTTTTAAGACATAATCTGGATGTGTCGACAATTTCTCAAGTGAATCCACAGTCATCTGGCAATCTGGTTTCAGCTATATTCTATTTTTTTTTCATTTATGGACATACAAGAAAATGCTTGAAATGAAGAACAAGAAAATTGCCATTTTTGGACTAGGGTCCGGAAAGAAGCTGAATGACAGAACTTGTAAGCACGATAAATTTCAGCTGATAACTCGGATTGAGGTATCGTTTTTTTTTAAATGTGTATTAGGATTTTCAAGTTCCACGCATTGATTCTATTATTTCAATTTCTCCTAGATAAAAGAAATTATTTTTCATTTTTGGCAAAAAAAAAATTAAATTTTTTTTGTCTCACTTTTGTTTGGACGCACTTTACTTGTACATGACATCCATAGTGAGGGGGTGCATTATTGTCAAAGATGACACCCTAAAAATCCTTGTAATAAGAGTGCATTTTCGGTTAAAACCAATGTTCTAAGGTATAATGGACATTCCACTAGACAAATTCAATGGATTGAACTTTCACACCTAGAAAATCAAAATCTAAATGCAATTAATGCATAAGAATCTATGGAGGATTGTATCAAGAGATGAATCAAAAACCACAGATGTTGTAAAACTAATAGAGTGGGAAATAAGGGATGATAAGGCAAAAGAAATAATAGGACTTGCCCTATCAGATACTGAGCTACACTATGTGGATCTGGAAAAATCCTCAAAAACAATTTGGGAACTACTCAGTAAAACATTCGGCTCAAATGTAGTCAGTGCTAAATTTTCACTAAAACTTCAACTATTCAAACTCAATATGATTGAAAATGTGAAAATGTCAAGCCACATTAATTAACTAAGATCACTCATAAGGCAACTTGCAGAAGTAAAAGTTGTAATAGAAGACAAAGATGCTAAAGCCATACTTCTAAATATCTTCCACCTAAGTACAGTAATGTTGTGTTCACTTTTAGACACATGCCCACGCAATCACTTGAAGACATAGATATCTGTAAGTGAAGAGAAAAGAACAAAAGAAGATGTAAAATAAGAAACCGCATTGTTTGTTAAAACGAGATACAAAATTTTCTCTAAAAATAAAGAAGAACCTAAATGCTTCTATTGTAAGAAAACATGACATACATATGTTGTACTGTAGGATTAGAGCTAAATATCTACTCAATGGAAGTCTAAAAACAAATGAAGCAAATGTAGTTGTCAAAGAGCTTGCAGAATCAGAAAATAAGAAGAAGAAGAAGTGAAAGAAGACCCTGACTACAATTCATAATGACTTCTAAGAAGAATTCTAAATGAAGGCATTGGAGTAAGCAGGAGGCTGATCAACGTCTCTTGTTAGTCACCAACAAAGAGACTGATTCAAGTGTATTGGTGACCTCATTTTTTTTAGTTGTTTGTTTGCTTTCTGCTGTAATAATGAACGGAAGTGGATTATTCATGTTCACATTTGTAATAAATTTCCTATATGTGAAAAATTCCTAAAATGGGAATATGATGAGGGTTAAAAATAAACTGTAAACATCATTCTACTTGGTTTGTGGTAAACCACTATTGAAAACCACCCTTTTCTGGTTTATGGTAAACCACTTTAAAAAATCATTTCATTGGTTGATGATAAACCACTTTGAAAATCATCCAGGTCATGAAATTCAGCATCAGGCGACAAGTTACAGTTCAAGATAATTTTTCCCCATGTTCACACTAAGGGGGTGATTGTTAGGATATTCATGGTTATACAATTTAGTGTAAGTGCATTATGAGTTTAGCTTGAGATTGTTTGCAAAATATCACATTAGAAATTTTTCTACAAAGTATTAAAAAGTCATCAAGATAGAAATTCATAGGGGTACTTGGCTATTTGATACCATACATAAAAGAGTTGAGACCGATTACCTTATATGTGAGCTATCCTTTGTGTTGGATGTTGCTTCCCACCTTCCAGCTGTCTTCCAATGCATTTGTGGATGTAGCAAGATGATTCTATAAAAGATTAATATAGGATGAAAGAATAGTGATAATGAAATTATTTTGAATGATAGGTCATTAGTGTGAGTAGATAAATGTACAATAGGACTCCATGACATGTAAAATTATGATAAAATAGGTGAATCAAAATCTTTAATGAGTGGTCACTTGAGTTGAGCACTAACCACAATCTTAGGATAGAACGTATTTCGTAGTTATTAATGCTATAGGTACTCATTAATAAGGTTGAATTTAAATTGGTAGTGGAATCTATACTGCATTAAAGTAATAATCAAAGTAAGGTGACTATAATGAAAGAGCACGTGATAGAAATCTAAAAATTGCTGCAAAAGATATTATGGTTTATCCAAATGGGATGCTTAATAGGGGGGTTAACTTTTCCAATTGATCCAAGGTTGTGATGTTTCCCAAAAATTTTCAAAGATAACTTGCCATGATATGGTTTATGTGTAGGAAGTAAAACCTCATAGTAACTGTTCAAACACAATTTGTTTTTTATTCCTAGAAAATTTGATGTCAATTATACTAGAAAACTTTTTCAAGATGTGGGTAGTGGGAACAAATTCTTTATGTGAAAAGTGCTTTCAAGTTATATTAGGGTTCGAGTCCAAGACCCAAGGTGTTAGGAAATAAGGGATAAAATATGTGGAATAATCCCTCACAGAATCGCAACAGTAGAAACTAATATGTAGAAAATATTACAGATCTCAAATAAAAGTGCAGAATAAAATAACACAACACAAAGAGACAATATTTAACGTGGTTCACCCAATTTGGGCTACGTCCACCAAGAATCACTTGCTCAGATTTTATTACAAGCCTCCACTCTCTCAATATAATACCCAGATCCGTTTGGAGCTATGCTCAACAAACTCTACAGAATTCACACCCAAATTCAAAACACATCTGCAATACATTTTCTTGTGTATCCTATCATATGCATAAGACCATATAAATAGACAACTTCTTAAGCAGTTTGATACAAAACCATGGGTATCAAAACCATGGGCCAAAACTGTATTGGGTATCATAAACCTATGGGTCAAAAAACCGTGGGTATCAAAACAATGGTTACCGAAAAACCATGGGCCCAAAAATAGCCCATAACGGTTACCCATTACCCATGGGTTAATAAACCACCCATGAAAATTTGCTTCAGGGGCTTTGCCCCCGAACCCCCTTGACCCCCTCAGCCGGCGAGCAGGACCCACCGTAAAAATACCCGAGTGTAACACATAGAAGGTGTACCACACTCTAACATGAAAATAGGCTCCACAAACATAACAATCTCCCACTTGGAGACTAATTTCCACTGAGCAAGCTTCTCAACCCTTCACTGTTCATCCACGAAGGCTAACCAAAGCTGAACATAGCTTTCATTTATCCCTTGTGACCACCTTGGTCATCATGTCTACAGGATTCTGACTGGTATGAATCTTCTCCAGCTTCAACTTATCTTCCTCCAAAGCTGTCTTGATGAAGTGATATTTCAACTGTATATGCTTTGTCCTAGAGTGGAAAGCAGAGTTCTTAGCTAGGTGTATAGCACTCTGACTATCACTATGTAACTTACATTCCTCCTGCTTATGCCCCAACTCCTCAAGCAATTGTTGTAACCAAATCATCTCTTTGCTTGCCTCTGTGGCAGCAACATACTCAGCCTCTGTGGTTGACAAAGCCACCAGCTTCTGTAGTCGTGAAATCTAGCTTACTGTTGTCCCACCTACAGTGTAAATATAACCTGTCATGCTCCTCCTACTGTCTACATCTCTAGCCATGTCTGAATCTACATAATCCACGTAAAGTGGTGTCTGATCCACTATAGCAACAAAACTGTCCCCATGGTCCCTCTCAAATACCGAAGGATCCACTTTACTACCTTGTCAATGATCTCTACCTGGATCACTCATAAATCTACTCATAGCTCCCACTCGCATGGAAAATATCAGGCCTGGTGCACACCATGGCATACATCAAACTACCAACCGCTGATGAGTAAGGTACCTTGGACATCTGGTTTCTCTCCTGCTCTGTCTTGGGACACTGCTCCTTTGATAACTTGAAATGGCCTGCCAAAGGAGTCCCAACTAGTTTAGCATCCTGCATATTAAACCTCTCCAATACCTTCTTAATGTACTCTTCCTGAGATAAATTCAGCTTTCTGTTCCTTCCTATCCGAGTTATCCTCATACCAAGGATTTGTTTGGCTGCCCCCAAATCCTTCATATCAAAGGATTCACTTAGTTGCTTCTTGAGTACTTTTATTTCCTGCATGTTTTTACCTGAGTAACCAACATGTCATCAACATACAAACATAGGATAATATAACTTCCATCCTCAAATTTATTTGTATACACGCAATGGTCAGAATGACATCTAATATAACCTTGCTCCATCATGAAGCTATCAAAATTCTTATACCATTGACGTGGAGCTTGTTTCAAGCCATACAAGCTCTTCTTCAGTTTGCACACCATCTCCTCTTTACCTTTGACTTCATATCCTTCTGGTTGCTACATATATAGCTCCTCCTCCAAATCACCATGGAGAAATGTAGTCTTTACATCTAACTGTTCTAAGTGCAAGTCTTCTGCTGCCACTATTCCAAGAATAGTTCTAATAGAAGTCATTTTTACTACAGGAGAAAAAATCTCATCAAAATCTATACCTTGTTTCTATGCAAACCCCTTGACAACCAACCGGGACTTATATCTTATCTTTCATCTTTCTTCATATTTAACTCTATACACCCACTTATTCTGCAATGCTCTTTTGCCTTCCGGTAGCTTCACCAAATCCCAAGTCTTGTTCTCCATGGGAGACTTATGCTCCTCATCCATGGCTTGCTCCCACTTCTTACTAGCATCTACCTGCATTACTTCATCAAATCTCTCTGGCTCTCCACTATCAGTGAGTAATAAATAATAAAGAGAAGGAGAAAAAATTTCAGGTTCTTTTCTTACCCTAGAAGACCTCCTCACTGTAGGAGTTTGGGGTTCCTGTTGAGTAGGTTCCTGAACTGATTCATGGGTCACTGTCCCATCTGGAAGATCCTCTACCACTGCATATTCTTTCTTGGATTCTTCCCTGTTTTCCTACAACTGTTGCTTATACATGACTTTCTCATTAAAGACCACATCCCTAGACTGAATGATTTTCTTGTCCTTAATACTCCAACATTTAAATCCAAAGTCATCACCACCATAACCAATAAAAGTACATTTTTCTGATTTAGCCTCTAGCTTGGTCCTATCATCCTTGTCAATATGAACAAACACCTCACATCCAAAGACTATAAGAAATGAGTAATCAACTTTCTTACCATACCAAGCCTCCTCAGGTATGCCTCCATCCAAGGCACTTGAGGGTCCTCTGTTTATTAAGTACACAGCTGTGCTCACCGCTTCTGCCCAAAAATAAAGAGGCAGTCCTGCATGTATCCTCATGCTCCTAGCACGTTCCATTATTGTTTTGTTCATCCTTTCTGACACCCCCATTCTGCTATGGGGTTCCTGGAACCATCTTTTTCCTGCGGATTCCATTCTTTAGAACAATAATAATCGAATTCATTGTTGTAATACTCCCCTCCATTATCTAACCTGAAACATTTGTAACTTAAAACTTGTTTCATTCTCTACCAAGGCTTTCCATATAACAAAAGTATCAAATACATTAGATTTGTTTTTAATACAATAATCCCAAACTATCCTTGTTGCATCATCAATAAAAGTAACATAATAACTTGAACCCCTAAGAGATGATACCTGAGCTGGCCCCCGCACATCAGAATGTACCAGCTCTAACTTAGTCTCTTTCTTCGTAGGTCCAACCTTTAGAAACCTTACTCCCTTCTGTTTCCCATATATGTAGTTCTCAAAGAAATCCAAACCTGTTTTTGTATATCCAAGTAAATTCTTCTTTATGATGTCCATGCCCTTATGGCTCATATGACCAAGCCTATAGTGCCATAATGTTGTATCTGCATCTGAAGCCACAAGATTACAATCATTAGTACTATCAGTGGATAAATACAGGGTTCCAACCTTATTACCTCTTGCCATCACAAGAGCACCCTTGGTAACCTTCCAAGAGTCAAATGTAAATATCATAGTACAACCATCACTTCCCAATTGCTTCACCGATATCAAATTTCTCCTTAATTTAGGCACATGTCTAACATCCTTCAATAGCCATGTATTCCCATTCTGCATCTTAACCTGAATAGAACCTTTTTCAACTATACTATAAGGCTCATCATCACCAAGAAAAACATGCCCAAAATCCCCTTAAACATAATCAACAAAATAATGCTTATGTGGAGTAGCATGAAAAGAAGCCCCTGAATCTAAAACCCAAGATTCAGTAATATTATGCAAAGAAAGAATCAAAGCATCCTGACATACATTACCCGATGCCACATTTACCTCCTTATTTTCTTCCTGTTGTTTCTTCTTGTCTTGAAGCTCCCAACAGTCCTTCTTTGCATGCCCAAACTTTCCACAGTTCCAACATATAATCTTGCTCTTGGATTTTGACATTTCCCGATCTTTCGATTTTCCACGGTTTCCTCTATTCTTATATATCCCTCTAGTTTCCACTGTTAAAGCATTCCCTAAAGTAGAAGATTCCCCAGAGATTTTTCTTCACATTTCCTCGCTTAGAATCACCCCTACAACATCCTCAAACTTCAACTTTGAGTTAGCTGGAACCAAGTTGCTTACCGCCATTACCAGGCTATTCCAACTTTCAGGTAAAGACCACAGAATTAATAAAGCCCTAACTTCTTCATCAAATTATATTGTAACCAAAGATAGCATATTCACAACAGTATTGAAATCATTTAAATGATCTGCTACTAAACTATTCTTAGACATCTTCATATTAAACAACTTTTTCATTAAAAATATCTTGTTAGAAGTAGAGGGTTTTTCATACAACTTCCCTAAAGCATCCATTAGATCTTTTGTAGTCTTTTTCTTTGAAACATTAAATAATACCAAAGATGCAAGACATAGCCATATTGTTCCAAGTGCCTTCTGATCCAACAAATCCCATTCTGCATCTGTCATACTCAAGGGTTTATTCACCTTCTCAGATAGTGGAGTATAAAGATCCTTCTAATAAAGGTAATCTTCCATTTGCATCTTCCAAAGACTGAAATTCTACCCGTTGAATTTATCAACCATAGATCTTCCATCATCTGCCATAGCTCCCACTCAAGATAAAACTTTCCCTATGATTCAACACTTCAGTAGACCAAAACCAAGCTCTGATACCAATTGTTAGGAAATAAGAGATAAGATATGCGGAATAATCCCTCACAAAATCGTAACAGTAGAAACTAATATGTAGAAAATATTACAGATCTCAAATAAAAGTGTAGAATAAAATAACACAACATAGAGAGAAAATATTTAACGTGGTTCACCCAATTTGGGCTACATCCACCAAGAATCACTTACTCATATTTTATTACAAGCCGCCACTCTCTCAATACAATAACCAGATCCATTTGGAGCTATGGTCAAAAAACTCTACAGAATTCACACCTGAATTCAAAGCATATCTGCAATGCATTTCATACATCTATCATATGCATAAAACCATATATATAGACAACTGCTTAAGCAGTTTTACAAAACCATGGGTATCAAAACAATGGGCAAAAAATAAAACCATCCAATAAACCTATGGGTAGCCAAAGAGGTGGTTTTACAAAACAATGGGTACCAAAAAACCATGGGCCAAAAAACAGCCCATAACGGTTACCCATTACCCATGGGTTAATAAACCACCCATGAAAATTTACCTCGGGGGCTTCACCCCTGAACCCCCTTGACCCGCTCACTGGTGAGCGAGACCGCCATAAAAATACCTGAGTGTAACACATAGAAGGTGTACCAAAATCTAACATGAAAACAGACTCCACAAACATAACACACAAAAAGATAGTTAAATGATATATGATAGTGGACTGCCTAATGTATGCTAGTTATGGGAAGTGTGATACTTCCTAGATGGTTGTCAATCCACTGTTTAAAATAAGTTAATGTGAGAAATAAAAAAATTCCTACTGTAGTTGATATGATTTAGGCATCTCATTCAAGTACAATAAAAAAAATCTTAATTTAATAGGCTAGGCTATGGTCATATCAAAAAAATCTTAACATAACAGGCTAGGCTATGGTCATATCAGAAAGGTAGGTAGTTGTCAGGGTGTTGGAAATGGTCAGGGTCATATTATGGGTTGTTTAGGTCAACTTGTGAGATGATTGTTGGGTCTTTTCTTGGTCAAGGTGTAAAACACAGAGACTAATGTCGATTGGGTATGACCGATGCTGATTTAGGTGGAACCGATGAAGGTCATGGATAATCGGTGTCGGTATGGTTGAGGTGAAAGAAACTCTAATAGATTAATTAGCAGGGGCTGATCTAAGGTCAAATGAGGTTAGGAGGGTGGATGAGTAGGTCTATGAAGATCTCAAATACACGTAGAAATAGATATTAGGTCAGAATGGTGATTTGGTGGTGTGGGTAAGGGAAATGGTGAGATTACAAGCTATTAAGAAATGGAAGAATGAACATGCAAAGTATAAACTAATGATAGGAATGACAAAAGTTAACTATGCTAAAATAGATAATGATTGTAGAGATGTACTTATTGTGATGCATATTTTGATGGTGAATGGAGGTAGTTATTGGTCAGAAGAATAGTGTTGGATATCTTAGCAGTGATTCCCATAATGATTCTGTGGGTGCAATTCTTCAATATCTATCCTCATGATGGCTCTGAATGTCTGGATACGTGAAAGGATGTTAGTTTTTCTTGCATCCAGCTCTAATCTCCCTTTCTTACTCTTAGAATGTGCCAACCCAAAAATAAGGTTGTTTGGGTGAATAAATGGTAACCAATGATGGTTTAGGGGTGACTGACATCGGTTTAGGGGTGACCGGCATTGGTTAAGGTGGGATTCCCTAGGTTTACTAAAATAGGAAGATCTTTCTAATTTATTGGGCCCAGATAGTTTATTCTCACATATTAGAATGGAAACTTCCCTTCTAATGAGCGGGAATGTGGTTAGAGAGATTTTAGGGATTGATTTTAGGGTTAGACCAAATCTTAGCTCATTAAGACAAGTAAGACTTAGTTATTATTGGTTATGAAAACATGTCAAGAATAGGTCTAGGGTGAGGTGGTTGGATGAGGTGTCTAGGTGAGGTGGCTAGGTAGAAATTAAGGTAATTAGATATTAAATATTGTGAGGATATATATTAATTTAATTAAATTAATGGTGAGTTGGGGTGGAAGGGGCCATGGTTAGATGAGTATGCTTGAGCTAGTTATTTGTTAAGGGATCAAGGGGAGTGTGACCCAATTTTGGTGTCTACATTTTTATCCTTTTTGTTGTGTAGCTTGTATTGGTAAGCGACGCTGACAAAAATAAGATGTGGTTACCCCATGTGTGGGTGAAGGTGATCCCCCTCAAACTAGGAACTAATGCAGTAGAAGAAAAAATCTATGAATGGTTTGATAAAAGATGAATGTGATGAAGAAGAAGGTGGACAACAGGGGTAATTGAGGTGAAGTTCCAATTGGGTAATCTAGGTAATGGGCCAAGGTCAAAGGTAGAAATAGTAAAACACACACACACACGTATAAACTGTGGCACAATACCAGGTTAAAGAGCATAAAAACTCTACATCGTCTAAGTTTGATAGGTTTATCCAAACACGGTTGAGGTGATTGTGGTATCCAAGGTATAGGAGATGGTGCAGAAGCACTTTGTAGGTCATGTGTAGGAACGTTTAGGTATGTTCCAGTACAACAAAGGTTGGGTCGGGATAAACAGTCATGGAAAGAGGTAAGGTAGGGTAATTAGGTCAAACAACATGGGTAACAGTGTCACAAGGTATAGCGAGCACATGAGTTCATAGGTCACTAATAATGTTCTGGGTCTAAGTAGCTAGGTCATGGCATGGGTAGGGCTGAGGTATGGGTAAAATAACAAGTCCCTAAATGTAATTAAAGACAAGTATAGGTAATGTAAGCTTGGAGGTAGGTTACGATAAGAGTGGGTAAGGCCAAATGGTGGATGGGTTAGTTACATTGGGTCTGAAATGGGGAAGGGGTAGTTGACAAGAGCATGACGGGCAACCAATTCCTGTCATATGAAACTGTTTATGGTCTTGGTAAATCAGACACGGTTTTCTCGGGCACAATGAATGATGTCAGTATGGGTATAACTAACCACAGTGTTCTAGGGCACAGGACTAATGTCGTTGTAGGTATAACCGATGTCATTCAGGTTGACGTAGGTATTTAAAAATAAAAAAGGTTTATAATACAGATTCATTTGTATGTTTTGGCTTTTGGGAAAATGACAGAACACTGAACAAGTTATGATTTTTCTAGAGGAAAGGACAAGGGATGATATCCTACTGAGTTGGAGAGATCTAGTTGATTAGAGGATCCAGGTAGATGGGTCTACGAGCATGGGAGGTCTATTATGATTGGGTGGAGGTCAAGAGGATTAGATTCGGTGATTAGACATGGCAAAGGTAGGATAAGGATCGAGTAAACCACCGCTGTAGTGGCCCAACATGCCACCATAGAGATAGCAGTGTGATGAGGTAAGATTCAATCCCTTGCCTTTTTTGTGAGGTAGGTTGGGTATATAGGTCAGGGAAAGAAAATAGGTTTTGGGGGGGAAAAGGGGATTTTGAATTTGGGAAGGAAAATTGGGTAAAATAGGAATGGGGAGAGGTGTGGTTAGGTGAATGAGGGGTGGGAGGAGTTGGGGGTAGATCTAGGTAGGAATGGTTGGGTAGAAAGGTAGAAGAAAGGAGTTGTTAGGAAGAAAGGGGTTTGGGTGTCACAGATTTCGGCATGACTATGACCGGCATCAGTCAATGGGTGGCTAATGTCAGTGTTATCGAGCCAATATCGGTCACAGATAAGGTGACCAATGCTAGTTTGGGAGAGACCATAGTCAGTTAGGGGTAACCGGTACCAATCATCATGTGGAGAAAAAGAGTCAAAAAGAGCTCTAGATTGGGTGGGTCAAATAGATAGTGGGAAAAGAAGATGTTGTTGATGAAAAACATAGCATGGGTAAGAGGTTTAAATAGGTATGGTTTGATTGATAATGGATGAGGGTTGGGGTGGATAGATAGAATATGTGATAAGAAGGTAAGTTGTGAGGGGAATAAGAATGATTGTGGGTATGATCAAGGTGTGATAATGTGATATTTTGTTGGATGCAGGTGAGATATTAGTTGCAGATGCAAGATAGGGTGTCACCTCTACTTGTGATGGTTTGAGGAGGTGCAACAGTCAAGGATTGGTGGCATGTTACAGAGGTTAGCCTGATTAGGGTTAGATGCTACTGATATGTAGTCTGGTGATGAGTTTGATGGTCGCCATCATTGACAGATGGGATTTGGTGACCAATACATTCCATCTACAGAAGGGCTAGATCATGGTCACCCTGGAGGATGTGTACAAGATCCTACAGTTTATGATAGCGGTGACAAAAGTATATTCAGTATCCTCATAGGCATCTAAGGAGTTGATGCTGACAATATTTGGTGAGGGGTTAGTAGAGTTGACGTTCCACAACACTAGCCTAAGCTATGGAGAGATGTACCGGCCCATCCAGAGGAGACTAGTCTTGTTGTGTTGTTGATGGAGGCAGTCTATTGTTTTACACTGCCAGATGTAGAGGGTGGGAGATTCCTATAATCATTGATGGGGGTATTACATGATATGGTGATAGACCAAGCCTATTTTGCATGGGTGTTAGCATTCCTGCTGTAGCTATATAGGGAGTTATAGGCGTATGGGCGGCTACGGAGGTTCAGCTTATGTTGCACTTTCCTACTTCATTGTTAGGCATATGATCACATTGTGTGTGTAAGCATAGTTGGTATGCCTCAGACTGATGCATGTGATGGGTGCCTATTATTGGAGAGCATCGAACGACCAAAGAAAATCATAATGTTGCCTACTACAGGTATTTATTGGAGGGGTTGTCTAGCATAGACATCATTTAGAGACCGTATGTGGATTTTCCCTCATACAGACAAATGGCCAATGAGTTATATGGATTACAACTACTTAGATGGATAGAGGGGCACCATGCAAGAGAGCACAAGATGATACCCATGGATGGGGTTAAACGGAAGTTTAGGATGCTTCAGAATATACCACCACCTTTCCCACAGTACATGAGGGATGACATGGAGAGGCCTTTGCCTCTACCATAGCTAATAGTGCCAAAAGGGCAAGAGGAGTAGGTGAGAGACCAACAGATTGATGATGTTGGGGTTACAGATAGATACAAATAGTGGTGGTTTGCACACTTACGAGTAGTACCACCGAGGCCGGGGTAGCCAGATTTAGCCACCATCACAGTGAAGAGGGACACCGTACAGGGGCAGGTGGTGACTCTGATTACACGGTTGGGTATAGTGCAGGGGCAGTTGACAGGCTCAGAGGCACAGGTTTTTATTTTACAGGCACATGTGGCCACTCTATAGGCCGAGGTAGCGCAGGGAAAGGTACCCACATAGGTTAGAGATGGAGATGGGATATAGGTGACCACCCTACATGTGCAGATTACAAGTTTACAGGGCCATATGGCCACTGCACAGGTTTAGATAGTGACTCTTCAGTCCCAAATACAGGTAGGAGCGGGATAGGGTCCCTCAGGACAGGCACAGGCACAAGGATAGGTTCCTTCTTTACAAGTACCAGTGAGATAGGTACAGGGGCTAAGGCCAATTATACCACTACAATTAGTACTGATAAGAAGGTTAAGAGATGCCTTAGGTGAGGTCTGGTATTATCAGGATATTTTGATGGCCGTAGGGATAGATTTTCTATCCTATGGGGAGTATAGAGCACAGCAGGCCTCGAGTGAGAGGACGAGGTCACATACCCATAGTGTGGAGAGAACAGGGAGGCATTGATCCCTGAGATAGGGTTAAAGTGAGGCCACCAGTTCATGGAGGCTAGCTCCAGGTGAGGTACCAGTAAAGATCCAGCCAGGACAAATGATGGGTGGTGAGATACTAGCTGGATGTCATACGGGGGCAGAGGAGGAGGAGGAGGAGATAGGTGAGATAGATATGGAGGATATCTAGTAAGGTGATATATGATAGTAGTATGTACCTCCTATTTTATACATTCATTTATTTTTTATATATACCAGCCTATGTGCCAAATATGGTGAGGATGTACATGAGGGTTTTGAGATGATTGTGATTAGACTAGCTTGCGTGTCGAAGATGGTGATGATACATCTGATCGACTTGAGATGATTGTGATTATTATTGGGATATATGTTCATATGTATTTTTATATAGACTATCTGATCTATAGATGATGGTGTTTAAAGTATGGATGGTGTACATGTTTTAATTTTCATTGTTGTGTGTGCAATGAATGATAATAATATGTGTGTGTTGTGTGTGTGTGTGTGGAAATCAAGTGGATTAGGCATGCTAGAGTCAAGGTAATGTAGGCATGATGGAGTCAGGTCATAAGCATGGATTGAGTCAGGTTGACTTAGGCATGGATGGAGTCAAGTTGACTTAGGTATGATTGAGTTTAGGTTGTGCGTATTGTTGAGTTAGGTTGGTTTAGGCATGGTTGAGTCAGGTTGGTTTGGATGTGGTTCAGTTTATAATTCATTAATTTGTGCAATTAATTATGATTTTGATTGTGTTTGGTAGGAAAATGTATGATTACGGTAAAGAAATTGTAGACAAGATGAAATGAATGTATGAGCGTTGATGATAAAGATATTAAGCAATTTTTTGTTTGTGTGATTTAATTTCCAATTATTGATATAAAAATAAACTAATAAGGGTAGAATGTGAATAGGAAAGGGGTATAGGGAATTGGTTAGGGTATAGAGTGGCCAAGCTAACCTCCAATTGTTATTTTCCTCCTTTGTATTTCAAGCATTGACATATGGATTTCCTTATAAAGATATGTTCTTTTGATTTTTGGAGATCATGCTTGATATGGATAAATCATCTTCTATTCTTAAGATCCTTTGACTGAATTGGAATGGCTTCCTTGAATCCATTTTTCACTTCTTGTAGGTGAGTTGCAATCTGGTTTAAGAATTGTAAACTTATCTATCAATTTGACTCATCCTCGGATCAATTTCAGTGATCGAAGGAATGTTTTAAATCTACTTTGTTGAATTAATGGTAAATCGAAATTCCATGAATTAAAAGACATGTGACTGAACTTTGATTGATTACAAGTTCTTTGATTTTTGTGTGAACGTGTTTCTATTCAGTTGTATGTTGTGCTTGGATCTTTGGAGATCGATCGTGACAGGACAATGCTGACGTAAATGAACTATAGCCTGTTCATGGCTTAGGAAATATTTTGGTTCCTAACACTAAAGGGATTGTCCTACGAAATCCTAAGCTAGGTAAGAATATATATATTTACTAACTAGCTATGTTAATTAATTAAATTTTATCCTAACCTAATGCTTTGTGCTAAAGGATTATGGAGAGGTTACTAGGTTATTTAAATTACCCTAAAACCTAATGCTATATGGTTATGATGATCTAACTAATGCCTAAAAACTATGTTGGAATTAATCTAACCTATGTGGAAACTACCTATGTTGATTGGGTTATATCCTAAGGTTACATATTATAAGCTAACCTAAGATCTAACCTAATCAATTATGTCTACCCTAAACTAATGGGCATGAAGGGGGAATTGGTGGTCGCATGTATCATAGGTGATGGTTCCAAGGCATTTAAGTTGTTAAGGTTTTAATTACATAGAAGTACTGCCAGTTTTGGCAGGGGCTAGTTGACTTGGTGGAGGCTTATGTGGAAGTGTCACTAAAATGGAATTCCTTGTTAAATTTGATTTGGCATTCACCAGACTTGGAAGGTGGTGGCAAGGAAGGATAGGCAGGAAAATAGGAATTAATGGAATTTATTGTTTTTTCATTTTTGTGCTCAAACCATTTTGGAAGGCATGCAAATAGGTTTGTATGGGGTTGTTTCACTTTGCATACTTCACGATTTTTTCTCTGCATGCTCTCTAGTTTTTTGAACTAGCAGATAGAACTACACTTAATGGCTATTTTTGAGGTTTTAGACCTATTTTCAGTTTGTGGGATATATAAGAGGCATTGTGGAAAAAGAATGTGGTTTTTTTATCTTTCATGGAGAAGAGGAGAAGTTATGAGCTCGGCTGGAGGTTCCCTTCGATTTTTCAGAAGTGCTATCAGGCATGATAGGCTCTAATCTTTAAGATCTCTTGCTTTCTTATAAATGTTTCATTAAAACAAGTCTGCTCTTTTGAGATTCTTGGCTTGCATGTTTAATCTGGTTTCTTGTTGGCTAGTTTTATAATCTCTGTCATCTTGGATATGAACCCGTGGCAAAAATTACGTTGGTTTTGGAAACTGTCTTTTTTTATAATTAATAATGATACATGCATGCAAAGCTTGTATTAGAAGCTTATTTTCTTTTTCTGAATTGTGCATACAAGGTTGTTGTGGTATTGGAACTGACCTTCATTGCAATACATGGATTCTAAACCATATGGGAACCTTGAGTTCCATTTGAGCTTGTATTTGGCCTTCATGTTTTATATGAACTTGTGTAGGGGCTTCTTGTTGTTCTAAACTGACGTTTGGAAACCTGGGTAGTTCTGAACTATTGTTCAAAGTTAGTATATGGCTCTGAACACATAATTTATTACTTGTGTTTCCCTGAACTATTGTTAGAGGATTCTTGTACTTAGGAATCCTGTGTTGATTCTTGTGATGACCTAGACTGTTGTTGAAGTCCATATATGGCTTAGAGCTTGTGTTATTCTCTAGTGACCATTTGAACTATTAATGGAAGATTATAATGTACACACCACTCATATTTTATTACTTGTGTGGACTCCAAACTTTGTGGGAACCTTGAGTTCCATTGGAGCTAGTATTTGGGCTTCGTGTTTTGATATGAACTCGTGTTGGAGTCACTTGTTGTTTTGAACTAGTGTTGGTATCTTGGGTAACTCAGGACTGTTGTTGATGCCATATGTGGCATTGTACTCGTGTTTTATTTGGTGAAATTTTGGGACTGTTAATGGAGGTTCGTGTTTTTCATCACATTCATATTTGGTTATTTGTGTAGTTCTAAACTTTGTTGAGACTTTGTGTCAACTTTGTTCTAGTATTTTGATTTTGGTTCTAACTTGTAATAAATGTTTAAAACTTACAACTCTTTTATTGAGCTATTGCTCAAAGAAAACTAGGGGAATAGTTGGTTGAGTTGTTAGAAAAACTCTTACAGATCTTGAATGAAAATGTCTTTGTTGATGAATGAATTTGGTAATTCTTTTTTAGAACTATTTGTTTTTTTTTGGGATGTCAATGGCGTTTTATTGAGGGTATTGTTTTCCCCTCTGTTTCATTGGAAACTCGCATCTTCAGATTTCTTAAAATAAGTTCTGGGTTTCATTTAAGAGAAGATTTTTGTAAATTAGTACTTTTTATTGTTATGGAGGGATTACTTGTCTCTGTTCAAATAGTTTTTGTATTATAATACTTATTGAATCAAGAACTGATTACTCTTTTTGTAATGCAATAATGAAATCTGACAATGGGATTTCAGTCTGAGTTGTTGATACTTCTGATCATGTTAAACTTACTGATCGGTTATTTTTCTATCTCTTGTTGGATACAGTAAATACACCTTGTGTCTTTATAAAAGAAAGGAATGTGATTCCTTTAGAACTGACTGTGTTTTAGGACTACTATTTTTATTTCATTCTGAGTATGGAATTGAAACTCGTGTTCTTTGAAAGTAAAGAAGTGTAAGGAATATGGCAGTGTGCTTTCTTCCTACTGTATAGATCATTGGTTGAACTTTTATGTTTTGATTCTCTTTAAAAATGGGATTTCTTTATGAGTTTTTTCGTCTTCCTTATTCAAATATTTTGTAGAAATGATGTTGGAAGAGATTAGGTTTTATTTAGCTGGAAAATGTAAGCTTGTTTGGCAGACTGTTTGTTTGACAAGACTTTACTTGTTTGGTTTGAGATGAGTAAGTTTTGTCTCTTGTATTCTATCTTTTTGTGAATTCTCCTTGGATGGACTTGAGTAGAGATTAACTCCGATATGAGTCTACCTTGATTTTTGAACGATTGTTTCAGATCTTTAAAAATTAACTTCTATATGTGGAAGTGGATTTAAACTTACAGGTAGACCGTTTGATTTTCTATTCCTTCTTGGATTAAGATAGAATTTTGTTATGATGAATATCTTAAATGTTAAAATTTTTTAAGGTAGTTTTTCTTTAAAAGAAACAGTTAAATCATGTCTTGAATCTATTCAGTTTCTCAGATGTTTTGTGTCTAGGTATAGTGGTAATGATTCTCTTCTTCTTTTTCTTAGGAGCTAGATGAATCATCCTAAGTAGAACCATGATTTAAATCCTTCTTTTGGCTTGAAGCAAAGATAAATGTTGTATTCTATTATGAAATATTGGGAACAATGAGATGTTATGATCTGTTGTTTTCCTAAGGATAATTGATAGGATCAATTAAACTCTAATTTTGTAAGGCTGATATAGTGGATTATATTTTTTCCTTTTCTTTGAAGTGAATTCAATTGGTTAAAATGTACTTCTTTTCCGTTGCTATTGATGTATTGATATTATGATGTAATAATTGTCTCATTAAAGCAGAGTTGTTTTAATGGAACAATTATTGGAATGCACTTCTTTTTAAGGCTTAGTGCTTATCATGCTCAGTTCATTGAACTGACCCGTGCTAGCAATTTTTACAGATGGACTTCGTAAGTGATAAGGAAGGAAAAAACTTATGTGATGCATTGGCTGATTTAAGTCTGATTTTTGTGAAGAACTCTGAATCGTTCTTGAGATTGTATTGAAAAAGAAAAGTAGTATTCTTTTGTAATAAAGGTGGTTGTTATGTAGCATACCTAAATGTATAGGTTTTAGAGATGAATTAAATGTTGAGAATTTATTTACAGTGGATGTGTAAATTATCTTGTACTTTCATTACATAGATGGAATCCTATCTTGTTAATATACTCCATATTATGTATATGCTTAATGGGGTATTCTTAGATAAGTTTGACAGTGGGAATTGGAATAATCTCCCTAAATAGGATGCAGCTTCCTAAGTTGTAAATTTGATGGTTATAAATAAACAATTCAATATAGTAATATGATGTGGAATGAACATTTAGTAATAACTATTGAATTTGTAAATGATTTATAGGGGTGCTAGGCCCTAGCACTTAATCATGTAAAGGAATATTCTTCCTCTATCTTAAGAATGCAAACAAAATGGAAGACGTGATTCCTAATCATTAGACTTCATTAATAAAGTCTACTTAGTTACAACCTAGATGGGTGTTACACTTCCTTGAATGGTTAAGTCACAATAAATGAAAATTATGATGTTGATATCCTGTTATGGTTGATGGCTTGTTAAGTCTAGTAAATAACATTAAAGGAAATCTTAAGCTAAGAAAGTTCTTTAACAATCAATTGAATCTGTTGTAGAGAAGAACTTAAGGAGTGTTGGATTAGGGTTAGGCAAGGTTGCTGAAATCTATTTTTAATAATCCAAATTAATTAAATTTATAATAAACTCCTTGAGGTATGTACATCTCGATGAGGATGTTCTGTAGGATGCTGGCACATGCCAACTATAGGGTTGTACCTTCGAGAATATTAGGATCTTCTCAAGGATACAGTGATGTAGTCGACATGTGGCAACACCCTTCTGCATTGATCATCTAGATCTACACACATTGGACTTGATCTTAGTTTCTCTCTAGGTCTGGTTAGTAACATGTTTAAGATATGGGGTAGCCCTCTAAAACTCAGGATACCTTGGCACATGGGGTTGACTTAGGTTGACCCAGTATGCCAACTTACCCTAAGTCTTAGTGAGCCTCCCCCTATCATAACATATGTTGTTAACTCGAACTAGGGTTAAACCTTGGGCAAGTGGACTGACGGAAGTCAGTAAAGGACATTCTAGATAACAATAGAGTGGGGTGAAGGATGTATTATAGATTGATGAGTATATCATCAAGGAATAGTAATACAAATAGTATGTTAGAAATGTTTGGCCAAAGTATCGCAAGCTGCTGGTTGTGTTGTCCTATGTCACCTAGTCTAAGGTTCGTGATGCAGATGAATATTGGTAACAAATATTCAGATAGGTTCCTTCGACAGATCACTCAATACCCTGAATAGGGAAAGAGAACCAAGTATACATAGTATATGGAAAAGTATTCAATACTTAATGTTAAACATGAATAGATCGGTAGTTACCGAGTCATGAAATGAATAGATCGGTAGCACACCAAGTCATTACAGCTGCATATGGTTATCTGTTATATGAATGGTTGATAAAGAATGTGTGTTCTAAATTATGAATTTAGAACAGAGAACATTATTTATTAAAAAAAAATCCCTTGTTTCTAAAGTCTTAAAATGGGAATGTTACATCTTGGTATCAGAGCTGAAGGTTGCAGCTCTTGGACCTATTGTGTCCACAATCTGATTAAACTTAAATTTTCTTGTAACAGAAAATGGTGAGAACAAGAGGAAATGTTGCAAATAACCCTCCACCTGAGGAAGGAGTGGCAACTACCCAAAAACTTGATGAGATCCTTGCTACCCTGTTGGACACAAGAGATCATTTGGTTGTGCTTGAACAACAAGTAATGGGCAATGAGGAGGAAGAAGAAGCTGATAACAATAATCAGCCACCTCCAGGGGACAATGCCAATGTGGGTGTTGATAATAACAACATTAACATACCTGTTCAGCCTGAGAACAAAAAGGCTAGACTAGCAGCAGAACTCACTAATGACATAAAAAGGATAAGTCCACCCAAGTTTGATGGCACCACATTAGGAGATGGAGCTGAGAATTGGCTCAGTGAAATGGAGAAGTACTTTGCAATAAGGAACTTCTCAGAGGAAACCAAGGCTATATGGGGAGCATATCAGCTTTCCCATGAAGCATCTTCATGGTGGGACAGTCGTAAGGCTGAGTTAAATATTGATGAAACTAACATCACTTGGGATCAATTTAAAAGTTATTTTAGGCAACGATGGCTGCCACAACTCTACTATGATCAGAAAATGACTGAATTTCAGAACTTAGCTCAAGGAAAGCTAACAGTAACTGAGTATTGGGAACGGTTTACAAAACTCCTCAAGTATGTACCTCAGTATCAAACTGATGAGAAGTTCAGGATATGGAAATTCATTATGGGATTGAATCCCATTATTAGGGGAGAAGTTGATGTTCACATCCCAACCACTATGGAAGGGGTTGTTGAAAAATCCATAAGGCAAGAACAGAAATTAAAGGCTATTTCTTCTCATAAGGAGGAAGTAAGGAAGAAAGTTCCAAACCCCTCTTCAGCTTCTCTTGCACCTAAGAAGGGACCATGGAAGAAGTTTGGTAATAAAAGTAAATTTTCAGCTGATAATAATAAGAAAACAACAACGAATAAGACTGTTGGAAATGCACGGAACAATTTTGCCAAGAATAATAACAATGGACAGAAGTCCTATGGAGGTCAGAATAATAACTTTAAGGCTGGAAATAATTCAAGTCTAGAAAGGGACCTGTAGGAGGCCATTATAATTGTGGCAAGGATCATTATGCAAATCAATGTCCTTTGAAGAAGGATGATCGTAATCAGTAGCACAAGATACATGTTGCAGTAGCTGACAAGCAAGCTGAAAAACAAGCTACACCTATAGAAGTTCCTGGTAAGTTATTTGGCATACCTGTAACTATTCTTTTTGATACGGGAGCTACTGAATGTTTTATTTCTAGTAAAATTTCTTCGAAACTTAAAAGAAAAGCTGGAAAAATGGATAAATCATGGACTGTACATTATGGTAATAATGTTGTTCATACGGTTAGTATGTGTCTTTTTGGAGCAGTCCTTGATTTACCTAAATTTTCCACAAAGGTTGATCTTTATGTTGCACCTTTAGGGTCTTATGATGTAATCATAGGTGTTAATTGGTTAGCAGAACATAAGGCTAAAGTGGACTATTTTGAAAAATGCATTAGTTGTTTAGATGACCTGCAGAAAACAACAGAGATTTAGGGTGTGAAATGTGATATTTTTGTTAGGAAACTGTCAGCTATGCAACTTAAAAAGGCCAAAAATAAAGGATGTACCTTATATGCAGTAAAAATTTCAGAAACTGCAGAGGAAAACAGTAATTTCATGGATCGATATCCGCTGTTATGAGACTTCAGCGATGTATTTCTAGAAGAATTGTCAGGTCTTCCACCCAAAAGGGAATTTGATTTCACAATTGAGATCAAGCCTGGAACTGAACCTATATCTAAGGCACCGTATCGAATGACTACTATAGAATTAGTAGAGCTTAAGGCTCAATTGCAAGAACTTTTGTCTAAGGGTTTGATTAGGCCAAGTGTTTCACCTTAGGGAGCACCAGTGATCTTTGTGAAAAAGAAAGATGGAACACTTAGATTGTGCATTGATTACAGAATGTTAAACAAAGTAACAATCAAGAATAGTTACCCATTTCCAAGAATTGATGATCTATTTGATCATATGCATGGAGCATTGGTATACTCCAAGATAGATCTTCGATCTGGGTATCATCAATTGTGAATTAAGGATGAGGATATTCATAAAACAACTTTTAGAACAAGGTATGGACATTATGAGTTTACGGTTTTACCTTTTGGATTAACTAATGCACCTATGGCATTTATGAATTTAATGAATAATATCTTTCAAGAATACTTGGAAAAATTTGTGCTCATATTCTTGGATGACATTCTCATATATTCTAAAAGCATAGAAGAGCATCATGAGCATTTGAAAATAGTTTTGGAAATTCTGAGAAAGAGACGGTTGTTTGGTAAGCTGTCCAAATGTTCCTTCTATGACACAGAAGTGCACTATTTGGGTCATGTAATAAGTAAGGATGGAATTGTTGTAGATCCTTCTAAAATTGTAGCTATAACAGAATGGCCTGCACCAAAGAATGTACATGAAGTTAGAAGCTTCATGGGACTTGTTGGCTACTATAGGAAATTTGTAAAAGACTTTTCTAAGATAGCTGCACCAATAAATTCCTTACAGAAGAAAGATAAAAAGTTTGTTTGGAGTGAGAAATGTGAAATTGCATTTAAAACCTTGAAGGAACAGTTAACTTCAGCACCTATTCTTGCAGTACCAGATCCTGATGGAGATTTTATGGTGGTAACTGATGCATCCGGTGAAGGTCTAGGAGGTATTTTGTTACAAAGTGGTCATGTTATAGCATACAAAAGTAGAAAACTTAAGTTACATGAGTTGAATTATGCTCCACATGATTTAGAGCTTGCTGCCATTGTTCATGCACTTCAAGTTTGGAGGCATTATCTGCTTGGTAAACCATTTGAGTTGAAAACTGATCATCTTGGGCTGAAGTACATTTTCACTCAGCCAAATCTGAATGCAAGACAGTGAAGATGGTTAGAGTTTTTGTCTCAATATGATTTTGACATAAGTTATATAAAGGGTAAAGAAAATAGAGTGGTTGATGCTCTAAGTCGTAGGAAGCACATTTTTGCTCTTATAACACTAAGAACTCAGTTTAAGGATGAAGTAAAAAGTGTTATGGAATCTAATTCTTACTTTCAACAAGTAAAAGCAGCACTTGCTGCAGATTCTAATGATTTGAGGTATAAAGGTTTTCACTTTGATAAAGAAGGAATCTTACGATTTGAAAATAGAGTCTATGTACCTTTGCTTAATGGTTTGAGAAAGAAATTGTTAGCTGAATTTCATAATTCACCTTTCTCTGGACACCCTGGCATTACAAAGATGTTTGCTGATATAAAACAACAATATTTCTGGAAAGGAATGAAGAAAGATGTTATTGATTATGTAACACATTGTCTAGAGTGCCAACGTGTTAAGGTGGAACATATGCACCCAACCGGTTTATTGTATCCTCATAGCATACCGCAGTATAAATGGCAAGTAATAAGCATGGATTTTGTACAAGGGTTTCCTATGTCAAGAAATAAACATGATGTTATTTTGGTAGTTGTTGATAAACTAACAAAAGTAGCTCATTTTATTGCTGGAAATCTGAAGGATGATTCTCCTTTTTTGGCTAAAAGATTTGTACATGAAATTTTCAGATTACATGGAGTACCTGAATTAATCATATGTGATAGAGATCCTAGAATGATGTCAAGATTTTGGCAAACACTTAATGCAGCTCTAGGAACTAAGTTAAATTTTAGTTCTGCGTATCACCCAGAAATGGATGGATAGACTGAAAGAGTAAATCAAGTTTTAGAGGATATGTTACGGATGTATATGTATGGATCCGCAGTATAAGTGGGAAGAGTATCTTCCATTAGTTGAATTTTCTTACAATAATACATATCATGCTTCTCTTAAAATGACACCTTTCGAGGCAACTTTACAGAAGAAAATGCAAAATCCTGTTAGTTGGGATATCATAGAAAATAGAGAGGTAATTGGACCTAAAATCCTTATGGAAATGGAACAACAAGTTAAGTTGATCATGAACGCTTAAAAGAAGCAGCAGATAGGCTAAAAGAATTACGCTGACTTGAAGAGGGTTGATAGGAAATTTGAACTTGGTGAGAAAGTCTTTCTTCAAGTTAAACCAAAAAAGACCCTTTCATAACTTTTCCCAATGGCTGCCAAGTTATCACCTCGTTATGAAAGGGCTTACCTCTTTGAGATAGTTGAAGTAATCAAGTAGCTTATCATTTAGCTTTACCTCCTGCCTTGTCACGAATATGATGTTTTCCATATTTCTCTCTTAAGGATGTTTAGGTGTAAGTAAAAAGGTAGGTGGAGGGATCTTTATATAGCCCGAAGGATAAAGGATTCAACACATTCTCATGAATGTGGGATAAAGGTAAAACATGATTAGGAATGGATAAGGTTACTTTATTAAAGGTAACTTTACTTTAGAAGGGTTTAATACATGTTTAGTAAGTCATGGGAGTTGGGGGGTATTTTAATTAATCAAAGATGATTAATTAATAGGTAGGTGTAAGATTATAGAAGCCACTTAGAAGAATATTAGTTTGATTCAGCTATTAGAAAGGGATTAAATCAATTCTCAATATTGATTTACTGGTTTAAATGAAGAAGGGAAGACTAATTAATTAATAATAATTTAGTAATCAAGATAGAGGAAGTGATAACTAACAGAAGGTCGTTAATTAGGCTGTTAGCTAGGTAGGTGACTTAATCAATTAGCGTATTGTAATTAATTGATGACAATTAGAGGGAATATGAGATATTTTGACGATATTTCATCTATTTGCGGAAAAGGAGATAATTATCGTAATTTAAGTATTTAAATTTCTTGGGCGTAATTATAGGTGTCTACAGTATGGATCAGCAGTATAAGTGGGAAGAATATATTCCATTAGTTGAATTTGCTTACAATGATCCAACATGTTATCATCTTCTCTTAAGATGGCACCTTTCGAGGCACTTTATGAAAGAAAATGCAGAACCCCTATTAGTTGGGATAGCATGGAGGATAAAGAAGTAATTGGACATGAAATCCTTACAGAAATGGAAAAACAAGTTAAGTCGATTCATGAACACTTGAAAGAAGTAGTAGATAGGCAAAAGAGTTATGCTGACTTGAAGAGAGTTGATAGGAAATTTGAACTTGGTGAGAAAGTCTTTCTTCGGGTTAAACTGAAAACGAGTTCTATAAATTTTGGCAAGGCTGCCAAGTTATCACCTAGTTATGTGGGACCTTTTGAGATAGTTGAAGTAACTAACCCTGTATCTTATTGTTTAGCATTACCTCCTGCTTTGTCACAAATGTATGATGTTTTCCATATTTCTTTGCTTAAGAAATACGTTTCAGATTTATCACACGTGTTAAATTCAAATTCCTTGTAGGTCTAAGACCCAAGAATAATCGTAGCTAAACCCATTTGAGTGCTAGAAATTGCTAGTTGCATTTAAGAAATCGAGAACTAAGTCAATGTAAGGTCCATGGGACTATTTTAACAAAAGAGAGTGTAACTTGGGAAAATCTAGAAGGATACGAAAACTGATTTTTCCATATCTATTTCATAGAATTGATTTTGTTGACTGATAAAAATTTATGATTTTATATTTATATGACATTAAATATGTAGTTTTTGGGCAGATATTAATTTGATTTCTGATAAAATCCTTTAATGCTTTACCCATTTCTTGAACTATAAGTTCTAATATATTTTGACTTATGGTAAGACAAGTGAATGAAGTGATTGCTCTTTGCCAAGGTATATTGTTAAAAAAGGAGGGTAATCATCTAGGATGATGATTCTTTTAAGGAGGGGAGCATGTAACACCCTTGTCAGTTGTTATTTTCCTCCTTTACATTTCAAGATTGACATTTGGATCTTCCTTATAAAGATATATTCCTTTGATTTTTGTGATCATGCTTGATATGGATAAATCATCTTTGTGTTCTTAAGATCCTTTGACTGAAAGAATGGCTTCCTTGAATCCATTTTTCACTTCTTATAGGTGAGTTGCAATCTGGTTTAAGAATTGTGAAACCTATCTATTAATCTGACTCATCCTTGGATCAATTTCAGTGATCCAAGGAATGTTTTAAATCTTCTCTGTTGAATGAATGGCCCAAAATAACATTCCATGAATTAAAAACATATGAATGAACTTTGATTGATTGATTATGTGAAGTTCTGTATGTTCTTTTAAATTAGGACCTAAAACCTAATGCTATATGGTTATGTGATGATCTAACCTAATGCCTAGGTAAGAAAAATATATTTCTAGCTATGTTAATTAATCTTATGTAACTATCTAAGGTGGAATTTATTAATGGGTTATATCCTAAGGTTACATATTATAATCTAACCTAAGATCTAACCTAAGGGATAAGATCTACCTCCATAAACTAATGGGCATGAAATGGGAATTGGTGGTCGCGTGTATCATAGGTGACAGTTCCAAGGGCTATTAATTTGTTGATAAGGTTTTAATTGCATAGAATTACTACCAATTTTGGCAGGGGCTAGTTGACTTGGTGGAGGCTTATGTGGAAGTGTCACTAAAATGGAATTCCTTGTTAAATTTGATTTGGCATTCACCAAACTTGGAAGGCGGTGGCAAGGAAGGATAGGCAGGAAAATAGGAATTAATGGAATTTATTGTTTTTGGTTTTTGTGCTCAAGCCATTTTGGAAAGCATGCAAAGGGGATTGTATGGGGTTGTTTCACTTTGCATGTTTGTGATTTTCACTCGGCATGCTCTGTAGTTTTTCAAACCAGCAGATAGAACTGCACTTAATGGCTATTTTTGAGGTTTTAAACCTATTTTCAGTTCATGGGATATATAACAGGCATTGTGGAAAAATAATGTGGCTTTTTTTATCTTTCGTGGAGAAGAGAAGTTGTGAGCTCGGCTGGAGGTTCCCTTCGATTTGTCAAAAGTGCTATCAAGCATGATAGGCTCTAATCTTTAAGATCTCTTGATTTCTTATAAATGTTTCATTAAAATGATTCTACTCTTTTGAGATTCTTGGGTTGCTTATCTTATCTGGTTATTTTCTTGTTGGGTTTATTAAATCTTGGGATATTGGTTATGAATCCCTGGTAAATTATGTTCTTAATAGAAACTTACCATGTGTTTGTTCTATAAAAAATGATACATGCATAAAACGTATTAGTATTTGTAACTTGGCTTTTCATTTTGGAATGGGTAATGGAAGGTTGTATTGTTTAAATGATCTTCGTTGCAATACATTATTTGAACCATATGGTTCAGAGTTTTTGAGAACCTTGGGTTCTGTCTGATCTTGTTGGAGATTGTGTTTTGTTTGATCATGACCTTTTGTTGAGACATTCTATTTTAGTTAGAGCTATTATTCAAAGCTCGTATTTGGTTTGGAACTTGGTTCTGGTTACTTGTGTTTGTTGAGAACTATTGATGGAGGTTCTTGTTGTTCTGAACCATGTGTTGGAATCTTGGATATCCCTGGACTGTTGTTGAAGTTGTATATAGCTTGCTTGTGTTTTAATTTCTTATGATAATTTGGACTGTTAATGTCAGTTCATAATGTACACGGCACTTATATTTTATTACTTGTGTGGGCTCGAACTTTGGTGGGAACCTTGAGTTCCGTTGGAGATAGTATTTGGGCTTCATGTTTTGATATGAATATGTGTTGGAGCCTCTAGTTGTTCTGAACCAGTGTTGTACTCTTGGGTAACTCGGGACTATTGTTGAATCGTATGTGGCTCTGTACCCATATTTATATTTGGTGAAATTTTGGAACTGTTAATGGAGGTTCGTGTTTTTCACAACACTTGTATTTTGTTATTTGTGTAGTTCTGAACGATTGTTTAGACTTCGTGTCGACTTTGTTCTAGTATTTTGAGTTGGGTTCTACTTGTAATAAATGTTTAAAACTTACAACTCCTTCATTGAGCTATTGCTCAAAGAAAACTAAGAGAATAGTTGGCTGAGTTGTTAGGAAAAAACTTAGAGATCTTGACTGAAAATGTATTTTGTTTGATGAATAATTTGGGTAATTCTTTTCTGTAGAATTGTTTCGTTCTTTTTTGAGATGCCAATGGCATTTTATCGAGGGTATTCTTTTCCCCTCTGTTTGTGGAAACTCAGCATCTTAAGATCTCTTTAAAATAAGTTATTGGGTTTCATTTTAAGAGAAGAGTTTAATTAAATTAGTACTCTGTATTGTTATGGAGGGATTACTTGTCTATGTTCAAATAATTTTTTTATTACAATACTTATTGAATCAGGAATTGATTACTCTTTGGTAATGTAATAATGAAATCTAACAATGGGATTTTAGTCTAAGTTGTTTATACTTCTGATCATGTTAAACTTACTGATTGATTATTTTTCTATCTCTTGTTAGATACAGTAAAAACACCTTGTGTCTTATAAAAGAAATGAATGTGATTCCTTTAGAACTGAATATGTTTTAGGGCTGCTATTTGTATTTCATTCTGAGTATGGAATTGAAACTCGTGTTCTTTGAAAGTAAAGAAGTGTAAGGAATATGGCAGTGTGCTTTCTTCTTATTGTATAGATCATTGGTTGAACTTTTCTGTTTGATTCTCTTTAAAAATGGAAATTTCTTTATGAGTTTTTTGGTCTTCCTTTACCAAATCATTTGTAGAAATGATGTTGGAAGAGATTAGATTATTCAGTTTTATTGAGCTGGAAATGCCAGCTTGTTTGGCAGACTGTTGTTTGACAAGAATTTACTTGTTTGGTTTGAGATGAGTAAGTTTTGTCTCTTGCACTCTATCTTTTTATGAATTCTCCTTGGATGAACTCGATTAGATATTAACTCTTGTATGATTCTACCTTGATTTTTGAACGTTGTTTCAGATATTTAAAAGTTATCTCCTATATGTGGAGTAGATTTAAACTTGCAGGTAGACCAATTGATTCTCTATTCCTTCTTGGATTAAAATGGAAATTATGTTCAGATGAATATCTTAAATGTTAAAATTTTAAGGTAGTTTTCCTTTGAAAGAAAAAGTTAAATTCATGTTTTGAATCTGTTTTGTTTCTCGGATGTGTTGTGTTTTGAATGTTTGTGTTTGGGCATAGTTGTGTAATTCATGTTTTTCTGTTCTTCGGATGTCTTGTGTTGTGTTTGTAATGGTTCTTCTTCTTCTTTTGTTTAGGAGTTAGATGAAGTCATCCTAATAGAACCACACTTTAAACCCTTCCTTTGGCTTAAAGTAAAGATAAATGTTGTATTCTATTATGAAAGATTGGGAACAATGAGATATTATGATCTATTGTTTTCCTAAGGATAATTGATAGAATCAATTAGACTCTATTTTGTAAGGCTGATATGGTGGATTATATTTGTCCTTTTCTTGAAAGTGAATTCAATTGGTTAAAATGTACTTCTTTTCCATTTCTTTTGATATATTTATTATGATGTAATAATTATCTCATTAAAGCAGAGTTGTTTTAATGGAACAATTATTGGAATGCACTTCTTTTTAAGGCTTAGTGCTTATCATGCTCAGTTCATTGAACTGACCCGTGCTAGCAATTTTTGTAGATGGACTTCGTAAGTGATAAGGAAGGCAAAAAATTAAGTGATGCATTGGCTGATTTAAGTCTGATTTTTTGAAGAACTCTGAATCATTCTTGAGATTGTATTGAAAAAGAAAAGTAGTGCTCTTTTGTAATGAAGGCAGTTGTTATGTAGCATACCTAAATGTATAAGTTTTAGAGATGAATTAAATGTTGAGAATTTATTTACATTGGATGTGTAAATTATCTTGTACTTTCATTACATAGATGGAATCCTATCTTGTTGATATTCTCCATATTATTTATATGCTTAATAGAGTATTCTTAGATAATTTTGACAGTGTGAATTGGACTAATTTCCCTAAATAGGATGCAGCTTCTTAAGATGCAGAATTTGATGGTCATAACTAAACAATTCAATATAGTAATATGATGTGGAATGAACATTCAGTAATAACTATTGAATTTGTAAATGATTTATAGGGGTGCTAGGCCCTAGCACTTAATCAAGTAAAGGAATATTCTTCCTCTATCTTAAGAATGCAAACAAAATGGAAGATGTGATTCCTAATTATTAGACTTCGTTTAATAAAGTCTACTTAGTTACAACCTAGATGGTTGTTACACTTCCTTGAACGGTTAAGTCACAATAAATGGAACTTATGATGTTGATATCCTATTATGGTTGATGGCTTGTTAAGTCCATTAAATAACATTAAAGGCAATCTTAAGCTAAGAAAGTTATTTAACAATCAAATGAATCTTTTGTAGAGAAGAACTTCAAGAGTGTTGGATTAAGGTTAGGCAAGGTTCATGAAATCTATTTCTAATAATCCAAATTAATTAAAATTATAATAAACTCCTTGAGGTATGTACATCTCGATGAGGATGTTCTGTAGGATGTTGGCACATGCCAACTGCAAGGTTGTACCTTTAAGAATATTAGGATCTTCTCGAGGATACTGCGATGCAGTCGACATGTGGCAACACCCTTATGCATTGATCATCTAGATCTACACACATGGGACTTGATCTTAGTTTCTCTCTAGGTCTCGTTAGTAACATGTATAAGATATGGGGTAGATCCCCTAAATCTCAGGATACCTTGGCACATGGGGTTGACTTAGGTTGACCCAATATGCCAACTTACCCTAAGTCTTAGTGAGCCTCCCCTATCATAACATATGTTGTTAACTCGAACTAGGGTTAAACCTTGGGCAAGTGGACTGACAAAAGTCAGTAAAGGACATTCTAGATAACAATAGAGTGGGGTGAAGGACGTATTCTAGATTGACAAGTATGCCATCAAGGAATAGTAATATGAACAGTATGTTAGAAATCTTTGGCCAAAGTATCGCAAGTTGCTGGTTGCGTTGTCCTATGTCACCTAGTCTAAGGTTCATGATGCAGATGAATATTGGTAACAAATATTCAGATAGGTTCCTTAGATAGATCACTCAATACCCTGAATAGGGAAAGAGAACCAAGTATAAGTAGTATACGGAAAAGTATTCAATACTTAATGTTAAACATGAATAGATCGGTAGTTTACCAAGTCATGAAATGAATAGATCGGTAGCACACCAAGTCATTACAACTGCATATGGTTATCTGTTATATGAATGGTTGATAAAGAATGTGTGTTCTAAATTATGAATTTAGAACAGAGAACATTATTTATAAAAAAAAATCCCTTGTTTCTAAAGTCTTAAAATGGGAATGTTACATTAAATACATGTGTCAAGGATCTAGTCCTGTATAGGATAATCAGTAAGTAATGAGGAAGGTGAATGGTAAGAGTTGGTAAAAGAGTTTCTTAATTGATAAGAACCCTAATGAGTCTATCATACTCCGGATGGGCTTATGAACGTAAGACCCTACATGCCTTACATAATGGACTATTCTAAGGGTGTAGAAAAGTCACCTGATCACAAAATGTCACGATTGTGGAAAACCCCTTAAGTAAATAGGAATTTAGGTTGAGAAGGTAAGGAGGTGAGAATGGGAGGTTTAGCAAAACTTAGCATATGACGATGTGTATTTCAGAACAAGAAACCCAGAATCCAAAATAGGCAAGTCCATGACGAAAATTTATCATTTCTTCATTTTTTTTAATAATAGACTGATCAATGCGGGAAGTCTATATGGGATGAGTATATTATCTCCTTGAGGTCTTTGTGAAGCTTGATTGATGCGGGAAGCTTTTGAATATTTTATTATATTTTTGTAATAATTGTATATAGCTGTCCTTCAAGGGAGCAGTCTATCGATAGTGGTAGAATATAAAGAAGAGATGTCCCTTTTGAGGGAGTCATCTTTTTTTGAAATTTTGACTCAAGGAGTTGTATCCCTTTTTTTTAGGCATTTAAATCATGGACAAGACTATAGAGGATGATTAGTTTCTTGTTTTAGAAGATAAGATCATAGTACATAAAGATTAACTATGAAAGAGGTGGTTTGAAGTGATGAATGACCATGGGATTCCATCTTGAAGAATATGAAAAGTATCCATGAGAATCATGCTATGAGTAGAGCCATGGTACTCATATTGAAGACAAGACTACAAGGTGACAGGTAATCACATGATTCTTATTTAGTCCTGGATCCTCAAAATGGGTAATTATGGAAGGTGAACAGTGCTCAAGGGACAAGCAATAAATTGACAGAAGGTGATATAGGACTTGATATCAAAAATAAAATGGTCAAAGATGTAAGGCATTAAGGGTCTCAGGTTCAGGTTTACCTTCGAGTGAAGAAAGATGATAAACACATGATCCATAGGCATGGGTAACGATATAGGGTCCAAGCCAATTAGGAGAAAATTAGGTTTCTCCTCTTTGGTTACATGTCTACAAGGTCACCATTAAAAGGTTCATTCTGATACAGTTTTTCATAGGCACATTTGATACATTTTCAGTAGATTTGGAGATGGCCAAGAGCATTGAGACGATGTTCATCTAATAATTCAAGTTTTTCCAAATGATCCTATTGAAATTCATTGTCGTTGAGCATGTCTTGTGTGAGATGCAGAATAGATGGAATTTTAAACTTTAGAGGTAAGACATTTGGTACCGTAGACTAGAGAAAAGGGGGGGGTCTTAGTTAGTCGAAGTGTGAATACTAGTGCAATAATCCCACAAGGTGAAAGGAATGTGCATTTCGGTTCAATCCTTCCCAGTATCAAACTATATTCATAAGAATTCATTTCCTTTTATTGGTTGATTCCATAGATTTACCATTGAGTTTGCGGGTAATAAGGTGATGAGAAACCAAGTTGGATAAATAAATCATCGCACAACCCCTTGCGTAGGGTTTTCTTTTTAAATTATTTTACATATTATCCATGATGCATACAGCCTAGGGACACCAAAGTGAAAAATGATGTTATGGTTGATGAATTCACATATTTTCTAGCTTTTATTGGAAATGAGGGGAATGGACTTCTACCCATTTAGTTTAATATTTAGTAGCGGTTATAATCCATTGATGGCTTTGTGAATAATGGGGATTGATCTCTCTAATAAGATCCAAACCCCATTGAGAAAAAGGCCAAAGGTCTTGTGCATCCTGTAAGGCATGACTAGGTGTGTGATAAAGATTAGCATGTTGCTAGAATTTCACAAAATGTTTGACATAATCACATTAGTCACGGTTTAGGGTTAGCCAGTAATAGCAAAGGTGAAGAATGAATTTAGCGATAACTAAACCACTAAAGTGACCTCCATAAATTCCATCGTGGACTTCCTTGATGGTGTAAGGAATTTCAGAACTTGTAAGGCAACGTAAGAGAATGCCCTCAAATTCACATTTATAAAGAGACCACCCATGATGACATATCAAGAGACACTTTTAAGAAAGGCACATTGTCCATTACGAGTGAGATCGGGGGGTAAAATGGAAAGGGAAAGTATAGTATGAAAACTATTTATACTAAAGGTCATGTGGGTCAGGTGCAATGGTTCTGATGGAGTTTACCTCACGAGATAAATAAGAGGGTGATTGTATCCTTTGTATGGTGACAAAGATTTTAGAGTTGACAGGTGACGCAGGTATCTGAGAAGCTAGGAAGGCCATGGTATCTACAAATTTATTAGTAGAATGTGGGGTGGTTTGAAGGTTGTAATGGTCAAAGGTAGTCAAATGAATGTCGACATGACATTTATACTTTTGGAGTATTTCGTTATGACACTAGTATATACCATTGACTTAGTTTAGAACCAGTTGGGAATCACCAAAGACATTTATTGACTTAACATCTAAGGCATAAGTGGTCCTGGAGACCCAATACGAGTGCTTCATATTTGGCGATATTGTTTGTACAATCAAAATCTAGTTTGAAAGATAAAGGAATATATTCACCATCAAGTAGGAATGAGGATAACACTAGCCCCACCTCCACACTGACACTTGGAGCCATCAAAGAAGAGTGTCATTTGGTAAGTGGTATCATCCAAGGAAAGGGTAGCTATGGATTCATCTAGAAATTGAAGTTAGAGGGTTGATTCCTTGTAAATAGGTATATCTGAGCTTAGTTGGTCAACAATAGTTTGGCCCTTGATGGACTTCTGATGTATGAGTTCAAGGTCAAGGTCTACGAGAAGCATGAGCCAATGTGTAGCATGCTAATCTTAGTAGGGTTTGGCATACATGTAATGTAAGGGGTTAGTATTAGTAAAACAAAGGTTTTGTGGTTCAATAGGTAATTTCAGAGTTTGGTGGCGACAAAAACTAAGGCTAAGCAGAGTTTTTCAACGTGGGTATATCTATTTTTGTAATCTAGGAGGGTACGGCTTATTTAATAAATTGTTTTCTCTCTGTGTTGGTCATCACGATGAGAAAGCATGGCCCCTAAAGAATGGTTAGTAGCGGAAATATATAGGTAAAAGGTTTGGTCATCCTTAGGAGGAATGAGCACTGGTGGTTGAAGAAGATATTGTTTTAAGGCATCAAAGGGTTTATGGCATTCATCATCCCATTTGAATGAAACATCCTTTTTTAGAAGATGATGAAATGGTTAACAGTGGTCGGAAAGTTGTGAGATAAAATGATGAATTGATTGCAACTTACCTTGCGTAGGCTTTGAAGTTGAAGGAGATTAGTGGGAGGCAGAATTTCAAGAATAGCCTTTACTTTAGCAGGATAAACTTCTATGCCACTCAAAGAAATGATGAAACCAAGGAGTTTCCTGAAAGTACCACAAAGACACACTTCTTTGGTTGAAGACAAACACAATAATTGATGAGGCGGTCAAAGATGAATTTAAGGATGGGTCAGGTGTTCAACCCAATGTTTGGATTTGGCAAGAAGATCATCTACGTAATCCTTTCAATATGTGATGCATGATGTCATGGAAGATGTAAGTCATGGCTCGCTGATATGTAGCACCAATTTTTAAGGCCAAAAGGCATGACTCAATAGCAGAAGGTCCCCCAAAGAGTGATGAAGGTAGTTTTGTGTTGATCTTCTAGGAGCTAGTAATATTTGATTATTACCAAGAAACCATCCATGAGTGATAGCATCTCATGGCCAGTGGTGAGATCAACTAGTTGGTCAATACCTGGTAGTGGGAAATCATCTTTGGGACATGCTAGGTTGAGGTTGTAAAATCCATGCAAATGTGGAGTCCCCCTGTTCACTTTTATGACATGAACGATGTTAGAAATCCATTGGGGATAGTCAATGGGTAGGATGAAGGAAACCAAGAGAAGGCACTGAAGTTCTTCTTTGACCAGAAGAGCAATGCGAGGATGTATTTTCCATAGCTTTTGTTTTATAGGTTTGGCATCAGAAATGCTTACGATATTGTGGACCACAATGTTTGGGTCAATATCGGGCATATCGGCATAGGACCAAGAAAATTTGTTGCTATGGTCTCAAAGGAAAGAGGTAAAAGATTCATGTTCAGTAGCATCTAAAGATTGGCCTATATTTAGAATGTATGGGTCATCCTGAGTATTAATGTTGATTTTGATAGTTGATTCATTCAACATGGTTTATCATCTCAGAAGGTCACGACTGGTGAATATAAGAATCTTCCGCACCAAGGTAGGTGAGTGATAGACTCATCATCCTAACATTGAATGACGTTAATAGAAGGTGTATCATCATCAATCATGTTAGGATATAGGAATGGGAAGAGAAGAGGGAGCCTCTCCATCATGTTGATAGGTCATATGGTCCCAGGGAAATTGTGTTTATGAAAAAAAATGTTAGGAGGAATAGATTCAGGATCTATGGACTTCGTGGGTGAGGATGGTAATGTGGGTGAATGAGAGGGGGAAGTTTTGTCATCTTAATAAGGTTGATGCAAACCTTCTTAGAAGGTGGAGCATCAAAATCCAATGCCATTGTGATCGTTTTGTTTACCGGTGGTACATGAAATGATGGTATGACAGCCTTGTTCATAAAAATGAAGCCAAATCATTTCCATGTGCACTGATGGAGGAAAGTGTGAGCGAAATGGTGGTTAGTGAAGGAGTGGAGGTTAGATGAAAATGGTTCATGTTTGGGATGGAGGTTTAAGGTTTATAGGTGGCCATATCAAGTCCACCATACGTTGGGTTAGTGTAAAGGTGGGGAGGGCCATAAGGGAAAATGTCGCCAATGTGAATGTCATAACTAGGGTGTTGACGTAGATTCATACTCTTGTGGGGTGAGGAAGCTATCAATATTGTATAGGTAGTATTCCTCCAGAGTGAGGCATTGAAAAACACCTTCTAAGGGATCAATAGTTGGTATGTGGGTAGCAGGTATAGATGGCTCACTAGATGAAGGGGAGGGATATTGGTTGGTTGGGCAGTATATGGGTAGAGGCTACAGCTAGGGCCATAGTAGGAATAGAAGGTTAGGTGTGGGAAAGTGGTGGAAATTTTGGTGGATGGGTTCATGGGTGAGGGTGAAGTGGGGGTGGTGGTAGATGCCTTGACTGTACAAGCACATCATTAGGTTGATATAACATGTTACAGGTTTTGAAAGGTGACGGGTCGGTGGGGATGGTGTAATTATGTCCTTCATGTTCAAATTTGAGGCATCAGATGTAACGTCAAAGGGACATAACCCATAGCACGGATCCAAGGTTGGCCAAGAAGGAAGTTATACTAGAACTCCCCTTCTAGGACATAGAAAAGTTCCAGGATGGTGCAGGGACCTACGCGGACATGGAGAACAATGGTACCTAGTGTAGAGGTCATGGCGTCATTGAAGGAACACAACATAATGGGGTTACCATGCATGCAATTGGCAAGTATTTGCATTTGTTCATATGCATGGGAGGAGATGATGTTAATACTAGTCACCACCATCAATCATAACTGCGTGTATGCGTATATTATCGATAAATATGGAGATGAAAAGATTGGGGTCAAGGTCATCAGACTAGAAGGGAGTGATATCTTCATCTGCAAAGCTGAGGGTGGCCACTTGGCAAGTGGGTGGAGGTGTAGATGAAGGATAATACCTAGTGAGAGAGGCTACTGTGGTGAGGGGTAATGATGGAGGCTATGGGTGTGGGGTCATTTGGTAAGACTTCGATAGATTGAAGGACCTCCATGAGGGCTTGACGATGTGACTCTAAGGTTTAGACGAGGTCATATAAAGAAATTTTGAGGGGGGATTGGTGTAGTTGTTTCAACATTGTGAGATGTGTGACCTCGTTTGAAATGGGATATGCAGGACCTGCGAATGATGACTTTGGGTGTGGGTGCATATGGTATATTGGGTACTGGGTTGGTTGATGTGCCACTTACTTTCTCCTTGCCTTTTTCTTTCTGAGCACAAGCGGTAATTTTGATCATGTTAATCTGAGGGGAGGTGGATGAAGAGGGTGTTTCATGGAAGGTATAGCGGCAAGAGGGAAAAAACTCTAGTGGTGGATATGAGTCTTATGAGATGAGTAGGGTGCATTGGGATTTTGGTGGTGCTTTGGCCAACTCTCTTATGGAAACCATGTTAATTTTGATTCTCAGGGATGAATCAAATATGTGTGAGGGTAGAGATTTTTGTCCCTGAGTAGGCAATGAGGGAATATCTGTGGAAATTGGTGAATGTGAAATGGGATCCTCATCAAGAAGATCATCATCATCAAAGTTTTCTTCAGGAGGACACAATTGGACAACAACGATTTTCAAAGCCTTACAGGTTCTCTACATCATGTCCAAGCACGTGATGGTAGGCATAAATCTTGGTTTCATCAAACCCATTTAGTTTGTGTTTGATTGGTTCGTAAGGTATAAGAGGTGGTAATGTGATGACAGAATTTTTAAGGAGATTGGTTAGGATTTTGGCATAGGACCCTGCTAATGGATCACAATGGGAGGTGAATGTGGGTTTGGGTACAGGTGTGGCTGACTATGTAGGAAGAGTATTTACAAGAGGGGGAGTAGGTTGGGATACTAGTTTGGTGTGTGGTGTGGTCTTAGGTGTTGGTCATATCTGCTTGGGTAGGGGCATGGTAGATGAACTGGCAATGGAAGGTGTGGTTGGTTTAACTACCTTATTAGAGGGTAGCAGATTTTATCTTTAGGTTGCATATTTTTGGGTAAAGTTGATATGGGAAAATGAGATGTGGAGGGAAAGGCAGATGGTGGGAGAGGGAGGGTTAACCATGGGGGTAACCAAGGTGTTATGGAGGTAGGTGGTGTGGGTTGGGCAGGAGGCATGAGTGAAAGAGACAGGAAGCATCGTGGGCAGTGAAGAAGTTATTGATGATATTAGAGGTATGAGTGGTAATAATGTTACAGGTGAGGGCGGATGTTGTGTGGGTCACTTGGGTATATTAGAGGTTTATTATGGGTAAATGGGTTGCTACATTCTTGGTACTTATCGGTGGCTGAGGGTTCTCATGGCTAAACTCAAAATCTGAGGTCCAAGAGATGAGATTAAAAGGGGTGTTTGTGCTAAGGGTTTGGATTGGCGAGGGGGGGAAGATTTTAGAACTATGGAGATTAATAGACTCTTCTTTTTAGGGATTTGAATAGGTTAAGTTTGGTGTTAGTTTTGGAAGACGAAGCTAAGTATCATTTGATTTAAACGTGATGTTCTTGTTACAAAGTTGAATCTTCTTTGGTTTGATAGCACTAAGGTAGTTATCCAGGTTTCTGTGTAAGGGAGATGATATAGCCTTGTCGAAAGTGTGAAAATTTTACACCTGTAGGGTTATGGTGCAGGGTTTGAGTCTGAGCCATGAGTGGTGTTGTGGGAGGTTTTGTGATAGTTCTGGTTAAGTCTAGTTTGAGGTACATTGGAATGTGAGCTGACTTATTGAGGCTAGCACTAGTGAGCGACGAAGTCAGTGAGTGACTCATTATCATACTATCGTGTTGGAACAGGAAGTATCAAGACACCCCCATGGTAAGGCTTCTATCAACATAATCCAGGTGATTGGAGAAGTTATCTAGGTTAAGGCTTGGGCTACTTGATTAAATGAGTAAATGGAGCCGTCTTGGTATTCCACTATACTAGTCCCAATAAACATCCTGTCATTTACATACCGAGAAATTCCTCAAAAGCCTAAAGCATCATCTGTGGGCAATTAGGTAGCACCCAGTAGTTTAATGGGACCTTGAATGTCTGTTTTGGATCATATTTTCTATCTACAGGTAGTTGTAATTCTATAGATTTCCCAATGCACAGGGTATGGTCGAATAGGAGATGGATGGGTGAATAGGCTCATTAAGTGGGTTCTTCATGCATAGGTGTAGGGAATGAACGTGCAGCTTCTATGAGTGGGATGATGTGCCTACTGACAAGTGCATCAAAATTTTGAGGGGTCATCAACTTGATGAGGTCATTGGTAGGATCTTTCACGGATGAAGGAGGAGATGAAGAGGATTCCTCGTATGGCATAGAGGAGATAGATGACTAATAGGTTTTGGTATAGGTAGGGGATCATGGGTTGAGATTTCATCTATGGAACCGATATATGAATGTACATATGGGAAGCAATGGGTGCATCATTGAAAATTTAGCGTGGACCTCGTTGATAGCACTATCATTGTATGTAGGTGGGATGGGCATCGTGACTCTAGTAGCAATTATGGGGCAATGTTTTTGGGAATGGATTCAGGACAGATGTGTCCGGCTTTGGAGTAGCGGGTGCATTCTGACTATCCACGACTAGGTCTCAGTTGTCTATCAATGGGTATTTGTGAGATGATATGGGTGCAGACTAATGCTATGGTCTTGGTCATTGAAGACCTTTGAAACCTAGATATGATAGCCGTACAGTGAAACTAAAGTTCCTTATAGCGGTCATGGTGGGTATGGGTCACTCAGGTTGAGAAACTACTATGAGGTTTAAGTAGGTGGAAGGGTAATGACCACCAATATTAAGGGGCTGATGCAGTAGTAGGAATAAGGGTATTATTCTCCTAGGGACACAGGGACTTTCATTGTTATCAACTAACCTAGAGGAGATCTCAGGTAGGAGAGAGATGGGAAAGGTAGAACTGTAAGGCTGCAGGATTCTGATTCATGAGGGAGACATTCAAACTGTTCATGAACTATGGCATTAGTAGATGGTGGTAGGCTTTGAAGGTTGGATCCATGAGGTTTTGACAGGATGAATAAGTATCATCTAATTTGAATGCGATGCTCTTGTTACGAAGTTGGATCTTATGGTTGATGACTAACACTGGAATATCCAATTTTCGTGCCATGTTAGTATAGCTATGATTCAACACCAGTGTGAACAAGTGTTTCACCTGGTAAGATTGGTGATTCTGTAGATCTACACAAAAAACCCAAGTAAATAGTTTGAATAACAGGGTCCGTTAGAGGTGAATTTGGAATGTGAGCTGGTCTATGAGGCTTTGCCAGTGAGCGAAAAAATAAGCGATCGAATCATGGTCAGGTTGACTAGTGACTGTTGAATGAAAATCGATGACAGTCAGGTTGACTGATGATGGTTTCTAAAACTGAAACTAGTTATTATGGAAGAAACCAGTCTCAAAGAATGAAACTTGGGCTACTTGATTGGATGTGTACTTGTGAAAACTGTGTATGATAGTCCAGTATCAATAGGGGAGAAATATGATGGTACCCTATTAGGGTCATTAGGAAATAGAATATCAAATAGTGATGAAAGTGTCATTCTGAGTAACTAGGTAACTACCCAAATCTAGAAGGACCGAAACCATGTTATGGTTTATCTTGATAATGGTAAGATGTGAACCAGTTGACAGTCACTGGCATCTCGACAATGTACAGTGTACTGGTCGAAATTGGGAAAGGAATGAAGAAAATTGGCTCATTGTGAATTAAATCATAAGTGAGGTAATTGCATGAACTCAAAAACCTAAGAATGCTTCTAGATGAAGCCCTGACATCTTTTCAGACATCAGTCAGACTTGACTCCAGGTACAATGGTGGCTTGTGATGTAAGGACACCTCCTGTGGCAAAATGGAGATAGCTAGTCTCACACCTCAGTAGGGAGGTTGAGCCAAGAAGTAACTGACTATGGAAGGAAGCATGATCCAGAATGAGTGACAATTTTCTTATGGGTTTGTTGATAACTTAGGTGCTATTTAGGTGCTGACTGTGTTGTCATTTAGAACATAATTTTTTTGATTGGGGAATTGCTTCCTACGGGATGGAGAGGATGAGATTTTGGAATGGAGTTGGTTTTAGGTATGTTATGGTAGGGCATGGGCCGTTGTGTTACAGATGATGTACTTGATAGAGGCAACGAGATAGGGAGTACCTGCCAACATGATCATTATGATCACTGATAGATGTTCCTAGGTAGACGATGTTTTTTAAGCAAGATGTGTATATTTTGATAGGTTTAGCAAGTTTGGTAAGACTTCTGATGACAGAGAGATGAGATAGAAAAATGTGATTTCTATGATTCTTTGTGTCAACCATCAGATAACTATGACTTCCAGCATATAGGTTTCCCTCAGTTTTAGGGTAATGCAACAACAAGAATAAGGGCACCAAATCATTGATGCAATGCAATGTCGTTTATAAATTAAAATCGAAGTGTGATATTCGATGTAGCAAGAGATTAATAGGAAGAGGGATGCTACTTTCAGGCTAATGCAGATGTCTGAACAAAGTAAGATGTGTTCTTTTTAAAGCACCAAAAATACGATTCGTTTTTAGATAGATAGCAATGAAGGTAGGTAAGGTTGGATTCCAAATAAGAAAATTAATGATGGAAGATTTTTGAAGGGAAACAAACACAAAACTGTTCTCACTAGGAATGAATAAATGCAACATAGACCCCTGATGTTTCACCTTTTTCTTAGGATGCCAAAATATTTCTTCACCTTTTCGAATCGTTGATGAAACAGATAGGGTAACGGGCATAGGAGGAATACCTATTCAAATGTTGGTGATTGATGGGTTGTTACGTGCGTATGACTTCCAAATCCATAGCTGAATGTGAGAGCTTCCTTTTGGCTAGGAGGAACTACCTGTAATGAAAGCAAGACCACCAGAAAGAATTAAACAGTATGGGTAATGAATTGCCTAGCGTGAGCTAGATCCGGGAAGTGTGATACTTCCTAGATGGCTGTCAGTCCACTTGTTTAAACAAATTAATGCTGAAAACAAGGTAAATCCTATTGTTATTTTAAAATGATTTAGGTATCTCACTTAAAACACAATAAGAAAATAGATCTAATCTAACATGCTAAGCTAGAATAGAATCCAAGGTCAAATGGTTGGTTCTGGGTTCTGCAGGTCTGATAGAGGTCTCGGGTAGGTCAGAAGTGAGTGAGGGTGAGGTAAAATTAGGTGGATAGGTCTCTATCTAAGGCTGTGTGGGCAAACATAGAGACCGGCGTAGGTCAGGGTGACCAACCGCAGTTAGGTATAACCGGCGCCGGTTACTGTGAAATCTGGAAACGTCATAAAACTAGGTTTTGGTCTCCTTTGTGATTGCACAAAGGATTTAGTTAGTTGGGAAGAGGTATTGGGTGACTGGAATAGGTTTCTATGAGGTTTTGATGGGTCTATAGAGGTACAAAAGTGTTGGAGATGGTCAATAAGGAGCAAGGTAAACAAGGAGGGTGATAAAATAATGATGAAATGAAATAACCAGGAAGTATATGATATTATACTTACTTGGATTTCATTCTTGAAGGCTTGTGTGTGATGGATGGAGGTGCCGATGGTGGGTTTGAAGGCTACAAGTGATCACCAACTGAAGGAAAGCTTCTACATGGGCTGTATGTGCAATCCTCTTTTGCTTGGATAGTTCAGAAGGTGGCTGGGATGGCTGTGCAGGAGAAGATGCTTGATCTCCTTCCTTGGATGTTAGTTCTTGCTGAGAATTGGCTCTCTGAAGATGCATTATCTCTCTGAGATGTCATTCTTGCTTCATCATTTTTTGCTTTCGTTTTCTCCCTTTTCCAACCTTGAGAAATAAGGTTGTTTTAGGAGTTAAAAGGGGTAACTGACGGCGGTCCGGCTTAACCGACAACGGTTAGGGGTAACTGACATCAGTCAAGGTGGGATTTCCTAGGTTTACCAAACTTAGGGAGATCCTCTTGATTTCCTTGGATCTTGTGTCGTTATCTCGTGGATTAGACTGGGAGCTTCTTGTGAGCATGCGGGAATGTGGTTAGAGGGAGTGTAGGCATTGATTTTTAGGGTTTGGGTAAGTCTTAGTTAGTTATGGTAACTTGCTAAGAATAGGTCTTAGGGTGAGTTAGCTTGATGAGGTGTCTAAGTGAACTATATGTGTAGGTATTATTTAAATAATTTAAATAATAAATGAGGATAATGAATTAATTTAATTAAATTAATTAAATTAATACTAGTGAGGTGAAGGGGGCCATGGCTAGGTAGATGTAATGTAAATGAAGGGTGCTTATTTGTCGAGGGACCAAAGGGGAGTGTGACCTAATTTTAGTGTCTACATTTTGCCCCTTTTTGTTGCGTAGCTTGTATTGGTAAGCGATGCTAACAAAAATAAGATGTGGTTGCCCCATGTGGGGGTGAAGGTGATCCCCCTCAAACTAGGAACTGATGAGGCAACAGGTTGAATCGGTGAGTGGTTTGATAAAAGGTAAATGTGAGAAAAGGTAAATGGAAAAAGGGGAAAAGGGTGAAAGGTCTACTCGGGAAATCTAGGTAATGGGTCAGGGTCAAAGGTAGCAGGCAGTCACACACGCACACATATAAACTGCAGCACGCTACCAGGTTGAAGAGCAGGCAAACTCTACATCGTCTAAGGTCGATAGGTTTATCCAAACAAGGTTGAAGTGAATCCGGTATCCAAGGTATAGGATAAGGTCAGGAAACACAATGTAGGTTAGGTGCAGGAACGTTTAGGTATGTTCTGGTACACCAAAGGTAGGGTCAGGATAAACGGTCACGGTAATAGGCTAGGTAAGGTCATTAGGTCAACAACACAGGTAACAGTGCCGCAAGGTATAGTGAACACATGAGGTCAAAGGTCACTAATAGATGGTCTAGGTCCAAATAGGTCATAACATGGGTAAGGCTGAGGTAGGGGTAAAATAATAAGGCGTCAATGGTGGATGTGAGGAGGTTGAAGAAGGTGGAGGGCCAGAGGTGAAGGTAAAGTGGTCCAGGTAGGTGTAGGGGAGGAAAAAGAAAATGGAGGTAAGGAAGGGTAATGTAGGTAGGTAAACAGTGTGAGGGCAAGACTGACGGGTAAGTAGGGAGGGCAGCACAGTGCAGCGGTATGAACTACCCGATAGGTCTAGGGTATAACTGCACAGTATAGGTGGTTAATCTAGGAGCACACAAACATTAGTCAGTCAAGGGAAAAATGACATCGTACAGGTCTGGTTGGGTATAAAAAGCGAAAATCCATGAGTTTCCATTCATTTGTGCCCATTGTTGTAATTTGAGAAAATGACTAAGAAGAGGAAATTTGGAGGAAGAGGAAAAAAGAGTCACGTTGAGTTGTTGGTGTAGATGTAGGTGAGATTGTTGAGTGAGCAGGTGTGAGACACGATAGGATCGAGCGAGGATGATAGTTGGCCTAAAGTTAGAAGACATTTTTGTATTGGTGACTGGTGCGAGGCCAAAGAGGGATTGAGTATAGCGGCAGAACTGCATGAGGCCGACACAATGTTCCACCATGATAGCTATGATGAGACGGCCATGTTTATTGAGATACACATTTGATGTGATATTAGGTGTACATTGTATTGATACACACATGTATATATGAGGAAATAGATGATATTTTTCAGGTGATTTTATTTTGGGCATGAGTTTTACTTTACTTATGATATGGATGCGGGGTACAAAATAGATGGGAAAATAGAATGAGGGAAGTTGATAGGGGATAGATCAAGAGGGTAGGCATAGATCGATATTTGGTGTAGGCATGGATTCAGGTGGGATAGGCATGATTAGTCAGGTATATAGTTTAGGCATGGATCGAGTCAGGTCGGTTTAGGCATGGATCAAGTGACAGGTCAGTTTAGGCATGGATGAGTCAAGGTTGGTTTAGGCATGGATCGGTATAGGTCAGTTTAGGCATGGATAATCAGGTCATAAGTCAGGTTCAGGTCGATTTAGGCATGGATTGAGTCAGGTCAGTTTAGGCATGGATCGAGTCAGGTCGGTTTAGGCATGGATGTTCATTTTGGTATTTTGGTAATATATGACAATGTAAATGCATGAGATAGTGTAAAATGTGAAAAATGTTGGTTATGTTATGAAGATGTGAAATAATATAAGTAGTAAAAGGTATGTGGGATATGGTTTAATGTCGAGGTTTTTGATATGAATGGGAAACAAGAAATGGTGTAAATGGTGAAAATGGTTAGGGTGAAGAATGGACGAGCTAACCTTCTAGGGCCCCATGCCCTGGAAGTGCTGCCTACATAGTCCTGGTGAAAAGGGACCTCAGACTGATGTAGTTCTCCCATAAGCTAGGGAATAATATGAAAATGAGAATAGGTAGGTGATGTTGGCATAGGTTGTATGGGTATACGAGGTAAATAGGTATGATGAGGTCAAGATTAGGTTTAGGTAAAAAAAAATATAGGTAGATAGGTATGGGTGAAAGGTCGAGGTTACCCCAAAGGTAAGGTCAGGAGGGTCTAGTCCTATATAGGTAGATCAAAAGGTAATGATGAAGATTGAAAAGATAAGAGGGGGCAAGAAAGCCACCCGATTGGACAAGGATCAAAACGTGTGGAAACACATCTATAGATAGGCTGATGAACGTAAGACCCTAAAGACATTGCATGATTGATAATTCTAAGAGTGACGAAGTAGTCACATGATCACCAAATGTCATAGGTTCAGCAGGTCACTTGAGGTATGAAGTGAAAAGACAACGGGTAGAGAGGTGCAGGTAATCGGGTCATAAAATGGGAAGTAGAATGCCTTGGGCAATAGAACCAAGATCACAATAGGCAAGTCCATGATGAAAAAACTTATATATTTATTTTTTATTTTTTATTTTTATTTTTTTTCTTTGTAGATAGACTAATCGATGCGGGAATTCTATATGAGATGTATACATGGCTTCTTGAGGTCTTTGAGAAGCTGGTCGATGTGGGAAGCTTCTGAATTTTGATTTTTGAGAAATAATAGTCTTCTTTTTGGAAAAACTATGTAGAGAGTTGTGAGCTTTTTATAGTTGTCCTTTGAGGGAGCAGTCTACTTATAGTGACAATTGAGGGCAGAAGATGTCCTTTTGAGGGATTCATATTTTATATTGGAAGTTTGACTCAAGGATGATCCCATATTTTGGAAGATGTCCTTCTGAGGGATTCATCTTGTTTGTTTTTTTTGGATTTTAAGTCATGGACGAGACTATAATGAAGCATTTTGTTCTTTTTGAGAAGGAAAAGGTGAACAACCATGGGATCTCATCTAAAAAGAAGACGAAAAGTATCCATGAGAATCATGCCATGTGCAGAGCCATGGTGCACATATTTAAGAAAAGGAAAAAGGGTGATGGGTAATCACATGATCCTTGTTTAGTCATTAGAGATGAGGTGTGGAAAAGGTAAATGGCACTCAAGGGATGAGCATGAACTAGATAAATAGTGATGTAGGACTAGAGGTCAACAGTAGAATGGTTGAAGATGTAAGGCATTAAGGGGCTCAGGTTCGGGTTTACCCTCAAGCGAGGACAAATGATAGGCACCTAATCCATAGGTATGAGTTACGATGTATGGTCCAAGCCAATTAGGAGCAAATTTTCCCCATTTACTTTTCTCTGCTTTGGTTACGTGTTGATTTTTTTTCAAAACAAGGTCACCATCTTGGAATGTACGTTCATCAACATGTTTATCGTAAGCACGTTTAATACATTTTTGATAGACTTGGAGGTAATCTAGAGCATTAAGACAATGTTCCTCTAATAACTCCAACTGTGCCAAGTGGTCCTAACAAAAGTCATCATCAATAAGCATGTTCTAGAGAGAAATGCAGAGTGAAGGGATTTGGACTTCGAGAGGTATAACAACCTCTATACCATAGACCAAAGAAAAGGGTGTAGCCGTAGTGGAAGTGTGAATACTAGTGCGGTATGCCCATAGAGCAAAAGGAATGTGCGTATGCCAATCCTTCCCAGTATCGTCAACCACTTTCATGAGAATTTTTTTGAGGGTTTTGTTAGTGGATTCGGCTTGGCCATTGGTTTGTGGGTAATAAGGTGATGAGAAACTAAGCTGAATGCCAAAGGCGTCGCAAAGTTTTTGCAGTGTTTTGTTTTTGAATTGTTTTCCATTGTTAGTGATGAGGTGATGAGGGACACCAAAGTGACAAATGATGTGATGGTTAATGAACTCACATATTTTCTCAGCTTTCATGGAGATGAGTGGTATGGCTTCTACCCATTTTGTGTAGTATTCGGTAGCAGTTATGATCCATTGATGGTGTTGGGAAGAATGAGGATTGATTTCTTCGACAAGATCCAAACCCCATTGAGAGAAGGGCCAAAGGTCACGAGCGACCTGTAAGGCATGACTGGGTGTATGATGAAGGTTGGAATGTTGTTAACATTTCATGCAGCATTTGACATAGTCGCAACAATCATGATTAAGGGTTGACCAGTAATAGCCTAGGTGAAGAATAAGCTTAGAAACAGAAAGGCCACTGAAGTGACCTCCACATATGCCATCGTGAACTTCTTTAATAGTATAGGGGATTTCAGAGCTAGTAAGGCATCATAAGAGAATATCGTCAAAGCCTCATTTATAGAGAAGGCCACCTAAGATAACAAAATGGGAGACCTTCTTAAGGAAGGCACATTGTCTGTTACATGTGAGATCAGAAGGTAATATAGAAAGGGAAAGGTAGTCCACAAGCTACTTATACCAAATATCTTGTGATTTTAGTGAGGTAGGTTGGACGAGGTTAACATAACAAGATTTATAAGAATGTCTCGATATGAATTTTACAGTAATAAAGATATCTGAATCATTAGGTGAAGCGGGTATTTGGAAGCTAAAGGCAGGCCATGGTATCCAAATTTATTGGTGGATCGTGTAGAATGGTTTGAATTTAATAGTGGTCAAAGGTAGTCAACATGATGTTGATGTATGTTTATACTCTTGAAGTATTTCATTATGACACTGATAAACACCATTGACTTGGTTTACTACCAGTTGAGAATCACCAAAGATATTAATGGACTTAACGTCTAAGGCATAGGCAGTCATGAGACCCAATACGAGTGCTTCGTATTCGGTGATATTGTTGGTGCATTCAAAGTCGAGTTTAAATGATAAGGGCATGGGTTCACCATCAAGAGGAATGAGGATAATTCCTGAACCACCCCCATGCTAGCATTTGGAACTGTCAAAGAATAAGGTCATTTGGTAAGGGTGATAATCTAGAGAGATGTTAGCAATGGATTCGTTAGGGATATCAAAGTTCAAGGGTTGGTCCCTAGCAATAGGGTGCATCAAGTTAGTTGGTCAGCAATAGCTTAGCCCTTGATGGATTTTTGGTGAATGAATTCGAGGTCAAGATCAGCTAAAAGCATAAGCCATCATGCAACACATGCTGATTTTGATAAGGTTTAGCATACATGAAGTGTAAAGGGTCGGTGTTGGTCACAACATAGGTTTTGTGGTTGAGTAGGTAATGGCGGAGTTTGGTGGCAATGAAAACTAAGGCTAAGCAAAAAATTTTAGGGTGAGTGTATCAAGTTTCATATTCCATAAGGGTATAGCTTATATAATAAACCACCTGCTCCCTATGTTGTTCATCATGAGTGAGCATGGTTCCCAAGGAGTGATCGGTATCTGATATACATAGGTAAAAAGGTTGGTCATCTTTAGGTGGGATGAGTACGGGTGGTTGGAGAAGGTATTGTTCATCCTTCCTAAGAAAATGCTGAAATGGTTGACAACAGTTAGAGAGTTGGGAAATACTGGACAAGGGAAGGTCATCTTTATGGTAGGTGAGGTTGAGGTCACAAAAGTCCGTGAAAATGTGGAGTCCCTCTGTTGCTTTACTGATAGGGACAATGTTAGAAATTCAATGAGGATAATCAATGGGTAAGATGAAGGAAATAGAAAGAAGGCATTGAAGTTATTCTTTGACAAGGGCAATGTGAGGGTGCATTTTCCTCAGCTTTTATTTGATAGGTTTGGCATCAGGAATAGTTACGATATTGTGGACTACTATGGTGGGGTCAATACTAGGCATGTTTGCATAAGACCAAGCGAAAGCATGGTTATGCTCTCAGAGAAAAGAAGTGATGGCTTCCTGTTCAGTAGCATCTAAAGATTGTCCGATCTTTAGGATGTGTGGGCATCCTGAGTATGAATGTTGATCTCAATAGTCAATTCATTCAACATGGTTTACATCTCAGATGGTAACAACCGATGAATATAAGAGTTTTCTGCACCAAGGTAGGTGAGTATGGATTCATCATCCTGACATTGAACGACATTAATGGTCAGTGTGTCATCATCAATCATCTCAAAATACAGGACTAGAAGAGTGGAAGGGGCCTTGCCTTCGCGTTGATAATTCAAAGGCCCCAAGTAAATGGTGTTTATTAAAAAAAAGTTAGGAGGGATAGATTCAAGATCCATTGACTCCGTCAGTGAGGGCGGTGATGGGTGGAGAAGGGATGGGGTCTATAATGAGTTTGATGTGGGAATGTTTGGTAGGAGGCTCGGGGAAGCTGATACCACTACGGTCACTATGTTTTCATGTGGTACATGGGATAACGGTATGGCAACCTTGCTCATAGTAGCCAAAACCAAAACCCTTCCATGCATAGTGGTGCAGGAAGGTGTGGGTGAAATGGTGATTGGTGAGTGATTGGAAGTCTGCAAAGAATGGGTGGGGTTGTGATGGTGGTTCAGGTGTGTAGGTAGCAGTATCAAGTCCACCATAGGTGAGACTAGTATGAAGATGAGGAAGACCATAAAGGAGGCATTATCCTATGCGGTGATCATAGCAAAGGTGTTGGTGAAGGCTTCCATACTCATGAGGAGTAAGGAATGTGTTGACACTTTATAAGCGGTACTCCCCCAAAGTGAGGTGTTAAAAAACACCTTCCAAGGGATCAGTGGTTAGTATGTGGGTAGCTGGTATGGTCGATGTGTAAGATGTCGATGCGGAGGTGGTGTTAACGGATTGGGAAGCTAATGGGTTAGCTGTTGAGGCTATAGCAGTGGTAGGAATGGAGGAGGTATGTGTGGTGAAAGCAACAAATGTATTGGTAGGTGTGGGTGTAGGTGTAAGTGAAATGGTATTGGTGGCAGAAGTAGATGGCTTAACCAGTATGAGTACATCGTTGGGTTGGTAAAGCATGTTGCATGTTTGAAAGGTGATGGGTCAGGTGGAATGGTATAAGTGTTTCCTTCATGTTCAAACTTTACACAACGATGCAAAGTGGAAGGAACCTAACCCATGACATGGATCTAGGGTATACCAAGCAACAAGTTATATTAGAATTCCCCCTCTAAAACATAAAACAATTCTGGAACAGTACAGGGGCCCACGTGAACATGCATGATGACAGTGCCTAGTGTGGAGGTGATAGCATCGTTGAATGAACGCAACATGACCGGATGTTTGTGCATGTAATTGTCAGGTATGTGCATTTGATTAAATTCATGGGATGAAGTGATGTTAATGCTAACACCTCCATCAATCATCACATGACGTACCCATATGTCATTAATGTGGATAGAGATGAAGAGGGCTGGGTCCAGGTCCTCATTTTGGTATGGCACGATCTCCTCCTCTAAGAAGCTAAGGGAGGCCACTTGGTGAACAAGGTGAGGTGAAGATGAAGGTGGTAATTTGGTGAGGGAAGCTACATGATGGGGTGTGATAATGGAGGCTACGGGTGTAGGTTCATTGGGTAAAACCTCAATAGATTGAATAACCTCCATGAGGGCTTGATGATGGGATTCTGAGGTTTGGATGAGGTTATATAAGGACATTTTGAGGGGTGATTGTTGTAATTGTTTGATCATGGTGCGATGTGTGACACCATTAGAAATGGGGTATGTGGGGCCGCAGATAGTTATCTTAAGTATGGGTGTAGATGGTATGTTGGGTATAGGATTGGTTGGTGGGTTAGTTGCCTTTTCTTTATCTCTCTGCGCACATGTAGTAACATGTACCATGTTGATTTGAGGTAATTTTTCAAATGGAGAGGGTGTAGGGTAAGTGGTATAATGACATTAAGGGAAAAAACCTATAGGAGGAGAAGAGTCTTGTGAGGTCAGTTGGGCGCAATGACATTTAGGTGGTGGTATGGCAAGTTCTCTAATGCGAATGATGTTAATTTCAAATTTTGTGTGTGGTTCTAGAAGCTATGAGGGTGGAGGTTGTGGTTGGTGAGTGGGTAGTGTGGGAATGGGTACAGGTGAAGTAGGGTCCTCATCTAGAAGGTCTTCGTCATCAAATTTGGTTTCCGGTGGACACAATTGAATCAGGATGGTTTTTAAGGCCTTACAGTTCTCCACATCGTGTCCTAGCACACGATGGTATGCACAAATTTTAGTATCATCAAACCCTTTTGGCTTGGGTTTGAGGGGGTCGTAAGGTTGAAGTGGCGGTAATGTGATTATGGAAGTCTTGAGAAGGTTGGTTAAAATTTTGGAATAAGACCCTGTTAATGGATCACATTGGGAAGTAAATGTGGGTCGATTGTCTAGGAATTGTTTTCGGAATTATAGGAAGGGGTCGAGCTATAGATTTAGGTGTCGGTATGGTTTGAGGTATCTGTCAAGTTTGATTAGGTAGGGGTATAGTATATGGATGGGTAGGAGGGTGTGGTTTTGTTTTGACTACCTTGTTATGGGGTTGTAGGGTTTTTTTGTAGGTGCACCTTCTTGGGTAAAGGTGATCTGGGTGTATGAGGTCTATGAGGGAAGGAAGATGGAGGAAGAGGGTGAGCTAACCATGGGGATAATGGGGGTGCTATGAAGGTAGATGATG